>JAQPPZ010017058.1:32630000-33230000 GCA_028583015.1 Wollemia nobilis | reverse complement strand
AGCTTTGTTAGAAGCACACAAGAACACACTAAAAGAAGGGAACAAGAAATAAGAACATGAGGAAGAATTTAAAAGAGGAACAAAATATTTAAGAATCAAAGGAAACAAAATGTTAGGTTAAGGTTGCATCATAACACCACCCACATGATCATGAGAAGTAACAACCTTTGAGGTATGGCTTAGGGAATCAATATTATTATGGATCTACATGGAGTCAAAAACATGTCAAGTATGATAATGTTTGGTAGAAAAATCATAGTGATTCTAAATTTCATTGTGGTGCAACAACATCAAGGAATAGTAGGACCAATCATTCAAAATACCATAGTAGAGTGTTAGGAACCTTGCAATAAAATAAAACACATTCATACAATATTTTCAATAGTAAACAAGATCAAAATTAACTTTGAGGCATGGTCTATTGGGAGGAGCAACATCTAGGGTTTCAGGTCGATGCTGAAAAATTATGTGAAAACGAGCATGTTGGTTGGTGAAAGGTGTGTTGTAGTTTGGCTTTAGATATGGCAGCTTCGGGGGTCCTGGTGACCCTCGATCTTTGTATTTTAAGAATGCTATTATGAATAAAGATGCCTCTTCTTTTGATCATGCAAATACCATGATTTTTTTACTGAATGCAACCCTTGATCCTGTTTCTAATTCCTCTTTGACTTCAAAGTTGAAGAATAATGGATGTTTGGAGAAAAGCAAAGACCGTCCTATCTTGGTTATCAGTCCTGATTCTATTGTAGATGATGTTTTATATTTGTTTGAGCATGCATTCATCTATAAATTCATGGGTCTCAAAATTTCTATGCCTTTTTTAGAAAATTGGGTTAGGAGAAATTGGAGCCTTGAAGGTGATATGGAGATTATTCTTGCAGCTAATGGGTATTTTATTATGGTGTTCTCCCGTATGGCAGATCGTAGTAAAGTGTTCAAGGGGGTCCTTACTTTCACAATCAGTATGGATTATTTATCAAAACTTGGAATTTAGGATTTGATCCGATGGAGGAGAGGCCTTCTAGGATTCCTGTGTGGGTCCGTTTGCCATGACTTCCTATGGAATATTGGAGGTCGGATATTCTTCATTCTATTGCAGAGATTATTGGGAAATTGGTTGGTCCGTCTCGCCAAACTTTGGATAGGAAATTTGCTTCTTTTGCATGATTTTGTTGAAGTAGATATGAATAATATATTTCCTGAATCATTAGAGATAAAACTGGGAAACATGTCTTGGGTCCAACAGTTATATTATGAAGCTCTCTCATTTTGATACCGCATATGCCATGAATATGGGCATCTTCAAAGAAACTGTAAGAAAGTAAATTCTCAGCCTTCATCCTCTTCATCTGACTGTCAAGATGCATCTACAAAGATAAAAGGAAAAGCTCCTATGGTTAATGAGGTGCCTGCTTCTGATGGATTTATTCCTGTTAAGTATCATTCAAGATCTAGGCCTTTTGTTCATCAAAATAAAGGTGTTGGGAAGGGAGGTTCTGGTAACATATTTGATGTGCTTGAGACTTTTGAGGAGCCACATGTTGAGGAGCAAGTTTGGAATGGAGGTGATATGGATGCTTGTATTCAAGAGCCAGGTACTTTTTCTTTCCTAAATCCTTCTTTTGAAATGGGAACTTCTGATAAGGAAGGGGTGGTGCCTAGTAACCCTCTTGTAGGAAATGAAGATAAGTTTAAAGAGGTGTCCAATTGTCTTGATAAAGTTCTTGATCATTCCCCTTTGGTTGAAAACTTGATTGAGGGAAATGAGGATGAGACTAGGTTTGAACCCTCCTAGGACAGGATTGTTAGAGAGGAAGGGAAAAAGAAAGTTTCTTTTGTGTTAGGTATTCACCCAAAAACTATCAAAAAATGTGGGGTGGAGAAGGTGGTAAAAGCAGGAAGAAAGAAGGATCAAGAAAAAGTGAAATTGATAGGGGAATCCTTAGTTGAGTCTGGTGTTGTTAAGACATTAGATTCTCACTTCTTTATTCCCCCAAAATGAAAGTGATATCTTGGAATGTTAGGGGTTTGGATAGCAGCCCTAGACAAAAAGCTACTCAAAATTTGATCAGAGATCATAGATCTGATATTGTTTTCATCCTGGAAATAAAATTATCTTGTGAATATATGGTTAGAATTGCTTCTAAGATATGGAAAGGTGGTCACTGACTTGCTATTGGAGCTCAGGGTTTGACGGATGGTGTTGCATGTTTGTGGGATCCATGAAGCTTAACTCCCTCTTGGTGGGTGGGTATCAAAAACACTCTCTGTGGTTGCTACCTGCTTTTCATCTAGATATTATATTCTTCTATCTAATGTGCATGCCCCCATTAATTTATTAGGTAAAATACTTTTATGGAACCATATTATATTCATTCGATCTCTTGCTCCAAATTATCCTTGGATTATGGCTGGGGATTTTAATTCTATCATGTCCCTAGAGGAGAAGAATGGTGGTGTGGAGCGTTTGTGCCCTTATTCTACTTTGATGCGGGACAATATTTCTTTCCTTAATCTTTTTATGTGAAGCCTTGAAATGGGATCTTTACTTGGACTAATAGAAGATGTGGAGCGAATTTTATTTATGAAATATTGGATCGGTTCCTTACTTCAGATAGTTGGTTTGATGATAGTTGGACTTCGTTCTCAAAGATTCTAGGTTGGAGGGGCTCTGATCACTGGCCCATTCTCTTTTAGTCCTCAAGATTCTCATTGCCAAGAAATTCGTCTTTCAAATTTCAACTTATGTGGCTCAAGGATAAGGATTTGTATGAATATATGGAGAGGTGGTGGGTCGAAGAGAAACCCAAATTTTGCACTGCTATGTTTACTTTTTTTAAAAGCCTCCAGTTTTTCAAATTCAAACTCAGGCAATGGAACATATTTTCTTTTGGAAATATTTTTTCAGAAGAAAAAGCAATTACAGGATAGCCTGGAGGAGATCACTTTTCAAATTAAATATGAAGGATCGATAAAGGATCTGTTGGAAATGAAAGCTACCCTTTCTAGTCAGTTTGTTGAATGGGAGCTTTGTGAGGAGATTTTTTGGAAGCAAATATCTCGGATGGACTGGTTGTTGTAAGGGGATGGAAACATCGCTTTTTTTCATAATTAGATTAAAGACCACAGTAATGGTAATGCTATAGTCTCACTTACTTTTGATCAGGGGAAAAATCTCTCAACCTTTGAGGATGTCTCTAATGAAGTAGTCAGGTTCTTCTCCTCTCTTTTCTCTGAGCAGGGTCCTCATGATGCTATTAATATGAGGCTTATTTTGGATTGTATTCCTAGGTTGGTCTCTAATGATATGAATAAGATGCTAATGGACCCCATATTGATGGAGGAACTTAAAGCGATGGTTTTTCAAATGAAAAAAGGTAAAACACCTGGACCTGATGGTTTCCCTATAGAAATTTTCCAAGAATTTTGGGAAGTGTTATCTTTTGATCTGCTAAAAGTTGTTCAAGAATCCCAAGTTAATAAGCAAATGATTAAAGCTATTAATTCAACCTTACTTGCTCTTATTCCCAAATATGAAAATGCTAGCTCATTGGGGTCTTTCTTTCCTATTTCCCTATGCAATGTTACTTACAAAATTATTACCAAGATTATTGCGGATTAACTGAAGAAAGTTCTTGGTTTTCTTATTTCTCTTGAGCAAGGTGGGTTTGTTAAGGGTCGTTAGATTTTAGATGGTGTGGTGGTTGTTGTTGAAGCTATTCACTCTATGGATATCTCTAAGGAAAAGGCTATGTTCATTAAGCTTGATATGTCCAAGGCTTATGACAAGGTTAGTTGGCCTTTTTGCAGAACATCCTTCAAGCTTTTGGGTTCTCGTATAATTGGATTGAATGGGTCATGAGTTGTGTGACTTCGGCCTCCTTTGCAATTTTAATCAATGGTTTATCGTACGCTTTCTTCTCGACCTCTAGGGGGATTCGTCAAGGAGATCCCTTGTCCCCCTATATTTTCATCCTTATGGCTAAAGGTTTGGGTAAACTTCTCAAGAGTTTTCAAAATTATGGTGCTATCCAGGGATGGTCTTGGGCGGAGAAGTCTTTATCCTAATCTCAATTCATTTTGTCGATGATATTGCTCTGATGGGGAGGGAAAAAATTGAGGAAGCAATGAATTTTAGGAAGGCTTTAGATATTTACTTATCTACCTCTGGTTAAATGATTAATGAAGAGAAATCAAATATCTTCTTCAATACGGATGGTCAGATTCAACATAGGATTGCTAATATTATATGTTTTTAGATGGGTTGTTTTCCAATGGAGTATCTGGGGATTCCTATTTCTTCTAAAAATATTGGAAGGGCTTACTGGAAAAGTATTTTGGATAGATTTCGATCAAGGGTTAATCATTGGACTTTTCGGTGGCTATCCTTTGTTGGTAGATTAACACTTTTGAAGTATGTCCTTCATGCTTTTCCTATTTATAGGTTTTCTATCTTGGTTGCTCCTAAGTGCTTTCTCAAAGAATTTGATTCTCTTTCTAGAAAATTTTTATGGGCAAGAAACCTGGATTGTAATAAATAGAGCCTGGTTAGTTGGGATACTGTGTGTTGCCCTAAAGATATGGGGGGTCTTGGTTTGAGGTAATCTGATTTGAATAGTCTTACTTTGGATGCTAAAATTTATTAGAGGTGGTGTAGCAGATTTGGGCTAAAATTATTAGCCTCAAGTATTTTTGTGGTGCTTCAGTTGATGAGATTTCGAGATTGGAGTTGAGGGGGAAAGGTTCCATTGTTTGGGACACTCTCAAAAAAGGTGCCATGCTTTAGAAGGTTTTCTTTTGGATTGTTTTTTTTTGAAAAAAATGAAAACTTGTATTAATACAAAGACCAGAAACAAGCGGGAGAGAACACATCCCGACCCAGAGCCAAGAGCAACACAACAAGGGCAGCGCACAAAGGCAACACTAGCAGCCACAGGGCAAAGAGAACAAACGGCGCGAAAAGGTGACATGTCGCGAAATCGCGACAGGCAACCCCATCACGGCCGCTTCGGCGCCAACAGTCGCGATAACGCGACATGTCACGAAATCGCGACATGTCGCGATATCGCAACAGGAAGGGCCCTCGACAGCCACCCGCAGAAGGCGTCGTGAAAACGCGACGAGAAAACTAAACAACAGTCATGCCGCAAAAGGGTCGCGATATTGTGACAAAAAACCAACCAGTCGCTTAAGATCCAAACGTGCCGTGAAATCACGACAAAAAAGCCAAGCTGCATCCAATTAACCAACCTGTTGCGACAACGCGACACAATACCACATTTGAACAGCATCTTCAAAAGAGGCGCAATATCGCTAGAAAAACCCAACCAGAGCCACGACAGCGCTACATGTCGCGATATTGCGCAAGAAATTCGCCAAAGGCCAGGAAGGCACAACCTGTCGTGAAATCGCGACAAAAACCAACTCGTTGCCGCGACAGCGCTACAGGTCGCGATATCGCGACAATTTTCCACCCAGTCGCCTAAGTGCCAAACGTGTCACGAAATCGCGACAGGAATACCTTGCAGCTTCCAATTCTCAAACTTCTCACGAAAACGCGACGAAATATTAACTTTGCTTTTCAACTTCATAAAGGGAACGAAATCGTGACAAGAACTCCACACGGACCACGAAAGCGGGACCTATCGCGATATCGCGTCATGTCGCGTTATCGCGTGTCGCGAAATCGTGACATGTCGCGATGTCGTGACAGAAACCCACCAGAGGCCGCAGAGGCTCAACCTGTCGCGATATCGCGACAGCAACCAGCCAGAGGCCGAGACAGCACTACATGTCGCGATATCACGACAAAAAATATCCTTAGCAAAAAAAACTTTGCACATTATTTCAAAAATTGTTCAAGGCCTTGTCTAATCTCTGCATCCTCCACAGACATATTACTATGCAGATGCATCCCAACCTCTCTCTCAGCACCCATCTTAGCAAGGAAATCAGCCGCTTTATTGAGAGATCTAGCATAAACAGGTATCACATCCTCTAATTCCTTCCAAAGATCTGTAATTTGGGAAACCAAAATCCGTAGCCTCCAAGCTTTTAAGGCAAAGTTCCTCATGCAATCAAGAGCACCAACCAGGATTTGGGAATCAGACTCAATGATTATCTTTCTATGACCTTGCTTGACGGCCTAGATGGAGGCAGATTTAATAGCAAAGGCCTCAGCTTCATTGTTTGTGGCATATCCCAGACCTTGCAATTCCCAATAGAGCACAGTCCCAAGCATGATCACGGTGAGATAACTCCACTACCAACATTGCCGGATTACCTTTTGTAGCTCCATCAGTATTGATTTTGACCCAGCCTTCTGGGGGAGGTTTCCAACAACTTCTTACCTGTCTCTCAAGATCAGCAACTCTCCCTTCCAAAGGCTTAGAAGCAGGCTGATTTTCCTCCTCAGCATAGATGGCAACGGTTTCCACAACTTTGCTCCAGATGACCTGCCATATCCCATCCACCGAAGAGAAGGTTTCACGAAAAATACGAGCATTTCTTTCCAACCACACCTGCCACCAAATAAAAAGGAAACCGAGCTCCCAACCAGTACGAAGAGCTTTAGATATAAATCTACCTCTCTTCCAGCTTTCCCATAAATTGGTTCGGGACAAGTCTCCAAGAGCCTAAAGTTTAAAGTGGGAGAACCAACGATGCCAAATCTGCTGTGTGAAAGGACAATCAAACAGAAGATGATCCACAGTTTCCTCATTCCTATAACACAAAACACACTGGGAAGGGCCAATGATGCCTCTAATTCTGAGGTTGTCAAAGGTCAAGATACCATTATGCATCAGCTGCCAAGCAAAGAAGTTCACTTTCGGCCAGCCCTTGGGATGCCATATCTTCCTCCATTCTTGAACTGGAAAAGAGTGTGGGGGGGCTCAGGAAGGATCGAATCATAGCCCTCCTTCACAGAATAAACCCCAAGGTTCCCAAAGCCCCAAGCAAGCTCATCCTCCTCATCTCTCCCAGTAAGAAACCTTTCTGCCAAAATTTTTTCCAGAGTTGGAGCCTGCTCCGGAGGGATTGGAATAGGCCATTCACCCAGTCGCTTAAACTTTTGAACCTTATACTCCCCCAATTGGTTGGTATTGAAGTAGCTCTCAATATTAATCCAACCCTTATCTTCAAGAGCTGATTTTAACGGATGCAAATCAGGAAACACAGCAAGGATAGGAGGATTCTGATCCCAAGAATCAGTCCAAAATCGGGCCTTCTCCCCTCTCCCAACTTTCCAGAACAATTGATCTTTGATAATGCGAGATCCAAGCTTGAGCGCCTGCCACACAAGAGATCCATTACCCTCCAAAGGATAGCGGCCCAAGTCGTTGGGATGAACAAGACCCAAGTATTTACTAGAAAGGATTCTGCTGCAGAGGGACGTAGGCTGGGAAATCCACCTCCAATACAATTTACCGACCAGGGCTCGATTGTTAAACTTGGAGCTTCTTAAACCCAACCCACCTTTTTCCTTGGGCTGGGTGACCTTATCCCAACCAACCAAGGCCCATTTCCTCTCTCCTTTGGCACCTTCCCAGAGAAAACTTCTAGCCACTTTGTCCAGCTCTTTCCAAATTGAAGGAGGGGCGGCCAGAATAGAGAATTTGTAAATTGGCATGGCCTGAATAACAGACTTCAGGAAGGTTAGTCGGCCCCCATAGCTTAACCATCTATGAGACCAGTGATTCATTCTCTCTTTGATGCCATCCAAAAGGTCCTTCCAGAAATCAGCTTTCAGTTTTTGAAATGCAGAGGAACCCCCAGATAAACAACAGGAAGGGAGGTCCTAGTGAAACCCAGGATCTCCATAACTCTCTCTTGTGACCTTTGATCAAGGTTAAAGAAGACCACTTTTGATTTTGTTTCATTGATGACTTTATTAGAAGCCCGGAGGTAGACGTTAAGAGAATCTTTGATTCCTCTTGCTTCCCTGAGGCTGGCAACTCCCACCAAACCCGTATCATCCACAAACTGTAAATGAGTCAAAAATTTAGCCCCAATTTTAATTCTCATTATCTGTCCTTAACGTCTTCTTCTCGGGAGGAGTCTGCCTAAACCTTCGACCAAGATGAGAAAGAGATAAGGAGAGCAAGGATCTCCTTGGCGGAGACCCCGAGAGGCTCCAAAAGGTGGTGAGGGAAGGCCCTTAATTAAAACAGAGTAGGAAGGCGTAGAGATACGGCTCATGACCCGGGCAATCCGAGTCTGAGAAAAACCAAAGGCTGCCAACATCTTGACCAAGAAGCCCCACTCTACTTTGTCATAAGCCTTAGACATATCCGAGTTTGATGAACATTCCCTTGTTACCTGAATTATGCATAGAATGGATAGCCTCCCGAGCCAAGATCACTCCATCCAAGATCTGTCTTCCTTCAACAAAACCCCCTTGCTCGGGGAGATTATATTCCGAAGAAGGGGTTTTAGTCTTTCGACCATAATTTTAGTGATAATTTTGTAAATCACATTACATAAGGCAATAGGTCCGAAATCGAAAATGTGAGCCCCCCCTCTCCTTTAGGAATTAAGGTGATAAAGGTGTGATTTAGAGCCTTGAGCATTCTTTTGTTAGTTCGGGACTCCTCAATGACAACCAACACATCCTCCTCTAAGATATCCCAGAAGGCCTGAAAGAACTCAATAGGGAAACCGTCCAGACCAAGCAATTTTCCTGTGCACATCCCAAAGACCACCTTCTTGAGTTCATCACGATCAATGGGCTTAAGAAGGGCCTGATTCTCTTCATGAGAAATAATAGAGGGAATGCCCTCAATGACTTCATTTTGGGCTTCCACATCATGCTGCATACTTTCCTTGAAGAGGTTTGAGAAGTACTCCATAGAGAGGGAGTGCATATCAGGGAGAGTGTCAAAAGAGTTTCCATTCTCATCTTGAAGGAATTCCATGTTATTCAATTGCCTTCTAGCACAGGCAGAGCGATGGAAAAATTTAGTATTTTTGTCTCCTTCTAATAGCCAAGTATTTCTTGCTCTCTGTCTCCAGTAGATCTCTTCTTGATTATCAATGTCCTCAACCGCTTTGCGTAAAGCGTCATCCTCGAATTTAAGATGCTCAGAAATAATTCCTTCTCCGAATTGTTTTTGCACCTCATTCCATCTGTCCAACAAGGGAGCCCGTTGGAGCTGGAAATCAGATTTGTTAGTTTGCTTCCACTATTTTAGTTTACTCTTAACAAAAAGAAGTTGTTTATGAAATTTGAACATAGCTGTTCCAAAAGGGAGACGACCTTCTTCCCACCACTGTGGAATTTTCCTTCGTAGGTCCTCTTTTTGCAACCAAAAATTTTCAAATTTAAAAGGTTTGTAATACTTCCCTGACATAGTCCCTCCCTCCAGCAAAATGGGAGAGTGATCTGAGACTGGGCCCTCCAAAATATGGAATTTGATATTCCATCTAACATAAGCTTCCTCCGAGACCAGAAACCGATCAAGCTTAACCCTCCTATTGTATGGCTCTCTTCTCTTATTAGTCCAGGTAAAGTTTGTACCAGGGCCTTTGATATCAACAAGGTTAAAGGCCTGGACTTGGGCAATAAACGACCGGTCCCCAGTATCCAAAACCGGGATGCCACCTTCCCGATCCCTAGCGAGATAATTTAGCATTGAAGTCCCCGACAATAATCCAATCAAAATCTTCCCGGGAGGACCTCATGTTTTGAACGACTTTCCATTGAAACTGTCGACCATCGGTGTTCTGAGCCCCATAGAAATTTGTAATTAAGACTTGTTCAGCTATAACAATATTCTTAAAAAGAGATGTGAGGACACCTCTCCAGGCTATATGTTCTAATGCTATCCACGCCAGAGGATTCCAAAGAGTAGCAATCCCTCCCGAGGCACCTAGAGCGACCACCGCCATATGGCCGGCACCCCTCCGGATTCGGTGACGGTTTTACTCATAAGGTCTAATGACATTTTTGTCTCCCGAATGAGCAAAAAGTCCTGTTTTACTTCTCTCTAAAAGTCTTTGAACAATGATTGATGGGTTCTACTATTTAAACCCCTCACATTCCAAGATTGAATAATCATTGGAAACCTTGGGAGCAATACGAATCAATTGTTCTCGCCAATCCTCCATTGATTAGCTTATCTCCTTGCACTGCAATTAGATCCTTATTGGATTTCCTACCCACCCCTTGGGAATTACTGTTTTTCGACCTCTTCTCCACCTGGGAAATTCCAAGAGTTGGTCTTTCTCTGAGCTTTTCTGCAATTCCCATGGTAACATCTTTAATAGCTGGCTGAACTGGGGAGTGGATTACCAGAGTCCCTGGGTTTTCTTGCTGCAAAGTCTCAGAGGAGTCAATCACTTGTTCAAGGACAGGGGTTGATGAGGGAGGAGCATGAGTAAGGATGATATTATCCTCAAGGTTCCCATCTGCTCCTTCCATAATTTGGTCTTCTTGATCCACAAGAGATTTGAAGATTTCATACCGGTTGGTTGGCTTGGGAAGAGCTTGCTCCTTGCCATTTCTCTTTTTGTTTCTTCTTCTCTTCTGTTGTTCAAAGCCATATTTTTGGCCCTCAGAACCAGGGGGAATGACAGGTGGTTCCTTGACCGAAGTGGACTTACCTTCTCGGGGGCGATTTGACATTCCCTGTGGAGCATCCACTTTGGTGCTCAAGATATTTGGGCAGAGCCTTGCCAAATGGCCATGAAAATGACAGACTCTACATCGGAAAGGTAGGGCTTCATAGTCTAACTGTTGTATCCAGGAATGTCCTGCTAACTCCAGTTCCATCTTAGCTGGTAGCGGTTGGCTAATATCCAGTTCTACACAAATTCTCGCATAAACAAGCGGTATTTCCTTCAATGGTATCCTTGGAAACTCCCAAATATCTACCTAGAGAGTTGCCTATCAATTCAAGAATCTGCTCACCCCAAAACTCCATCGGGAGAGCATACAATCGGATCCAAACCGGGACGGCCGTGGGCTCAATGCGAGGGTCGAAACCCGCTCTCCACGGTTGGACAAATAACCCTGCCGGGCCATGGCTCCTCTTCTCTGATTCAAATGCTCTGTTTCTATCCATTAGGGAAGAAAAACTAATAATAAAATACCCATTGCTTATGGGCCATAAGGAGTACTCACCGATAGGCTCCCAGTTTTGTCTCACCCAGGAATGCAAAAAGTGCAGGGTGGGTCGAATGCCCATGAACTTGTAGATCAGATCATGAGTAGCCCGATAGTTTATCGTGTCTTCAACCAGCTCTGGTTCGATGACTATTTTTGGTCTTGACGCAGATTGCGGGAGACATCCATTGACTCTATGCACAAGAGAACCCTTGCCCACATTCCTGGATAGCAGATGGAAAGCACTCCGCTGAGCATCAACAGAGGAAGACGTAGGATTTTCTCGTAATATCTTCCCCTCGAGAAAACCTGGAGGAGACCCCATTGGGCCCTCCCGAGGCACTGAAAGAGCCTAGAACAAAAACCAGTAGCAAACCCCCAAAGACCCTGGAAGAGGTTTTCGATCTGAAACCCTAGAGGCTCGGCCGTCGGCAATTCAGAAGGTTTCCCGCCAAATCGCCAGAGCTCAAAAATCCAATTTTGTAGTTATTTTACCATTTTCTTTTGGATTGTTAATAAGGGAAACAATGCCTTATTTTGGGAAGATTCTTGGGATAATCATCCTCCTATCCTTTCTTCTTTCCCCCACCTTCATCTTCTTTGGGATATTTTTTTGATGCGAGCTGGTCTAAGGTGGCTGACTTCAAGCGATAAAGTCCTCTTGGCAGTTCTTTTACTCATTGTTGGTGGGATTCGTAGGGCTGGCCATTGTCCTAAGGATCGTGACACTCTGGCTTCTATTTTTGCTGAGAGACTGTGTTGTTCTGTTGAAGACTCTGATATTCTTTCTTGGGGCCATAATTTGAAAGGGAAATACATTGTTGCTATGGGTTATAAAACCCTTATTATGCAAAGAAGATAGGAGATTATGTCCCCCGGGTGGAAGAAGATTTGGAATAAGTTTGGTTGGCCCAAATGTAATTTTTTTCTTTGGATTTTATGTCAGAATAAATGTTCAACTTGGGATAATATTCTGCAAAAGAAGTTTTTAGGGTCCTTCACTATGTTTTCTTTGTGGAAAGAATGAGGAAACCATTCCCCATATTTTCTTCCAATGTTCATATTTCCTGGAGGTCTGGAACTTGCGGTGGCAGATTTGTAAAAGTACCATCATCCATGATACTTCTATTTTTGAGTTTTGGAAAAGCTTGGGTAGACCCCTACCTCTCCTTCATGTCTTTAAACTGCCTGGGATGTTGGTCCTTCCTTCATTTTTTGGCAGATTTGTTTGGAACGCAACCAAAGAATTTTTTAGGGATGTCAACTTGGAGCCTTACAGGTATGGCTCAAAGTCAAAAGGATTTTTAAGGAGACTATTGAGACCACGTGTGGTATGAGTTCTCCTCTTACTTCCTTCGAGTGGCAGATTATCAATAGATTGGATATTTCTTTATCATCACTAGCTGCAAATAGAGGCCCTGTTAGGGGGATTGGTTCGTTGAAGGTCAATAGATCTAGGAAGTGGAGTCCCCCTAGGGATGTTATCAAAATAAACACGGATGGTTCTTCCAAGGTTAACCTAGGTAATGCTGGTATAGGAGGAATTGGCCGTGATAGTGAGGGTGTGGCCCACCTCTTATTCTCTATGTACAAGCAAATTCATTCGAATAATCATATGGAAGCGTTGGCAATTATCCATGCGTTGGAAATAACTTTTTATTTGGGATGGAGAAGGGTTATTTGTGAATCTAATTCTATGATAGTGGTGTCTCTTCTGAACAACAAGCATTTTTAGGATACTTCCTTTGTTTATGGCTAGAATAGTGAAACAAATTTTGAGCTTGGTTGGGAATTTTGTTAAAATTTCTTTTGTTCATATCCCAAGAGAATGGAATAGAGTGGATGATTTTTTGGCAAAGTGGGCTTCTGAATGATTCCCTTACTGGAAAGATGATAGTTGGAATTATCTTGATCAGGAGAAATCCATACTCCTTAATCAGTTAATTCAAGAGCATTAGGAAAGATAATTTCAAGGTGGAGGAACCCGATTTTCATGGGTTGTTGTGTCATGTCGAAGTTGTTGTCAAAATGATCCATGGATTTCCTTGGTGGATTTATTGTATTTCATATGATGTGTTGGCTTGGATCACTTGGAAATCCTTGTGAAATGTATTGTTTTAGATTCCGAATAAAAAAAAAATTCTCCCCAAAAAATAATAAACAAAAATTAATGCAAATAAGTAACAATATTGCAACATGAAATAAAAATGAAACTAATTATACTATAGAAACAAAAACACATTACGAGGCAGCGATGGTGAAAGCAAGAGTAACAACGGCTGATGGCTAGGGTCCTGCGAGGTGCAATGGAAATGGCAAACTCTTGTTTCATCGAAGGGAAAACCAGGGGTGATTTCTGGTTTGAAGGGCTGCAAGAACGAAAAATATGGAAAACCCCAATAGAGCAACATCGAGAAATTTTTTCTTTTAGGGAAAACACTTCGATTTGGATGCTCTGTGGAGCTGTGGGAAACAAATTGAGAGTTGAAGAGAGGGCAATAATGGAGGGATCATCTAGAGGGGGTTTAACCAAAGGGATGCCCTCGGGGACCAAACATGATCCTAAAAATCCTCACATGCAACCTTTTTTAGATGTAGTGAAAGGCAATAAATCCAACAAAGAAAATATAGAAGGTCAAGCTCAATTTTTTTTGTAGAATTTAGAAAAGAGAAAAGATAAAGAGGCAGATCAAGCAATAATAAATGGTTGCCTACCTAATACAAATTCAATCCCAGTCTTCAAAATAGTAGAGGAATTTGTAGCAGATGATATTGTTTACAAATCCACGCATGCACTGATTTGTAGGTTTGTAGGTCTTAGACCTTCTCCTCGCTTCCTATCCTCATGGGCAAGAAACCATTGGATCCCTTAAGGGGAAGTGGACATCATAACACTTCCAAATGGATACTTTGTAGTAAAATTTACTTTATTTCTGATAAGGATAAAGCTTTTGAGGGAGGACCCTATAACATCGGGGTAGCAGGGTTACTCATGCAGCCATGGCGACTAGATTTTGATCCTCATGTTGAACCATCAACAACACCAATTTGGCTGAAATTATATGCCCTTCCTTTGGAATTCTGGAAATATGAAGTTCTAAAATTGATTGGAAGTTTTTTGGGCATATACCTAAGCAAGTCACGAGAACCAGTGGGATGGGAATCAGGTTTTGTGGTTCGAATTTGTGTGGAGATGGACCTGAGCAAGCCACTACCAGTAGAAATGGAACTTATATTGGGAGGCAACATATAGAAACAATAAATGGACTATGAATTAGTCTCGTTCCACTGTAGAGCATCCCATGAGTATGTACATTTGTTTTGAAACTACCCCAAGATCACTCAAGAGGAGATACCATAAACAGTTCAACACCCAAAAGATCAATCTTCACTTAAAGAGACTACAATGGGTTTTCAAATAATAACAAGAAGAAGAACGAGAAATAATATCCAGATAAGGGGTAGGAGTTAATTTAGAGGAGAAAATACAAACCATCGCCACAAATGGAGGGCAACATCTAACAAATATGAGCTTCTTAGGCTAGATGACCCAATTGAAGGAGAAGAAAACCCCATTTGAAGAATAGGCCAAAAATCAAGATATGTCTATAAAAGAGGAAAATAAAATCCATTAATCTACAGACAAGGGAGACCATAATCCCTTAAAAGTATTGGAGGACCAACAAGGAAGCCAAAACTCTCCAAAACAATCTCATCCAAATCAAGAAAAATAAGGGGAGCTACAGGTGCATCAACAACTGGAGACAGGAGGTGCAATGATAGTTTTTAATCAGGAACAAGAACCAACTAAGGATGTCATCATGGGATTAGCAGAGAAAAATAAGAAAAACCAATTCTAGGAATTAGTCAAATGAATAAACGACATAAAAATGCTAGTTCTCATGGAGGAGGAAGAAAATCAAATAGAGAAAGAGTGCAGCAGCAAGGGGAACAATTGAGAGAGTCAGGTATGGTTAAATCCATAATCAACTTCTACAACATAGAACCCCAATATTTATAAAAACCTGGAATGTAAGGGGATTAAACGACCATCCTAGGCAATTGGTTGTTAAGAGAATGATCTCAGAAACAAACCCACATGTGGTGCTATTGTAGGAAACTAGAACATCTCTTGAAATAATGTAAACTATTTCAAAAATATATTGGAGGTAAAGTGATTATGTGGCCCAAGCCTCTCAGGGCTACTCAGGATGGATGACAACAATGTGGAATAGGGACGCCTTTCAGTAACTGAGTTCAGCAGCCACTCGAGGAGTGCCGATGACTAGATTAAGAGATAGAAACTCAGGGAATGTATGGATGATCATTAATATGTATGAAATGCAAGGAGTATGAGAACAAAAAATCTAATGAAAAGTAGTCCAAGCAATCGGGGAAGCCTACCCCGAAGACCTCTAGATGGTGGGAGGGGACCTGAATGCCAAGATGTTAGTAAATGACCAAGAAGGAGGTATAACACAACTCAACGAAAAGGATAGGCTCCTCATAGCCCAATATGACTATTTAGAGCTGATTGATATACCCCCACCAAGTTGCAGCAACACATGGAAAAATAAAAGGAAAGAGACGTAAACAATAAAATCCATATTAGATAGGTTTTTAGTAGGGGATAAATCTTTCACTCTATGGCAATGTCAATCTAAGACCCTAAATCGGTAAGCTTCAGACCATTTTCCAATAAGCCTTTCCATAGAAAAAAGAATTCTGACTACAAGAAAATCCTTTATATTTGAGAACTTTTGGCTGCAAAATGAGGATATCTATGGTTTGGTACAACAATGGTGGCAGCAAGGTAAACCCGCATATGGAAAATCTCATTACCAAATATTTTGGCAATTAAAATTTGTTAGACAAAGCTTGAAAAAATGGAGCAAACTGTAGAGAACTGACTTCCAAAAATAGAGAGCAGTGATCTCAAAAATGGAACAAGTGGCAACTCAGATTCGACTTGGAATTATCTCAAAAGAACTTATACAGAAGGAAGAAACATTTATGAAAAAAGAGGAGATAGATAAAAAAGAGGAGGCATACTGGAAACAACGATCAAGGGTGACATGGCTAAAGGAAGGAGATAGAAACACTAATTTTTTTACCATACAGCTACTGCTCGAAGCTTTCATAACAGGATGAATGCCTTATCAAATGGCCCAAAGAATAGGCAAATAACCATCCCAGGTATGCAAGATGCCATTTTTTTCATTATTTTTGAACCAATACCTTTAGTATGCTTTTCAAAGAACCCAATTTCTTCATCATCACTTTGATCTATGGTACTATCATCAATAATTTTCAAATACCACACTTCATCATCATAATGACCATTAATACAATCTAAACTATCACTATCACTTTCAATTATAACAATATGGTCTTTGTCATGGCCAATACAACCATCTTGTGCACAAACTTTATTCTCATCGATAATTGTTCAAATTATAAGTATCATAAGCTATATATCCCTTTGAATAAGATCACATATATCACAACCTCAAATCATTAATACAACAACTAAAATTTATCCTTTGAAGAAGATCACTTGTGTCACAACAAATATCTCTCATCATAGGCTTATCTTTCAACTTTTACAGCTTCGACCAACAAGAAGAGTTAGAAAATGTAACCATTTATAGCTTCGACCCAATGGATGAGGATAACCAATGCCACCCGACGTTGCTCAGGGGATTTTTTATGAGGACGCATAGAGATAAAGATGAATCGAGTCCTATCTGTAACAAATGGACCAAAAACCTAAGAAAATTGATTTACCCTAGAGTCTACTGATCGTTAGATATTCTAGCATGGTTGGCAATGGCATACGATCCCAAAAATAGAACCATCAAAGATCATGCCAACCATGTAGCATTCAGGCTCACGATCGATAGAATTAGGAGGGTGTTCGGGCTTTCCACTACATCTTTGATATTGGACTTCCAAGTGTTGGCCCTCCAGTCCAACTTCATGCTTGATATCTCCTTTTTGGGTAGACTTTTGAAGAGAAACAGATCCATGCCCCCCAATTTTTTGATTCGCAAATCCATACTCTGCCCTTGGACCCATGATTATACAAATATGATAAACCTAGTGCTAGGGATGAAGGATTTAGAACAGATCACCAAGGAGGTTATGTTTTTTTATCATTTAGTGTAACAAGAGAGATAAGACACCCATGTACAAGTGGGAGGAAATCATCAGTGACAATATCAACTAGGAATTGATTGAATTGCAGGAGGCTATTTTGGTCGAGAAGGAGCAACTTCCCCCTTTTTCATATTATTTATTTTTAATTCACCTGGTTTTGGAGCAAATAGAGCAATCATTAGTCACTCAAATAGGAGGAGTTAGTGCCACCACGATTCAATATCAGTTGCTTTGCATACAGGAGGGTTGCTCTAGCTATGCTACCTTTTTTCAAGATGTTCTCCCAATGGTTCTTGAATGGTTGTATGGAGAAAATCCCAACAGGATTGGGATCGATGTAAGATCATTCTTGCATGAAGTCCAGGTGGATGAATTCTTATTGATAGAATAATTTACATATATCAGGTTGTATGGTTCAAATATTCCCCTGAAGGCCCTGCCTTTCCATTGCCCTACTTCCATAGCTATCCTGTAAATAACTAGGTAGATTGCTAAAGAAGTTAAAATAATATCCATAAGGAAGAAGGGAGGAGTTCCTTGGCTACTAGTCCCTTGCATAATGGGCCCCTATGTGTACATGGGCCACTTCAATTTACTGAGAGCCATTTGGAACATGGATACGTACTATTTCCCAGAGGTCATGTGGAGACCTTACGACCCTTCTGGCTTCCATAAACAGACCGTCATAGGGAAACTCTCCCTTTTGTAGGTTACACATAGGGTAAATGATTTCGAAGATCAAATGTAGAAAACCCTTAGGCAGAACTTGTCATTAGAACTGGTCTAGCGAATGGAGAGCAGACCCCATAGTAAGATGGAAATAATGGGTGATTACACTGTTGATATAAGGTTATACAAATATTTATTGGTATATAAGGTGGTCCCTCTGGTCCTCGTCATGATGCTAGAGGACTATCAAGACCCCACCCTCCAAATCATCAACTAGGATGTAAACTTATTTGAGGTAACAATGAGAATTTTTAGATGCACCCCCTAAGAGCAAGTAAGGATTTCTACATCTACTACGATGTCAAGTGGGAAGGAAATGGTAGCTCATCCTTCACCTCAAGCACAAGATTTAGTTGTAGCCTCGACCCTGGCTTTGATATATCCATTGAACCAAATTGACCTAGTGTTTGGCCAATATTTCATGGTCTCCACCACCCTAGTGATAAATCAGAAAGAACACTTGATTCCTCCCAAGACACTAAATAAAACACAAGAATAAGAGGGGTTATAAAATATAATCTAAGAGTATGAGGTCTAGGTAGAGAGGCCCTCACAGTCTCCAACCTAAAATTAGGCCAGGATTGAGTCCTTAGCTCTAGACACGGAGAATTTCACACAGTCCAGGATGAGGAGAGTGATTCAATTTACTGCTGATGAGGAATATCATATACAAGATATGGAGGAGTAGAAAGCCCCCAACAAAGGGATTGGTCGGGTCAAGAGAACAGCAAAGCAAAGTACTTGCGATGTGTCCACTGCCATAGTGGCCATCCCCTTACCATCCATATTTAAAGAGGTCAAAATAGATCTGGACCAAGGTGTGATCATGGCCATAGCAGGCCCCGTAGACATGATGAAGTCCCACGTAGCCTCCCAAGTGTAGGTGGTGGAAGTTGTAGAGAAGGAAGTAACAGGCTTAAAAACCAAGGCTGCAAAAGCAAAACAATTACAGTAGAAAGTGTAGCAATTGCAAGCAGAGATAGATCAGTTGAAACAAACGCCACCTGTTAGCCAAGGCACTATCTCGTAGGTCAACAATCACCCCATTCTCATTGAAGAATTCAAGCAAGAAATGAAAGATAAAGTGTAAGAGAATATGTCCAATTTAACAACAGTATTTTATAATATCTATGCCACAAGGTACACCACAAATATTTTAAAGGACCTGTTGCAACAAGCAAATCAAAGGATAAATTTGATATACCCTATATTTTAGAAATTCAAAGAAAATTATGTGGAAGTCAATGAGGGGGTGGTCACCCTAGGAGATGGATCCATCTGCTTCTTTGTAGAGGAGTACACAAAGGTCTTCATCTGCTTGCAGAATAGGTCAAACTGGCTTCAATGGGATGAAGAGATAGCAAGCTTCAAAGAAGAATTAGAGAATGAACTCATCGACTGTGGGTCACTTTGGAGGAGTTTTCCAAGTGCCCAACATCAAATATTTAATCTTTAATAAGATACAAGAATTTGAATTTGGCCAAAACATGAAGCTGACGAGGTTGTTCAATTCCTTGGTTAAGTTAATAGATCACCTATGTGTATTCTCTAAAAACACCGTGGAATGGTCCAACAAACGAGTAAATAAGATTACACAAGATGTCAACATGTTAAAAATTTCCTTGTCCTTCCACGATGAGGCTTGGATCTACATTGACCAGAGGCTACAGAATCTCGAAAAAGGAGTGGTGGGGGACCCACAAGAAGAGACACCCACTAACAAACAAGGTGGAGTGGGGTCCAGCATAGCAAAGGATGCAATTGGTCAAGGCGTGATAGAGTTGCCTTCTCAAGATGGTGAGGAGGTTAGCACACAAGAAGAGCAGTTATAGGAGGAACGATGTGGGCCACTTGTCCATTGTTGCCCCTACCATGATTTTGTACAGGACAGGAGATCAGGCTAGATGGAGGGTCAATAGGAAAACGGTTACAACGCATCCTAATCTCCCATAGTACTATAAATAGAGGAGCATTGTAGTGAAAGGGCTTATCAAGCCTTAGAGAGTAAATTTTTGGTCCATGTATAGTTGTGTCTTGAATTCAATTGTATTTTCCTTATGTGTGTGTTTTTACTTTATCTCTTACATCGCCTTTTCTTCTATCATAACCCAGGAACTATCCACGGAGCCTGACTGGCTGAGATCATTTCTAGTGAATGTGCAAAGAGTTGGTGACTCTCACATCACTACAATCAGGATGGGGAGAAGCAGCCCTCTTTTATGATATTCGAACAAGGGTGCAATTGTAACTACTACTATATAGACCCGAGCACTCTACTAGGTTCTTATATGTAATATTTCTATGAATATAAATTCTCTATTCCTGGTATCTCCCGTGTTAATGATTTACATGTTGCCTTTTTGCATATTGCGGTATCCGAATGTGTGAATAGCGCTTCTCTTCGCTAGTTTAATGGTTCATGTTTATTACATCATTTGAATAAATCTGAACGAACTAGTTTCTCTTTCCTGTTTCTCTTTTAGTTCATGAAGTTTATAAATCTGCTACAACTCCCCAATGGACATGGCACCGATCTGGTCTTAATAATCTAAATTCTACATGGTTTGGTCAAAAAGAACAAAAACTAACGTAAAAACACTTAATCTGGTGAAACATGGGTTATAATATTAGAATGATAAATATCCAAGCCCATCACTTGGGGTTTCCTTACCCGATCTGGTCTGTTTAGAGTCTTATAAATAATCTTTTCCTGGGTTAAAGAGGTAGATCCACTAGAGTCTACAAATTGGTTGTGACCCCTGAGATTTCTGTAACGTGACACATCTTAAAAAGGGTAAGCGAAAGTTCCTCACAACACACCTACTTGAAGAGAAATCCTCATACATGGGCATAACTTCCATATGTACTTGGATTTTCTCAAATTTTAAGATTTATGTCCAATAATAGTAACAATTGGGGTAAAAATTGAGTGAAACAAAATATCACAAAATTATGTCCTTGTTCCTCTCTAACGATTTATGGGGTCGATGCCCAGATGTCGTTATGGAAACTATATTAGGCTTTAGACGTATTAACTTAATTCAACAACATTACCTGTAAATACAAGTTAGAGGTATTATTTATACTAAACGATGTGATTGTATAAAGCACATGTTTTGAATTTTGTGTATAAAATTATTTTGATGCAAAAATTTTTTTGAAAAAAATAATATGCTAGTCACTATTAAAAATGCACCATTTGACCAAAAATTATTCTACTTGCAAATATTTTCACTATAAACCATAAGACCCTAACTTCAAAAATAAAAAACTTTCAATTTTCATTCAAATATTTATTCATTTTTTTCTTTTAAATGTCAAATTCCCCTCAAAATATTTTCCACTAAGAAAAAATCACGTATACACCTTTTAACTCCCTAAATTATTTTTTCAACTCCCTAAATTATTCTTTCAACTTGTTCCCCCCCACTAAAAATAAAAAATAAATTTTCATAATTTTCCAATCACATATACACTTTTTAGCTCCCTAAATTATCTTTTCTTTCAACTTGTCCCCCCCCCCAAAAAAAACAAATTTTCAAAATTTTCCACTTATTTCTTCAAGAATAAGCTTTCAACTTTCTTTCTTAAAAAAAATCAACTTTCTTTGAGAAAATAATCCACCATGACAATTGAACCCATGACCCCTCTTTAAAAAAATGTATCCTTTCTTACAATAAACAACTACCCCACTACACATTTTGAGTTTTGAAAAGAAATGACATTATTTATTTATTTTTTTCTTTTTTTTTTAGAGAACAAGGGGTTGTGCTCACGTCCCCATCCTTGAAAAAATACAACTATCTTTTTTAGAGCTTGAGAGTACAATTAGATTCACTTCTCATCTCAATTGAGATGTTATAGCTAGAAACCTCTACCATTTTACATAAAATGTTTGAATTCTTGATTTTCATTTTTTTTATTTGTTTCAATTTTTTATGTGAATACAAATATTCTAGAATTCAGCATCCTTCTTGACATTTTCCTATAGTATCCTTCACAATACCAAAACTTCACCTCTACTATCTATGCATTGCATCTTAGTAGAGTAATATTTCCAAAACATTGCACTATCATAGTCCGCTTTACCAAATTTGAATTGCTAGTTTCCTTCATGAAACACAAGTGCAACCACAAAAATTATAATAAATAGTTTATATGAAAACACATTAATGTTATAAAATAAAGTAGATATTATCAATGGAAAACATTAAAGTAAATCTTAATCATTATTTAATTCAGGTAGTCAACATTTTCTTGTCATCTTTAGCTAAACTTACTACTTCCTCTAACCATGGAAAATATAATTTAACTTCACGATCCTCAATTAAAACCCCTCTATTGGCTAGCCTATCTACACATTTATTTCCTTCCCTTAATGTATGTTAAACCTGATTTCTTCAAACTCTTTAGCAAGATCTTGAATTTCCACAGTTACTTCTTGTATGTTCCATGGAGCCTTTGCTTTCCTCAAGATTACATTTATTACTATGAGTGAATCACCTTCCATCCATACTCTATTCCATTTCATTTGTTTGCATATTTTTAACCCTTCTAAAGCCGCCCAAGGTTCAATTTCATTTTTTGTTTTAAATTCACTATTGAAAGAGTAAGGAGATAAAATATGTCCTCTATTATTTCTAAGTATTCCTCCTCATCTTGTTGGTCCTAAATTTTCTTAATAAGCTCCATAAATATTCAACTTGACCAACTCCACATCTGGTGGTTTCCACTTTATATTATTTTCCTTCTTTTCGTTTCTCCTGTACCGTGTTGCAAGTGTGAAAAGGGTTTCACCTTAAGTGGCTTAGAAAAATCCTTTTCTAGCCCTATGTGTGAAATGCCTTCAGGATTGTCGACAAATTTTCTTGTCGACAATTTTGTTTTAGTTTTCCTAACTCCTCTCCTAAATTCTTTCCTATTTCTCCTCCTTATCCCTCCATTTCCTCCTTATCCCTCCGCGATTCCTTCTTCCCCTTATCCCTCCAACTTCCTTTCCCCTTATCCCTCCAACCTCCTTATCCCTCCACGCATCCTTTTCTTTCCCCTTCTATTTAATAGTTTTTTCAATCGAATGTAAAGGTTGAGAGGAGCAATTAAATCAAGTTATTTCTTGTGATTTATTTATGTTTATGTGCTGCGTTATTGACCCTCGATTCTCACATCTGGTATCAGAGCCGAGTTGTGCCAGTTCGAGCACGGTTCTCGAGGCACACGACAGTCGAGGCACTGACAGACGGGCACGGTTCCTGAGGCAAGCGCAACAGTCGATGCAGATCATGAGCAGGATTAGCTCGAATCTTGAGGTGACTGGATGTGACACGTGGCGGCACGAGGACGCGACACGTGGTGGCTAGGTGTTGACTGGGCAGCACACGGATCAAGACGGCTGACATGGCAGCTGAGGTGGCAAAGGGGCTGGCGTGGACACGTGGCTGCGAGCAATTGTATAAAATTTTGCCACGTGGCGATTTCGTGTTGACTGACGTGGCAACAAGGTGGTAGTTTGCGATTGGAGGAAGCGACGGCAAAACGAGAGCGGTTGAGGTTCGATTGCCCGAAGGCAATCAAAACAGATAGTGTGCCTTCGGGTTTAAAAACCCCTTGTGCACCTCCCACACGGTGCATGTGGGATAAAACCCATGGTTTTTTTTTTTTTTTAAATATGCCGCCCTTTGAATTTAATACGCCCCGCGTTCTATTTGATCCTCGTCCGGACGCCTAGCGGAGTTGGCTAGGGCGGACGCTTGCTCGGGGGAGGTCCCGGGATCGATTCTCACCGAGGAGGAGGAGGTCGAATTTTTTTTTTCAATATTGCCGCCGGAGGGAGATAACACTAAGGCGCTTCCCTTACCTACACAGCAGCGCCGCGTGGTCAAGCGGCTAAGGAGCCTGCCTAGTGGAAAGAAGGTCGCGCGTTCGATTCGCGCCGAGGATAAAAAGGTGAAATTTTTATTTTTTTTAAAAAGGTTCATGCATTTTTTTTTAAAAAGGTTTTTTTTTTTTAAATCTATTTAATAATCTTTTTATTATTTTTTAAAATTATCTTTTTAAATATTTAAAAAAAAAAAGGTAATTTAAAAATAATAGAAAGTTATTAAAAAACCTTTATAAAATTTTTGCAAACCTTTAAAGAGAATTTGTGAAAGGAGAAATAATGTGCCCGTGAAATGATAGATTTTCCGGTCTGAGGGGTGTTATAATGCACTTCTCTCAATTTTGAAGAGAGAGAAACCAGAATCCTTTGATGCAAGGGTTCAACGATCAGGGCTTCATACTGTGTTTTGTCAGCTGGAGAATCAGGTGATTGCTCACCTGAGAAAGCCGAATTCAGGGTACGAGGGAGGTTCTAAAGACAATATCTTCGAAAATAAGATTGAAGAGTCCGAGACTGAGCAATTTGTTTCGGATGTACGATCAAGTGCCAGTTACACACCAGGTGTACCGGTAGCTGAATCGAGTGAGAGCTATACTCCACGCTCTCCTGAACCTGAACCAGAAGAAGAAGAGGAAGCAGAAGAGAAAGAAGAAGAAAAGGAAGAAGAAGAAGAAGAAGAAGCAGAAGAAGAAGAAGAAGAAGATCCAGAGGAAGTGGAACCTGAGATCATCATCATTAGCAGCAGTTCGAAGCAGAACTTGAATGTACTAAAAAGGCGAGATTTGATTTGAATAATTAATCTCTTTGTACTGCTTTAAAGTACTTGTTTGCTTCGAATAAAGTTTGTTTTTTATTCTGCAATGGCATCCAATACTAGTCTTCCGATCCCTGAGTTCAATGGAGGAGACTATGAATATTGGTCTATTAAAATGAAAACCCTTTTGATAGGAAAAGGTTTATGGGATGTAGTCGAAGAGGGCTATACTGAACCAACTGCTGCTGAATGGGCAACTTTCTCTAATGCTGATAAAAATGCTAGAAAAGAAGCACAAAAGAACAATGCTTTCGCCCTTTATCACATACATGCTGCCTTAGATAAAAGTATCTTCCCTAGGGTTGCATCTTATGTAATTGCACAAGATGCCTGGAATGCCCTAAAAGAAAGCTATAGAGGTAGTGACCAAGTGAAGCAGGTAAAACGCAAACTTTGAAACGAGATTTTGAGAATCTCAAGATGCAAGAGAATGAAAGAGTCGAAGATTACTCGCGTGCGAGTGAAAGCCGTAGTCGACAAAATGGTCACACTAGGGGAGGATATTAAGCGAGAGATGATGGTGAAGAAAGTGTTGAGAACACTTCTTCCTAAATGGAATTCTGTTGCAATAATTATTGAAGAATCCAAAGACTTAACCACATTGTCTTTTGATGCATTAACTGGTTCACTTCTCTCACATGAAGAGAGGCTACAGGAAACTCCTACCACCAGTTATGGAGGAGATGACAAAGTTTTTGCCACACATGAAGGAAGAGGTAGAGGCCGTGGCAGAGGACAACAAAGAGGCATAGGCAGGAATAATCAAAGAGGAGGAACTCCTAACAGAGGAGGATCATCCAACAAAGGTGGAAATCAGAATAGAGGAGGACAACAACAAAAATATAGAGGGAAACAATCTGGTAAAGGAAAAGGAGGAGATAAATCAAAACAAGTTTGCTACAATTGTGGCAAACCTGGCCATTATGCTCGAGATTGTTGGTCAAAGACTTCGCAAGGAAGCAGCAGCAACCAGAGCAGTCAGTTTGGGAATTTTGGAGAAGAGGAAGAGTCCTCAAATATCTTTCTTTCTTATGGCCAGACAGAGCAAAATATGAATGATACATGGATTTTGGACACTGGATGTTCAAATCACATGAGTGGCAAAGAAGAACTCTTTGCTAAGTTAGACTCCTCATACAAATCCAGCATCCGATTGGGAGATGACAAGTCATTGGCAGTTGAAGGCATTGGAGCCATGGAGGTTCCAATGAAAGAAGGCATCAAGCAAGTAAGTGATATCTATTACACACCTCATCTTCAACACAATCTCTTAAGTGTTGGTCAAATGCTTGAAAAGAATTATAAGTTGATTTTTGATGAGGGAAAATGTACCATTTTTGACAAGAACAATAGTAATAGAATCATTACATAAGTGCCAATGTCAAAAAATAGATTATTCCCTTTGAAGTTTGGCCAGCCAG
This sequence comes from Wollemia nobilis, assembly GCA_028583015.1. Lineage (NCBI taxonomy): Eukaryota > Viridiplantae > Streptophyta > Pinopsida > Araucariales > Araucariaceae > Wollemia > Wollemia nobilis. The sequence goes on along the minus strand of JAQPPZ010017058.1, from coordinate 33,203,895 downwards.
GAGGAAATAAGTTAGCAAATGTTGCTATTACCAATCCAAGTGTCCTATGGCACTTGAGATATGGTCATTTGAATTCAGCAAGTTTGAAATTGCTAACTTCACAAGCAATGGTAATTGGACTTCCCAAAATTCAAGATAGTAAGGAAGTCCGTGAAGGGTGTGCCTTGGGCAAGCATGCCAGATCGAAATTTCCTCATGGACAAGCATGGCGGGCCAGCTATCCACTTCAGTTAGTACATTCAGACATCTGTGGTCCGATGCGGACCAAGAGTCTAGGTAATCACTCTTACTTCCTACTTTTCATTGATGATTGCACAAGAATGTGTTGGATATATTTTTTGAAGCATAAGGATGAAGCATTTGCATGCTTTGTTGATTTTAAAGCAAAAGTTGAAAGTGAGAGTGGGTATTCAATAAAATGTCTTAGATCAGATAGAGGAGGAGAATACTCCTCTAATATTTTTTTAAATTTTTGTAAACATCATGGCATCAAGAGGCAGTTCACAACTGCCTACACTCCACAGCAGAATGGTGTAGCAGAAAGGAAAAATCGCACCATTGTGGAGATGGCACGATCAATGCTTCAGACAAAGCATTTGAGTAATTCATATTGGGGAGATGCAACAAGGACTAGTGTTCACATCTTGAACAGAAGTCCTACATCAAGTTTGAAAGGGAAGACACCTTACCAAGCCTGGTATGGTAAGAAACCAAATGTGAAGTATTTCCGAGTATTTGGTTCATTGGCATATGCTCACATTCCTGATGAGTTGAGAAAGAAGCTTGATCCAAAGAGTCAAGCATGCATTTTTGTAGGATATTGTGAAAACACAAAGGGTTATAGACTCTACAATCCTACAACTCGAAAGATAGTGGTTTCAAGGGATGTGATTTTTGATGAAGGGGGAGAGTGGGGTAAGCCCCAAATATACAGTGATATTGAGTCACATGATTCAAGTTCTCAGCAGGTGCAGCAACAGATACCACAGAAAGGCAAGAAATCTCCACCTTCAAGCCCAAGTTCTTCTACTAGTTCATCTTCCTCACCAAGTCCTTCTCCACAGAGACCTGCAAGTTCCTCACCAATGGACATTGATGTTCCATCCAAAGGTAAGAGAACTTTACAGTATCATCCATCATCTCAGATGTTGGATAAAAATTTCTCAAGAAGATATACTAGGAGTCAAGCTAGTGAAATGGAATCTGTTTTACACGGATTAGAAAGTATGCACTTGTATGGTGATGATGAATCCCAGCAGGAACCTAGGGGAGATCAAGTTAACTATGCTTTGTTAACTAGTGCACAACTTGAACCTTCTAGTTATGAGAAGGCATGTACTCAGAAGATTTGGCAAGATGCCATGAAAGAGGAGATAACCTCTATAAAAAACAACGACACTTGGGAGCTCGTGAAGCTTCCTAAAGGAAAGAAATGTGTTGGTCGTAAATGGATTTTCAAGACCAAGTTTAATGCTGATGGAAGCATTGAGAAGCATAAAGCAAGATTAGTGGCAAAGGGTTTTACTCAGAAATATGGAATAGATTATGAAGAGACTTTTGCTCCTGTAGCCAGACAGGAGACTATCAAAACAGTTCTTGCCTTAGATGCACACAAAGGATGGAAAGTCCAACACATGGATGTCAAGAGTGCATTTCTCAATGGTTACTTGACAGAAGAAGTGTACGTTGAGCAACCACAGGGATTTGAAGTGCCAGGTAAAGAACACCTTGTTTACAGATTGAAGAAGGCACTCTATGGTCTTAAACAGACACCAAGAGCTTGGTACTCACGTATTTATGGGTACTTCAAAGAATATGGGTTCACCAAGAGCAAAAATGAACCCACACTTTACTACCTAAAGCAAGGTAATGACATCCTCATAGTTTGCTTGTATGTGGATGATCTCATTTTTATGGGTAGTAATGAGAAAATGAATATGGAGTTCAAACACTCCATGATGACGCAGTTTGAGATGAAGGATCTTGGATTAATGCACTACTACCTTGGAATGGAGGTTCATCGATCGGATACGGGGATCTTCATCTCGTCAACATAAGTATGCTCGAGGATATGATCAAGAAGTTTGCTATGGAGCATTGCAAACCGAGTTGCAACTCCGAGTTGGACATGGGATCCAATTAAGCAAAGATGATGGAGCACCAAAAGTTGACGTGACCACTTTCAGAAGCATGGTTGGGAGTTTGATGTTTCTCACCAACACCAGACCAGATATTCAGTATGTTGTATCTCTTATTTCTAGATTTATGTCTAACCCATCTGAGTTGCATTTGCAGGCAGCTAAAAGAATTTTGAGATATGTGAAAGGTACATTGGATTTTGGAATCCAGTACCATAAATGTAACACTATCAAGCTTGTAGGCTTCAGTGATAGTGATTGGGGTAGCAATATTGATGACAAAAAGTCAACATCAAGAAAGCTGTTTTAGTCTTGGATCGGGACTAATAACTTGGAGTTCAAAAAAGTAGACGATGAGTAGCGCTATCCTCAACGAAGTCGAGTATATAGCGAGTTACTTATGCTAGTACTCAAGCCTTGTGGCTAAGGAAAGTACTAGAAGAGATTGGAGAACAGACAAAGTGGTCCGACCGAGAATCTCATCGCGACAACATCAGTGCCATTCAGTTGGCATATAATCCTGTCCACCATAGCAGAATGAAGCATTTTGATATGAAGTACCACTTCATCAGAGATATGGTGGAACATGAAATTGTTGAGCTTCAATATTGTCATACTTTGGAGAATGTCGCAGACATCTTCACCAAGGCGATGACAAAAGCTCAATTTGTAAAGCTGAGAGACTGTGTAGTCAGTCCTCTCAACTTTAAGGGGGAGAATGTTGCAAGTGTGAAAAGGGTTTCACCTTAAGTGGCTTAGAAAAATCCTTTTCTAGCCCTAAGTGTGAAATGCCTTCAGGATTGTCGGCAAATTTTTTTGTCGGCAATTTTGTTTTAGTTTTCCTAACTCCTCTCCTAAATTCTTTCCTATTTCTCCTCCTTATCCCTCCATTTCCTCCTTATCCCTCCGCGATTCCTTCTTCCCCTTATCCCTCCAACTTCCTTTCCCCTTATCCCTCCAACCTCCTTATCCCTCCACACATCCTTTTCTTTCCCCTTCTATATAATAGTTTTTTCAATCGAATGTAAAGGTTGAGAGGAGCAATTAAATTAAGTTATTTCCTGTGATTTATTTATGTTTATGTGCTGCGTTATTGACCCTCGATTCTCACATACTGAACATCATAATTCCATTTTATGAATTGACTCCATCTATCAAGACTCTCTGCTTCCAAATTAGGGATTGGGTGAGTTGATAGGGTTGGATTAGTCTCCTCTATGGCTAAACATATCTTCCTTTTCATTATCTCTAAACTAATTTCCTTTACTAAATGACATTATCAAATTGATACCTTGTGATATTTTATTAAAAAAACACTTATTCTTCTATCTAAATTCCAATTCTCCTCTTATTCATTTGTGATTCAAAAAATGCAATGGAAATAACAAAATGGATGATACCTTGGGTTCTCAACTCTATAGTCGAGCACCCTCTGAATAACACCTTTTAATTGTAACTTATTCAGGTAGCAGTCTGTGTGACAATCAAGAATAAAAAATGGCTCCTCTAGGTCACAATTTCAAGCATGAAAGAAAGTGCACTATCATCGAGATAGTCAAAGAACTAACTTGCAGTTGCTCTATTTCATAAAAGTTGAAGAAATGATGCTTTGGCTTTGAAATAGATGGATTCTAGCATCAAAGATAGAAAATAAGGTTTATTTAAAAACTATGACCCACCTTAAGACTTATGGCAGATAGCATTTAGAAAAAAAATAAGGTTTTCCTTGAAAAACACTAAACATATGGTTAATGTAGGCAAAAAGAGGTTGTTTGGGTTGAGACGAATTTGAGTTAAAGAACATAATAGCTTGGGCTAAAACAAACTCGAGTCAAAGAAAAACTATGCATCTCATGAAAAATATTTAATGAATACCTTAGGATATATTGGACCATCTAATTAAAGAATATGTACTCATCCATTACAGAAATTATATTTTTTTTAAAGCCATAAGAGATTTATTTGATTCCTAGCATAAAACAAGGACTAGAAGGTAGTAAACAAAATGGGTTATACCTAGGAATAAGTCACTATATTCTATGCAAGATCTGGCATGTTGCAATAGTTGTAGGTTTAAAAACTAGAATTGACATAGGGTATGTTGTCAGATGGTGATGATTGTTCCTAAATTGAATATCACTTCTCACATGGACTCTCCCCTTTGCTACTATGATACCAAATGTTGGAAATGGGGGAAACAAGCAACAATAATCACAATAATATTGCACATATTATTTCCTTCTTCCAGAGCAAACTTGTTGTACATCATTCATATTTATATAACATGGTGTCTCTTAGATTCAAGAGACCCTTGGTGTTTCACCTTCAATATTGTATTTTCATCTTCTCTCAGTCTCATGGGAGATTTCTATTCACCCATATATGAGATGAAATAATTAATATACCCAAAATATAATGATTACATGACAATAGATAATGTAATAATGGCTAACAATTAACACCTTACTGAGGCACCTAATGTTTTGTTAGGTGTGAGGTCTTTTGAGGTAACCAATTCAATGGTTTTTACCACTATTACTTTGTAGCATTATTCTAATTTACCAAAGTCTTGATTTCTTCTAGCATTTCATTCATTGTAAAATTACTATTGGGCTTGTTAACATGGTTAGATGGAGTGGGAAGGGTTGGAAGTGGTGTCTATGAAGCTACTATGGATTATGCATTTTGGCTAGGATGGGATATGGTTTATGGTTATGTGGAAGAATGTACGAGGATATTTGGTTGGGGATTAGGGAGTGGAAAAAATTTGGGTATGGAGTTTTGAATGGGTGTATTATAGGAGATATGGGCTACATAGATCATTGGTGGGGCAAAGCGTATCTTTCCTACTCAAACAATAACATATTATTCTCTAGTTACTTCTTAAAACACTTCAGATAGTGTATAATGATTAGCTTTACAAACCATTCTAAATTGGATTACAAACCTTTGATAACATATCATAATTTTTGTTTTTCATTTGGCCTAATGTTTCATGGAATTAAATTTAGGGTCCTCAAGAACCTAGTATTGAAATCATGGATATTTTGTTGAGGTAATATTTGCATTGTATTTATGTAAAATAAAAATTACTAGCGGTTTCCCATGCTACTATACCTACACATAAATTGTTCTACTATTGATGCTCAACTAGTTACCAGATTATTTGGTAATCTCCTATACCATAAAGAGACTTTGTCATGAAAATAATAAATGATTAAGCGTATCATGATGTCTTCCTATTGAATATGGTAAATTAACTTGAGCATTGATAGTTTATTGAGATGATCCAATATCATCTTTTTTCCATTCCCATCAAAGGTAGTTAAGAATTTCATAGTTATTGGGGGAATTAAAGAATAGACTACTAGATTTAATGACCCTTGGGAGTCCTATATTACTAATGAGGGGGTTGACCATAATATTGATGAGAAGGAGGGTACATAGCATAGTCAAGAAGTGGATATATATGGTATGAAGGGTATAGATATCGAGGGAAAATAGGTGGAGGATATTAAGGTGGAATATTTTGGTAATCCCATTGGTAATTAGGAAGGGGTTACATATTTTATTGTGGGGGAGGATTATCAACCCTATCCATGGGATTTGTTGGTTTTAAGGAGGTGAAATTTACATATTTTGTTGGGCTTGTTTAGCTAGAGGTGGTGTTGATCCTTAGGTGTTTCCTTGGGACACCTGCAACCCCATATATCTAGTCATCACTTGCATATTATAAGCGAGGTTTATATTTAAGCCTAATGACTCTATTGGATCTAAGGATTAACCTAGAGGGATGTTTTAAGTATTCAATAAATTAGACCTAGGAGTGCTTTGGGCTAGAAAAGTACTCACAAGAGGTATATTTTATATACTAGAAGATATTGGTGGGTTGTAAAATTGGCTTACAAAGAGTGACTTATTTGTACTATTGTTTATGTCAAGTGGTATCTAATATAAAGGATTGGTGTGAGTCATAGTGGGGGTTAGATTCAAACAAGTCAAATTTACTAAAGCTAAAGAATAACTTGTTTGTTGGCTTAAGTAACCAATTTTAGGTGGTGTTAAAATCTATCTAACTAGACTAGCCATGGGACTTTATTTTCACAAGAGACTAGATACCAAAACCTCTTTGAATTATTCTTGATGTACCCATATGGTAGTTTGCTCTTTTCTTTTTTCTTTAGTGTCCTTTTGATGGTATATGATGATGTCTATTGTTTGTTGATATTTTCTCATTTTTGAAGTTTCAGATCGTATTCATAGGCTTGCATATATGTACCTACATGAATAGATTTTTGGGGTTAAAATCTACAAAAATATCAAAATCTACAATTTTACCTATCAAGTGATTCGCTTACAAAATCAAAATGATTAATTTGTAATTTTGGGGTGATTCACTAGCAAGGTATATTTTTACTACATTAAAAAATAGAGTGATTCACTTTAGAATGCAGATGGTTCACTTATTTTTTTTTTTTTTAAGCGAAAAACCCCTTGCGGGGCCGCCTTGGTCTAAGAGACCACGAACAGGGGGTTCTACACCGTCAAAGTCACCCGAGGGTCGCACCTAGCCCTGCTCGCACCAACATTATCAATTGGATTTTGGGTACCCAATTCAGATTTTTGGTAGGGTGGAGATTCGAACCTGGGACCTCCCTTGGAGGATTGCTCTCTCCTCTCCAACTCACCTACAACACCTGGGTTAAACTAATTTATAGTGGAAAACACCCCTTTCGAGGTGCCACTTTCAACAGGTTGGGCATAGGAGGAATGGAGCCTTGTCGGCCTCTACCAACACATAGGACATTCCTAACTATGCCATATATCTATAGGATGGATACAAGGGGAATAGAACCTGGGTCAGCCTCTACCAGCACCCAGGGTATTTACCACTGCACCACAACAAGCAGATAGATGGTTCACTTACTTTTTTGAGCAATTCACTTAGATTTATGGACGTAAGAAATTTTGTAAAAGGAGAATATTGTCCAAGTGGATTGCTTGGAGTGAATAATTTTTAAAACTTAAAGTGAATTGCTTGCTAGAACTATTGTGGATACATTTCACCATTTTTGGAGTGAATTGCTTGCCTTTATGAGTTTGCTCTTAGGCAAAAAATGACTTAGCATCTACCTTAAGTGCCTTTGCTTGTAGCAGATGCACATACGAGGTCAGATTCAAGGTTTTTCATTGCTTAAATGCCATTGGAGTTGTCATATTTATAAAAAAGTTAGAACTTTGAAGTTTGTGTTAGAGTCACCATTCACAAAGCACTTACAAAATTCAAGCACAAATAACAAAAAATTGGTCAAGTTTCAAGTAAAATTGGACTTGGAAATAAAAAACTTATCTCCTAGCCTTGGAAAATTGATATAAATTGAACCTAAAAAATATAGGTTTTGTCAAGTGAATTTCTCATTGAATCGAAGAGAATCACTTGTAATTACCAAGTGAATCACTTGTTTTTAAAGACTCACAAATTTTCAAGTTTACCTACAATTGAGTGAATCGCTCCAAATTTTAAAGCAAATCACTTGGAAATTTTTACTACTTCACTAGTTCTGAGCCAATCACTCCATCCATGATAAATCAAGAAATTTTAATGTAAAGGCATGGAAATTGAGGGTTTGTCCCACTATGTATGCTAGAAACTATGTTGATCTAGGGAATTTTCTTGACTTCTAAATTAGGTTTTACACCCCCAATCTAAGTTTTAACAAGGTTGGATAGGTTTGATAAAGGCTTCCCCCAACCTATGGATTTAGGTTGGCTCCCCACTATCCTTATGTAGATCTCTAATATAAACTAAATTGCATAAAATTAAATTGTAGAAAGGAAAATGTATGAAAAGTAAAATACAATCAATAAAAACATGAGAAGTTTAGAGTATAAGAAATTGAAAGCAAATACAACTTTTATACCTTGGGGATGATAGTGTGTGATCAATCAACACATGAGAAGTTGAATAACATTAATTTTCACCCATTCATTTAATTATAAAATTAATGAGCAAATGACAAGATGGGCTAGAAGGTTCATGCCACATGCCACAATCGTTACACACTTAGCAAACCAATAGGGTAGTGTCACTGAAAAGATGCTTATGGATTTTTCAATTTCTTACAACCTCATGAGTATAAACATAAAGTAAATTTTATAGTGTAGCTCTAAATTCTCATGGTCAAAAGATGATTACCATGAGGACCCTAAGCCCTTATTTATAGCAAAAATTTACCCCTAAGTCACCTAGGGGAATAATAATTGCTCCTAGTAAAGTAAAAATTTGGGGTAACTTTTAGCAAAATGTTGCACCTCTAACTGTTACATACCTCTAACCATGCCTCTAACAAGATTATAAGGCTCTAATAATGATTTTGTGTGCCACTATATGCTAAAAAGTCATTTTTTGAAATATTTTTCTTGTGATTTGCATTCATTTTACTTTTGTGATTATTTGAGGAATTTTCTCAGGTTTTTCAAGTGATTCACTTGAATTTAGAAAGCAAATTGGCTACCTTTATTGAGTGAACCAGTGCTTTTAAGCAAGCAAATTGCTTCTTTAACACAATCTATAAAATTTTGTAGGTGAATCGGTCCCTATCCAAATTTAGCCAAATTTTAAGATTTTGGGGTACTTTTTGTTGTCTAACCTTTTGTTGTTGCATTTTTCTTCTAAAATGACCAAAAACTACAAAGGTAATGCCAAGGTACTCTACCACCCCAAGAAGAAGATGGGATCTTTTAGACAAATAAAATATGAGAGCTATATTATTAAGTAAATGATTGAAGAATTTGTTGGGTGGATGCACAAGAGTGATTAGAGGTTAAATTGTTAATTGATTTACATAGAATTTAACAATATTTGCTAGAAGATAATGGATGGATGTGATTGCTAGTTATGATAAATGGTTGGTAATAAAATAAGATTGTATATTTGTGCAAGGTAGAGTAGACAAAAAAATGTGTTGATAGAAAACTAACATCAGTTAGTTTCATGTTCTTTTTGGTTCATGATCAAGCAATGACACTAGAATTGGAAGCTCAATGGTTCTAAATCTCTTTAACACTAATATGGAAAATGATTTTTGGTAAGTCAATTGGATAGAAAAATATCTTGTTTGAAATTCTAATAAAAGTGCTACCCTTTAGTCAAAAGCATTGATGATGCTATTGCTTCAAGTACAACACTTTTTTTTTTTTTTTGGTAATTATTATAATAGATTAACAGTGGGTTTTTATAGAGGATCCCAAAACCTTATATACAAAATCAGCCTTGCTAAATAGTGCTTCATGCCTCTTGGTTGGAAGAATAAACCTGTATGCAGAAAAAAAAACAAAAAGCTGATAATTGCCCAAGGGCTACAAGTAAGGCATTTTTGCCTGATTATCCTGGAAACCATGGCCATTATAACTGGGAAAACAAAAACTAGCCGGAGAAGCTGGACCATCGGAAATCAGAAGAAGACAACCAAGAAAACTACAAAAAATTCTCCCATACCTGGGAAATGACTTTCCACATTTCTGCTTTCTCGGAGGCAGAATTCGAAGCATACATGTTGGATAGGATCCAAGAAAAATGACTGGACTGAAACAAACCGTTGAAAATCCTACTGGAAAATTTTGCCCTGGCCCAAATGGCCACTCGTTTAGTCTTCTCACATCCAGGATTTCATCCGTACGGTTTGAGGTTCTTCTTACTTCCCTTTCCCTGCTGGAAGGGAGGTTTTGGGATAAGCGCGTCACCCATCAGAGAATCGGAGTCATCCTGAAACAGCAACCGTTGGGTTCCATTTGCAACATCAGCCACAGTTTCTTTGTCTCTATTTTCCTTGTTGGGGGGACGGCCCTGCTTCCTTTCACTACCAAAATCCACCCCTCGCTTTTGACTCCTTGTAATTCGAGGGCTAATATTACCAGGTGGTAACCTCTTCTTCCCAGCAGGTAGTCTTCCAATATCTTTTGTGCCTCGGGAGAGTTTCGGTCATAAATTTTGGGTGAATCTGCCTGTGTGGTGATAAGGGGGGGGCATGTTCCTTTTCCTCATGTGGTCCTAGTTGGGGGCGCCCACCACACTGCTCGAAGTCCGGATGGGTGGTGATTTCCTCTTTTGGTAAGGAGGATTCGAGATGGTCCCTGGATGGACTTGGAGATTCATGGCCTTTCGTAAAAGGGTGCTTCATCTGACCTTCACCGTGCTCCAGAGGGTTGCAGGGATCCCGCTCCTTCTTCCTCGACTTTTGGAGAGGACAATTGGACTGAAGATGCCCTTGAGAACTACACTGAGGGCAGAAAGCTGGCCTGTTCTCATAAACAATAGCTTGCTTGTGTAGAAAAGTACCCCCAGACCGCAGAGTAATGGAGGATGGGAGGTCCATCTCCAAGTCCGCCAAAACACAGAACCGGGCTTGGACAAATCTAGTTCGAGCTCTGGTGGGAGGGTCTAAAGTGATCATCTCCCCGATGGACCGAGCAATACCTCTGATTACATTTTCATGCCAGCGAGAAAAGGGGAAGACTCGGGAGCCTAACCCATATTGGAGCAATATTGATATTATGGGTATCGGGGTTAAAGTCCAAACCCCACTTCCTTAGAAAGAGACTCCTACGGCCCAAGAACCAAGGCCCTCCAGCCAGGATTTTACAGTAGTCCTCCTTATTGCTCAGCCTAATCGCGAAAAAACCTCGGGTTAGGGCAGCCAGCTCTAAGTGACCAGAGGTCCGCCATTTTCTAGACGCCCACTTGCGAATGGTCTCCATGTCGGGACGACCACCAATAAACTTACCGATGAGGGTAAATTTTTCGAAATCCACAAAGCTTGAGAGAATTTCCGTCGGGATGTCCAACTCGTCCCCGGACGGAAATAACTCCTTGGAGAAGAGCCCGCTTAAGGTTTCAGAGGCCACTGCCAAAGCATATGACTTCCGAGGTCCATCTTCCCGTTTGTCTGGTGGATCCTTGCCACGACTTGGCAAGGACTCCTCGGTGTCCCCAGACTCTGTTTGCCCTCCCTCCACTCTGCCGAGCCCCTGGTTCGACCTGCCGACGCTCCCGTGCTCTCCCAGAACAGCCTTCCCGCCCACTGTCATCCCCACCCTCCCAAGAAACCCTAATTTCATCGCTCCCTATATCCAAAAAAATCAAGTACAACACTTTTGATTTAGGTCATTAAATTCACTTTTCATTCATTTTTAGCTTAATTTATTGGTTATAATGTTTGCTACTCTTGTTAGGGTAAACATTGTCTTGATTACATAGTTGATGATTTGCTCAAATTTTGGTGTCTACATTTACCCCTTTTGATGCATTCATCATTTGAAAAATGCATCAAAAATTAGCTTGCATGCCCTATTATGACTCATATTTAAGATTTAGGATGATTGATGACTTTCATAGGTAAGATTTTTTATGATGCAAAATTTATATTTATGACATTAAATGTTATTGTACCCTTATGTACCCCTTGATTTTTCAAGGAAAATTAGGTTTAATGAGAAAACATGACATAACCATCATGCATACTGTCAAATTAATGAGAAATAACGTTTAAGGAAGAAAAATTTTCTAGGGGTAAAATGGAGAGGGTGTAAAAGCAAAAATATTTTGATTGTGCATGATCACAAGAAAAGAGCTTTGGATGCATAATTCTACCTCTGGTTTTGATGGCTTAATAGGTGATACTAGTTCACCATAGCAACTACATGAGAGCACCAATGTTTGGAGGAGGATTCCAACCTCAAGTATGTCACCCAAAACATGCTAAGTTATTTATTTATTTATTTAAATAAGACTAAAAAAAGGTAACACTTTGTAGCAGTAGCACTATTGCTTATACTAGAACTATTATGTAATGCTACTATGCTATGATGGTGTTTTTGCACTGGTGGTATTTTTATAAAATAGTGGTGCTTTCACCATGATGACATTTCTCCAAATTATAGCACTTTTCCTTAGATTAGGTTAGGGGTTTTAATGCATGCTAGTTGGAGATTATTCCTAAATTTGACTAGTAATTTATGGTTGAAAAATGATGCTACAAACATTAGACTGCTATGAGCATCATCCCCATGACTTGGATATGATCATCGCATTTTTAAATTCTAGGATTATACACTTCTATTGGAAATAGGGTTATATCATGTTGCCCTTATGTTGAATATGGAGTTTGATTGGGATTTATTAATTGCAATGGATGAGATGTGGTATTTAGAGGTGAATACATTTCTTGTATCATTTTGGGGATGTTACTATGACTTTAGATGATGCTTGGCACATACTACCCATCATAGGTGCCCCTATTTATCTCCTATAGTCATAATAGTGGATCTTGAGGATCGACAACCCCTGGTTTCCTCTTGCTAGGTCAAACATTAATATCAATATTTTCTATGCATGGATCTAACTGAACTGATAATAAAACATATTTGTGGCTTTAGTGTCATGATTTATTGTAGTTGATATGAATAGATGTGTGATGCAATGGGGCTCGATAAGGTTGTTGTAGACATGATGGAGCACTAGACTATCTTCATCTAGGGTTCATCATCCTACCCTAGTTGTATCAATACCTATGCTTAGTTGTTTATTGAGGTGGTAGAGGACTATATTGTTGTACACTTCTCAAGGTGTAGCCATGATACAACCACCAAAGTTACCAAAATAGGTGGATGATAGCAAGGTGCCACAAGCCTACAAATAGGATCATTATTTTGAGTTAGAACAAATCTACCCATGTCATGATTTTTTGGGGAGGGCACACCTAGTGGATGACTTGTGTTGAGTAGATATTACATGACAATCCTGTAGGGGCCACCTAGGATGGGTCAAGGATGTACATCATATGGCCATAGTGAGGCAACATCACTAGCTAGTGAGATTCCATGGGGAGCATAAGCTCTTACATTATAATCATGTGGTCTAATAATTTGAGCTATGACAATATATTTTTCTTGACTTAGTTTGGTATAGGTAGTCCACCCAAAACTAGGGATTTGAGGTGCACCTGATCTGGATTCATACCCTAAGTTGGAGGTGGATGAGTTTATCATCTTGGATCTAGGAATGGATGACCCTGGGTTATTGATTGTTACCAGGATTGGTATTAGACATTTGATCCATGGTGGGTGATGATGATAAGGTTGTAGACTGGCTAGAGGATGTATTTAAGGATGAGGTCTTAAGATACATAGTGGGTGGTATCACCACTAGTGAGATAGTGGTAGGAGTACTAAAACAATACAGAGAGAGAATTAGTAGTAGTAGAAATAGGGGCATTATAGGCCATACCTATGATTATAGATGCTATATCAAGTAGACCTTCTTAGTCAACATTAGAGGTGTATCAAGATGCACTAGTCATGAAGGTGGCCAACTTATAGGTAACTATGGCATCCCTAAATGTAGAGTAGGACACAATATTAGTAGAGGAAGTAGCAAGGACGTAGGAGTGATATTTCCTCATTTAATAGGCTTATGTAATGCATTTGACCATCATGTTACTGACTATGAGGGATGATACCATGGTGAGAGTCATGATATTAGCAATGTAGATAGTTAGGTGGTCCAAGAATTACTAGATAGTTCCACATAGTAGTGCCATGATACTAAGTTAGTGAGGGTATAGGTGGTAGTAGGTCAACTTCATGATGAGATACCAATAAATATTGAGTAATTGATATATTTCTACATTAGATGCCACACTACTATTTATATTGACCATTATTTATCATATCCAAGCCATAGAGACATGAGAACATGAAGACACTCACGGTCCATGACTCGACAATTATAGTGATCAGTGATGATACCTCCATCATAGGGAGGAGGATCTGGAGCACTAGATATTGGCTCCCAAAGCTAACCCTTGGTCACCCCTAAGGATCATTTATGTTTTATATGTACCATGATGATGTACAAATATTGTTGAGACATACATACATACATATATATATATATATATATATATATATATAATTATTTTTTACTCATTATTTTGATGTCTATGTGGATGTTGATTATATGGTTGTCATGATATGGCTATGTTAATATGAATGATGTTAGTAGATGATGATTGATTATATGATAATGGTTTGATGGGTGATGATATTTTTTATTGTGTTATAATGATGATTATTTATGGTTATTTACTTATAATTATGATGCTATGCAATTATAATTATGCTAGTAAGACAACTTTGATATTGGACTTATTTACATGCTTATGGATTTTGGATGTGCCATCATGGCATTGTTGTAGTACAAATATATACAAATATGTACAAAGAGATAGAATATAGTTGTGCCCAGGGGAACTTTAGATATGCCAAATGGAATTCCTATAATATAAGATATAATAAAAAGTAACTATGTGTAGGGGAACTTTAGATATGCCATAAGGAATTGCTATGATACAAGTTATAATATAGAGTAGCTATGCCCAAGAAGACTTTAGATACACCAAATGGCATTTTCATGATATAAGATACAATATAAAGTAGTTGTGCCTAGGGGGACTTTTGATATACCAAATTACATCATTATGATAAAATATATGATATAAAATAGTTGTGCCCAAGGTGACTTTAGATACACCAAATGACATGATTATGATATAAGATATGATGCAAATTAGTTGTGCTTGTGGGACTTTAAATACTCCAAATAAAATTATTATGATACAAGATATTTTATAAAATAGCCTTTCACCCAGACAAAAGTTTGTGAGGAATTTTGCCATGACATAAACTCAAAAGGCTTTGCCCCAAGAAAAATGTCATTAAGGACTTTTGTTGTGCCATAAAGGTGATAGACTTACCTCAAGAAAAATCTCTTTAAGGGATTTTTCTTTACCATAAAGGCAATAAATGTGCTAGATGGTGTTGCATTATTGATTTAGATGAGAAGAATAACAAATTTATCTAATTGATAGATAATTATGTAAGGGAACTAATTAAAACATAATTCATATTACCTCCATAACTATATGAGTTTCAATAGCTTTGATGATACTACATAGGTAATTCAAACATCCTATTTAGTCCATCTAATATTTTGCATGGGTATAAAAGCAATACAATTTAAATGTAATAAGTGTCAAAGATATAATAAAATCATATTATGTGAATGAATAGCCCTAGTGCAATTTTGAGGAGTTTTCACTTGGTGTTCCTCAATCCCCTGCAGGGGAAGAAGTCCATAAATATTTTGGAGTATATTTTTTGGTCAATCAAATGATCTATGGTGAATTTCAAGAAGGGAGTTTCTTCCTTCTCTCTTTACCAAGGACTCCACATGGTTATCTATAGGTATGTTCTGGAGAGGCAAACCAGAAGAGTTGTGGCTTTAGTTTCTGGACCTATGGACGATATTAGAGGTGACGACCCTTCATATCCCACTATCAACTATGCACTATATTATGAGGTGAAGGTGGAGGGGACCTCAGGTTCCCTGAAGTTTGAACCCCAATGATACACCACCAAAAGCAAGATTGGCAATGGCAAGTGCAAGGCTCCTATCATTGTTGACAACAATGATAACTCAAATGATTTCCTATCATTCCAGGTCATGCCTGAAAGTGTGTCTAAGAAATGCCACCCCATGGAAGGAACCTCCATGCAACCACTCCTATTGGCCTCCCAAATGTCATGTTGGCCAAACCTTTTTTATCGGGGCCATCTCTAGGACCTCCATTGTATTATGAAAGCTCTCGGGAGGGTGGCTAGGATGACCTCTTCTCTTCTAGCTCAGTAAAAAGCTCTCCTGGATAAATACAAGTATCAGTATGAAATCTTGGAAGATTTCAAGAGCTTTGTGGGTGTCGATCGCACTGGTGGAGGTTGAGACATTGGACGCCCTGCAACTAACCATGCGGTCTTGATTATAAGGGTTTTTTTATTTTTTATTTTTTATAGGGATACATGTTTATCTTTATTGTTCCTTGTCCACCCCTGCATGGGTTTATTCTGCAACCTTTTAAGGCTCTCTCCTATGCCCCTACATGGACCTTCACGTTCTTTTTTATGGTTACTTGATGACCCGTAGAGGGTTGGTGTTGTTGGAAACTTTTTGTTTAGGAGAGCCTCTCCTAACTATATCCTTTTTGTAAAAGGTTACGAGACCCTTTCAAAACCCCTCTTACCAACCAATATATATATATATATATATATATATATATATATATATATATATATATGTGAATGAATATAATTATAACGAAGTTGTGGTGACGTAATTTCTTTAAGAATTGTATTACTTTAATTTCTAAATGTGCTATTGGGTATAGAAGATAAACCTTTCATATTTGTATATTTGATAGGCATTTAGAAATCCTAGCATCACAATTATTGTAACCCTTGTAGATATAAATATAATGTGAGATGAAGATAAGTTAAAATTGGAAATAAGGTTAGGAAGGATTATATCACTACAATATCTAAATGCACTATTGGATGTTAAGGATAACTATTTTTATCTCTACATGCATGATAGGGAATCTAAAAATTTGGATGTTATAAATATTGTGACCCTCATGGATGAGTGTATTTGGGAAGGATACTGTGTTGTCGTTAGCACCTACAAATTTCATAATACTCATCATGTGCAAAATTGTTAAGGATGAAGTTCAAACGTTGGTATGAGGGGACCGAGATCCCTCATAAAACCCCATGATTTACCCTAACATTTTTAATAGGGACCAGTGACCTAGCTCTATAGTGATGATAGGGTTTTTATAAAATGGCAACACGATGATGCGATGTTGCTATGAATCTAAAGTTTTGAGAGAATGACAACATGGTGTATGCAACACCACTGTGGAACTAGGGTTTTGAGAGAATGGCAAAATGGTGGATGACATCATTATGAAGATAAGGTATTGAAAGAGACAGGTTTTCAATTTATGAATTTATTGATAACAAAACAATTTTTTAGTTGGTAACATGGTGGATGTGGTGTCGCTATGGAGCTAGGGTTTTGAGAGAATAACAATATGGTGGATGTGGTATTTTGGGGGATCTAGGGTTTTGAGAGAATGATAACATGGTGGATGTGACATCAATGCAAAGTTAGAATTTTGAGATAATGATAACATGGTGGATGCGATGCCATTACAGAGCTAGGGTTTTAAAAGAGTTAAGATTTCAATTTATACCTCTAGTTGCAATGAGGACGTTAAACCATGCATTGATCTATACATGTGGATGTCTATAACACAGTGTGAGTTTTTCATGTATATGATATCGTTAATAAGATTATTTTTTTTGTTGTTCTCATGGAGGTAAAGTGTTAAGAGGGTTAGGGTTTGCTTTGTAAAACCCTGTAGTGAAGGGGGCAAGAATCATAATTGGGGGCGAGTGCTTGGTATTGTTAGTACATATATGCTACCCCTATTTAGTGTAAGAATTCACCTTGAACAACCAAAATTATGAGAATTACGACATGGTGGATTCGGTGTCATTGCTTCTCATGTTTGTGCTACATAATCTAGCAGACAAGCTCTACAAAAAGAGGAAGAATGTAACTTTAGAGCTTGAAGGAGGTATCACAAATTTGATTATTATTGGTGACCATGAAAGGATATGCTTGATGAGAAGATACAAATTTATAAAGAGAAGGTGCTAGCCCAATGGAAGCATGATTTGGAAAAAATAATGTATGTATGGGTTGATCAAAGTAACGAGTATGAACTTAACCTTTAGGAAGTTCACAAATAATTTAATCAAAAGTGAAAAGAGCATGAGAAACAACTGAATCAAGATGTGGGTGTGAATGGTTTCTATTCTAATATGGAGCCAAGTTCTAGTTCAAAAGGTTCAAAGGGAAGAGAGGTCTAGAAGACTACACAATGTTGGTTTAAATTTTATCTTTCAACGTTTGTAAGGTTAGGGGTGAACCAAAAACCCTATTTTTGTGCTTGATTAAGACATTTGTGGTTTATTTAGAATTAGTTGTAAGATTTTTGTAAGGTTTTGGGTGAGCTAGAACTCTTTGGGCATGTGAGCTAGGATATATTACTGGACTTGTGTCACCTTTAGTAATAAGAAGTTTTGTCACTATAGTTGTACTTTTGTAAAAGGGTTTGGGCCTCTTCAAAATCCTATTTTTACCCTAATAAAAAAATTTGTTAAGGATGAGTGTAGGAATTATGATCCCATATTAAAGCCAAATTATGTTTGAGAATGAATTTTAAGAAACTAAATGTAAAGAACCCCTTCCACATCTTAAAATTCATACAAAAATATAGTATAATTAAGAAATAACCATACTATTTTACAATATCTTTGGCTCTTTTTTCAATGAGTTTACACAGGTTTTATGAGGGATCTTGGCCCCCTCACACCTGAGTGGGGTTTGAACCTTGAACCTCTCAAAGAGAGGCCAAAGCCCTTACCACTACAATAAGCTTGCAACTATACAATATCTTTGGCTCTTAGAAAACAATAAAATAATCTTTTTTATCCTAGGTGTCCAACAAGTCAAAAAATGGAGGAATCTCATAGGGATCAAGGTGTGAGCGGGGACATAATGGTAGAGGTATTCCTATCATTAATATCTATGAAATCACATAGTATTCATCATAAACAATGGGTAAAAATGGAAAGAGGAGTCATAATAGTAGACTCGTAAAGTCAATAGATAAGAAATTATGATGGCAAGATTTTGAACTAATGCTTCTTGGTTTTTATTTTTGAAGCTCTAAAATTAAGTGGAGGAGCTTGTGTCTTTATTCCTTTTAATTGGATAGAAAGCATCAAGAATAATGATTTTTAGCAAGAAGGTAGGTAAGATTATAGATTTGGTAGAATCGAGATGGACCTATGCATTAGATTCCTAGTAAAGTGAAAAATTAAAAACTAATCCTAGACTAGAATCATCCTTTGTCATTCAATAGGTAAAAAATTATAAGTAAAAATAAGTTGATAATGAGATGTCTCAAGACCCATCAACCTTGAAGCTTTGAACCCAAGAGCAGGAATTGTTCATCTCATTTTCCATCTTAAGCATAAAGTTGCAAGGGTGACAAGTTGTAAGTACATTAGATGAATCAAAGAAGGGATATGTTTAGATAAATATTTGAAAATGAATTAATTATTAGATGCTCATATACCTATTAATCTTGAAGCTTTGGGTCTAATAGAGGAATTGTATATCCCAAATCCCATTTTAAATACAAAGTTACAATATTAATAGGCTTAGAAGGTGGAGGATAAGAGAAATATATATTTGACTTGTATGGTCATGATCTTGGTGACTTGCACTTGAGAAAAGCACTAGTCATGTATCCTTTACTTATATACAAGACTACAAGGATCACCAACCTTTAAATCTAAAAGGTGAATAGTGGAATTGATTTAGACTAGGGAGATGAAATTTAGTGAATATTTTGTTTGTTAATGAGTTATATGGGATTGAAATGGGTCCCACCCGTATTACATCATCACCACATAGTGGTATTATAACAAATCTTAGATATTATCCATGTATTGTTTGGCAAGATTTGAACCTAGGTCTCCTCCTTGAAATGCTAATGAATCTAACCAATTGAGCTAATACCACTTGATTCAATGAGTTTACACAAGTTTTTATGAGGGAACTTTGTCCCCTCATACTAAGTGGGGTTTGATCCTTGGACCTCTCCAAGAGAGGCTAATGTCCTTACCATGACAGTAAGCTTGTAGCTCCAATTTAATGAATAGTTATGTGATGAATGCTCTTGCTTTTATTTTAGATGCTTTGGCTATAAGTTTTGATCAATAGGGATGACTGATCAAAGAATGCACTTGTGAATTCATATCCAACATATTGGAAAAATGGATCTTTAGTCCCATTTATCTATGTATTTAGGATGATTCCCCACTAACCTATGCCAATCTAATACAAAAAAAAAACATTGAATGTGTATAAGAGATTGAAAATAATTTAAATAAAAGTAGATATTCACATAAATCATAGTAAGGCTAATGTGTGATCAATTGTGCTATCTTAGGAATACCAAATAATAAAAATCTAAAATAATATCAAGTGTACATGCCTAGAAAAGAGGACTAATAGGAAATTATAGTGCATCACCACCCACACAAGCATACAAAGATAGGTCCAATAGATCGAGATGCAATATTCTAACAAGGCTAACATACTTTTCTATTAATTGAAGAATAAAAGGTTATACTAATAAAGCATACCTGACAATTACCGTGGAGGGATGTTTTTCGCAGGACTGCCCAAACTATCGAACTTGTTTCGGCCATATCTCACTCATCCGGACTCGGATTGAGCTAAAATTTTGAGGGTAGATGCCTGAAAAACCCTAGAACGTCTCCACCAATTTTCATATCATTTGGAGCAACACAGATCCTAGCGCATCCCTATGTGTGAACGAGATTTTTGGCAAGCGACTATGCGAGGGTTTCATCTGGGTTGAGTGCAAGCAGCTCCAGAGGTTGGTTTTTAGGGCCTTCGGGCCCTAGCGGCCAATATTTTTGTGGTTTATGCTCAATATTTTAGCAGGAAATGTTGTAGGGGATCCAATATGGGTTAGAAATTTATCTTTCAATAGATCATACTGTGAACTTGAGTGACAACGACTTCCAATTTGCTGCACAAAAGAAAAGTGAAAACCATACCTTTCCACGACGTCTAGGGCAAGGATTAAAGAGATCACGAAACAAGTTTCAAGCAGTTGATCAAAAAATGGCTCATATCTCAAGTGAATCTGGTGCTAAGGTGCACCCACAAAATAATTCTACCGTGAAAACCCCTGTCAAGGGTAAGAATTTCGAAAACTCAGCCCCAAAAATGAATTTTAGGGATGCCCTCCATGGTGGACAACCTCAGCCCAATGCTAATATCAATCTTAGGGCTTCCCATAAACCTCTAAGAATGCCTAAGATTGATCCCAGGAAAACGGAGTCAGGATGTCTTAAAGCAACCGATGGAACTCCTATTGTTAAGCTTGATATGGGTAACATTCAGACTGGCATTGAAGATTTGGAAAAAAGAGGACTAATTTGTCGGTTCGTGGGTTTTCGTCCGAGCCTATCGCTTTCAAAGTCTGGGCTGCAAAAAGCTGGAAAACTAAAGGTGAGTTACAAATCTCTATTTATCCAAATGGTTATTTTCTTGTTTTATTTGCTAATAATGAAGATAGAGAGAAAACTTTTCAAGGGGGTCCTTGGTTTTTTGGAAGGGCAGGGCTTTTCATGAAGCCCTGGCATACTAAATTTAAAGCCGAAGAAGAGATGCCTTCTATAGCTCCCGTGTGGGTTAGACTCTTTGGCCTCCCTATTGAATTTTGGAATCCTACTATTTTTTCTTCAATTGGAAACTCTTTAGGAACTTTTATGATGACTCGCTGATTGTACTCAAAATTTTGAACATATTATTTATGCTCGGATTTGTGTTTTAATGGATTTTGACAAACCCCTACCTAAAAATATCACATTACAATTTGGGGAAGACACTTGGGAGCAAGTAGTGGACTATGAGAACATTCCTTTTCGTTGTAGAATTTGCCATGAATATGGTCATTTGGCCATTGCTTGCCCAAATAAAATTCCTGATCAAAAGAAAGAAGATATAAACTCAACAGGTTTCCAAATGCCTAAGAAGAAGAACACTCGAAAAAACCAGTTATGAAGGATCAATCAAAGTCATCTCGCTAATATGTTTGAAATCCTTTCCACAAATGATGTCCCAAGTGAGGAAGAGGAAATAATGGAAACATAAATCTTAGAAACACAATTTAAATATGAAGGGAAGAACTCAGAGACAAACCAACAAATCAAAGGTTTTCAACAGAAAAAAGGGAGAAAATTTACACAAGAAAAACAATCTTTTAAATGTCAAAACTTCAAATAATACAGGTCCCAATATAGACTCCGTTGAACCCTCTAGTAAAATTTTGGTTGTGTACGAGCATTCTTCAAGGTTAGAAGCCATCTCGGATTCAATTGGAATAAGTCAAGAAATAGGGAAAAAAAACTCGAAGATGGATTCTAATCAAAAAGCAGGTCGCAAGACCAATCAATATCATATGGTAAAAGAAGGTGAAAAGCTTGTAGAGGAAGGTAAGATTAATGCCCTTCCCAACTTTTTTAGCCCTGGTATTAATGAAGATCATCACTTGGAATATTAGAGGACTCAAAGGGAGTCTTTCAAAACAAAATGAAATTAGAAGAATGATTCAGATAAATCATCCACATCTTGTTTTCCTTCAAGAAACAAAGATGTCAATGGAGGATATGGACTCAATTGCCAAGAAAATTTGGCCGGCTGAAAAGTGGTTTCCCTCGGTTCCCAAGGGACTTCTGGTGGCATTGCTTGTCTTTGGGACCCAAAAGAGGTAGTTATTCACCATATGGTTGGCAGTTGGGGTCTGTTGGCTATAGCTATTCAAAGTAGACATTCCAACCAAATTATGCTCTGCATTACTATTTATGCTTCGACTGCTTTGGAGGAAAAAAGAAGACAATGGAAGGATATAACTCATATTATCTCTCATTTTCCTGAAGCTTGGATCTTGATCGGAGGAGATTTCAATACCATCCTCTCTCTGGATGAGAAAAGGGGGGGAAATAGAAATTTGGACAAAAGCACCGACCTCATGAGCGAATATATTGCAAACCTCCATCTTGTGGACATCCAACCAGATAATGGCCTTATGACTTGGTCTAACAGAAGGCAAGGCTTAGCTTGTATAATGGAGAGATTGGATAGGTTTTTGCTCTCTGAAAATTTCTTAATCCATGGTCACATTCCTAAAGTGAAGACTCTTAATAATGTCTGGTTCGGATCATTGGCCACTCATGGTGGAAATGTGGAAAACCAATGTGAGTTTCTCTCCTTTTCGTTTTCAATTAATGTGGCTTAGAGACATTTCCTTTAGACCTCATGTGCAACAATGGTGGAAGGAAGGTAAACCTAGGCATGGGACTAAGATGTTCTGTTTTTCCAAAATACTGCAATACATTAAATCCAAAATCAAGACTTGGAACTGGAAAGAGTTTGGGGATGTTCATAAAAAAACATGAAGTTATTGCTCATCTTGAAAATTTGAATAAGAAAATCCGTTTAGATGGCCTCACAGAGAAGAGAAGTGCAGATGAAATTAAACTCACAACTCAGTTAGAGGAATGGGAAAAAGAGAAGAAATCTTATGGAAGCAAAAATCTAGAATTCAATGGCTCAAAGAAGGAGATCGAAACACAAATTTCTTCCACAAATCTCTTCTAGCTCGAAGATCTCACAACTTTATTTCTTCCCTAAAATCAGATTCTGGAGATGTTGTTTATACTTGGGATGGCATGAACTCTATTGTTGTTGATTACTTTTCCAATATTTTTGCTGCTACTCCTCTTGACTCAGCTTCTCAACAAAATGTTCTTCAAGCAATCCCTTCTCTTATCACTTCTGAGGAGAACTCTATTTTGACCGCTCCTGTTACTATCAATGAGCTTCAACAGGTAGTTTTTAAAATGCAAAAAGGGAAAACCCCAGGTCCTGATGGTTTTCCCATTGAGTTCTACCAAGAGTTCTGGGATATCCTTCATGTTGATTTATTAGAGGTGGTGGAAGAAGCCAGGAAAGCCAAAGAAATTTTGAAGGTTATCAATAAAACTTATATTACTCTTGTTCCAAAAGCTCAAGAGGTTGATCATATCTCAGCTTTTAGACCTATTGCTTTATGTAATGTTCTTCTCAAAATCATTACTAAAATCATGGCAGAAAGGTTGAAGCCTCTTTTGCATAAGATTATTTCCCCAGAGCAAGGGGGTTATGTGGAAGGGCGTCAAATAGTAGATGAGATAGTTCTTGCTCAGGAAGCCATCCATTCCATGGATATGCAAAAATCTCCTTCCATGTTCATTCGGTTAGACTTATCCAAAGCTTATGACAGAGTGGATTGGCACTTCCTTATCAAAGTTTTGAGGCAATTTGGTTTCTCTAAGGATTGGATGGATTGGATTATGGGATGTATCTCTTCAGTTTCCTACTTAGTTCTTATCAATGGCAGGCCTTCTCAGTCATTCCCAGCTTCCAGAGGTATTAGGCAAGGTGACCCGCTATCCCCTTATTTATTCATCATTCTTGTTGAATGCTTGGGTAGGACTATAACCAAAAAGAGGGAAAACAAAACCCTTGAGGGAGTTACCATTGCTCATGGAGCTAGACCTATCTCTCATCTTCAATTTGTGGATGACTCTACTCTTTTAGGTAAAGCTACAGTTAAGGAAGCTTCTAATATTAAGCAAATCATTAGCTGTTTTTCTAAGGCTACTGGGCAGTTGATCAATGAAGACAAATCTAAAGTTATTTTCTTTCACTGCTCCGCTAGACAGGAATCCATGGTCTTGGATAAATTAAGATATAAGAAGACCTCCCTTCCAATCACTTATTTAGGTATTCCCATAAATATTCAAAGGCAAAAAAATAAATATTGGAATTGGTTGTTGGACAAAGTCAAGAAGAAAATTGGAAAGTGGACCAACAAGTGGCTTTCTTCTGGGGGTAGAATCACCTTGGTAAAATCAGTCCTTCAAGCTATTCCTATTTATGTATCTTCCGTGTTGAATATCCCAAAGGTTGTTCTTCGAGAACTGGATCAAATCAGTCATCGTTTCCTTTGGAGTGGTACTAAGGAGAAAAGAAAATGGGCCTTGGTGAAATGGGACACTTTATGTCTTCCTAAGAATAAAGGGGGGTTAGGATTCCGGTCTTCTATTAATAACAACAAAGCTTTAGCTGCTAAATTATATTGGAGGATGTTGCATAACCCCAATGCTCTTTGGGCCAATAATCTCCGTGCTAAATATGCTGAGAACAAAAGTCCCGAAGACCTTGTTCGCTATCAACTTCCTACCAAAGGTTCTCCCATTTTAGCAGTTCTTAAGACTCGGTGAGGATTTGATAAAGAAAAATTTATTTTGGATCATTCATAATGGTCAACAAGCAAATTTTTGGACAGATTCTTGGGATGGTCACAAGCCTTTGATAACTCGCTTTCCCGATTGGAGGCCTTGGATGGAGGAGCTTCACCGAGCTAACTGGATAAAGGTGGCTAATTACTATCGGTACCATACTGGTAATTCAAAGATTGGTAGATATTGGATCCCTATTGAGTACTCGGCCTATTCAAATCCCAGAAAGGCAAAGACAAGATATCCAAGGCATCCTTCATATGAGATCTCTCTCTTGGTCCCATGAAAAATATTGTTTTGGATGGAACAACACTACTAAGGGTGAGTATTCAGTTGCTCAAGGTTATTTGACCTTATGCCATAATAATCCCAACCATTCTTCTGACATATTTTCTCAATTGTGGGCTCAAAAGCTCTGGCCTAAGGTGAGGTTCTTTAATTGGCTTTTATTGCATCGTAGGGTGCTTACTGGTGAGCAACTTATGAAGCGTGGTTTTCATGGCCCTTTTAGATGTGAGATGTGTGAAGAGAATGTAGAAACTCTCAACCATATTTTTATTGAGTGTACTTTAGCCTTCGAGCTATGGAGGAGAATGGCCACTTTACTTGGCTTCAAGTGGTCCAATTTTTTTACTTTTGAACAACTTTGGAGGGATTGGCCTAATCAAGAGGGTGTTGATCATTTTATTAGGCAGTTAGTTTGGATGGGTTCTACCATTCTTCTTTGGAATATTTGGATTGAAAGGAACAACCAAATTTTTAATCAAGATAGGAAGGATATTCACTATATTTGGCAAAAGACCATAGCCAACTTAGTTGAATCAGTCCATCAACTCCTTAATCACCCCCAAAACTCCCACCAAAGATGGGATCAAGTGATGCAAAGATTGAAGATTAAATCTTCTAAGGGCAACCAACTTAAAGGGAATGTGAGTATTAGTAAGATGGATAGGACAAGAAATTGGCAACCTCCTCCTAAGGATTTTGGAAAAGTCAATACCGATGGAGCCTCTAGAGGGAACCCCGGAAAAGCCAAGTGTGGGAGGAATTGGTAGACTTTCGGATGGCTCCCTGGTTTTTACTTTTGCTCGAGAATTTGGGTATTCTTTCCAATAACCTTGCTGAGGGGTATGGTATCCTCAGAGGCCTTCAGGAGGCTACTAAGGTTGGATGGGAAAAGGTGTTAGTTGAGTCCGACTCTCAACTTATGATTAATCTTTTGAAGACTCCTTCCAAGAATCATAAGGTTGATTGGAGAATAAAAAGAATTATTGAGAAGATTCAATTAATCCGGATGGGATTTTTGAAAGTTGATTACAATCATGTGGTCAAAGATCAAAACAAGAGTGTTGATGCTTTAGCTAATTGGGCTTTGGACAAAGGTGATCTTACTTGTTATGGCCACCCTCCTAGATGGTGGGCTTCGTAAATTAGGGAAGCTCTTCTTTCTATCATTTCTTTGGATGGCTCCAGTTCTGAAGGTACCTAGTTTCTTCTTGCTTTTTTTTTGCTTCTCTTTGGTTCATTCATGTTTTTTTAGTTCCCTAGCTCACTCTTTTCTTTCTTTTGTTTCCTCTGTTGTTTCTTGCCTTAATAGTCTTCTGGTCTAGATAGGTCATTGTTATGTTCAATTTTTTTCTTTTTTTTTTTGTTTAGTTTTTTAAGGTGTGTGTGTTCTTTTGTTTTGTTTTTGTTTTTGTGTTGTTTTTTGTGTTCTTGTGTTTTTGTTGTTTTGTGTTTTTTTATGTTTTTTGTTATTGTTCTTGTGTTTCTCTTTGTTTGTGTTAATTCGTGTTTTTTTGTGTGAGTGTTTTCTATGTTTTTTGTTTTTGTTTATTGTCTGTTGTTGGTTGTTTTTTATTTTTATTTTTATTTTATTTTTTAATATTTTAGGTTTTGGTTGTGTTTATTTTTCATGTTTTTTTTGGGTTATGTCTTTGTAGTGTTCCGTTGTTTTTGTCTTGTTTGTGTTTTGTTATGTGGTTCTTGTGTTTTTCTATGTGGTTCGTGTTGTGGTTTCTTTTATCTTATTGTGTGTGTGTTTGGTTGTGCTTTTGTTTTTGACACACTCAAGGAGCATGTTTTTTATTTTATTTTATTATTTTTGTTGTTATTTACTTATTTATTTACTTATTTTTAAATTGGTTTTGTGTGTTTGTTTGCTCCTTGAGTATGTCAAAGGTGGTAGGCCAGGTCCGAGTCCCGGGCATTTTTGGTGGAATGGATACCCCTACCTCCTTGGGTCTTACCCGAAAGTGGCATCCCTTTTGGGATGTTTTCCACAAATAAAAAATAAAATAAAAATAAAGCATACCTCTAGAATTAATTAAAAATATTTGGGGTTTCCCCCTAAGGGGCTTGGCAAATGGTCTAGTGCTTTAACGATCAACAAATATGAAGGCTGAAGGAGTGTGGAAGGCTAGAGGCTGAAGGAGCGTGGAAGGCTAGAGGTTGAAGGAGTGTGGAAGGCTGGAGGTTGAAGGAGCATGGAAGGTTGAATGATGAGTTGATATTTGGAGTGTCAAGGCTAAAGGAGCATGGAAGGCTGGGTTGGTTGAAGGAGCGTGGAAGGCTAGGCTAGCTGAAGGAGCTACAGCGAAAGGTTGGGATGTTGGGTGGAAGGTTGGGATGGTTGAAGGAACATGGAAGGCTGATAAGGCTGAAGGAGCATGGAAGGTTGGGCCGGTTGAAGGAGTTGCAATGAAAGGTTGGGATGTTGAGTGGAAGGCTGGGAAGGCTGAAGGAGCATGGAAGGTTGCTTACAATGAGAAAAACAAAATTGCAAAGTGCAAAGGATTAGGATTTTTTCCTAAAAAATATCTCATCTTTTAGGAGCCATATCTTCACGAAGAGTTATTTGATTCAGCTAATTCTTGGACCAACTTGTGTAGAATTTAAATAGCTTTAAAATGAGTGGTCATATGCAAAATCTCGAGCAATATTGAGGGAGATACAATCTTGTGAAGTCAACCATTCGGAACAAGGGCGGTGATAATTTTTCAAGTCATGAAAAAAAAAATTGCAAAGTGCGAAGGATTAGTTTTTTTTCCTGAAAAGAATCTCATATTTTAGAAGCCATATCTTTGTAAAAAGTTATATGATTTAGCCGATTCTTGGACCAACTTGTGCATAATTTGAATAACTTTAAAATGAGTGGTCATATGCAAAAATCTGAGCAATATTGAGGGAGATACGATCCTGTGAAGTCAACCATTCGAAACAAGGGCAATGATGATTTTTCAAGTTGTGAAAAATAAAATTGCAAATATTTTCCAACTAGGGTTTGAATGATGGGAAGAGAAATGAAGGGCTATGAATTCAGTGAGGAAGGAAACTAACAATTCAGATTTGGTAAAGCGGACTATGATAGTGCGATGTTTTGGAAATATTACTCTACTAATATGCAAGGCATAGATAGTAGAGGTGAAGTTTTGGCATTGTGAAGGTTGCTATAGAAAAATGTCAAGAAAGATGTTAAATTATGGAGTAATTGTATTCATATAGAATTTTGAAAAGATCTAGAAAATAAAAATCAAGAATTCAGATATTTTATGTAAAATGATATAGGTTTATAACTATAGCATCTCAATTGAGATGAGAAGTGTATCTATTTGTAAACTCTCAAGCTTTAAAAAAGAGAGATATATTTTGTCAAGGGTGGGGGACCCGAGTACAACCCTTTATCATCCAACAAAAAAAAAATACCTCTAGAATTTCCCAAAATGGCTAAAATATCCTTTAAAATAAGCCTAGGATATTTTTTATAGTTGGGGATATGCCCCTTTAACCATGAGTAAAAAACTATCACATTTATATTTTATAGCAAGAAGAAAAACATGTTACTATTAACCCTCAATTCCATTAGGGGTTTTTTATAACAAATCTGTCTACTCATGTATTGTTAATGCCTCTAAAATACTTACTTTGGCCAGTGTTTTCTTCAATTCTTTGACAATATTAAACCTTAATTTAACTAATTTACCTTTGTTACATGACTCAAACTTTTTAATTTGCCTTATGGTTTCTATCTTATCTTCATAGGTTAACGAGGGGTACTTCAAATTCCTTTTAGCTTCCACTCATATCATTTCTTGTTCATTTTGTTCCCATTATTTTTACTTTCTTTTCTAGCTCTTGATGTATTTATTTTCTATACTTTGACTTATAGAGTCTAATATGTGGTATCTCCTTGTTCTTTTTGATGTGTTATCTCCTAATTAGCTACCATTGGGTTTTTATCCTTAACATACAAGGTAGGCTTCCCTCTCATAAGAAAAATGGTCTTCACATTAGGAACGACGGGCTTTGGTGGTAGTATGATCATTTAACAATCTAAGTTGTTCTTCTACCACTTTCCCCTTACTCCTAGGTGTGAACCCCTTTTGTTGATTGACAAGGACTACTTGATCCTCAAAGATTGCATTCCTTTATTTATTATCACTGAAGTTTGCCAAAATATAATTCCTTGATATGGGTAAATTTGCAAACCATTACTAAATCATTCCTAAGGGATTTACTACATTTGGATTTTGTATTACAGTCTATTCAATACTAGGCTAGGGTATATGTTGCTCTTCACATTATTGATTATATATCATAGTTTAGGCATTCCTTATTGCGATAGTACATTCTAGTGGATTATGCCTAACATTGTATGAAAGACACCAAACATTATTCATCTCTACATTAGTATTCGTCATGTTATTTTGTAGTGTTTCCCTAATACATTGGTACCAAGGCATTTGATCCTTCATAAAACAAGGAAACCTCCTTTGTTGCCAATTTTCTAATTATTTTGACCCATTTCTTTGTTGTGTGTTTTGATTCTACCTCTTTTCCAAGTTGTTTTGGTTTATAAAAACCTTCACGAGCTCTTTGAGTTCATTCACTTGAACTTGAATTCTATCATTATGATTTTGAAGCATAGGATTAGTATCTAAGCTAGATGTTTGAGGAGGATCAAGTAAGATTGACAATTGGGGTTGAAAGGCTATAGTAGGCTAGGGGCATTGGTCTAAGGATACATGGGCGTATTAGGCTATGTTGACATAGGCTAGGTTTGAATATTGTGAATGGGATTGATAGTAGGTGGTCCTCTTGGTACTAGTGGGATAGAAGTCGGATTCACATATGTGACATAACCCATGGGTGGAGAAAGAGGTAATTTGCCAACTCAAATCAATATACCTTCTGCTTGGGTAGCTTCTTAAAATGCTCTAAACAAAGTATAAGGGTTAGCATTGCAAATAATTCAAGCTAAATCAGACTATAGACCTTTGATATAATATGGTAGAGCTTATTTCTCTAAAGGTCTAATGTTAGGAAGTATCAAATATAAGGTCCTCATAAGCCTAGTGTTACAATCATGGTTATTATCTTAGGGGTGTCTTAGTACAATGTTTAATTAAAAGAGGACAAAATATCCATTACCAGGGCTATCATATCTCCTCATAAAAGGTTCAACTATAAAAGCCCAATTAGTCATGGATTTTTATGGCAGGCTTCGATACCATATGGTGGTCTTGTCCCTCAATGAATAGATCAATCATAGGACCATTTTATCCTCCTATTGGATCCTATGTATTGACTTCAAAATGAATCACTCATTTAAATGATCTAGAGCAATCTTCTTACCATTACCTTCAAAGTTAGGCAACACTTTCATGGCAGTTGCAGGTATAGGAGAGTAAACCATCAAATTTAGGGGTCCTTGATATGTCATGTCAAACAACTATTATTATGGTCTAGGTGGTGTCTAAATATGATAATTTAAGGAGGATAACCATGGGGTATTTGTGGGTAATATGGTATTTTATGGTGATGAGGAATTACATACCCTTGGAGTTATTGAGCAAATGACACCATTCGTTGATTCAAGATCGCTTGTTGATTCTAATAAGGGACATGTTGTTGGTTAGAGTTAATTATGGGAGAAGGACTTGGTATTGTTGGATTAGGAACAATAGGATTTTGAGGAAGAGACAAATTGGTTGAACTTGTTTATAATTTTTCAAATAAATATTCAATTATAAAAATTACTTTTTAAATTAAAATCTAAACATTGAAATTTTAAATTAAAATAAATATATTTATATTATAAAATAATTTAAACTTAAATTAATGAAAATTTATCTATATTTTTGAAAAAACCATTTGCAATTCAAAACCTCTCATAAAACTCATAATTAAATTACTTAAAGGGATGTAAGATTTGAAGTTAACCAGATATTATATTTAAAATTGCATTTGTGTAATCTATGTTTCTTCCAAACCTTACCTTCTAATTTAAACTTCAAAAGTGGTTATATTTCATCTATCATATTTTAATTTAAACTTTAAAATTGGTTACATGACAATGAAACAAATCTCACTTTATTATATAGTGACTGTGTTATTATTATTATTTTTTCAATTGTTTATATCATCAAGATTTGAACCTATCTATGGAGCTCTATACCATATTTTGTCATCTCGCACATTTGGTTGGACAGAAACCAGAGGATTTTTGAAGGCAAAGGTAAGGAAAGGATTAAAGAAGAATTAGACCTAAATATCAAATCTAGTTTCTGTCAACAACAGTGTGAAGAAGATCTGTCACCCACAAAAATAAAAATGATCTACTAACTTAATCTCCAAGCTTTCCTGACACAGGGAGGTTGCAGAGGAAACAATTCTTTGCCTGACATATGTTTTTCGATGCTCTTCTTTGATGGTGCCTCCAAGTCCAACCTTGATCAAGCAACAATAGGGGGACTGATTCTTACAAGACCCCATGAGATCCTGCTCAAGTACATGATCAGCTTGGGAACAACATCTAACAACGTGGCAAAGGCTATTAGATGTAAAATCGGCTTAAAATTGGTGGTAAAGCAAGGAATCACTCAAGTCACAGTTTACAGAGATTCTAAACTGATGATAATAGCTCTTGCCAAAAATAAAGATTTTAGATCTTTACAATTGAAGATTATTCAAAACAAGATTAGACAATTAGGCAAGATAATTGGTAAAATATCCTATCAACACGTAAGGCGAGAATTCAACAAAGAGGTCGACTCACTAGTGAATCAATCAATAAATATAGCCCCTAGTTATTACCACCAAATCATCAAGAAGTAGAAGAATACGGGTGGTATGCGAGGATGACGAGGACTCCAATAATGAAGTCCTTTTTTATCTTCATGTTTTGATTTTTAAAATGCTCTCTTCACTTCTTCACTTTGATCTTTCTAATTAAAGAGTTTTATACCTTTTTGTTAAGTAAATAAATATTTTCTAAAAAAAAAAAAATTAAACCTTAGTCTCCTCTTTAAATATTGAAGAACCTAATTCGTTGAACTAATACTTGATTAATAATTGTGTTGTTATGATAATACATTATTATAATATTATCAACATTCAAATAATTATATAAAAATAATAATTTATTTATTTATTGAGTAAATACTTCTTATATATACATATCAGATGTGGACGCCACTTACATTATGGTGAAAAAATAATTTTTAATATCAACAAAGTTATGAGTCATATGACATGCATTTTAGTAAATAAACTTCAAATGTTATACATTTTGGTGCAAAGGACATATTCTAATTACATATAAAAAATGGTTTTTAGCATCAAAAAGGCTATAAGTCCTATAGCATGCATTTTGGTGTATAAGACATTATCCTTAACTTTAGATTTTTGTGAAAAGATTGAAATTCATAGTGTAAAGTTCCGAACCTTTGAACTTCTTAAATAATTTAAAGTTTTCTTTCTAAAACCATTCAAGTTGTATATATCATCTAGATTCCAGTATATGTTTAATCTGTTATACAATAAAATTCTAAACCTTTTATTTTTGTTAGAATCATTATTTTATTTTTTATTTATTTATTTTATTCTTTATTTATTGGTGGGCGCAGTTCCTGTGCAAAATTACCACTGTATTCCACCCCACATCACCGCAATAAATTTTTACTTAAACTGAGAATTGAAACTTTTTGTTAAAATCCAGTAAGTTAAAAGTCCGGATCTGGCATGAAACTTGGAATTGAAACCTTTTTGTTAAAATCCAGTAAGTTAAAAGTCCGGATCTCGCATGAACAGATCGAGGTTAAGTTTGACCAGTTCAATGCTGGTGGAGGACGAGAGTTACAACGGAAAATATACAGTAAAACTTGACAGGAAAGACACGCGGAGTAAAATTCTACGCCCAAACTCTATACTCTATTCGGCTATTCTAAGAAACACTTGTTGTTTGCCTGTTCGAGCTCTCTTCCCTTGCCTTGCGTCGGGTGTATCAACCTTTGCCTTTGCCTTCCCTTCTCTCTATACCACATAAAATAAATCAGCCGTTAATGCTTTAATTGATTTTTTTTTTTTTTTTCTTTTTTTCCTTGGTCCGTCTGATGGCCTGGAATTGGATTTGGAATTGTAATTGACATTGGCATTGGTATTGGAATTGGAATTGACACTGACATTGAAATTGGAATTGACGTTGGCATTGGATAGACATCAACATCAACGTCAACGCCTCCACATACGCCCCTGGAAGATGAAAGATAGATAGGTCGATGAGGTATGTTTTGAAATCTGCAACATTTGAAGGGTCTTCTATGATTTTATGTAACTAAGTTTATCATTTGATGGAATCAAACCTAAACATATGGAAGATTAGAACTGCAATTAAATCAAAACGTCATAGATCTCGAAATGGAATGAAATTAAATCAAATTCGCATGCGAACGCGTATACAATTGGTACCATTGAAGGAAGAAACAACATCCATGCACATGAACTGAAGAGGCTATATGCCCATGCCTACACTATTTGTGTAATGTGAATGATAAGAATGAAATATGGAATGTCCTCTTGGGAAAACAGTCTTCAGAACCAAATTCCTTCCATTCTTCCCCAACCAACTTTATTAATATCATCGTCATCGTCATTATATTTATTATAGCCTTAAAAGGGGATGTTGTGAGAGCATTTTGTATTTCCTTTGACCAGGTACTGCAATGTGCAAGAAAGACATAATGAAACATTATTTATTTTACCAGAAAGCTAGAATCGGTACCTCTCTACCTGCTCTACACACAATGTCATAATGCTGGCCTGTACTGATAAAGATTACACCATTACAGCCACGACCTCAAGTGAGCCTCAGAATATGTATGTAGGGAGGCAGATTTTAAAGTCTTCTATAGCCTTTAGGTTAGATCCGTCAAGAGCCTTCTATTGATTTGGAGTTTTGTGGATTGCCACAACAAGTCCACTTGCACAAAGTGTTGGTATAGGAGGATTTTAGCAGATTAAACTACACTATAGTCCTCAGAAATGCTACACAATACTGAAGTACAGTGCTATAAAAACGATTAGGAAATTTATCGCCGAGGCATATCACCATGATAATGATTATGGTTTTTTTTGTATTGTTGCAATGTTGGGACTTTGAGGGATTGTTACAGGCTATCACTTGTCCCAGTAGCATTTATAATTGTAATTACATAACCATTGAAAAGGCTGGTGAACTTAAATTGTGCTTTATATTTTGGCACAATCAGGAGGAATGCCCTTAGCTATTCATTGAATCCAACAGAATAGAAGGTTTTTAATGTGTATGAGGCCAAAAGCAGCCTATAGGACAGCGACTTTATTAAGAACCATTGTTGCCAACCACAAAATCTGACCCAATCATCTTTCTTTCTGCAATGTTTATCTTTTTCCATGATGATGAATTCTCTTGCTTTCTCTACTTTCTCCTCTTCAAACAAACCCTGCATTGATTCTTCTGCTAGAGTAGCCACGTAGCTAGAATATGCAAAATAAAATGCTTCTCTGTCTCAACTGCCCCCAGCATGCAAAAGCAACATAGCTACTCCTCCCATTCCTCTTTTGGTCTCTTCCATCTACCTCTTTCACATCTAAGTTATTCCGAGCTAGTCCTCAAATCGGCCATAAGCATCTTTGCTCTCCAATTGAGTTTTGCTCCTGTATAGGCCATTTGATGGTGATCGTTTGTTGGATTAAATTCAACAAGACGGTGTTCTCTCTTTCTTCCTTACTTCTCTTCCCACATAGGTGCTCTGAATTTTTCTTTAACACATACCTATATATCTTGTTATTATTTAGGCATTCATCCAAATTAATATTCCATTTATCCTCTCAAAAGATTAGTAGGACACAAGACTTTTTGAGATCAGAACCTTTGCTTGAGATCTTGGAATTGGATAAAGACTAAATCAGTAGGATAATACTATTAATTCGTTTGGTTGGAACATCCACAGACACTCTTTGTAGGTTTATGTCAGACCCAATTTTGCTTATTGGATGTTGATGTTAGGAGTCTGTCATTATGATTTCATCTGGATGCAAGTGTTTGGAATGCAATCATATCTTTGGCTGCATGCATTTTTTTAAAGTTGCACTTGCATCTTAGATTGCTATAAGTCATATGTTTGGTCTTGAAAAACTTGTCCTGAGCACATCTTAACTGCTTTATGTAATGCTATGATTTTTAATATCATAGTTTTGTCATTAGGGAATTAACTTGAGCAATGAGGTTTTGTTTCTTATGTTTATTGTTGTATTCAAATATTAGAAGCAATAATAATGCAAAGTAAATTAATAGACACGGTTCTGTTTTTTGTTATTAGGAGTGATACAGAATATAAGGGAAGATCTATATCCTATTGTTATAAATATTTACGGATCTATTTCCAGACCCACTGGAAAGAAACTTTTTCCTTGTTTGTCTTGGTCTTCCCATGTTTGCTGTTTCTTTGATTGTTTGAGGTTTAAGTTTGGCTATAGAGACATGGTACAGAAACATTCTTAACATTTTGACTTTTCCGTGCCCTTTAACTTATATGTCACTTAATTTCCTTTATTTTGGCAGGTTTTTCACTGGGCAAAATACTTATGCTGCCTGTGTTTCACCTCTTATTGATTGTAAAAGATCATAATCGCCAAGTTATATGTCTCCTTGAATAATCATACTCATCTGTGATGTTCACTTATGATGGCTAGAGAAAATGATTGTATGAAACTGATATCAGATGAAGAAGACAATGATGAGGATATAAAGGATACTGAGCCCATTTTATGTCGGGGAACTGTTTATTATAGAGACGATGGAGCAAGCTCTTCTACTGGAGGTGGATTGTTATCAGGTGATATAGCTCTTGTACATTCAGGGCTTAAAATTATTGGATGTAGAGATGAAGAGAGTGATTCAGGGAATATAGAACAACCACAATGCAGAATTTGCCTTGACACTGGAGGTGATTATCTTCATCTCCTTAATCCTGGTCCATTTGCTAGCAAAGGAGCCTTCTTTCAAGATTAAATCTTCTGGCAATATTCAAAAAGCAAGAAAAGATCTTGCAACCACAATACTGCAGTGATATTTAGGCAGACTATTTTGAACACTGAACATGTTTGAATTTAGGACATAGAAGTCCATTCTCATACCTCTAAGCTATGTGTTGATGAATGTTATGGGTTTTCAGGCGAAGATTTGATTGCACCATGCCGCTGCAAAGGCACACAGAAGTTTGTGCATAGATCATGCCTTGATAATTGGAGGGCAGCCAAAGTGAGGATCATTTTTTCTTTCTTACTTGAGATAATGTTATTTAGTAATGAGACTGAAATCATTTAGATATGATTCACAACTTGTGCATGAGTCGTACTACGTTCAAGATGTCAGAGATGCAACTTTATTTTCTGGTGATTGTGGTTTTGATTCAGACTGACAAGTAAAATTATTATTAAATGGTACCTGCCTAAACAAATCTAATGATTTCTAGTAAATGTAAATAGTTAGGACAAACAAAGATGCAGATTATTAGTATGTGTTTTCGATACTATTCTTTGCAAGTGCCAAGTGATTTCTTGAAGATGGTGGTTTAAGTCCACGGGTAGATTGAAGTGTATTTAAAGATTTCTGTTGAATATGGACCTTTAGCATTAAACAATAAACATTGATAATTTATTTTCTGATATTAGAGGAGTGTATATATGGTGCATCTTCTATTGTTTTTATGCTCTACGAGACTTGTGGATGACAAAATCTTATTCAAGAATATTCATGTATAATGTTATGCAAAATAGGTTAATCAATTATACTTGATTAATGTATTCAGGAGGGCTTTGCTTTTGCACACTGTACAGAATGCAGGGCGATGTTCTATTTGCGTGCAAACATACCACCTGATAGATGGTGGTCAAGGTTAAAATTTCAGCTGCTTGTTATAAGAGACCATACAGCCATTTTCATTGTTGTTCAAGTTGTAAGATTTAACCATGCTTACATTTTGCATCTATTGTATTTAAGTTTATTTTCTATTTTCCCAAAGTATGAACATAATTTACTATTTTGAATTTACAGTTTTGAAATGGACATGATTGTTTATGCTGATTTTATAAGACGGAAGAATAGCAAATTCAATAGAATTTGTTTTTTGACATCTTGTTTGGTTGTTAGGAAGCATGATAAATTCTCATGTGTAATAAAATATGATGGGGAGCTCTTGTCTAAAGCCAACTTGCCTTGACCATACCTTTTCATGATTCAAGCTGGGCAGATTGTATTGTGTACAGGCATAAAGTTCTTCCTGTGATGATATAGATATAGTGATTTCATTTGTATCATGGTTCTAAACTGGAATATTGGTCATAATAAGAGTTTCTCCTTGCATTTGGTTTTGAATTTCTCTTTTGTGTGTGCTTGCTTTTTATGCCTATTAGAATGGTGCATGGTAGATTGAAAGCATTGATGTAAGTTTAGAGGTGAAATGAAAGTAAAGTTCATCTTAAATTTAATTTAGTATAATGGGAAGTAAGCTTGGCCATACTGGGTTTACTTTCTACAAGTCTTTCCAAAGTGTAAACTGTTTTGCACTTTTTTATGAAATCCATTGCTTCAGTCTTGCGAATATCTTGCTGATATAGCAACTATACACACTTGCATACATGTACATTATATTCCATTGGAGAACATTTATGATTTTTTTTTGAAAGGATCTTGGGGTCCCTAGGTGATAGAGGAGCACAGGCTACTTACCTGTCAACCCCCAAAATATTTCATAAGGCAAGGTGTCATTTGTTGAAATTATTTCCCTTTTTTTTTGTCTATGAATTTGGATCGAGGTCATGGTCTAGAGTAATTGAAAGCCTTTATAGAATTCCAATTTGAATCTGACAACCTTTTTTTTTTTTTTTCCAAAATTACTCCTCTTTGTGAAAGTTGATAAT
Organism: Wollemia nobilis; assembly: GCA_028583015.1. Classification (NCBI taxonomy): domain Eukaryota; kingdom Viridiplantae; phylum Streptophyta; class Pinopsida; order Araucariales; family Araucariaceae; genus Wollemia; species Wollemia nobilis. The sequence continues at coordinate 33,165,604 of JAQPPZ010017058.1, read as the reverse complement.
TGTATAATTATAGTCATCGAGATATATCACAAGCATTATTTAACTTTTACAATTTCTTTAGAGAAAATATTTTAGGGTTCAATATTTTGGCCTTAGAAAATCTACGAGACATTTTCTGATGGTCGAAGATGACCTCTTTCAGTATTAGTACTTTGTTTTGATAATTAGCAATTTTAATAGTTTTTCGTATTTTTCTGTTTGTTAATGGAGTTATTTGCAATCAAGAGAGAAAGAACCAAGTGGGAAAATTAACTATAAGTGGGCACTTAGGCATTGAAGTGGGATCGTGTTTTAGTGAATGCTTTCCATGGGAGACATTTTGAAGGCCAATTGTGTTCCATACCACCTTTAACTATTTTGGGTCTGTGTTTAGGTCCATACTTTCTCAGGAAAGTTTTCCTACCTTGTAATTATTTTGAGTTCTATGATATTATTTAACTAAACACTAATTCAGGCAGACTTTGAGTACCTTGTTTACAACTACTATCTTTTAGTTGCTTCATGTTATCTTTGCTGAAATTACTATTTCACCTACTGCTCTTATTGCTAAATCTGCCGTTGTTATTTCAAGAAAATTAACTGTTGAAGCATAATTGGCTCATTGTTACGTAATATTTAGTTTGCTATTGGAAGAAACTAGGTTGCTGTCACTGCCTGTCAGTGTTTTTTTTTCTTGTATCGATTTTAAAATTTGCATTTTTCTGTTTTCAGGTTTCTTCACTTAGATTTCCATATTTCTGTTTGGGTTCGTAACAGTGGTATTGGGGCCACTTTCTTTGCCTTGAAGGAGGAATGAAAACAATGGCAGACGTTATTTTCTTTTATTTTTTGGGAAGCAAAGCAAAGAACCTGCCAGTCCATATTGATGAATACCTAGGCTTATGGCATCTTATGTCAAAGAGACTCATCAAGACCTACCATTTTAGATTATGTTTATAAGGCAGTCATTCTTATTCATTAATTTTCCAAGGAGGTCATGAGCAAGGATGCAAATAGTTTAGTCATTTAAGTCATTGGCAAAGATCTAGTTCCTAGTGAAATTTTTATAAATATGATACTGACCTCTGTAACAAGATTTAGCGAATTTAGTCCAAAAAGTTTAAATTTCATTGAAGACCAATGAAAATATTCTGATTAATTTGCTGGTATGTGAAAATCTTCAGTCATCATGAATGTAGGCCAATTTGGCAACAACATGTATTGGGTAACTTACATGGGCATAAGTTAGACATGTTTTTACATACATTTCAAGTTGCATCCCAACTAGTTTTAATTTTTGTGCTTGTTTTTAATTTATTTTTATGAAATTATAAACACTTTTGCTTAACATCTTGAGCTTCCTCTCAAACTCTATCAAAACAATTCATGTACTAAATTTATTTTCAATATTAAGCTTGCCGAACTTGAATTTGAACTTGAATTTTGTGACTAAGATCCTGACGATGAAGATGTAGCTGAATCTTGCTCAATTATTTGGGTGCATGATATGGCTTTCCTATGCTTTAAAAGGTACATGATGGAATCAATATGTTTGTAATCCATGCAGAATCTGAAGCTTTTGTGGCTGTTCCACCTTTGCTTTTTGCCTTTGAGATAGAAGAAGACAGGAAGCGTGCAAACTAAAGGCTGAAGGCTTTTCTATGAGATGCATTGAAAGCAAGTGGTGGTTGTAAAGGCAATTCAATGTCTCTTCCTAACATTAAAAAAGGCAGATGCAAATGCACCTCAGGCTAGATGGACGATTACAGAAATTGCTCTTGTAGAAATGAAATGAAATTATATTAATGTCCATGATCAACTAAAATAGATCAATGGGCCTCACGAGTATAGCATGTCCTAATACAATGTACCAAATGAAGGCTAGGAATCTTCTACCAAATGAACTGAAGCTAAAGCTAAAGAACAAAAATAGGAGAGGTTATACCCAAAAGGCTTATCCTTTAGTATGTATTACCCAAAGAAAGCACAAACGAACAGCTATGTGAGGGGAGAGAACCCTTAATTCGCAAAGAGCTAGCAGACTAGGAAATAACATAAGAAAGTGGTAAAGTAGCTTTGTTGCATATATGAATCCAAATTTAGCCCCAAAGACTTGATGATTTCATCCTCTATCATATTGAGAGAACCTATGCACAATCTGATAAAGTCCACTGTAGAGTTCTCAGGCCTAAGGGGACTAGGTTAGGTGATATATGGGGGTGCATAGTGCTCCCACTAGTACCTCTTCTGGCATCCAAGGTTAACAAACCTCAAGTGGTAAAGAGGAAACTGATAGTGCATACTTGTCCTCAATAATATCTAAGGGGTGCATGATGTTGGAAGAGATTGGTGTTGAAACCCCCTTACTCAGGATTGGCCCAGAACTGCAATATTATTTTTTCTATATGCATTATTATCACAGCTCATATATGACTTGCCAACTGGCAAAGTCCAGTCATTAACATCAAGGAGTAGAATCACATGTCAAGCAAAGGATAGCCATTGACACCAAGTCTTGATCAATCATTCACTGTCTTCATTGATCTGAATATAGTGTACTGAGCTAACAGGACATGCTAATAGTTAAGCCTCTATTGTAAATAGCTCTAAAATATTCTTCTATGTCAAAATTGAGACTTGTCACTCTCGATTTCAAAAGGACTAGTGACTATGCTTCTACCCAAAGCAAAGTTGATATTCTCTTTTCAACTCAGGTTGATCACTCATGAGGAAAAACCTTGCTTGAGTACCTAGAGATTTCCTTCCATTCAAGATAGGTATCCTTCCGGGCTCTTACCTGCCACTCCTCTTATAGAGCCTCTCTGAGGTATAGACTTAGATGACTATTCTCCAAGGTTTATCCAACCTTTTCAATTGTGAACTAGCACAACGGTTTAGGCATAATACATATAACCATAGTGTCTGTTGGATCCATAGCCCTCTAAGGTCATTACTCGATTAAGAGTCTTCTTTCTTGTACATAGGCAATTATTCTTATCATAACCATCTAGGTTCACTTAATTGTGAAGGTAGCCCTTTTTGGTAGATAGAAAAGCATTGTTCAACAATTGTGAGTACCCATCCTATTACCAAGTTGGGAACTATGAGGTCACATAGAATATGGTCTAAATCAACTAAGTGCTATTGAAGACTCGTCAACGGGATATTCCAACCACCCATTTGGTGTTCACGCTCAATCCAAATGACATTCACACAACCTTTTATTCATCCAATGCAAGCATGAGTGTTCAAATTGGTTATGTATCCATTCATTCAACTTCTCAAATTGCCATAATCATATAAGTTAATTATAGATTTTGAATAGGCAAGTTTAAATGCGCCTTCAACCATAATTTTTCACCAACGAATACAAGTAATCAATATGTCTTTAATTTCACTAATAGATTGCCAAAACATATTAGTCAAGAACTAATGTATATTCAGCAAAAGGTTACCTATCATATACTAACAAATGAGTAATTATCATGTTTCCATCATAAGAATGCATTCAACATATTTATTTGCTTTTCTAAAGCATGAAAGGTTATAGAGTAAGTCTTATTTACAACCATGTACAGCTAGAGCACAATGATGGCTTTTCAAAACACATATAGCTGAATATTATGAATTGACCTATTTCAGGCATACATGGCTGGGGAAAATCATGTCTTATTCCCACGTAACAATAACTTTAGTTCATCTATAATTTAGACATAATCCTGGAAGTTTTGCTGTCAAATGCATTAATAGTTTATGGCTTGGGAGATGATGAGTCTCATTACCACATAACAACAACAATTTTAGTTCATCTATAATGTAGCCTTAATCCTGGAAGTTTTGCTGTCACATGCATTAACAGTTTGGAATCATTGAAAATCAGTACATTCTTGAGTTTGATAGGTACCTATGCAACCTGCAAGATTCTTGAACTTCTGGAAATGTCATACTGTCTCTACCATGTTCAATAGAATTACAAGCAGACTCATGGAGATACAAGAATGAACAATTTTCAGTTCAGCATAAAAAATATCAGTGCAACAGTCCTCCTCAAACAGGCATGTCAAAAGTACTAAACTTCCAATCCAGCAGGCATATTAATGCTCCAAAACTGATAATACGGAAAGATCTCAGAGATGCTAAGTCATTTGTTAGTATCCACTCAAGAGTTTAGATGTTATCAAGTTCTTTCATGTTCCCTATTACAGCTGAATTCCCTTTCACATGGGTAACCAAGAACAGTTCCAAGACCTCTACTGGAATGACTAACACATATGTATACAAGGTCTGATTCAACAAGCAAGATTATCAACACAATAATGATTGTAGAAATGAACTTTCCAATTCCATACAGGCAACGACGCTTAAATTTAGAAATGAAATTTAACATACTTAAACACAATTCCATTTCCACTTAAATAAACCTACAGATCTACCTTCTGCAGCAATTAGCAATGACAATACACACAAATAACATACAATAGCAATAGCAGATGATAAATAAATATGAGCAGATCTTGTATTAACAGCAGTCTGTACAATACTTGCATTACATACACAATCTGCAACCCTGTGCAGAATCTCCTTTATACCAACAACCACTAGTCAGCCTTCTGACAACACCCACACGCTGCGTCTAATCACACACTTCGTCCTTCAACAGCAATTGCATGATACAATCATACCATCCCACAAAATGAGGGAAGGGTCTTATTTATACAACTAGAAAGTAGTTGCAACCTCCAACTCCGACACCTCATCATTTTCCTAAATTACATTTGACATGCATTTGACTCACATTTACATTTCATTTCCCACTACAAGACAAACTAACTTATGACTCATGACTTATCGGTACATCACTTAACATTGCATGAAATATTACATTATGACTTTATAACTTTATTATACGTATGCACATTTCATGAAACATATTGTGTATGAACTACAAAATAATAAAAGTTGACAAAACTTATTCACTAAATACAAACATATCAATTTGCCTGCCTACATCTATCAAAGCTCGCGATTATAGGGCAAGAGTGATGAGCTTCTCTACCTCCTTAGGCCTTGCAAAGTAGGAGAGGCATACCACATCATTGACAATGAGCAATTTGACATTCAAGGCATGACATAGTAGGCAATTGTCATTACAATGAGTATGCTATTGAAGGAAGTCATATGTATCGTCAAAGGAATTTTCATTCCCAAACACTGTGCAATATAGTTTGGTGAATGTATGACTAAGCATAATAGTCTCATAATTCCTTGGGTTTGAGGCATCTCTTGATTTATGAATTGAATGGATGATATGCTTTGACTAGGAGGTAGGAGGTCTCTAGGAAACAATCTCATCAGATAGGTCTCTATTAAAAATACAAGTAAATTTGTTTCACATTTGACGAACTCTACTTGAAGCCAGCTCTAATCAATTACTGTGATGCAATGTAATTTCTGAATAGTTGTTTAGATGTCTTCTAAGGAGAATAAAAACTAAGAGGAAGGTGGAGAAGAGACAGAGATATGGATGAATAGGTATATTGTATAACATTGAGAGCATTAGCATAGGAGGCGTAGTTTAGTGAATCAATGTTTGAGGGAGCAGTTCTCCTTGGGAAGAGGGTAAGCCAAAAATTCTTAAAAGAATGGTAGATGGCATCGAGGAGCTTAAGTCACCCAAACTTAAGAAATGCACGTTGTCTTTCATGTTTCTTAATAAAGAAGACAAGATTATGTGTAGTGATAATGTCCTAGAGAGTACCTAGGAAAGACTATACAATACACATTGTAGTTCCTGTAGGCTATAGAGATGCCATATTGTCTATTGAGACCCAAAGGCGCCTTCATTTCCATGATGAAAGGCACATCTTATTTAGGGTGGGAAGGGAATCCCAAACCACAACCTTGTAGTTCTAAATAATTACCCACTTTTTATCCTTTGTGGCAGCCATGACTTGAGTGCGATTCTTTTATATCTCCTTGTTTTGAAGCTGGTTGAGGGTTGTATTTAGGTATAATTTTTTAATGAAGGAAATAGCTTCTTATTGTAGGCTCTACTTTTGATGTGTCACCTTAGCAGAGAAAATAGACTAGTTGGAAATAAAATATGCGTGGAAGTCAAGTACGCATATACCAAAGTTTTGTAATTTGAATAAAGTTGTACGTTGTAATAATACATGTAATAAGGACTCAAGTTGGAGATATGTGCAAACATAGTCATGCAAGGGTAGTTAACACCCAATTTGTCTTGTAGTTAGGAGGTGAGGTGTCGAAGGTGGTAGTTGTTTGTAACTGCCATCCCCATAGTTTAAATACGCCCCCCTCATTCAATTGAGAGGGTAAATGGCACACACACATAAGAGACATTGTATATGTCGGAGAGAGTCCATTGTAGTTGCATTGTGTATGCCAAGAGAGAGAGTGTAGAGTGCATTGGAGGTATTCTGCACAGGATCAGATACTGTGTATGTAAGAGAATGTCGTAATAGGCTATCATTAATGCAATATTTGTTCATCATTTGCTATTGCTATTATGTGTGATCTGCATGTATTGCTATTGATTGATTGTTGCAGTAGATTAGATTCAAACCTGTCATTTGTATTCTTTTCCACGTTCTGCCATACAGGGTCATTTGGGCAGTTGCCAGCCTGTCAAGACTAAATACAGGTTGTATAGTGCAGTTGCTAGGCCATCAAGATTGAAGGCAAGTTGTCTGCCTAGTGCCATCTATCTAGGAAGATTGCAGGCCATCTGATTCTCAAACTGGGCTGTTTGGAGTAGTGAATAAGGCCATAAGAAACAAGGAGATGATGCAGGCTGTACAGCTGCATCACTGCAAGGTGTAGATAGTTAATTTGTCAATCCAAATTGTTCCTCCAAGAGTGGAACACCACCACTGTGCTAAATTTGGTGTTGTTGCCATTTAAGTTCGAACCAACATTGTGTGAAGTTTGGAGAGGTGGATGACAAATAACTTATAGTGAAGACGTGGAAGACTTGGACACGGAAGAGTGAGAGATCAAACAATATGCAGAAGTCTGAGGATTGCACAAGAACAAGAACAAGAACATGGGCATATTGAGGAAGACTTGCATGTTGCTAATGCACGAAAGAAGAATATTGATAGAACTTGTCGGTGCAATGATACGGATACCCGAAGTTGAACGAGTTTGGAATCCTCGAGTGTTGGATAGTTTGGGTGAGGAACGAGAAAGGTGGCAAACGTTGTTTTTAATAACGGAAGATGGAGCGCAAGTGGAGCCGTAGAGAGCAAACGAGGTTTGGGCTGAGGAAAATGTTCATGCGAGTTGGGAAGAAGGTGCAAATGTGGAGCATGCGTAAGATGAGGTGGAGCAATTGGTGATGCTAGCACAGGTCGGGGGAGAGCGCCTAGAGGTGCAAAGGATAGGAGTCAAGCACAAAGGCGACCTCAGGAGGGCGTGCTTAAGAGACTAGATCCGATGCTTGTGTATTCGCGGAGGAGATTGCCAAGTGTGGGAGGGCAAGGTAGCGGATGAAGATTGTTTACACACAAAAGTTCGTCAAGTGAAGATGAACAACCACCAATGGCTAATATTGTTGTAGTTGCAAGTAAACAAAAGTGCCCAAAGTTCATGGGTGATGGGAAGGAAGACCCAGAGTACCATATCGGAATGTGTGAAATGATATGGAAAGCCAATGGCATAGATGATGAATGTTCATGACTATGATTGTTTCCAGCCACGTTGCGTGGAAGAACGATGGATTGGCACTTAAAACGAGAGAAACCCTTCACAACTTTGGATGAATTGAAGACAACAATCGATAAAGAATTCAGATTGCTTTGAGATGATATAGAGATCATTGGAGAGATCTACTTAATAAAGCAAAAGAAGGATGAGAACATCAAGTCATATAATCGTCGATTGAAGGAACTTATCGACAATATGGAAGCAAAACCAACGGATGGGCTACAAAAACGATGGTTCCTAGTTGGATTTCTGTCGTGGTACAAGAAGAAGATGAAGGTAGTTCCGCCAACTACCTATCAAGAAGCATTTGATAGAGCACTAAATTTAGAAAGTGAGATGAAGACAACTGCAACAGATGGAGGAAGTGCAATCCACGGTCCAGACGATGATTAATGATGTCAAGGCTAAGAAGAAAAAGGACATATGGTGTTTTGATTGCAAATCAAAAGGACACACCAATGTCAATTGTCCAAAGAAAGCATTTTGCAATATTTGTGAAGTTGTGGGGCATGTTGTTGCTGATTTTCCGTTCAATCTCAAAAGCGCCAGACACCAAACGTTGACGGTGCAAAAGGAGAGTAAGGAAGAAAAGCCAAACACTTCAAAGAATGGACAAGGAGCAACAACTGGTGGATATCAAAATAATCGCCAAGGAGGAAGGCAACTACAAGAAGGAAATCGATCCACGGGAGGAGAGGGTTATGTTGGTTACGAATCTGCCACTAGGATAGGATTAGTGTAATGCGCCCTAGATTTGCCCAACAGACTGAAAGGCTGGAAGGAAGAATGCCTTCCGTGCCAATCTTCGGAGAAGGCTGGCTTCCTATATGTTTTCTCAAGTGGTTTTAAGCTCAGAGTGCAGGAAAGAAATTAGAAATGCAGAAAGAAATATAAATGTGATTTGTGTTGGGTGGGGAGGATAAGCAGCACAGCAACGATCAATCACCACTACTAACAACAACTAAATACATAATACATTACAGAAACTACCAATGTCATTCATTCTATGTATCCTCTAACTATGCATTCCAGGAATACTTAATTATCAAATACCGATATCCAGATAGCAGAATAACAGTAAGCAATAACATAAGCAACATGATGCAAAAATGCTAAATAAAGGCAGCATAAAGAACAAGAACAGTCAATAGAGCCAAGTGTATCTTGTATTTAGAAGCAAATGTACAGCTACAATGGTTCCCTAGCAGTTTATCCCCCTTGCACCCTTTACAAAGATATGGCGCAGCTATTTATAGCACAATTTCCCCCCAATTACAACTCCGGGCACAGGATCCCAGACCTGACAATAGCTGACAAAGCTGACAAAAGCGGCAAAAGAGCTGCTGATGTTGACCTCTGCAGATATGGACTGTACTTGCAGCAAGGTCCACCTGAAAACTTGGCAGCTACGTGGCAGTGTGGTAGATGAAACTTTGAGTCAGCTTGAATGAGGGTAGCTGCGGTACAATAATTTGGCTCACGCTTGCCCTTTCCCCGTCACATCTCTGACTCGAATCCCGAGGCTGGACACCTGTCAAAATCTGATAAGGGACGAATCTGCCTTGGAATCTCGTCTCTCTTTCATGTCCGACTTCGCCCGGAATTGGAGCGCAATTAAACAGCGCAAGGGGGAATCGGCGCAGTTGGGGAGGCCTCCGTGCCTTAGAAAATTTTTGGGCTGCTTGCAACATCCTGCCCGAGTGCGCACAAGTAAGAGGGCGCAGCCCGACTTCGCTGCGAAGTCGGGCTGCGCACCCAATACTTAGCTCATTTTGCTCACCGCTCCGACTGCGCATGAAAATGAGAGCGCACCCCAACTTCGCTGCGAAGTCGGGTTGCGCTTTCAACACTTAGAAAATTCAGGGGTCCGTTGCTTCCCAGGTGCGCACAGAAATGAGAGCGCACCCCGACTTCGCTGCGAAGTCGGGTTGCGCTCTTGCACTTAGCCAAATTTTGATCATTTTCCGCACTTCGCATCCCCGAGTGCGCTCAAACTTAAGGGCGCACCCCGACTTCGCTGTGAAGTCGGGTTGCGCTCTTGTACTTAGAATTTTTTGGGGGCCTTTTGCTCTTTTTTGGGAAATTGACAGAAGAAAGTAAAAGAGGGAAGAAAAAGGGAAATGAAGGGAATGAAACTGACAGAAGGGGAGAAAGGGGATAGTGGAGAAAGGGAAAGGAGGAGGAGGGAAGGGAGAGCAGCATACTTACAATAAAAATGAAGACATGGCACCCCGTGCAAAATGTGGCAACAGGTTATTGCAGTATGATTTGGACGGGAGGACAATCATTCAGTGCTGGAGATGTTAAGAGTGGGGACACTTCATGTCACCTCTCAAAATGCCCTGATAGAAGGCAGCAGAAACAATAATGCAATGATGTGTTGATGGTGTGGACCAAGCAATCACAAGGAGGTAAATTGCCCGAAGAAAGCAAGTACTAGTAACTTACAGAATGTCAATTTTATTGACATTGAGGAATCTTTACAGGACTAGCAAAAGAAGGAAAAACACGTGCTAGTTGAAGAAATTTAAAAGAACACCCTTGTTCTTTCTAGCCAAGAAGAAGTAAAATACAACCAATACAATTCAGAATTATAAATGCTTTCATAAAGCACTAATTCATTGATAAAATTGCAGCTGAAGTATATATAAAATTGCAGCAATACATACAACAAAAAGATGTCATAGATTCTTCAAATTTAGTTGTAAAACAACATTGCAGTCCCCTGTTTTAAATGCTACAGCAGCAGCAAAAATAAACATTAAAAAAAAAACTAAAAACTAAAACCAGCAACACTATTTTTAAAAAAAGACATCTATTTTTTTGATCCTTATAACAATATTTAATAGCTCTCAATGTTTTCCTTGTCAATAATCTGGGATTGCAGCAATAGATCCAATTTATGCTTTTCCAACAATGGGAAAGAAGTTGGGACATGGAAGGCTAAAAGTCATGCCCCTTCTTCTTCAACTTATTCTCCAACAACCTTTTAGTTTTCCATTTCTCTTAAAATCTAATTTTTACTCCCTTTTAATATATATATATATATATATATATATATGTTGTTTGCATGCTCGACCCAGTCTGGCAGCTGAATTGGCAGGAAGAAATCTTGGTCAATAAAATCCATTTGGCAGCTGGAGAGATCAGCATCAAATACCAACATTCTCCCCCTTGATGCTGAGTGGATGAACAATATTGTCTCTGAGCTTCAGGAACTGAAATTTTGCTACACCTTTAATAAAAATATCAGCCAGCCGTTCATGAGCATTCACACACCTCAATTAGATTTCTTTCTTCTGAATCTTCTCTTCCTAATTTCTTCTAGAAATTTCCTGAACCATATTGCTTGTGCATCAGCTGAAGTGACGGCAATATATTTTGCTTCTATAGAAGAGAGTGCCACCGATCCTTGCTTCTTCGAACTCCAAGTGAACAGCCCCGAACCAAGTGTGAAACAATTGCCAGATGTTGACTTCTGGTCATCCAAACTACCACCCCAATCAACATCACTATAACCAACCAACTCAATCTTGTTAGATGCATGATAATGTATGCCAAAATCAATTGTACCCTTCACATACCTTAATATCCTCTTGGCTGCCTTCAAATGTATCTCTGATGGCTCACTCATATACCTAGAAATAAGGGACACAACATATGCAATGTCTGGTCTAGTATGAGTAAGAAACATCAAGCTTCCAACTATGTTTCTATAGGCTGTCATGTTCACTTTATTAGCTCCATCATCTTTGCATAAAACTACTCCATGAGGAATTGGAGTCGGGACTGGTTTGCATTCTTCCATGTTAAACTTTTTCAACATATCCTTGGCATACTTGGCTTGACAAACAAAAAATTGATTTTCACTTTGATGTACTTCCATTCCTAGGAAATATTGCATCAGCCCTAAGTCCATCTCAAATTCTTTCATCATAGCACTCTTAAACTCATCTTTCATCTTAGAACAACTACCCATGTATATCAAATCATCAACATATAAACAAACAAGGAGAATGTCATTACCTTGCCTTTTGTAGTAGAGAGTGGGTTCACTCTTACTTCTCATGAAACCTCTTTCCTGAAAATAGCCATCAATTTGGGCATACCATGTCCTTTGAGCTTGCTTGAGAGTCTGAGACCATACAAGGCCTTCTTAACTTGGACTTCAAATCGTTGTGGCTGTTGTACATAAACTTTCTCCTCTAAGTACCTGTTTAAGAAAACACTCTTTACATCCAAATGATGTATGATCCATCTCTTTTGGGTTGCCAATGAAATCACCATTCTAATGGTCTCGTCTTGCCACTGGTGCAAATGTCTCTTCATAATCTATGCCATATCTTTGGGTGAAGCCTTTTGCAAATAGCCTTGCCTTGTGTCTTTCAACACTACCATCACTCTTGTACTTAGTCTTGTAGACCCATTTAGTACCAATACATTTCTTATTATTTGGAAGTTGTACAAGTTCCCAAGTGTCATTCTTATGAATTGAATTCATTTCTTCTTCCATTGCTTGCACCCAAACATCATTAGTACAAGCATCCTCAAAACATGATGGTTCAAAATCAGCTTGTGATAACAAAGCATAGTTTACCGCCTCACCTTTTGGGTCTTCTTCATCATCACCATAAGTTTGCAGCCTTTGCAATCTTGAGGCCTCATGATCAACTTCATGTGCTTGGCTTCTTGTAAGTCTTCTTTCAAAATTTGTATCCAACATTTGGCTTGGAGGATGAGATGTAAGAATCCTCTTACCCTTCTTGCTTGTAGAACTTGATGAGGGGTTGTTTGGCTGATTTGCATGAGGAATTGACTCACAAGTGGGCTGCTCACTAGCTATACCATCATTAACAACCTTTTTGGACTTATCAACATGGTCATTTTGCTGATCAATTCATCAAAAATGACATCTCTTGAAACAATAACATCTTTCACTTTGACACAATAATCACTTCTGCTTCATGCATTCTTAGATTTTCAAATTCTCTTTTAAGGGTCTACATTTTCACAACTTTAACCTGGTCACTTCCTTGGTAAGCCTCCTGTAGGGCCTTCCAAGCATCTCTTGCTGACTTTGCATCTACTATTCTAGGGAATAGGCTCTTATCTAGAGCAGACTGGATATGATACAAAGCCAGCAAGTTCTTCTTCTTGGCATCTTTCTCAGCCTGCTTGTCATTATTTGGCATAATTGCCTAATCTTCTGGCTTTTCATAACAAGCTTCAACTATTTTCCATAATTCCTTTCCTGTCAACAAAGTTTCATTTTTATACTTCAGTAATCGTAATCTTGTCTATTGAATTCTAGAATTGGAAGTGAATTTGTGTTGGCCATGATCAATTGTAAGAGAGATCTGCAAGAAAAACTTCTTTCAACCGACATACTGATCAACTTACGCTCTAATACCAAATGAAGAAATTTAAAAGAACATCCTTGTTATTTCCAGCCAAGGAGAAGTAAAATACAACCAATACAATTCAAAATTATAAATGCTTTCCCCAAGTACTACTTCATTGATGAAATTGCAGCTGAAGTAAAAATAAATTTGCAGCAATACATAGAAAAAAAAATGTCATAGATTTTTCAAATTTGGATGTAAAACAACATTGCAGTTCCCTGTTTTAAATGCTACAGCAGCAGCAAAAATAAACACTAAAAATAAAAATAAAAAAAAATAAAACCAGCAGCAATATACCAACACTAGTGATAACTCGGGCATAGGTGAAGAAGAAGGAACAGTACCGAAACCTTGCTAAGGAGGAGAGATGGCAGGAAGCATGTGCCCAAATTGAAGAAGAGACGAAAAAGACCCATTAGGAGAGATTACTCCAGGAAAAGAAATTAAAGGAACCCATCAAGATTGAAGAAGAGAATGTAGTAACGAAGTAGTTGGCTGCACAAGTACTGAATATGAGTATTGAAGTGAAAGTATCTAGTTTACTAGGCGCAATACCAAAGCTATATACAACGGTAGGAGAGATGGTGCGGACAAGGAGAATGGAGGAGCCGCAACGCCAACTAGAAGCAACACGAATAAGGAAGGATCAGTATATTGACCCAACACTCTTGATGATAGATGCTGGGAAGAAACCAACATTGATTCACATCGAGTTGCTGAATCACATGACTCAAGTAATTGTTGATGGACGGTCAAGTGTAAATGTCTTGCCTAAAAAAATGTGGAAAGATTTGGGGGCACCATTTTTGTGGTCTCCCAACTTTCAATTGTATGGCGCAGACCAGTATGGGATAGAGATGAAGGGAGTATTGACTGCACAAAAAGTGAAGATTGCTGATCAAATGTTCATCATGGATTTTGTGGTAATTACTATGCAAAATCTAGGCTATGATGCGTTTTTGGGATGCGGGTGGCTATGCATGACAAAGGTAAACCACGACTTGGAGAAGGATCATTTGACATTCAAGAAGAGCCAAAATAAATATGTGATTAACTTGAAGACTTATTCTGTAAGTGAAGAACTAGTGACATCCGATGAGTCTAGGAATTCATCATCGGAGGATGAGAACGGATGAGAACCAAACGAAGGTGTGTTGGAGTTGGATCAATGCATGAAGGATGAGGAGCACTCTGATAGCGGACTTCTCCATTGGAAAATGGAAGATTATGAAGTATTCCAACCAAATTTAATGTGTATCAACACAGAAGAAGACCAAGATGAACGGGTATGGGGTGAAGAAGAGTAGAAGAAGCACGTAATAGCAGATCAATTGTCAAGGATTCTCTTAGGAGAGACTACAAAAGGAGTGTTGGATGAATTTTCGGATGCTCATTTGTTTTCAATCATTGCGCTATTGTTAGGGTAGTGTTGGTCACGAATCCGCCACGAGGAAAGGATTTTGTCGTTATTGCGCCCTGGACCCGCGAACCAACATTGAAAGGCCGGAAGGAAGGGATGCCTTCCGAGCCAATCTTCGGAGAAGGCCGGCTCCTTGCGGGGGTTAGTAAAATGAGAGTGCAGGAAAGAGATAAAAAATGCGGAAAGAATTTACAAATGAGAGTGGAGTTGGGTGGGGGGAACTAACAGTACGACAACCAGTAATCACCAATACTTACTGCATTATAAATACAAAGCATGACTAAGAACTGCAAAATCTATGTGTACTTCCGATACCTAAGCAGTGTATGCACAGCTTCAATGATCCCCTAGCAAACATTCCCTACAAGGAACTAACAGCACGGCAATGCATCAATCACCAGATACATACACTAACATAGGTAGAAAGCAAACCTAGAGATATCAGAGCCAGGTATATGTGTGACGTAGAGAATTTAACCGCACAGCTTCAATGGCTCCTAAACAGACATTCCCTACAAGGAACTAACAGTACGGGAGCGCATCAATCACCAGATACGGACCAGCAACGTAACACATAACTGATGGAACTGCTACCACATCTATTCTATGTATCCTTTAAACTATTAAGTACAGAAAATGCTCAGACAAGCGATGCTAAAGGCACTTGATCACCAAATGCTGAAATGAATCAACGAGCCGTGACACAGGTTAGCCTTAGGCATGAATATAAAGAAAGGCAGCATAAAAAATAGAGACAGCAGAACAGAACCAGGCATACAGATTATATTTATAAGCAGAAGCACGGTTACAATAGGCACAGTGGTTCCCTAACAGACATTCCCCTTCCACCACTTTACAATGAAAACGTGGTGGGTACTTATAGCCCAGAGTCCCCCCCGTTACATTAATGGGCACAAAGTCCCAGTCAAACATTAGTCGACAAAAGCAGCCGCGGAGCTCGCCGATGCCGACCTCTGTCGAGCTAGAGCGTACCCTCGGCATGGTCTCCCTGAAGGTTGAACAGCCACGTGGTAGCGCGTTGGGTAGAACTTTATATTGACAGGAACGCGGGTAGCTGAGGTAGGTAGAAACTCACGTCAGCGTTAAATGAGGCAGCTGGCATAGGTAGTGCAGCCCATGCTTGTCCTTTTTCTCGGCATGTATTGGCTCAGATCCCAAAGCTGGACACTTGTCGGATGATGCTGCTTGACACGTGTCTGCCTTAAAAGGCAGTCTATCCAACTTCGCCCGGGATTAGAGCGCAATCGGGTAGCACAAGTGAAAAACAGCGCGATCGGGTTGACCTATTTCCCTACTGCGCACCGGTCAAAGGGCGCAGTCCGACTTCGCTGCGAAGTCGGGTTGCGCACCGGCACTTGCTGATTCTCACTGCTGTTCGGACTTCGCCTTGGAAAGGGGGAGCAGTCCGACTTCGCTGCGAAGTCGGACTTCGCCCCAGCACTTAGTCATTTTTCCTGCCAGCCTGCCAGTTACAAGGTGCGCCCAGAAAGAGGGGCGAAGTGCGAACTTCGCACCAAAACTGGGCGAAGTGCGAACTTCGCACCAAAACTGGGCGAAGTCGGACCGACTTCGCACAAAAAACTGGGTTTCCTGGTTCAACTTCCCGGGGCCATAACTTTTGATCCGCTGACCCGATCGCCTATTATGATATATCGTTGGAAATCTGGCGAAAGATCTGCAATAATAAAATATCCAGGGCTCATTTTGTCCATTTTATCGCCCCCGTTTATGGCCCGCAAAATCCCGAACACCTCAGCATGCCCTGACACTTAGCCATTTTTCAGGGCAACTGCTGTCAATTTTGAGAAGAATGAGAATGTAGGGAAGAGAGAGAAACGGGGAGAAGGAAGAGCAGCTCTCTTACAAAAATTGAAAACATTGCACCCCGTGCAAAATGTGACAACAGGTAGAAGTATGTGGGAGAATACTTGTCAACGGGAAAACTGCCACATGAGTTGACGACGGTTTAGAAGAAGATTATTGTGAAATCAACACCTTTTCAATTGATAAATAGATTGATGTACGAGATTGGACTTGGAGTGTTGCGGAGATATGTGATGGATGAGGAAGTGAATGCAGTGTTGAAGGAAGCTTATGAGGGGCTAGCAAGAGGGCATATGGGACTAGACATGACTGTGAGGAAGGTGATTCTAGTAGGGTTGTGGTGGCCCCCCTCTAACGTGATACAAAGGAGTTTGTGACCACATGTGATATGTGCCATAGAGGTGGGAAGCCACTAAGGAGGGACTTCATGCCATTGCATCCGTCACATCCCCAAGAATTGTTCGAAAGATGGGGTCTTGATTTTGTTGGACCATTGAAGACAAGTAAAAAGCAATGTAGATACATTGTGGTAGCAATGGAATAATTCATAAAGTGGGTTGAGGCAAGAGCGTTGCTTGATAATTCCGTAAAGAGTATTGCACTTTGCTTGTATGAATAAGTGTTAACAAGATTAAGCACAAGAGCGTTGCTTGATAATTCCGTAAAGAGTACTGCACTTTTCTTGTATGAACAGGTGATAACAAGATTCAACTTACCTCTTCAATTGATGAGTGATTGTGGAGGACATTTTGTTAATGAAAAAATCCAGAAGTTAACCACAAAATTTAAGATCTTGCATTCACTGTCTAGTTCATATTACCCCAGAGCAAATGGGCAAGCAGAAGCAACGAATAAGGTCTTTAGTGTCAATAATGTATAATACGTGCAATTGAAGATTCTGATTGGGAGGAAAGATTTCTAGCAATATTGTGGGCATACAAGAATACGTTCAAGCCAACAATGAATCACATTCCGTTCCAACTAATGGTCAAGAGGCAGTTGTGCTGGTGGAGTTCCTAGTACCAAGTTTGAGAGTGGTGGTACAAAACCGTCTAGGTGATCAAGAGAGTCTAGAAGAGAGGCCGATGACACTCATCCGATTGGATGAGAGGAGAGTGATGTCTTAGTGGGCTAGAGAGATTTCCTCGCATCATAGGAAGTTGTGGCAGGACAAGTACCTGAAGAAGATGGATTTGAAGCCAAGTTACTTGGTTTTGAAATATAAATGCAAAAGAGAAATCAAGCCAGGAAAGTTGAAAACTTTATGGCTTGGACCCTTCCAAGTAGATGAAGTGATGAGTAATGGTGTAATAAGATTTAAAAAACTGGACGAGACATTTTGCCCCAAAAAAGTTAATGGTTGAAAGTTGAAGCTATAAGATGAAAGCACAAATTAATATGGTGAATCTTGAACTAATTGGAGAAGAAACGAGTACAGGAAGGTTGATAGTGGTACCAACTCAGTATTCAGAACCTTTTGTGGGAATTTTGATTCAAGAAGTTGGGGAGCTGAGTCGTACCAAGGAGGAAGATGGTGTAGTAGAAAGCAGTGACTCAGACAATGAACTTGTAGAGTAGTTTGCTTGGCTATATGAAGAGGAGAATGCAAGCAGAGGAGGAGAAGATATGCCAACCCATAATCGAATAGAAGGAATTACAACCTCAGTCTACAGAGTGTAGACAGACTCGGGTACATGTTAGATCTCCAGATGTAGAACGATTGAGATAATTGAATACAGAAAACATACAACAAATAGTGGAGGTGTATGTTGAGCAAGGAGAACCACCAGAACAAGAGCCTCGTAATGAGGGCAGCGAGTACGAAGACATGAGTTTGCTTGTAGCCCTTGGTCGTGCACAACAACGACCGAGAGAAGAAATGTAACAGTTGCGAGAGTAGAGTGAGGAATTGAATAGAAGAATGGAAGAACTAAGGAGATAACGTGCACGAGAATTGTTAAGAATGCAGTAGGATATTCAAGAAATGGATAGAAGTTTTTTTGGGAATGGAACAAGTCCAAAAGAAACTCTGGGAAGTGTGCAACAAACAAGTAAGTATTGGGAATTGCTAATGGTTGTGCGGAGAAATATAAGTTTTTGGAGGTAGACTGCTAACCCCGCAAGAAGACCTGTTGCAAGTGAAGAAGTATAATCGGATGTACTTGAAGTACGATTGCTAAGGAGAGGAGAAAATGAGAACTTGAGGCAAGTGTCAAGTAAAGTATCCTTGACAAGTAAAAGCAATAATGAATAAGATTGGAGTAGTGATAGTTCAGGCTTGGATCTTGGAAGTAGAGTAAGAAGGATGACACTACGAAGACACCAAGATGATCAAATGAGATACAATGAACAACAACAAGCAACTCAGAGCCAAAATGCCTACGAGGCATGTCAGTGGATGAGTTGGACAAATTAGGATTTGCCAAATTTGAACGGCTCCTTGGGAAGTCGAATTAGCTTGCAAAGACTACTAGACGACTCAAGGCATGTTTACGACTTATGTAATTCAGGCAGTCTAGAAAGGTCGTTTGGATCTGCCAAGCCAAGGGGGAGGCTGTTTGGCCTCTTTCCTGATTGTTTGAGGGGAAGTTTTTTTCCCTTAGATTGCCCCTAGGTTGTATAGTTAGCAGGGTAGGTTTTTTGGACCACTTGCTAGTTGTCTAGGTGATAGAAGATCTCAGACAACCTTCGGACCATCTGAATTGAGGCTTGGCTGTTAGAAAATGCTGAAGGCAGTCTGGGAGGAAGAAATGAATAATCAAATGCAATTGGACCATACCGAGAACAGGTTTGACTAGTGGCAGGACAAGGAACGTCCATCAGGAATGATAGGGAAGAAAGGAATGTAGAGTCATTGAAAGGAAGAGCTATGAAAATGCCAACTAATAGATAGAATGGAGTTGAACTTGAACTTGGAAGACCATCACAAAGAAATCGGCGACAAAGAATGTAGTCTAGCAGAGGTGGTCAACAACCAAGTAATTCAGGCCGTATAGAACAAGATGTGAGATCGCGACGACAAATGGTCAGGCAGGGCCATCCGAGTCAAGGCCATCCCGGACAATAGTCAAGGCTGTCCAGATAGGGGAGTCATCGAGAGGATCAGATGGAGGCACCATCAGGGTAGTCAGACAAGCCATTTGGACGCTTGGGCCATATGCATAAGGAGAAAAAACAATTAAAATATGGTCGTACGATGGACAAAGTGTGAAATAAACATGCGTAAGGAGATAAGAACAAAGTGGGAAATAAACATGCACAAGGTAGCAAGGATTAGACGAAAAAAGCACGACGTCCAATTAAAACAACTAAATATGGCAAAGTGGTAGTTGAAAAACAGTTGCCGCATGCAAGACAACTGTCTACCTTCCACCTTCATATTATAAATAGGCGTTGGGAGATGGTCATAAAGCATTCTAACACCTAGCACCTGAGAGAAATTGCAAAGGGACTTGAACCAACCAGTACAAGAGGAAGAATTTGTAGACTGTATGGATGATAGTGCCTCTGGTAGTAAAAATTGCACAAGAAAAATAGCAGACTAGAGTAGGAGCATGCAAAGAAATTACCCTAAAGCAGGACATTGCATTACAAGAAAAACTGCCAAGGAGAAGTGCCAGAGAGGGTTTTTGTTGAAAATCCCTCCCCAGTATTGACAAAAAATAATTTTCTTTTGTAGGCACAAAGGTTGCGGATTGCAAGAAAGAAGCATAGAGGAAGAAATTGCAACCAGTCTAAGCAAAATAAGGGTTTAGATGTGGAGGATACAAATTTTACAAATCGTATAGACTATGGCCCATATGGGCCATATGGACTACCAATGCAGGAGCAAAGAAGCTAAATAGAAATGTATGAACCGTTTGAGGTTTTGTGGGCATTGTGGTAAGGAAGACGAAGAGACGTAGGAAGAAGGCCATCCACAAATTAGCCGTCAACGATAGAGTCGTCAGAGACCAAGCGGTTTGTAACCATGTCGTCTGAGATTGGGTAGTCCAAGATTGCACCGTCTACTATTGGGTCATCTAAGGTTGAGCCCTCTGGTAGGAGGCCGTCCAAGGCAAAGCCGTTTAGAGGCATTGGATTTGGCTTTGGGAGAAGCCTAGCAGATAGCGTATGTGGAAGAGAGAGAGAGCACGGTAGGGATGCAGAGCAAGGAGAGTAAGGTAGCATGAAATGGAGCCACGATCAAGGTCATGAACCGGAACTCCTGAGGGAAGGAGAATATGTAGATCCCCTTGGCAGAAATAACTTGGACAACATCAGTGACAGACTTTTGCCGAACATGGTGGTTGGAGCATTTGATGGACCCGCTAAAGACTGCATTTTGGAATGCAGGAGTGTAGTTTATTCTACAAGTGCAAGGCTTTGACAAAGATCTCTTTAAGCCATACCTGTTAGAATTATTGCAGACCTATGATGCTGAGCGGAATCAAAGTAGAATAATAATTGGTAACAAAGAGATTCGAGTGTCATTTTCTCTAAGCAATTTTTGAAGAATTTTCAGATTGCTAAATTCCACAAGACTAGTGAAGAAGGAAGGAGTGGAGCCTTATCGATTAAGGATTTTTGTTGCTAAGGTTACTGATCTCAGTCACCAGGAAGTCTCTATGTTTACAAAGCATGGGAGCCACGGTTTGAAAATGCAGCATCTAAAATCTGATGAATTGCGGTGTACAATGAATGTGATCATGTCCAGACTATCCAACAAGCAGAGAGCCTTGAAGATGTCCACTTGGCTCATACCCTATATGGAAGGAATAATGGTCGGAGAATTGTATGATTGGGCTACATTTTTGTCAGACCGCATTCAAAATTTTTAAATGTGGTAGACCAAATTTTTTTGAATGGATTTCCATGCCATTTTGCTGATTTTAGATGTAGTGTCACAGGAGAAGATTCAATTTCTAGGGTTGGATCCTCATACTATTATGAAGCACACACCAATGATTTTTAGATAGGTTTATGTTGTCCCATTGATGAAAACCCGTACTTCGGGGAAGAAAAAGAAAAGTGCATCGAAGAAGAGAAAGGCACAAGAAGCATCAAGTGATGAGATGGATGTTGTAGTTGAAGGGAGTGAGGAATATGATGAGGCTAAGGAGCAACTACCAAATTTAGAGGAGTTGGATAGAAAGGATACAAAGCAAAGAAAGTTTGGAGCAGTAGTGGCAATAGATGGGAATGCAACTGCAACAACAATTTCAACAACAACAACAACTAGTGAGTCAAGAACCTCCACAACAGGCCACAAGAAAGAAATAAGGTGGTAGTGTACAGAAGTGGTGGGTCAGCAAAGTGAAAAGTGTGAAACATTGCAGCAAGTAGTGCAAAGGGGAAATCCAACACAATTAAGAAGTCAGGCTATGCGAGGAGGCACTGTAGTTTCCATGCAGGTATCAGGGTGACTTCGAGTGAGGCTGCCACGAGTAGACAACAACCAAAGTTGCAAGAACCTGTTGCGCAACAGTCTGCACAAGAAACAATGGTGATTGTAGATGTAGATGCAAAAGTTTAGATTGTAGTTGGTGTGGAGAAAGCATCAGGAGGAGACTTTGCTGGCAATTTTTCGATACAGGTGAAAAATGTTGATACATTAGAAAGTCACAACACCACATTGCTTAGGCAATGTGCACACACTGTGGATAGATGTGGATCGCCTTTGTTGGATGAGGGAGCACCAATGGAGTTTACTTCTACAACAATGCAGACTATGGCACCAAGTTTGGTAGTGCTGGAGGAGAGTCAAGAGAAAGATAAACAACCTGCATCACAAACTATGGTAGGAAGGCCACAATAGTCAACCGCCAAAGGAAGAACCTGAGAAAGATAAGGAGATGGTGAAAACAATGGAGAAGACTATTGATGCAGATGGAGAAAAGATTGAGGAGATTCAGGAAGGGAAGGCAACCAAACAAAAAATCAACTTGATAGGTCACCACGGTGGGGAGGATGTGGAGGAGACTACCACCAAGGATGACATAAATATAGAACTGGCAGAGGAGGAAACAAGCGAGCATTTCATTATAGAAGTGCCAAACTTGAGGAAACCACCAGTTTTGGGAGCAAATATCAATGAGCAAGTTGATACATTTTTTGAAAAAGTGAGTGGATTGTTTGACAAGGTTCGCAATGAGTTCAAAGTTGGGTGTGTTGGAGACTGGCGACTATGGTAGTTGCGAATGGAATGTGAGTTGAGAAAATTGGTGCATTGGGCTCGTGATGATAAGCGTATGAAGAAGTTTTCAGAAATATATTAAATGCATCCATGGGTGCTAGGAGCTGGCAGTAGTAGTATCAATTCAATGTTGGAGATTGGGAATTTGCTAGAAAGAACTCAAGTACTCTATCGGCATGCATCATGGGTTTATATTGAAGGAAATATGGCATCCTATCTTGAACTTCTAGGTGTCAAGTATGTGAAGTTGGCACCTGAGTTGGTAAAATCTTATGCCAGAATGAAGTTTTTGGCATATCTTATTCAATGGTTAGCAGTAGGTTTAGAAACGCTTCAGCAGACGGTTTGTACTATGTAGCCTGAAGCTGAAAGAGGAAGAGCAGGCTAACCAAGTGCAGATGGTGGAAGGACAACTTTGGCAAGTGCAACAGGATGCAAAAAATGAACGAGTAGAGTTGAGGAAGGAAATAGAGGCTGAGGCAAACACAGGAAAAACAGGATCAGTTGATAAGACAGTTGAAGTCTGAATGTGTAATAAGGGAGCAAACTCTAGAAGGGAAGATGAAGGAGCTTGCTCATAAAGATCAACTAATCATGGAACAGTGCAGCTAGCAATAGCTGCAAGGAAGTAGAAGCAGCAAAGCGGGAGGCTGAGTTGAAGGCTAGATTGGTAGAAGTCGAGCATAAGTCACATCACTATGGCTTCCAGTTGGCTCGTTACTAGGCCTATGCCAAAGACCTCAAGGGGGAGAATGAAGCTTTGAAGCTGCAGATACAGGAGCTTGGAGGAGTACTTGTTCCATCATCTCAACCTCAACAGAGCCAAAGCCCCCAGGAGTAGCAACAATCATCGACAAGGATGCTGACCAATCTAGAGGGGAGGGAAAATGTAGGCTCTAGTTTTGACATGCCACCTCAACAGAGAAAATAGACTAGTTGGAAATAAAATATGCATGGAAGTCAGGTACACATATACCAAAGTTTTGTAATTTGAATAAAGTTGTA
The DNA here is from genome assembly GCA_028583015.1 of Wollemia nobilis. Lineage (NCBI taxonomy): Eukaryota > Viridiplantae > Streptophyta > Pinopsida > Araucariales > Araucariaceae > Wollemia > Wollemia nobilis. The sequence goes on along the minus strand of JAQPPZ010017058.1, from coordinate 33,142,050 downwards.
CGTTGTAATAATACATGTAATAAGGACTCAAGTTGGAGATATGTGCAAACGTAGTCATGCAAGGGTAGTTAATACCTAGTTTGTCTTGTAGTTAAGAGGTGAGGTGTTGAAGGTGGTAGTTGTTTGTAACTACCATTCCCATAGTTTAAATATGACCCCTCTCATTCAATTGAGAGGGTAAAGGGTACACACACGGGAGACATTGTCTATGCCGGAGAGAGTCCATTGTAGTTGCATTGTGTATGCCAAGAGAGAGAGTCTCTAGTGCACTGGAGGTATTCTGCAGGTTCAGATATTGTGTATGTAAGAGAATGTTGTAACAAGCTATCATCAATGCAAATATCTGCTCATATTTGTTCATCATTTACTATTGCTATTGTGTGTGATCTGCATGTATTGCTAGTGATTGATTCAATCCTGTCATTTGTATTCTTTTCCACGTTCTACCGTATAGGGCCCTCTGAGCAGTTGCTAGGCCATGAAGATTGCATGCAGGCCGTACAGTGTAGTTGCCAGGCAGTCAAGACTGAGGGCAAGCTGTTTGGCTAGTGCTAGCTGTCTAGGAAGAGTGCAAGATGTCTAATTCTCAGATTGGGTCATCTGGAGTGGTGAATAAGATCATCAAAGACAAGGAGATGATGCGGTTCGTACAAGTGCATCACAATAAGTTGTAGATAGTTGATCTGCCAATCCAAATTGTTTCTCCAAGAGTGGAACATCACTATCGTGCTACACTTTTTAGTACTCAAAACTCACAAGTGCTCTTTGAAAGAGCAAAATTAGGTAACAAGGATGCCATCTAGAGTTGTCCAAGCTCCAATAAGTGAGATATCCTCTGGGTCTAGAGTTTTATGTAAGAATGTGCAGAGAACATGAAGAGGGCTTGTAATAGCCTGGACAATTTATTAAGCAATTTTTTTTTTCTCGATTTTATGGATGGATTGTGTGCAGACCCAACATCAACAGTTCATTGTCTTGACACCCTTAATACTGCTATAGATATATTTCCCAGCTTTCACAATAACCAGAGTTGTGCTCAACCATATTCAAATATATTGATGATAGTTGCAAGTTTCACATACTTATAATGTACAGATAATTATGTGAAAAAGAACCGAATTCATTAATGCTAAATATTATATATATATATTTTTTATCATTCATTCAATGCCAACAATAAACAATATTTCTGACCTGTTACATTCCAGATGTTGGACAGCTAGTACAAGGAGGCCGAGCATATAGAAAATGGCGGCGATATGGAAAGCCGCGGTCACCCAAGGTTCCGCGCGGCTAGTATGAATACCGGTCGACCAAGGAAGACTCCACTATCCAAGTCGGCGGTGGTCGGTATAAAGCAGGTCGAGCAAATGAAATCGGCGGTGTATGATACAAGTCCTCCACGTCACCTTCAATTTCCACGGCGCCCAGAATATAGTTCGATGTAGGCTTAGGTTATATCTGATCGACCCTGCAGAAAACGCCCTCCAACAATGGTAGATTTTCCTGTGAATGCTCGCTGAGAAACCTGGGTGATTTCTCCAACTGACCAACTAGGGCAGAATCTTACACTGCCGAAACTGGTTCTCCCACGGGGTTTCGTCCGAGGGTTTGATTTTCGAAGAAGCTCTCCAAAAATTCCAATAAGAGAAAATAACATAAGCATAACCTCAAAATGAATTCCTTTTTTCCCTTATATCTCCTTTTTCCCGCTCTTTAATTTAATTTCACTTTATTAAAATATATCATTGAGCTCCACATTTAAATGAATTAAATAATATTTCCGTCAAAAGTCAAAAACGGAGAATATTAAAATAATTAATTTAAAAATAATTCCCTTTCACCCAAATTAGCTTACGGGAATTAAATAAGCTAACGGTTCCTGGTTACACATCGGAAGGGGACATGACAGTCCTCCCTTCCCAGAATTGCTTGCCCTCAAGCAATTGCAGGTTAGGATGCTGCAAAATCTGATCACCCTCCCAAGTGGCATCCTCGATCGGTAGATCTCTCCATCGAACAAGATACTCCCTGATGACTCTGTTCCTCAACTTTCTCTCTCTGACATCCAGTATCTCATGTGGCACTAAAACCAACCTGCCCTCCTCATCCAATGGTGGAAGCTCTGTAGAAGAAATAACCTGCTGCCCCAGTGCCTTTTTGAGGCACGAAACATGGAAAACATTATGTATCTTGCTACTATCCGGCAGCTCCAACTCATAGGCAACCTCTCCCACTCTCCGAACAATCCTGTAAGGGCCATAAAAACGGGGTTTCAGCTTCTCTGCTCCGCTCTTCTTCAATGAAGACTGTCTGTATGGTTGCAGCCGTAAGAAAACTAAGTCCCCAACCTCGAAACTCCGCTCAATCCTGTGCCTGTCAGCATAAATCTTCTGCTGGTTCTGTGCGCTCTGCAAATTCTCCTTAAGAGTCCTGAGAATATCCTGACTCTCCTGGATCCAATCCTTAGCTTTGGGGGCTCTACTATCGCCAAAAGCTAAGTCTAGAAATGTGGGAGCATCGTAACCATACAATGCCCTGAATGGTGTCATACCAATCGACATATGATAGGTGGTGTTGTAGCAGTGCTCACCCATATGCAACCACCTAATCCAAGCCTTCTGCTGCCCCGCCACATAGTTCCTCAGATATCCCTCAACCCATTTGTTGACAATCTCTGTCTGTCCATCCGTCTGAGGGTGGTAACTGGTGCTAGGAGTCAATTTTGTGCCAGCTAATCTGAAGAGCTCCTGCCAAAATGCACTGAGGAAACGACTATCTCTGTCACTGACGATAGTCTTAGGTAACCCATGGAGTCTAAACACCTCTCTGAAAAATAAATCTGCAACCTGAGGTGCCTTATACTCCGAGGAGATGGCGAAAAAGTGGGCAAACTTAGTCAATCGATCCACAACTACAAAAATGCAATCTCTGCCCTGTACCTTGGGTAGACCGGTTATGAAATCCATAGATATACTCTCCCATTTCTGCTCCGGAATAGGCAACGGCTGAAGCAACCCAGCAGGGAAAGTATGCTCTGACTTGTTCTGCTGACAAGTCATGCACTCCCTCACATGCCGCAAGACATCATCCTTGAGGCCCTTCCAAGAGAACCTCTCCCTAACCTGTCTGTAAGTTTTGAAATAACCAGGATGTCCTGCAAGGGGTGTGTCATGGATAGCTCGTAAAATCTTCTCTTTGAGTTTTGACCCGGGAACCAAGAAGATTTTGTCCTTGTAGTAGATTATGTCATCTATCACCCTATACCTGTCATCCTGCACCTTACCATCCATTACCTTACTGGCAAAAGTGTTCTTGGAATACTCAACTAACAAGTGAGCCTTCCAATCCACTGAAATTTCTGCCAAGGAAAGTGCTGCAGGTCTCCTGGATAAGGCATCGACAACAACGTTCTTCTTACCCTTAACATACTCAATGTCAAAATCGTAGGCCTGAATTTTGCTGACCCACTTTTGTTGCCGTTCATTCAAATCCTTCTGTTCCAGGAAGTACTTCAAACTGTTATGGTCCGTCCTGACCACAAATCTTCCACCTACCAAATACTGTCTAAACTTCGCCAACGCATGCATGATGGCGAGCATCTCCTTGTCGTAGATGGAATACAACCTCTCTGCATCCCTGAGCTTTCGGCTCTCATAGGCAATGGGGTGCCTATCCTGCATAATCACTGCTCCTATCCCCTCGCCTGAAGCATCACACTCCAACACAAATGGACGAGTGAAATCGGGAAGAGCCAATACTGGACAAGAGCTCATCACCTCCTTAAGCCTGTCAAATGCCCGCTGAGCCTCATCTGTCCATCTGAAAGCCCCTTTCTTTGTGAGATCTGTCAAGGGTGCACCTAACTTAGAAAAGCCCTTTACAAACCTCCTGTAATAGTTGCATAACCCAAAGAAACCTCGCAGCTCCGTAAGAGTCCTCGGAGGTGGCCAATCAAGTATTGCCTGTATCTTCTCCTGATGCACCTGCACACCCTTAGCACTGATGACGTGCCCCAAATAGAGGATCTCTGTCAACCCGAATTCGCATTTAGAAGCTTTTGCATACAAGGACTGTGCTTCCATAATGCCAAGAATCTCATCAATATGTTTCAGATGCTCCTCCCAAGTTCTGCTATAGATTAGTATATCATCAAAGAACACTAGCAAGAATTTCCTCAACTGCTTGTTGAATATGTGGTTCATGCATGACTGGAAGGTCGCGGGAGCATTGGTCAGCCCAAATGGCATAACCAGAAACTCATAGTGTCCATAGTGACACCTGAAAGTTGTCTTATGAATATCCTGTTCCCGCACTCTGATTTGATGATACCCAGATCGAAGATCAATCTTCGAGAAATAAACTGCACCGTGCAACTCATCTAACAGCTCATCGATCCTGGGGATTGGGTATCTGTTCTTAATTGTTTTCTTATTTAGTGCACGATAATCTATGCACATTCTCATTGTCCCGTCCTTCTTCTTTACCAGCACAACAGAAGAAGCAAAGGGACTCGAGTTGGGTCTAATATGCCCCATGTCCAATAATTCCTTGATAGCCTTTTCTATCTCTTCCTTAAACTTCTTGGGGTGTCTGTATGGGGTCGTGATGACGGGCTTGGAGCCCTCCTCCAACTCAATAGTATGCTCAAAGCCTCTATCAGGTGGTCTCCCTGGCGGAATCTCACTGAAAACCTTACCGTGCTTATCCAACACAACCTGTATATCCACTGAATACTGCGTACTGCTGTCCACCTGTGCCTTAGAAGAAATTAGGCATTCGGCTGCCCAAGCAATATCACCATGACGGAAAATACTTTCCATCCTCTTCGCTGAAACGATCCTGGGAGCACCATTTGACATCCCCCTCAAAACTACCTTCTTCCCATCACTCCTGAACTTGAGTTCCATGGTCTGAAAGTTCTGAGAATACTTACCAAGGGAATGTAGCCACTGTATGCCAAGAATGGCATTAGTATCACCCAAATCCACAACATAGAAATCATCAGTGACAGTGTAATTACCTAAGGTAATATTAAGCTGCGGAATACGCTGGGTACAAGTCATATGAAACCCATCTGCCACCATAACATTAAAGCCCTCAAATGGCTCTGTCTGTAGACCCCTCTTAGCAACTAGTGCTGAGTCTATGAAATTGTGGGTTGCCCCACTATCAACTAACACAGTTACCCGCTGCCCCTGAAGGACTCCACGGACCCTGAATGAGTTAAATCTGGGTGTACCTGAAAGTGTAGCAATGGCACCACCCTTCACCTCCTTAGGTGCATGCTCCTCATCCCTGTCCTGCTCATCCTCGGAATCACTGTGTTCGCTGCCCTGTTTGTGCTCATACTGCTCCTCATCCTCACTATCAGATTGCACCTCAATGTAATGGACCTTACCTTTTCCCAAGCACCTGTGACCTGGTTCCCAAGGTTCCTTGCAGCTGAAACAGAGTTTCTTCCTGCGCAATTCATTCCGAACCTCATCATCCATCTTGTCCTTCTTAGGCCACTCTTTCTGGAAAGGTTTCTTATCTTTTTCTTTTTTAGATGGAAATCCCTTTGATTGAAATTTACTCTTAGGTGTAGAAGACTCCATATCTCTTGCCCTTTTAATAGCATCCTGTAGAGTAGGAGGATTGAATGCCTTAATCCAACCTCTCAAAGGGTCTGAAAGCCCATCTATGAACAATACAATCAACCTGTGCTCAGAGATGTCTGTCACTAACACTGATAGTCTCTGGAAATCAGCAATGTAAGTATCCACTGAACCCCACTGTTTTAGCTGTGCCAATTCTTTGAAGTGTAGTTCTGGATCCTTCTTGTCAAATCGGTCAATAAGCCTATTTGTAAATTCTGCATAAGAATCAATCTGGCTATGTCCAAGCGTAACCAAACCATGGTGCCACCACTCGTGAGCAATCCCATCAAGGTGTAAAGCGGCATACTTAATGGCCTCATCTTCCGGCATGGCATTCAGTTGAAAATATGTATCCATCTTCTGCACCCATGATCTAGCTGAAGTCTTGCCTGAACCGTCATAGTAAGGAATGGACAACTTCCCCACTCTCCTCTGCAACTCCTGATTATACTGTCTACCTCTCCTGTGTGGTTGTTGTCTCATCCTCATGTCCACATAATCTCGGAAGGACATTCCGGCTTGGAATTCCGCACTAGCATTGGTCCACTCCTGTAAAAACTGATCCTGCATCTCATTTACTGTAGGTTCCACTTCATCCTGCGGAGGGTTCCTAGGAGGAAAGTTAGGCATCAAGGGCCTAGTGCTTGCTGTCCTGTCATTCTGATTCCGGTTTACAGCCCTGTTATTCACTGAGGCTTCGCCATTTCCATTGTTTCTTTGATTCTCTTGTCGCCCATTATTGTTATTTTGGTTGTTCCCACCATTTGGCTGAGCGTTGTTATTATTATTTGCCATCATAACAGCCATCAACTGATTGAGGGTTTGCTGCAACTCTCGCTGTCCCCTAGCCAGATCATTAAACATTTCCCGGGTACTCGGTTCTTGTGGAACTGTAATGTCCTACCCTGTTCTGAGAATGGAGTTTGCAATCTGTTTTTTTTTTTTATGTATTCTAATTTTTTTGTGTTTTTTCAGATGATGAAAATGTACAGAAATTGCATAAACAACAAACTTTGACAAGCAATAACTTTCAAACTACTTATCCAGAAGCTCTGAAAATTGGTATCTAGATAATAAATATATAGAGCTAGCAACCCATTAAAGGAAATTGGAAAATAACAATGTACCAGGTATCTATGCAAATCTGGAAATGACTGTTCAGACTCTGATCAGCAACCCAGGAAACTTGAATTTTTTATTCCAAACTTCAAATACAATGTTCTATTTGCCCGGAAATCAGTTCAAATTGCTCCGAAGGGCCAAGCGACCAGGTTCAGACCAAGAAGCTGTCAAAAAAGGCAGACTTACAATTTACAAGAATTCCGATACAAGCTCCAGCTGTACGGCTAGGCAGGAAATTGGTACGACAGCCTTAGAAAAATGTGTAGCAGCAGAAAATAGTCTTCAATATTGGTCGATTTACTCCTCTAACCCAGGTTTTTTGATGTCAACACCAAACCCTCTCTTATTTCCTGAAAAAATGGCTCTGTGAATGATTTCCAGGTGGTGCGCTACAGCCAGCAGTGGCATCCAAACTGAAGTATGAAGTCAGCTCTTGAAACCCCTGAAAATACTTGCCCAAACTTGATAAATATCTCTGAAAATGCAATCCTTATCAGCTCCAATGCATTCCCTGTGCTGGAAATGCTCCAATCAACCTGAGGATGTCTTTCAATCCCGAAGTTGATGTCCCTGTAGGAGGATTTCGTCTCCAACAAGCTTAGAAAACCCTAAAGATGCTCTGCAAGTCTCCTTACACAATATCTCCCAATAACAATAGCCAATAATAAAAATGAAATGAAGCATTTCAAGTCCTTTTATATCCTCCTCCAAAGTGGTCGGCCCTTTTTGGCTATCACAAATACATTTTATAACATTAAAATATTTTAAATTGCCACTTTATGAATGTGGCGTCCAATATTGGCCCTTTCATAAGTCACTTTTATGAAGTAAAATTAAAACTTAAGTGACTTACATTATCCTTATGTCCCCCTTTTATATTTAATTTAATATAATTAAAACTTCGCTCATTAAAATCTCAAACCTCTGGTTATCCAATCCACGAACAGGAGGTAGAATCGGACACCCATTTCGCCAAAGAATCTCACTACACTGTCCGACATCACCGGAAACCCTGATAACTGACTTACTAAAAATAGTAAGTCCATGCTCCGCCCGGAAGTTTTCCCATGCGATAACACTGATCGGTTAGGAAGGGGACATTACAGTCCGCCCTCCCCAAAGATTGCTTGTCCTCAAGCAATGCCAACACAACCTCAACATCACCTGACTGAGCCAAACTGAAACCAACTGTGATCCCAGGGTCCCAAATCAATCTCGAAAAAAACCCATCATGCTGACGCTGCGCCACTCTGATTATAACTGAGAATCCATCATGCCAAAGCTATACTCTCCTCTCCTGTAACCCAATAATGTAACCATCATCAAAATTCAAACTAAAATACTTGTGAGGGCTGAAAACTATATCACGAAAGATCTCCTGCCAAAGCACCTCAGTGAGGTCCACATCTGTAATCCCTCTATCTGACACGATCCTGGGCAACAGGAAAAATAATTTGCTCAACCCAAAAACATATTCCTCATGAGTGGTTGTCTCTCTGAATAAATCACTCTCCAAATCACCAATACTGAAGTCATCATGAACACTCCTCTCCATAGGTTTGGTTTGGAAGTCAAACCCAAACCCACTTGAACTATCATCACTGGAGTGTAAAAAGAGATTGTCACTGTAAGTAGGTTTGGAAACTACAATGTTCCCACCACCAATATGCTCTTCATCTGAAAAAACATTAGTGAACTCAACTCTGTCATCACTTATATCCACTCCACTAAAATCAACAAGGAATCCAATAATCTCAAAAACATCACTGGAAAAAACAGAACATGTACTCAAAGCTGCTGTTTTGTATTTCTTCTCATGCACAATTGTAGTTACATACATGTCTAAGAGGTCATCCTGAAGTTTTGTCACACATCCCTCATCTATAAAATTGTGTGTAGCACCTGTATCAATGAGTGTAGTAATCCGCTGTCCACTTAACACTCCTCGCACCTTAAATGAACCAGCCTTCTGGAAACTACAAAGTTGTGCCACAACTCCCTCTTTTTCATGTGTAGCCTCAACATCTCCATCACTATCTGAGCCACTGCTATCAAAATCATCCTGCTGGTCTGATTTCTCTGTATCTGAATCTGTAGCTGAAAAATACTCAATCTGTTTAGCTTTAGCTTTCACTGCACACTTGTGAGATGGATTCCATGGCTCCCTGCACTGAAAACATAGTTTCTTCTTCCTTAGCTCATTTCAACTCTCGCTGTCCACTTTGCTAGGAGAATCTTTAGGTGGGTTTGAATTCTTCTGAAATTGTCTCTTATCCTTATCCTTCTTATGCCCGAAACCCTTAGACTGAAATTTACTCCTGGAAGTGGATGACTCCATATCCCTAGCCTTGCGAATGGCTTCCTGCAAGTTGGGAGGATTAAGGGCTTTGATCCAGCCCTTCAATGGATCGGACAAGCCATCAATGAACAACACTATGCCTCTCGGAAATATTTGTAACCAAGACTGAGAGCCTCTGAAAATCAGCAACATAGCTCTCTACTGAACCCCACTGCTCGAGTTGCACCAACTCCTTAAAATGGAGCTCTGGATCCTTCCTGTCAAACCTCTCAATCAATCTCTCTGTGAAGTCTGTATAGGAGGTAATTTGACCATGTCCAAGGGTGATCATCCCATGATGCCACCACTCATGTGCTAGACCATTTAGATGTAATGTTGAATATTTGATTGCTTCTATCTCAGGCATCAGGTTCAACTGAAAGTATGTGTCCAACTTTTGGACCCATGCTCTAGCAGTACTCTTCTCGGATCCATCAAAGTATGGTATAGAGAGTTTGCTAACCCTCTTCTGAAGCTCATGATTATGATGCCCTCCCCTCTGTGGCCTATTCCTGGCTCTCCAATCTGCATACTCTCGGAAGGACAACTCTGCTCTAAATTCAGGACTAGAATTTTCCCAATCCCGTAGAATCTGCTCTTGGAAGTCATTTTGAGTAGGCTCCTCTTCAGGCTACACCTCAACTCTGGGTGGAAAGGTGGGAATCAAAGATCTAGTGCTCGTTGCCCTAGCTCTGTAATTATGATCCGCACCCCCTTGGTTCACTGAACCCTCTCCGTTTCCATTATTTCTATTTTTTCCAGCCTCACCTCCTCGCTGCCCATTATTGTTTTGATTGTTTTGGTTGTTGTTATTGGCATTGTTACCCATGACCTGCTGAGTCATTAATTCTATCAATTGTGCCATGCTCTTTAGCAAATCACGATGTCTTCTGCTCAACGCTGCAAGCATCTCTCTGTTGGTGGGTTCTCTTGGTTCTCTTTGTTCTCTGTTATCCCGGTCACCCATTACCCTCTCTACTCCTTCAAACAAATCAAGTGGGTCCTCAATAGTAGGGTTTGATCTGTGGGTCCTCAATAGTAGGGTTTGATCTGTTTCTCCTTAAATAATACTGATGACTACCCGACTGCATTCAAACCCTCAGGATGGCAGGAAGAGCTGAGCTTTGATACCACTGTAATGTCCTAACCTGTTCTGAAAATGGAGTCTGCAATCTGTTTTTTTTTTATATATATTCTAATTTTTTTTTGTGTTTTTCAGATGATGAAAATGTACAGAAATTGCATAAACAACAAACTTTGAAAAGCAATAACTTTCAAACTACTTATCCAGAAGCTCTATCTAGATAATAAATATATAGAGCTAGCAACCCATTAAAGGAAATTGGAAAATAACAATGTACCAGGTATTTATGCAAATCTGGAAATGACTGTTCAGACTCTGATCAGCAACCCAGGAAACTTGAATTTTCATTCCAAACTTCAAATACAATGTTCTATTTGCCCGGAAATCAGTACAAATTGCTCCTAAGAGCCAAGCGACCAGGTTCAAACCAAGAAACTGTCAAAAAAGGCAGATTTACAATTTGCAAGAATTCCAATACAAGCTCCAGTTGTACGGCTAGGCAGGAAATTGGTACGACAGCCTTGGAAAAATGTGTAGCAGCAGAAAATAGTCTTCAATATTGGTCGATTTACTCCTCTAACCCAGGCACCTTGATATCAACACCAAACCCTAGCTTATTTCCTCAACAAATGGCTCTGTGAATGATTTCCAGGTGGTGCGCTACAGCCGGCAGTGGCATCCAAACTGAAGTATGAAGTCAGCTCTTGAAACCCCTGAAAATACTTGCCCAAACTTGATAAATATCTCTGAAAATGCAATCCTTATCAGCTCCAATGCATTCCCTGTGTTGGAAATGCTCCAATCAACCTGAGGATGTCTTTCAATCCCGAAGTTGATGTCCCTGTAGGAGGATTTCGTCTCCAACAAGCTTAGAAAACCCTAAAGATGCTCTGCAAGTCTCCTTACACAATATCTCCCAATAACAATAGCCAATAATAAAAATGAAATGAAACATTTCAAGTCCTTTTATATCCTCCTCCAAAGTGGTCGGCCCTTTTTGGCTATCACAAATACATTTTATAACATTAAAATATTTTAAATTGCCACTTTATGAATGTGGCGTCCAATATTGGCCCTTTCATAAGTCACTTTTATGAAGTAAAATTAAAACTTAAGTGACTTACATTATCCTTATGTCCCCATTTTATAAAATAAAGTTATAACCATATTAAATTAAATATTTAATTTAATTTAATATAATTAAAACTTCGCTCATTAAAATCTCAAACCTTTGGTTATCCAATCCATGAACAAGAGGTAGAATCGGACACCCATTTCGCCAAAGAATCTCACTACACTGTCCGACATTACCGGAAACCCTGATAACTGACTCTCTAAAAATAGTAAGTGCATCCTCCCATGCGATAACACTGACTGGTTAGGAAGGGGACATTACAGTCCGCCCTCCCCAAAGATTGCTTGTCCTCAAGCAATGCCAACACAACCTCAACATCACCTGACTGAGCCAAACTGAAACCAACTGTGATCCCAGGGTCCCAAATCAATCTCAGAAAAAACTCATCATGCTGGCGCTGCGCCACTCTGATTATAACTGAGAATCCATCATGCCAAAGCTATACTCTCCTCTCCTGTAACCCAATAATGTAACCATCATCAAAATTCAAATTGAAATACCTGCGAGGGCTGAAAACTATATCACGAAATATCTCCTACCAAAGCACCTCAGTGAGGTCCACATCTGTAATCCCTCTATCTGACACGATCCTGGGCAACAGGAAAAATAATTTGCTCAACCCAAAAACATATTCCTCATGAGTGGTTGTCTCTCTGAATAAATCACTCTCCAAATCACCAATACTGAAGTCATCATGAACACTCCTCTCCATAGGTTTGGTTTGGAAGTCAAACCCAAACCCACTTGAACTATCATCACTGGAGTGTAAAAAGAGATTGTCACTGTAAGTAGGTTTGGAAACTACAATGTTCCCACCACCAATATGCTCTTCATCTGAAAAAACATTAGTGAACTCAACTCTGTCATCACTTATATCCACTCCACTAAAATCAACAAGGAATCCAGTAATCTCAGAAACATCACTGGAAAAAACAGAACATGTACTCAAAGCTGCTGTTTTGTATTTCTTCTCATGCACAACTGTAGTTACATACATGTCTAAGAGGTCATCCTGAAGTTTTGTCACACATCCCTTATCTATAAAATTGTGCGTAGCACCTGTATCAATGAGTGTAGTAATCCGATGTCCACTTAACACTCCTCGCACCTTAAATGAACCAGCCTTCTGGAAACTACAAAGTTGTGCCACAACTCCCTCTTTTTCATGTGTAGCCTCAACATCTCCATCACTATCTAAGCCACTGCTATCAAAATCATCCTGCTGGTCTGATTTCTCTGTATCTGAATCTGTAGCTGAAAAATACTCAATCTGTTTAGCTTTAGCTTTCACTGCACACTTGTGAGATGGATTCCATGGCTCCCTGCACTGAAAACATAGTTTCTTCTTCCTTAGCTCATTTCAACTCTCGCTGTCCACTTTGCTAGGAGAATCTGTAGGTGGGTTTGAATTCTTCTGAAATTGTCTCTTATCCTTATCCTTCTTATGCCTGAAACCCTTAGACTGAAATTTACTCCTGGAAGTGGATGACTCCATATCCCTAGCCTTGCGAATGGCTTCCTGCAAGTTGGGAGGATTAAGGGCTTTGATCCAGCCCTTCAATGGATTGGACAAGCCATCAATGAACAACACTATGAGCCTCCTCTCGGAAATATCTGTAACCAAGACTGAGAGCCTCTGAAAATCAGCAACATAGCTCTCTACTGAACCCCACTGCTCGAGTTGCACCAACTCCTTAAAATGGAGCTCTGGATCCTTCTTGTCAAACCTTTCAATCAATCTCTCTGTGAAGTCTGTATAGGAGGTAATTTGACCATGTCCAAGGGTGATCATCCCATGATGCCACCACTCATGTGCTAGACCATTTAGATGTAATGCTGAATGTTTGATTGCTTCTATCTCAGGCATCGGGTTCAACTGAAAGTATGTGTCCAACTTTTGGACCCATGCTCTAGCAGTACTCTTCCCGGATCCATCAAAGTATGGTATAGAGAGTTTGCTAACCCTCTTCTGAAGCTCATGATTATGATGCCTTCCCCTTTGTGGCCTATTCTTGGCTTTGCAATATGCATACTCTCGGAAGGACAACTCTGCTCTAAATTCAGGACTAGAATTTTCCCAATCCCGTAGAATCTTCTCCTGGAGTCATTTTGAGTAGGCTCCTCTTCAGGCTGCACCTCAACTCTGGGTGGAAAGGTGGGCATCAAAGATCTAGTGCTCGTTGCCCTAGCTCTGTAATTCTGATCCACACCCCCTTGGTTCATTGAACCCTCTCTGTTTCCATTATTTCTATTGTTTCCAGCCTCACCTCCTCGCTGCCCATTATTGTTTTGATTGTTTTGGTTGTTGTTATTGGCATTGTTACCCATGACCTGCTGAGTCATTAATTCTATCAATTGTGCCATGCTCTGCTGCAAATCACGATGTCCTCTGCTCAACTCTGCGAGCATCTCCCTGTTGGTGGGTTCTCTTGGTTCTCTTTGTTCTCTGTTATCCCGGTCACCCATTACCCTCTCTACTGTTCAAACAAATCAAGTGGGTCCTCAATATTAGGGTTTGATTTGTTTCTCCTTAAATAATACTGATGACTACCTGGCTGCATTCAAACCCTCAGGATGGCAGGAAGAGCTGAGCTTTGATACCACTGTAATGTCCTACCCTGTTCTGAGAATGGAGTTTGCAGTCTGTTTTTTTTTTTATATATATTCTAATTTTTTTTTGGTGTTTTTCAGATGATGAAAATGTACAGAAATTGCATAAACAACAAACTTTGACAAGCAATAACTTTCAAACTACTTATCCAAAAGCTCTGAAAATTGGTATCTAGATAATAAATATATAGAGCTAGCAACCCATTAAAGGAAATTGGAAAATAACAATGTACCAGGTATCTATGCAAATCTGGAAATGACTGTTAAGACTTTGATCAGCAACCCAAGAAACTTGAATTTTTTATTCCAAACTTCAAATACAATGTTCTATTTGCCCGGAAATCAGTACAAATTGCTCCTAAGAGCCAAGCGACCAGGTTCAGACCCAGAAACTGTCAAAAAAAGCAGATTTACAATTTGCACTAATTCCAATACAAGCTCCAGCTGTACGGCTAGGCAGGAAATTGGTACGGCAGCCTTGGAAAAATGTGTAGCAGTAGAAAATAGTCTTCAATATTGGTCGATTTACTCCTCTAACCCAGGCACCTTGATATCAACACCAAACCCTAGCTTATTTCCTCAACAAATGGCTCTGTGAATGATTTCCAGGTGGTGCGCTACAGCCGGCAGTGGCATCCAAACTGAAGTATGAAGTCAGCTCTTGAAACCCCTGAAAATACTTGCCCAAACTTGATAAATATCTCTGAAAATGCAATCCTTATCAGCTCCAATGCATTCCCTGTGCTGGAAATGCTCCAATCAACCTGAGGATGTCTTTCAATCCCGAAGTTGATGTCCTTGTAGGAGGATTTCGTCTCCAACAAGCTTAGAAAACCCTACAGATGCTCTGCAAGTCTCCTTACACAATATCTCCCAATAACAATAGCCAATAATAAAAATGAAATGAAGCATTTCAAGTCCTTTTATATCCTCCTCCAAAGTGGCGGCCCTTTTTGGCTATCACAAATACATTTTACAACATTAAAATATTTTAAATTGCCACTTTATGAATGTGGCGTCCAGTATTGGCCGTTTCATAAGTCACTTTTATGAAGTAAAATTAAAAATTAAGTGACTTACATTATCCTTATGTCCCCATTTTATAAAATAAAGTTATAACCATATTAAATTAAATATTTAATTTAATTTAATATAATTAAAACTTCGCTCATTAAAATCTCAAACCTCTGGTTATCCAATCCACGAACAAGAGGTAGAATCGGACACCCATTTCGCCAAAGAATCTCACTACACTGTCCGACATTACCGGAAACCCTGATAACTGACTTACTAAAAATAGTAAGTGCATCCTCCCATGCGATAACACTGATTGGTTAGGAAGGGGACATTACAGGAACCCTGTCACCCATATTTACCTCTTCTTCTGAATCTGAGCTGAGAGCATCTCTTCCCCTTGGTCCTCTTCTCTTGTATGTGACATATTCCCTATTCTCAAGATTCATTAATTATTTTGACTCATCCGGAAACCCAACAGGCTGGCAGGCTCGAAGCTCTGATACCACTGTAATAGCCTGGACAATTTATTAAGCAATTTTTTTTTTCTCGATTTTATGGATGGATTGTGTGCAGACCCAACATCAACAGTTCATTGTCTTGACACCCTTAATACTGCTATAGATATATTTCCTAGCTATCACAATAACCAGAGTTGTGCTCAACCATATTCAAATATATTGATGATAGTTGCAAGTTTCACATACTTATAATGTATAGATAATTATGTGAAAAAGAACCGAATTCATTAATGCTAAATATTATATATATATATTTTTTATCATTCATATAATGCCAACAATAAACAATATTTCTGACCTGTTACATTCCAGATGTTGGACAACTAGTACAAGGAGGCCGAGCATATAGAAAATGGCGGCGATATGGAAAGTCGTGGTCACCCAAGGTTTCGCGTGGCTAGTATGAATACCGGTCAACCAAGGAAGACTCCACTATCCAAGTCGGCGGTGGTCGGTATAAAGTAGGTCGAGCAAATGAAATCGGCGGTGTATGATACAAGTCCTCCACGTCACCTTCAATTTCCACGGTGCCCAGAATATAGTTCGATGTAGGCTTAGGTTATATCTGATTGACCCTGTAGAAAACACCCTCCAACAATGGTAGATTTTCCTGTGAATGCTTGCTGAGAAACTTGGGTGATTTCTCCAACTGACCAACTAGGGCAGAATCTTACACTGCCAAAACTGGTTCTCCCACGGGGTTCGTCCGAGGGTTTGATTTTTGAAGAAGCTCTCCAAAAATTCCAATAAGAGAAAATAACATAAGCATAACCCCAAAATGAATTCCTTTTTTCCCTTATATCTCCTTTTTCCCGCTCTTTAATTTAATTTCACTTTATTAAAATATATCATTGAGCTCCACATTTAAATTAATTAAATAATATTTCCGTCAAAAGTAAATAGTAGAGAATATTAAAATAATTAATTTAAAAATAATTCCCTTTCACCCAAATTAGGTTACGGGAATTAAATAAGCTAACGGTTCTTGGTTACACATCGGAAAGGGACATGACGGGGCTATTGGGGTTGGGTAGACTGTGAATATGAAGGTTTATTTGTGTTGGATTTTGCAAAATATTCAAGAATGAACAAAATCAATACATTACTCAGCAAAACAAAATTAAATCATAGTATGAAGAACACAAATATTGAAGGTGCCCTTAGACACCAGTAATCTCAATAACGAATAAAGGGTCGTCTTCAATTGATGAGAAAATGTTTGGACAAGATGGGGGTATAAATGCCACCATAATACAAGTTACCCAAGGTCAATGTTAAAGAACCAACCAATGGATAAAATAATACAAAGTCACCTTACAAGGTGCTTATGGGCCCATAGGGAAATATATAATGATCACAAGACAAGGTTGGTTGTGGCCTCAAGGGAAGATTAACACCTATTTCAACATTCCCTATTAAGCTGAAAGGGGGACAGTGAGAGAGACCCTTATGAGTCATCCCCCTTTAAGGGATGCTCTCCTACACCAAGGTGCTCCCACAACCATATAAA
Organism: Wollemia nobilis; assembly: GCA_028583015.1. Lineage (NCBI taxonomy): Eukaryota > Viridiplantae > Streptophyta > Pinopsida > Araucariales > Araucariaceae > Wollemia > Wollemia nobilis. Next base: position 33,125,074 of record JAQPPZ010017058.1, on the reverse strand, counting down.
GGTCACCTCTGGCACAACCTTCGTCAACATGTCTACAAATTGCTATTGAAGGCACATAAATTGGATAGAGCATACCACATTCATGAAGCCATTGAACACGGTGCATCCATACCTCAATATGCCTTGTCCATTGGTGAAAAACTAGATTATGATCAAGCTTGAAGGAGCTCTGATTGTCATAGAAGAGAGTGACAAGAAATTGCTAAGGATGTCCTGACTACTAAAGCATTGTTAGCATCCATGGAAGATGTTTGGCAGCCTCATTAGCAACATAGTAGTCAGTCTTCATGGATGATTGAGATATGTTGGACTGCTGACGATAACACCAAGAGATTTACCTAGATCCAGGATAGAACACAAATTCTGTAGTAGATCGCTGCTGATGAAGATCACCTGCCCAATTTGCATCAGAGTAACCTTGTAATACTAGAGGAGTTTTGACAGAGTATTGAATGTCCGTTTGGTAGGTATTTCTCATATATTGTAGACTCAGCTGGGCATTTTTCCGATGACCCTTCCAAAGTGCTTGCATGTACTTAGAACAATAGCTGACAACAAAGCAATATCCAACCTAGTTTATGTGAGGGAAAGAAGACCTGCAACATGAAGTTGCAAGGCGCCTTCGCAGTTAGTGCGTGACAAAAGTGCATTGCAGAGGTCCAGATTGATTCCATTCGGATGCATTTTTTTTAATTAAAGACACATTGCTTTAAAAACATTTTTTTAAGGCACATTAAAAAAAAAATTAAATAGTTCTATAGTTTTTTTATTTTTTTATTTTAACTTTAGAACTTCATTTGTTTAAAAAAAAAAGAGAGTTGTTTTACTATAATATGGAGTGCATGATCGTTAGTCCTTGACATTCCTCCATACATTGCGAGTGATGAGTTCACCCCGAGGGGGGGAAGAAATATTCATAGTACACATGTAACAACAGAGTGAAATTCATAAGCAATGTTCTACTCTATTACACTAGGCAGTTGCAACGACTGGTAATCAATGCAATCTAGTAGGATGCGCAAAGGTTACCATAAGGACACTCGTAATTGAAGAAGAAAGTGAGGCCAATCCCACTATTGCTTGAGTACTCTAAGTGTGCTTGACATGCTTGGATCATAAGGTGAAAGAGGCAGACCCAAAGGTGGTGACCAAGAGCCAAAGCCAAAGCCAAGAGTCAAGTGCCAGAGCCAAAGCCAAAGCTAGAGCCAGAGCCAAGTGCTAGAGCCAAGAGCCAGAGCCAAGAACTGAGAGCCAAGAGCCAGAGCCAAGAGCCAGAACCCAAGTCCAAGTCCAACTTCGAGTCAGTAAAAGAAGAAGGGAGTTGTCAGATATTACCAAATAATGTAATAAGGGGGGGATGTTAGGATAAATTATTACATTAGTTTGATAATAAATCTGGAGCATCGGTTATAACAATCTCCTCATTAGTAATGATCATCGATCTTAAAGATTGTTGATTGTAACGTTTTATAAATACATGTTTGAATCAATTATATTGTGTGCTAATTGTCCTACGATAAAGTGGCATCAACTAGAATAGTAGAATAGTCAATTTGAAGCTTCAATCCTAAAGCAAATGTAGCATGAACAGGGTTACACTGCATTCTAAAATGCTGCAGAAGATCCGAGGCATACGTAGGCTGTGGTGCAGTGATCCGGATGATGACTGGTCATTTTAAATCCCCATGAAACAGTGAAGGACACCCAAATTTGTCATCTCAAAGGTGCCTTCAACTCATAGCTTCATCTCCTGAATCATGGATGTTGAGCTTCTTGTAATGAGGTCATAAACATACAAGACAGTAACAAGAATTTGTCCATTATGATGCTTGATGTAGACATCATGCTTTGCCTTGCATTGACAAAATTGACAACTGAGAAAGAATATATCTTCTCATATTAAGCATGCACCTGCTTAAGCCCATACAAGGACTTCTTGAACTGACAAACAAGAGGAATAGGGCCATCTAGAATGAATCCAAGTGGTTGATGTAATGTCCTCCTAAAACTCCCTATGAAGAAAGGCACTCTTCACCTCCATTTGATGAACATCCCATCCACTGGAGAGAATCATCCATACAAAATTCATGCGAGCTATAGGGGCAAAAGTATTTAAGTAGTCAGCTTCCTCCTAAAAGAGATCCTTAGCAACAAGGCATGCCCTGTGCTTCTCAATCTAACTATCTGCACATAATTTGTTCTTATAGACCCATAAACAACCAACCTTGTTTTTGCCCTTAGGCAAAGGAACCAACTTTCAAGTCTGATTCTTCATGAGAGACTCATATTTCGCCAACATATCTTCTTCCCACTGAGGGCATCCCTTGGCCTGAGAATAAGTGAGAGGAGTCCCAGAATCATCCACCTTAGCCCTAAAAGGTGGGAGCTTCTAACGATGTTCCTCCTATAGAATGGGCTTCGCATCTTGAAGAAGAGTCCGAGCCCACTTGGGCATTGGGTGATCTACAAAAAGCAGAGGCCCATGATGCAAAGGACCATCAACAGAAGGAGCAGGACCTAACACATCCTCAAAATCTGCACATCATCCAACACAGTGGCACAAGGTATGGGAGATTCAAGCTCACATGGAAGGGGATCCAAGATAAGAGAAGAAACAAATGCTAGGGGCAAATATGGAGAACTAGGAGTTGCCCCGCAGATGTCCATAGAAGAAATAGGACAAAGACTGAAAATCAGAGATACTTGAAGTAGAATCACCTCAAAGAGGAGGAGAATGAGCGGGAGGGGAAGGGGAATCTGCAAGAAGAGACAACGTGGACCGGGAGAGGCTGAAGGAAGAACCTCATCAAGCTCCACATCATGTCGAATGAGAATCTCTTGCGTGGCAGGATCATAGAGGATATATGCCTTAGAATTGTCAATATAACCCACATGGATACACTGATGACTCTTTGAAAAGTGCCAGAGCTTCTATAATGCTGCAAGAAATTGAAAGTGGGACAGAAAGCGCAAATGGAGACAATCAGAAATCTTAGGCTTCTTTGGAAAGTTTATGGAAGCCAACGGAAAAACATGATGTAGATAGGTGGTTGGCTTGTTTTATTTATGCAGAAGCTATTCCCTTCAACATAGTTCAGTCACCTATTTTAAACATTTTGTAGGAGACATCATTTTTGGATACACTTTGCCCACATATGCATTAGTCAGAAGCAGTTTTCTTGAGGAGGTCCCAACTGTATCTCATGAAGTAAAATGAAAATAAATAAATGGAAGAAAACAGGCCGTTCAATTTTGAGTGATGAATGGTACAATTCAAGAAGAAGGCCCCTCCTAAATATTTTGGCACAATGTCCCAAAGGGGCAATGTTCATAAAGTCCATTGATACTACCAATGAGGTCAAAACTTCTTAATTTATATTGGCTTGAATCTGCTATCTTGGAGGTTGGTGAAGAAAATGTTGTTCAAGGTCTCATAAACAGGCCGTTCAATTTTGAGTGATGGCTGGTACAACTCAAGAAGGATTCTCCTAAATATTTTGGCACAATGTTCTGAAGGGGTAATGTTCATAAAGTCCATTAATACTACCAATGAAGTCAAAACTTCTTAATCTATATTGCCTTGAATCTGCTATCTTGGAGGTTGGTGAAGAAAATGTTGTTCAAGGTCTCATAAATAGTGCAACCAATTGCAAAGCGGCACATGAATTATTGATGGAGAGGCTACCTCACCTTTTTTGGACACCATGTGCAGCACATGTTTTGAATCTCTTGCTAGAAAATTTGGGGAAGCTTTCATAACAATAGAATGGCAAAGTATATCAAATTCTTTCATCGAATTCCAATTTAGAGATACCAATTAAGGTCAAGTCAAAGGAATCCAAACATAAGTGTAAATAAGACTTGGTATAATGTGGCAGTTCCTCACTAGAATCTACTCAATTTTCATTAAAAGCAAACTATCAAGATACAAGTCACAACCCAAGCAAACTTCTGAATTTAACTGATAATCAATTGTTGCTAGAACATGTACCAAATTAAACATGCATTTCACATTCCTCGTGCTTTTCCGCAGGTAAAATAATAGGACTTATTCCTAATGCAAACACAGTTGACAAAGCAGTATAATAGAACTTCTCTTACACATTTGCTAGTAGTTCTTTTCCCAATCCAAACCTGTGAACCAGCAAAGTGAATATGATCCATAAAATTCATGTTGAGCTTGAAATTGAGAAGACAGAATGCCGAAAATATTTCCAGTTTTGAAAGTGATATAAACACACCAAATTCAAGCTTTATCATGACAGCTAAAATGCATAATTAAGTGCCAAAAATACCATCTTCAGTAAAGACTTCCAAACCAATCTGAAGCATCAAAATCAATATTTTTAAATGAACTATGCTGTTATAGATAGGTTTAAAAATGGTGGAAATCCAATTTCAAGCTGATGATTGCCAAGCAAACCCAAAAATAGCCTAATGCCGCTAGAGAATGTTTTATGAATGCCAAAAATCTAAGCTTTTTATCTTAGATATGCAAAATATCCAAGAGGGAGTTCAACATAAAGTCCTTTCTCAAATCATTTAAATGCCAGAAGGGAAATAAATCAATACCAAAGTAACCAGCAGCATGTTTTTTTACCTAAACAGGGGTTTGAAGACAAGTTTACAACATTTAATCTACAATAGAATGTATAAAAACGACACCCATATAGCCTATGCAGTCCCACCACCCAAAAAGAACCAATCTATATTACTTACTAGAAATGTCCAATGAAGTCCAGGAATTGCTAAGCTGCCAAAATACCCACATTTTCTGTTAGTTCCTCTGCCCTGTGTGCCTTGTGCTTCTTCCACATTCTCATCCATATTAATCACTTATTCAGTATGAAAAAACTAGAGCTATTCAATAGTTTAAAGACCCTATTGTTCTCAGGCAGATTGCCGCTAATAGTAAGAGAACATCATGAAATAAAACCAATGGACAGTCAAATACGTCATGCAGAAAGAATTAAAATCTCATTTTATGGGAGGCCAAAGTTTGATCTCAAATCAAATGTACATCATCTAGGAATGCTTAAGCAAGAATGCAAAGTCTGCTGGCATTTTATTGTACACAGAATTTATCAAAAATATAATAGTTATTAATAAAAACAAATCCATCGACACCATATTTTAAAAGATAATCACCTTTTGTTATTTGCAGAATCACTTTCAGCATGCAAACAATAAGTAGGAAGAAATTGAGTTATTTCGAATTTCTTTTGTGTATACAATATCACCAGAAAGCTACTTGGAGAATTTCACAACCAATTACTAGATGCAGAAGCCAAAACCAAGCAAACTCTCATGTAAACAATTGCAATTCCAAAAATGTACAGAGCATTTTTTTCTTCAAGCAAAGAATCTGATTATTGCTGCTTCTTTCTTCTAAGCAAAAATATCTGAATCATCTAAAAGATAAGGTTAAGCACTTTCTAGCAGCTGGACATAACTTCTTTTGCCAAGCAATTAGTTATGGAGTCTACGAAATCATTTACTCAAAACTCTTTGCTATCTCGTATAAATGCATGTATACTTACATACCATATATATATAAATGTATAATACCTTCATGCAAAAGGGCTTTGTCAAGGCGTTTTACCAAACACTTAGCTTCAAATTCCACAGAGACATTTCTACAAGCACTTAACATGCAACTCAGTAACTCCAAAGTCCAATTCAAGCAAGGCAAAACGATAGAAAATTCTAAAATCAACTTGTAAAAAAAATACTTTGGAGAAACACATATAAACTCATATAATGACTCAAATCATAACAACACAATCTCCTAACATTCCTATAGCTTCTTCTCTGCTATAGTATACCTCCGACTGGGTTAACAAAATATTTCAACAAGACTGCAAACTCAGTTACACTCCCTTATCTCTGATTTTTTAAAGGATAATCAATTTATTACATTCCTTTTGGTTCTTGTCACAGTAGAGTAACATCTAGGGCAAACAAATTGACCTCTTTTTATTATAGACTTGCAAACTTCATAATACCTTCATGCTAATAAATTATCCAATCTTAATACAACAGCCACAATGTTTCTCAATAATAGAAGTGGTTCTGCGAGATATAAAGATGAACTATTCTCAGTAACACAACAGAGTAGCAATCATTTCCAATGTGGTTAGCAATTTCAATAAGGATCTAAATACAATCCCAATTAGAAACTTCATCTCAATTCCTTGTGGATTGTTTTGCATTCAATAAAGTTTTCAAGAATCCTTCTCAATGCATCTACAAAAAAGGTGATTTCTTCAAGATTTCAATAGAATAAATACTCAGCTATGGGATAGTTTATATGCCCTAGTGGCATTCTTATAGATAACTGGAGAATGATTTTAAACTCCACAACATCAAGCTACTTGGAATTCACAGCATTCTGAACCCAATTTGCTTATGGATGCATACAAACATTGAGTTCCCCATTTAATATTAAGAAAAATGACAATAAGAAATACAGAGTTTATTTATCTATTGGAAGCACACAAACAGGTTGGCAAACAAACGTTCTCCCCACTCTTTAGTCTTTCAAAATTCAAAACCCAATAATCTTTTGAAGCAGACAAATGCATGGTTCAGCAATTACCTGGTTCGAAGACAATCAAAGGTGTCCATACCACTTCAATTTTCGATGTTTGCTGCCTAGCTCAGCCCATTATCTTCCTCCTTTGTTTGGCCTCACTCTCTGCCCTCAAAGAGAAGCAATGTTCCATTTTAGTATGAACAGCTGCAAGGCTTGCCTTTCAGGAGCCCAGCCCATCTCCACGCATATCACAAAGTTCAAAGTGAAAATAGCATGCAAACTTAATCAAGCATTGTTATACTCAGCCTTTCCCACCTGATACTAGGGCCTTTTAGTTTTATTTTTTACCTCTTTTAACACTTCCGTTATTATTTGTAAACATTACTTATGCTTTGGTGAATTCCAAGGAGGCACCTATGGGGATAAGGCCTAATCAATACATAACCTTCCCAAATGTGTTTTTGACACACAGTTCCATCAGCCAGCAAAAACTTGGACTTTGAGAAAAAATTACACATGCATAGTGATCACAAGGATCATTACGGATTCTTCTACACTTGGAAAGATTCAAGTTTGGACTGCAAATGATTGTTTGAACAGGCTGCCTTGACCTCCTTTCAGCTCTCATTGTCATTGAAACATGCAAAAATTAGGCAAAATAAAAAAAATTGACTCTTTATGCCCCTTGGTCAACCTGTCCTGATGCGGCCGACTTTTTTTTTGTTTCGGATTCACGAGTCTGCAAGTCCAATGAGCTTCTCAAAAAACTCAGTGAGTTTTTTTGAAAAATAAAAACTTGAGAGTCAAAACTCATTTGGGTCAATGTGGCTTGAGACTTGGCAATTAAAAAAAAATGCTTGCCAAGTTTTGTAAATATGCATTTAACAGTGCATGTTGCTTCTTTTGTGTCTGGGATGGCTATGTTGGCTAGAACAACTTATTATAATACCAGCAATTTGTGTTATGAACCTAACTAATGATTATGAAGGGGTGTATCTCCTTGTTTGTAACTGGTAGGTATATATGCACATAGATCTCACATATGTACCCTGGTATTCAGCATTAACTTGTATCGTACATTGTGTGCATATATATATTGAATATGTTCTTGTGCCACTATGTATCATTGGAGGTGCTATAAGAACCAAAGGGTCAAGGGTGGCTTCCTTGACCCTTGGTTGACATATTTCATGTTTAATATTTTCTGCTCTAGAGTTTAACATTGTGGGCTTCTTGGTTAGGGCTATGGGACCAAGTGACATTTTGGCTTCCATGTCAATAATGTCAATAACTTTTCTTGTACTTTTTAGGATCTTGATTAGCACTACATGACCAAGTGATATTTTGGCTTCCATGTCAATCATGTCAATAAATTCTCTTGTGTTCACCATGGAACCTATCAACTATGTGAGCTTGCCTGATGCCTTGGGCCCAACGATGAATTTTTTCCTTTTTCTTAATTGAATGTGACATATTTTCTTGCTATTGAATTGGCTTCTTTGTCTATCGCATTGAGGATGTAACTGAGTACTTTACTAGTAATTGTGTCCATTTTGGCCAATGACAATTGTTATTGAAGAAATATCAGCAATGTTGCCAAAATTTTCTTCCGAGACAAAAATTACTTGTATACCTCTGTACTTGACTTGTAGTATTTTTTTGAGTTTACTTGATGCTTCTAATTATCCTGCAATAAGCTATCTTGACCTTATCATATTTTATAAAATTTGTCATCTGTGCAACTAGTAAATGGGGTATTTGCATAGTTGGATGGACTTTTCCAGTCGATATCATTTCTTTAAAAGGTGTAAGCATTCATATTTATTTAGTATTATCTGCAATTGATTTGCATATTGTACATATGCATTCTTTCCGAAACTTCCCCCTCTATCTATCTATCTGTCTCTTTATAAATGCATGCTAAATATGAACTGTGTACCTATGCAGGTGTATAAACATGACATTTTTATTGAATATCTGCAACACATTTAATTATATTTCATTTAACAAGAGATGCATGCCAAATGATGCCCTTGACTTGGCACAATAAAGTAAAAGGAGGAAATATAAACTTTTCTTCATTGCATGTGTCTAAGAGCAAGCATAGTTCTTTTGGGCTGTAATTTACTTCAAATAATTTTGCTCAGACTTTGTTTTGCATAGGTTGTTGCACTTTTGAGTATGCTTGTTTACAAATTTTATGGTGAGGAACTAAAGGAAATGTTTGGCTACGAGCAACACCCTTATGGATTCTACTTACTTGCAGGTACAATCTCGACCATCTGGAACATGGCTAATTAGTCCATATCAGTAATAGTCTCAAATATATTATATAATATGTTGGTTCAAGCTTAAAGAGTATTGTTCATAACTACCAAAACTTATTATGAGCATCAAGTATCAAAGATTCAAAATGTTAATTATACATCAAGAAAATGCATCTCATAAACCATAAAACTGCTGAAGTAAAATCAGAGCATTCTAGCTAGAATGTCAATTCAGAGAGAAAAGGCAAACAATACAACATTATTACATAACCAAAATCATAGCTTCTATTTCATAGTCTGCATCAAAACTATAAGATAGGGAGGGTTTTCATAAAAGCAATTCCCACCTCTTTAATGTATCTTAGTAGAAATTAATAACACTTAACACGAATAAAATCTTACTGATATCCGAACTGTTTATCTTGATCTACTAGTTCAACAATAGTTAACCTAAACATACTACTATTTCTACAATAGGCAGAATGCTTTTGCATCAACCCTTCACGTAAAGATCTTGTAAGCTCCTGGTTGAGGCTTCTTTAATGAAATTCTTCAGTTCTGTTCAAGTTTTTGTTATTTCAACTCTGTTCACTTGGCATCAATTATTGACATTACTTTCTACTAGGTACCATTCCCACGATCCTTGTCATGAAGTTAGTGCAATCATTTCATTTCCAGAAAACTTCTATGGTCTTTATGGACACTTCAGGAAGACATCTGCTCCAATCAAGCTTTATTCCAATTTCTTCCATGTGAACTATGATCCATATCTTCTTTTGTGCATAATAATGATTAACAATATTGAGTTTAAGAGATTTATCAAATTACTTTGAAAGGTTTGATAAGCTTTGTCATCCAATATTGTCGAGATTTCACAGATACCAATTGGGCTGTTAATGGTATGATATGATCTTCTCTAAGTACTTTCCACGATATTATCTTCTTAGGAGATCTTATATTTATAAGACACATCAAAGTCCTTACCAGCCCCTTCGTCTCATCACCGCCTATAATTGGATCTTGATGTTCAAGCATGACACAATTAGATTGATGGATGTTCTTGGCTCATGTGGTGTATCCTTCCTCATTTGGAATGGATTTTGGTGTCCATTGGTTTCCTTGGATGAACAGTTTGGACACGTGTTTTTGAGTTCAAAGGACTCTTCAGGTCATGTTAATAGCTGTGTGCTGCTTTCCTTCAACAACGTCATCATTGCTTTTTCATTTCAATGCCAAGTTGTATCTTGACCTTTATTAAGAAATTTTACTTATGCCTCTTTGGATGACATCATTCTTGGGCGATTTTAATGGTTGAGTTGTATCTTGAGCTGTACCAAGGAATTTCTTTCTTGACCTTCAAGTGTGATTGCCCACTGCTTGTGCTGTCTTTGTCCTTAATGATCTGGATTGTTAATCATCCACTTGTGTTACCAACAATCAGATTCAACATGGCAATGACACAAGTGTAGTATATATTTTAAATATTTAATGTCACATGCAGAAAATAATACAAAATACAAAAAGAAATATGTAGGATAAATGAATATACAAAAATGTAAATGGGACTCAGAATACCAATCAGTGTTCGTCATTAGTCTTGCCAATATTTATAATGAAACCCCATCTCTTGTACATCAAGACAACAATAACTCAGCATGATACTCTAATACATTTGCTATACACACAAACATACAAGAACACATGCTGATCCAAGATGATCAATGAGACCTGAAGGGAGCAAAATATAAAGGGGAGAGTGATTGTGTGGTAGTCAACAACTACCTAACTACCCAACTACTCCAAAACTTGTGTACATTGATATAAAAATAAAAATACCCTATGACATACATTATTACAAATACTTTGGTTTCCATGGACATACATGACACCTCCTGTGACAACATCTACATGCGATAAAATTATGACAATTATGTACACATGTAGCTCATTGGTGTCTTATGGATGTGGTAGCACTTGTGTGGGTGCCATGTTATGGAATCTTCTGCCTACAATAGTTATCCATGATCTGACTAAGGATGTCTTTTTGAGTTGGATATGAGGACCTTGGGTTGCATAGATCTTTAATTGATCAAAAGAACTTGCTTACAACTCATAAGAAGCATCTAATCCATTTGTGTGAATCATATGGTTGCTGATTCTTATGGGCTTCGTTGCATTCCAAATTCTAGCATATTCACTTTTCTTCCAAATGTTGGAACCGTGACTGGTTGGTGATGTCTTTCTTAGTAAGACCTTGCTTCTCTTTACTGCTGACCGTGCGTATGTCATCTCCGCCATTTCACCCTCTCATTCAAGACCCCCAACTACCAGAAATAGTGTTTAATTCCTATTGGTAGGAATATTATTTCTAATGTCCTAGGTTAATGTGGGTCAGCATGATCATTTTTTATTCTTTTCTTCCTTTTATGACTCAACTTTCACACGTCATCACTATTCTACGTACATAATATAGAATGTTGTAAGTCATTATGGCTTGTCATAGATTTAAAAGAATGTAACACTGGTGGTGGAGATAAAACCAATTTCTAAAAATCCTAACAAGTTATCCCTAAACATGTCATCTAGTAATTGGTTGGTGGAGATAAAACCAAATTCTAAAAATCCTAACAAGTTATCCCTAAAAAGCTGTTGTAACAAACAATACAATAATATAAATCCCTATCATATCTATTTATTCTAACACCCCCCCTTAATGACTAACCCGGATACAATCCCAAGCTTATCCCTAAATTTTACAATTTTTTCTCTACCTAAGGGTTTAGTCATTACATCAGCAATTTGTTCAGAAGTTGGACAATAATTTAGGCAAATTTCTTCATGCTCCACCAGCTGCCGGATATAGTGATGATGAACTTCAATATGTTTTGTTCTGGCATGATATACTGGATTCTTCACCAACTTGAGCACACTTTGATTATCACAATGAAGCGATGTTGATGCTATTTGATCTATCTGAAGATCATACAATATGCATCGCAACCAAACAACTTCACAACCTGCACTGCATGCTGCCTTATATTCTGCTTCAGTTGATGACAAAGCAACTGTATGCTGAAGTTTGCTCTGCCAAGAAATAGCCCCTGATCCAAGAGCAAACATATAGCCAGTAGTAGATTTCCGATCATCAATTGATCCTGCCCAATCTGCATCAGTGTATCCAACCAACTGAAAATCATTAGATTGCTGGTACAATATACCAAAGTCAAGGGTACCTTTGATATATCTGAGAATACGTTTTGCAGCTTGCCAATGCTCTCTTCGGGGATTTGACATGAAACGAGACAAATAACTCACTGCAAAACATAAATCCGGTCGAGTGGTCGTAAGATAAATCAAGCTGCCCACCAACTGATGATATACTAACTCATTGACCGGAGATGAATCAGAGTAGGCTGACAATTTCAGCCCAACTTCCATAGGTGTAGATATCGGATTACAATCTGTCATCCGAAATCTTTCCAAAAGTGTTTTGGCATACTTGCTTTGTGATATAAAAATAGTATGATCAAGTTGCCAAAATTCTACACCTAGGCAGTAATGAAGGAGCCCTAAATCTGTCATATCAAAAACTGAACACAAATCAGATTTTACTTGTTGAATCAGGTGGGCTCCACTACCAGTAATAACAAGGTCATCAACATACACAATGAGAATGACAATGTCATTACTTGTAGTTTTGATATAGAGATTAGGATCAAAAAAGCTCCGACTGAATCCTGAATCTCTAAGATGTTGATCAATTTTGAAATACCAGGCTCGAGGAGCCTGCTTAAGTCCGTATAGGGACTTAATCAATCTGCAAACCAGATGTTCTTTTCCTGGTACCTGAAACCCTTGTGGCTGCACCATATAGACCTCTTCCAAATCTCCATTTAGGAAGGCACTCTTAACATCCATCTGATATACCTACCAACCAAACTGTGCTGCAATGGAGAGAACTAATCGAAAAACCACCATCTTTGCAGTTGGAGCAAATGTCTCTCCATAGTCTATACCTTCTTGTTGTGCATACCCTTTAGCAACAAGACGAGCTTTGAATTTGTCAATTGAACCATCTGATTTACATTTTACCTTGTAAACCCATTTACAACCAATGGGTTTCTTTCCATGGGGTAATTCACATAGTTCCCATGTTTTATTCTTCATCAATGAGTCAAATTCTGCCTTCATGGCAGCTTCCCAATCTGGTTTACCTCTGGCCTCTTCATATCTGTTGGGTTCAAAAACTTGTGAAACTAAAGCAAAATTTGCCTGCTCATTCATTTGTCTAGGCTCTTTTCCAGCTCGCCTAGATCGCCCAACTACCACTTTCTCATCCTCCTTGACATCTTTCATTGTCTGTGTATACCATTTTGGTCATTGACGTGGCTCTTGTTGCTAGCGAACTTCACTTGGGTGTACCTCTGTCAAGCTCTGTTCTCCAAGGTCATCCCAAAGTGGATTTTCAACACACCAATGTGGCTGAGTCTTCACATCTTTCTTTTCATCATCAGTCTCTGATGTATCTGAATCCAAGTGAACTTCACTACCTGTTGCAGTACTATCAGTAGTTCTAAAACATACAAAAATCTCAATAGGTTTACCATCATCTGAGAAGAAAGGAGTCTTCTCATGTACAATGATATCTCTACTAATTACAATCTTGTTAGTAGAGACATCAAGCAATCTGTATGCCTTGGATTGTTCACTATAGCCAACAAACATGAACTTTTTGCTTTTTGCATCTAGCTTAGTTCTTTTCTCCTTAGGAATTAATGCAAAAGCAACACAACCAAAAATATAGAAATGACTAACTGAAGGTTTTCTTCTAGACCAAGCTTCTTCTGGAGTAACATTCTGTAGAGCTTTACATGGACACCTGTTGAGAATGAAGACTGCAGTATTTACTGCTTCTGCCTAGTAACAATATGGTACATTTTGGCTATGCACCATGCATCTGGCCATCTCCATGATTGTCCTATTCCTCCTCTCTACTACCCCATTTTGTTGTGGAGTGTAAGGAGTTGTATACTGCCTGTGTATACCCTCATGCCTATAGAAATCTTGAAATTGTTTTGAGGTAAACTCACCTCCATTATCTGACCTCAAGACCCTGATTTGCTTTCCAGATTGTTTCTCTACAAGGGCCTTAAAAGTTTGAAAGTATGAAAAACATTCAGACTTATACTTGAGGAAGTATACCCACATCTTCCTCGAATAATCATCAACCATTAACAAAAATATTTTGCACCACAAATTGAAGGTGTATTCATTGGACCACACAAATCAATATGCACTAAATCCAAAGACATACTCCATCTCAAATGGTTGACGACTTTGTTTTCCAAGTTGACATCCTGCACATGAATGTTGTTGCTCCTGAATGGATGGCAATCCATGAACCATGTTAGTGAGAATTGATAAATACTTATAATTGAGGTGACCAAACCTCTCATGCCAAAGAATAGAACTATTGTCTTCAACTGCCAAGGCAAATGAATTGGTAGACTTGGCATCAACTAACTTGTATAGCCCCTTCTCACCTATACCAAGAGCAATGAGCTTGTTTTTACCCACATGCATCACCTCACATCTGTTTTTATGAAAATGCACAAGTTGAGAATTCTTGGTGATTTCACTAATGGACAAAAGATTTTTGTTCATATCAGGAACATACCGAACATTCTTGAAGGTGTATGTAACATTGTTGTTCAATGTCACACTAACATCACCACACCCTTCAATAAAGTATGATCTACCATCACCAAGTGAAATAGACTCATTCTTACTTAGATCTTCAATGAAATTAACATACTAGTCTTTCCGACATGTATAATGTTTGGATGCTCTAGAGTCAAAGTACCACTCAGTAGATTGACCAGATGAACTCTGAGTTGTTACAAAAGCAAACTTCTCTTCTTGATCTTCTATCTCAGCAACATTTACTTGTTTCTTCCCTTGTTGATTTTGTTTATTCTTCAACTTACTACAATCTCGTTTGAAATGACCAGGTTTCCTGTAGTAAAAACAAATGACTTGGGACTGCTTTATATTAGAAGTTTTACCTTGCTTGTGATTAGATGATGAGGGCTTGGCATTCTGATTGCCTTTGTGTTTGGCTTTAGTAGTAAATGCACTCTCTGTACTCCTTGAGGTGGATACTCCCATCTGTGACTGTCTCCTCTCTTTTTGTAAAAGTAAAGAAGACATCTTTTCAAAATCAAGAGTTTGAGTTTCAGCAAGCAAATGTAGAGACTCAACAAAAGACTCATAAGATGGAGGCAAACCTCACAAAACAATGCCAACCATGTCCTCATCATCGACTATCTTTTGAATAGTAGTCAATTGATCTCTTAGATCCTTCAGATGCATAAGGTACTCAGAAACAGACCCTCCTTCCTCCAACTAGGAAGAATAGAGAAGATTCTTCAAAAACAAAGCACATCCTGCTTCAGATGTCTGATACTTATTCTGCAACTTTGTCCACAATGTTGCAGCATTATCTTCATTACGAACTTCAGGAATTAAATCATCTGCAATAGACAATTTGAGAAGCATCAAAGCTTCTCTATGTCGCTTGTTGAAGTCATCAACATCATCTTCTGGTCTAGTTTCTTTCTTGAGAACTATATTCGCCAAATCTCGATACTCACAAATTGTAAGTATCTTATGGCTCCACACACTATAATTTCTTCCAGTCAATTTCTATGAATCTAGAAGAATTAGAGTCTGAATATTTGCCATTCTTCCACTAATGACAACCCCGAACAGCAAATGTCGAATGCCAAACACGCCTTGAACACTAGACTCAGAGCAACGAATGCCAAACACTGCACTCTGCTCCACCCAAGCTCAAAACTTGGGCAAACTCCAAGCTGCACTTTGCCCAAGCTAGAAACATGAGCAACCTCCAAACAATGCTTTGCCCAAGCTGGAAATGTGGGCAAACTCTAACTAGCACTTTGCCCAAGTTGGAAATGTGGGCAAACTCTAAGCTTTACCACAGCCTGGCTGAACTCCAAATGTTGCAAGCAACAACTTTATCAAGTGAGGAGAAAACCACCGAATGCCAAATATCAAAACACCAAACACTATGTCAAATCCAATAGATCTAAACACAATGTAGGAGAAAACCTCTATTGACAATGTAGCAACACCAAGACTGACTGTAGAGTAACAATCTGCAGTGGCATTGACTGCCTAAGACAAAAAATCAACTTGGCTGAAACGAACAATGTGAGACAAACTCCTCCTTTCTCCCTTTTGTGGCTCTGATACCATAAAAGAATGTAACACAGGATGCTCTATTTGCATTTCTGAGCTCCAATTTATAATGATTTACAATCTGGTAATCAGTTGGTGCTGATAAAACCAAATCCTAACAAGTTATCCCTAAAAATCAATTGTAACAAACAATACAATAATAGAAATCCCTATCATATCTATTAACAGACTTTATTCTAACAAAATTCTTGTTGCAGTGTATCATGAGAATAATCTAAGATTATTCGCTTCTTACTTTTATAACTCCTTGGGATGTACCATATTTATGTGACATGCATTCTACTATAAAAGCTTGCTCCATCCCCACATTATTCTATCAAGAGGATTCTAATATTGTTATTTTAGATAATTTCTTGCTTTGGTTGTTGTGAAAAAAACTTATTGTATATTTGTATTCTCATTGATCTGAGGTGGCTTTTTCGTTTGAATTATCTTATTTAGTGGAATATTGGTTGCTATTCCCGTCAAAATGTTCTCCTCCAATTTTGACATGATATTGGATTCACATTTTTCTTGTGGCATATTGTGCGTCATTCCATGGCAAAAGTTCAAGGGAAGTAAGGTAGATAAGAAGAATATTTGGTGAAAATCTTCTCTTCATTTTCTTCTATTTTTGCAAATTTCAGCCATTGTTGAAAAACATATTTGAACTTTATATTTGCTTAAGGTCTTCTCTTATTGGAAGAATTAGTGAACTTTCTTCATCACATTGTATCCAAAAATTTCATTCTTATATATATATATTTTGTTAAAGCAAGAGTAACTTTTTCATCTGATATCTAATTGAAATGATTCAAAATTTTCTAGAAATCAGGATTTATTTATTTATTTTTTTCTTGGAGTTGTTTGAAATATCTTACTTTTTTCTCTTTGTTCAAATCTAAGTTAGAAGGATTCTTCCGTTTAGAAGAAGCTGAAAACCCATCCATTAAAAAAACAAAAGAAAAAAAGAAATTATAAGCCTTAACAATTTTTTCTTCAAGATATCAACTGTAAACATTGTTTGCAATATTTTGTTAGCTGCAAAACAAACTGAATAATAGATTTTATGCCATTTGAAATTTTAGAAAATTGTAGCATCTTGAAGAAGCTTACAAGGTTTGTTGAAGAAGAGAAAAAATAAGCTTGATAATGCTATAGCTAACCCAGATGCAGCAAAGAGTGAGGAGTGGTAGAGCAGTATTCACTTTTCCACTCTTGGGTTTGAGTTCTTTTCAATATTACTAATGATTCTAGAATTGTTGGTAAGTTTACATGATATTACTTGGTGGTGCTCCTAAGTTTTGAAGACACCTAGCAAGAAATGTAGAGGAGTGGCACACATTACAGGGTTGTGGTGGAGGACTGCAATTCCCTTTAAGATGAAACTTTGTTGCATATTGTAGTTGAATGATGAGTCAGATTTTGATTGTGATTGGGGAATTGGAGAGTTTGATATCAAAATTTGGGGTGTTGGTCCAGAAGATATGGTGGGAGGTACACCAAAGAAATCAAAATTGAAGTTTGTGAAGGATAAAACTAGGGCCTTTGTATCCTTGCATAGTAAAAAGGACATGGATTCTAGAAAGAAAGAAAGGAAAACCAAAAAAATTTCTCGGATAAAAACTAGTCAATACTGCCTGAGGATATTGTTTGGTACAATCTGATGGGACCCATTATGTGCCATTGGTGGAAGAGGTCCAAAGCAGACCCATTTCAAAATAAGATCATAGATGCAAGAGTTCATTGCACAAATAGCACCATTTAGGGCCAAAAATATAAAAGTTTTATAGAGACAAACTACTAATATGTTCAAATCTGATGATGCTACATCTGCATCTTGAGTTAAGGTGCTGTTCAGTTCTTTGATGGTGTGTGTGTGATTATTTTATTAATTAATTTATTTAGTTGTTTATATGGGATTGAAACAGACCCCACCTGTATTACATCATGACTGTGTTACTGTAGTGTTTCAATGATTTACATTATTGTACTATTACAAGAAATCATATTATCATAGCATCCATGGGAAATGAATCCTTGTAGGCTCTTTGCGAGTCAAATATTCCCACCAATCAGATTTCAACCCAATCTTTAAGTTGGTTATACCCATGAGAATTGAACCTTGGTGGGCTCTTTATGAGGAAACATTCTCGCCAGTTGGACCTCAATCTGTTGGCAGTGCCTGCATGATTTTTGCTTCTTATATTATATATATATTTATTGGTTCAACCTCTCAAATCCAAATCATTGAGCATTTTTGTTTCCATTTTTCTTTTTTTAATGTCATTCAATCGTATTAAGAGAACCCTTTTTCTATTTCATTGATGTGGTGAATTACGATATTCTTTGAATTGTATGTGATATAGGTTGTCTCCAATTTCTTCTTTAGCATGGAATAGTTTTGTAAAACTATCCTTTTTGTAATTGTTTAGGTTGTTTCATAAGTTATTTAATTTATTGTGCAAACTGATTTAAAACCCCTGAACACCATCAGCTTCTTCCTACCATTTTTGATTAAATCAAGCAAACCAGGATCCTCTAGCTACATATTATTAATTTTGATCGATGGGTTATCCTCCTTTCCTGTCGATATTATGGGCCAATCATCAGAGACTGGACAAGGAAGTTTTTCAAGTTAAAAGGTGATTTTTTTCAGATGCCTATTCTTCAGTTGTGAGGCTTCTATGAATTCCTTCATCAATGAGGATTTCCCTTTCTTCTGTTACTACATGCATACTCATGCCGCACAAGCTTGATTTCAATTTCTTTGTTATATGCAGTGAAGTAAACAAACTTATCTTACTGCTGTTGGTTTTGTTGAACTTTTTTCTTTGGCATACAGAGTAGTGTTGAAATTTATAATCATGATAAAGGATATATTTCTTGTATGTTCAACATTTTTATGTCTTTCCAGGCTTGGGTCCTTGAGGTGATAGAGGGAAACATAGACTGATACGATAACCACCTGGAGGTTACACTTGTATAGTTGTATATGAAAAAGTCGTGCCAATGTCCAATTCCTTCTGTAGTTGCAAGTGAGTGTGGATTTTGATGTTTTCCAAGCCTAAAAAAACCATCACTGATACACCATCCACATTTTGATATATGTGAATTCTGTTTTTTCTGGATTTTCCAAATTATGTTGTTGGTTGTTTAAAATCTGCTTTTGTCTGCTGAGGGTCAATTCTCAGGGACATCCCTTAATCTCAAACTGGCTTCCTAATCATGATTTTGTAAAAGAAATACACTGCTTTATGTTTTTGAACGACAATATTTTCAGATATATTCTAAGGACATCGACTTGAAGATGTGGCTTTTCGATTGTATGATCAAACTGATATTTTTTACAAATCTAAGGTTTGGGGGCCAAATTTTTGACTTTCTGATTGGGCATGCATTGAGAGAGTATAAACTATTTTGCGTCAGTGCATGATCTGATGCAAACGCATTGATCCTTAGTGCATTGTATGTGTTGAATTTGCAGCGCACTCGCTTCAGTGCATGATCTGATGCAAACGCATTGCTCCTTGGTGCATTGTATGTGTTGAATTTGCAGCGCACTCACTTTTTCTTGAGAGCCTCTGCAAGCACACTTTCCATTTCCATTCACTGATGGGGCATTGTGCTTCAGGCTAGGAGAGGGAACATTCTTAGCTCTTGCTCTATAGAGAGAGTTGCCTCTCTGAATCTCCCTGATTAGAGGAGAGGTTAGTACCTAGAGATTTGCTTACTTCTCCAATCTATTGGGATTTTCTTATATCACCTCCCCCCTTTGGTATTCATTGGATACCACCCCTCTTATATCTTCTCCTAGATAATGTGGTGATTCGTAAGTCTATCAGGGAGGACATCTAATGGAATTGCACTCAGTCTACATGGATCTCTCTTCTTCAACCTTGATCCTAAGATGGCCCTCTATGCCAATCTATTTATGCAAATTGTGGAGGGCATCATCTCTCGCCCTTGATTAAGTTACTTGCACAAGTTGATAATACATGTAAATAATAGTTTTCATATGTTAGTGTTGTTGCATAATTTGTGTGTGTATGTGGCAATAAAAGTGTTTGTATAATGTAATATGGGTTATTTTTTATTTTTAAAGTACACAGGGAGTTCGGTAGTAGTTGGAATTTTTTTTTTTGTTATATAGGGGAATCGACAACGTCTCCATCATTTTATCCTCGTGGGCATGGTTCGAATTTGGAAAGCTACCACTATACCCCCACCCCACCTTGGGTAAAATTTTACTCCGAGTGACTGGGAACCTGGAGGAGCTCAGGATTGGAACCATCGACCTCAAGCTGGCAAACACTCAGCGGCAGTTGGTCGATCTACTACCTCCGCCCAAAATGAATAACATATATTAACAAAATATTGAGTTTACACGAGTTTTTATGAGGGGTCTCGGTTCCCTTGTACCGAGGTTTGAAGTAGTAGTTGGGCAATTACCAACAACCCATCGGTCTTGTTATACTTATAAGTACGCATCAACCTTGGTGAAGGGATGATGTTTGCTAAGAGATGCTTGTAGGTTGGTAGTGTTGTCCGTCAAGGTATGTTGTTTGGACTTTCATGTATTGCAGATAGTTGCTATGCATGATATATCTTGTGTGTGCAATGTATCCATCTGTATTTGTAAGATATTCCTAGTGTCTACTTTTGTTTATATATTTGTAATGAAATTATATTTTTAGTGTGTTTTATTCCATTTCCATATTTTGGTGCCGTTGCCTATACAAAGGTTGGTCGAATGTAGTGACATGAAGTTGTGATGAGAATATCATTTGAGAAGGTACGCAATAACAACAATGGAACAATTATATTGTAGTTAATGAACGACATAGTTTAAGTGTGTCATTGCCCCTTGGGGAGGAGGGAAGATTAGAGTTTGCCAATGAAAGTGATGTAGAATTGTTTGTTGCCATCGATGAAGGGCCAAGTGATGAAGATGTGCATGCCAACAAAGAAGTCTATACAAGTGAAGATGTGTGTGTATACGTAGAACTTCACGTAGGCGTGCACACAATTGTACAAGTCTTCTTAAGTGAAGATGTGTGCATCGACGGGGATGTGTGCATAGGCAAAGATGTCCATGTAGACATGGAAGTGTGTGTTATCCAAGAAAGGGACAGCTTGTATTAAATGAACGAGTCGACCCCAGGAAGACCCCACAACTAATTCAGAGTATTACATGTTAGCTTTTGATTAAGTATGCTATGGGAGATGGCAATCACAAGATGCAGAAAGATAATGAAGTTCAGGAATGACACAAAAATATGCTATTAATGGAACTCACGAAAATATGGAACTGAATACAATAGATAGAAACCTACTCTACCAGTGCATGCTGAGAGCAATGCACTCACACTCTATTCACTATGGGCCTTTATATAGATAATAGGTAACTTGGCCATAACTCGTCCTAACTACCATTCCTATGACTCATGTACAAGTGGACTTCTTGCACGTTTACATTATTGCACATTGATACTTGTGCATTTATTGATTCTACCCCAAGTAACTCCTAATCTAATAATGTACCCAAGGTGGTACATTGACATGAACCTAAATAATGTAATATACTCTAACACCCCCCGTATTACATTATTTGAGTATTGAAGACTTTAGTCTTCAATATGGATCTTCTCTATTCTTTGTAACCTGTTCAAGCAGGTAGTTTGTGTCTTCATAGAATGTTACCCTTGCTGAAAGAGCTTTGACTTCTTGATCATCTGTAGTATCTTTTAGTTCTTCAATTTCTTCAATCCTCTGAGCTAGAGAATATCCTTCAATAATATCTCCTACTTTATTTGCAAATATCCTTCAATAATAATATTTTGGAATGAGCTTGCTTGATAGATTACTGAAGCTTGGTTTAATGTTGGTTATTCCAATGCAATAGAATGTTTGAATATATCACCTTATAACTCCAACATTACCTTAATGAAAGCAAACAATAATGGCTTTACCTTAGCACTTGTAGTACGTAGCTTGTAGCTTGTGATGTCGCTGGAGACTCAATTGTGTCTCTAATGGATTGCTTGGCGTCGCTTAACGTGCTCTTCCCTTACGTGGACCCTGCTGTGCTTGGAATTGCTTGCGGTCTTAACGGATAGTGGCTTCACTGATTGGCGCCTTCTCCTCAACTTCTCTTGGTGACTGGTCTCCTACGCTCGTGATGGCTAAGAGAATTGAACTCGCCTGAGTTCGTAATGATTCTAATGAAGTATTAAGATTTGCTTCCGGCGCGATTATGCAATAGCTATGGTCAAATCAATGTTTGACCTCCTGAAAACGGATAATTCACTGATGAGTCTCCAAATGACTGATTTACTGGAGGTAATGGTTATGCGTTGGATTGAGTTGATTCATGCTTCAACGTCTCTGTTGGCTGGGTAGGAATGAGCATTCAATGCTCTCTCTCTCTCCAAATATACATCGCTTGGTTGACGCTGGAATTCCTATGAAAATGCTGGTTTATGAAAGCCTTAATTACTCCTGCGCTCCTCCTTCAGTCTTGCTTACACTCCTCGCTTGAAATTCATTGTTCGTGCTTCCAATATGTGTGTGTATAAGAGGTCTTTAATGCAAATGTATTAATAGACATCTCCTTCAACATTGACTCCTTGAGGCGTTATGCTCTTCTTCATGCTTCGGACAAGTGGCAATTAGATTGGTGGCGGTTTCACCTTTAGTTCCAACGTTCAAGGTGCAGTGATGAATATGGCGTTACTTCTTAGCTTGCATTCCTTTCCTAACGCTCCAAGATGGGCGTTACTCTTTGCTAGGCGCTTGGATGCTTCAAGACAAGCGTTATATTCTTGTTGGGCTCTTACATGAAAGGTGTAATGTCCCTTTTCTATGTGCCAAGTGGCAATTGCATGCTCAACTCTCAACGTCCTTCTTGAAACCCTATAACTCCTCCAGCGAATGCAAGTTGTTCACTTCTTTTCTCCAACACTTTGCCAGTAAATGCTAGCTTGCACCTCTAGCGATGATCTTGTTCCAACATTGGCTCCGACGTAGCTTCTAGGTGGATGAGATGGCGCCTTTTGATTGCAGCTTTTGGATGCTTTGATGGCTCTCTTCTTTGCTGACTGTTAGGCGCTTGAATGAGGTAACTTTTCATGGCCTTCCCTTGCAGATTTTTGTGGCTTTCCCTTAGCTTATACGCAGATTTCCAAGCTGTTATTCTACCTTGCTTTGTGATGGTTGTAATGCCTCTGATTTTACTGTAGACTTCGTTTGAGGGCGTTGCTCGGATGATTTGAATGGTGTTTTGGACACCTGAAACACGACACTTGTGAACCCTGGATTTGCTCCTTTTCTACCTCTCTTGTTTCACCAAGAGTAGATGTAGGATTTCTGCAGTGTTAGTGTCTTCAAGACACTTGATAATCTGTCCTCTTTTAGAGGTATTATGGTTCTCCAATGTAGTATGAATAATAGATTCAATTTTGCACCAAAGCTTAGTGTGCTTGTCTCTTTTGATGCTCTTTCTTTGATTTGACGGCTTCAATGCTGTATGGATAGATTTACTCCTCGTTGTATAGCTTGAGGACTTATGTAAGATAATCTGAAGCTTTCCTTTGGCTTCTTGGATATGTTCGCTACTTGCTCTATTATTTTGAGAGCAATGTATTGTTGCCTCTCTTTTAGACAACACTAGAATCTCGCTTTTTCACTTGGATAGTTTAGTAACAATGAATCCAAGCTAATAATCATATAAGCAATATGCTAGAGAGATTAATCTTTGCACTAACCTTCACTATAACATTTAGTGCACTTCTAATAAGCTTTAAGAGAAACTAATATAGTGCAACTCAAATCACCTTATTACTCCTTAAGGAACTTTGTAACATGCACTAATACTAACTCTTAAAGAATGCTCAATAATTTCTGCAACTTAATGTAATCCTTTTTCTGTAAGTAGATGATAGGAGGAATGTATCTAACTCCTATTAATGTGCAGGTAATAACCCTTAACAGAAACTATCTTCTGCACTTCCTTTGAGGACTTAAGATGCAACTTTTTATTTTGCAATTTATGAATCCTAATAAGATGCTTAATGAACCTAAGTAGTAATCCGAATAAGTGTTCAAGTAATGAACCCTTTTGCACCTTAAATTGCTTACCTTTGATGTCCTTTGAAGATGATGAATATCTTGATGATTTGATTCACCAAGTTTTTGTCTGGAATGGTGGTTGCTCGTAGCTATGAACCCTTCTGGTTTCTTTTCTTGAAACTGTAGTAGATGGCTTCAACTTCTATTTTAGGATGTAGCCTGGAACTTTTGAAGTTCTGTGGCTAGTAATGCTGTCTTGATTGCTGCCCTTTAGCAGACAATTTATCTACTAGAATGTTGCCCTTCAATAACCCTTTCAGTATTTTGTTGTGAATCCAACAAATCCCTATCTCCGAAATGTGCCTTCTTAGCTATGAAAGGCAATCTCCAAATCTTCTTGGATTTGGTAGGTTTCTTCTGTTTAAGTTCTCCTTCAACCTCCTTGTTGAATTTTGACTTCAAACAGGGCTTTCTTCTCAAGAATCTGAAAGTCTTGAGGTCTTCAATATTCTCCTTTGAGATTTGGCACTCCTTGCCAAATTCTTCTCCTTTTGGGCTTGTCGGATGGCGACAATTCTCCCAATTCTTTCACTATCAGGAGCTTCTCCTTGGTAGTGAATTTCTCCAATGAGTTCTTCTAGGAACTCCTTTAATGGTTTCTTCGAATTCTGCAATAAGGCTCTCCAAGCCTTTTTTCCTTGAGACCTCTCCAAGGTCTTCTTGTTTCTCCTTGAGACCTCTCCAAGGTCTTCTCCTCGTAGCATCTCTGGCCTTCTTAATGAGACCTTTCCTTCAACCTTCTACTATAGAAGTGTTTGCAATAGATCTCCTTCACGGATCTCTGAAATCTAGAACAGGACCTTGATAGTCCCTCTTTATCTCTTCCAAGACTGGAAGTTTTCCAATGAGACCTTTGTGGGTCTTTTCAGCTTCTTTTGATGAAGTCTTCAATCTGCAGTAAGGCTACTCTGGCCTTTTTATTGTCTTCTGCAATCTGCAGGTCTTTAGTCTTCTATGGAGATCACTAACCTCCAATATTCTAGGACTCTTCTCTGGAGTCTGTTATGAACCCGCAACTTGAAATATGAATTGAATGCAGAAAAGAATCGTTGTTTGAATAGAATCGCAGTTTGTATTGAAAGGCAGAAACCCACAATATAATAAATTAATGTTCTTGGATGATCTTTGGAGCATCCTCCTTGTCCTATTTACATCTTATCTAAAAGGTGTGAATGGTGAAGGGATGTGTCCCTTTATAATACAATATAATATATAATATGATTAAGAGTTACGTTAGGAGGGTCCTAACATGTCACCCTCCTTTGAAAAATCTTTGTCCTCAAAGCTGGAATTGCAAAAATTGTTGTTGAATCTGGTGGAGCGTCTCCCACGTAGCATCCTCTGGAGGTAGACCTTTCCATTGAATCAATACCTCGGTGATGGTGCGGTTACGGAGGCGGCGCATACGTCGGTCTAGGATAGCTTCTGGTTCAACCACAAGAGCTCCATTATCCGAAAATTCTGGAAGTTGAGTTTGCGTAACGATGTTAGTGCCTATTACGGCTTTAAGACAAGAAACATGAAATACCGGATGGATTTTGGAAGATTCTAGTAATTCAAGTTTATATGCAACAGGTCCAATACGCTGTAGAATTTTATAAGGGCCAAAAAAATTTTGGTGGTAATTTTTACGACCCTTTTATTTTCAATGAAGTTTGACGATATGGTTGGAGGCGGAGAAATACCATATCCCCTTCTTGAAAAACCCTTTTAGTTCGATGTTGGTCCGCTTGTTGCTTCATGCGGTGTTGAGCGATATGTAGATTGTCCTTCAGAGCGTGAATGATATTATCTCGAGTGACTAGCTCCATCTCTACAGCTGGTACTTTTTGTACTTCCTGGAAGATAAGAGGTTAGAGATGGGGATGATCGGCCATATAATGCTTCGAAAGGGGTCATTTTTATGGTTGTGTGATATGTGGTATTATACCACCATTCAGCTAGTGGAAGCCATTTAACCCAGTGAATGGGTTTGGTGGAAATAAAGCATCGGAGATAGGTTTCTAAGCACTTATTGACAATTTCAGTTTGACCATTCGTTTGTGGGTGGTAAGCGGAGCTCATCCGAAGTTGCGTACCTTGGAGTTTAAATAATTCCTTCCAAAAATTACTAGTGAAAGTGGGATCACGATCACTAACGATAGTAGAAGGCATGCCATGTAATTTAAAAATATTGTCAAGGAAGATTTGAGCAATAGTACTAGCGGTATAGGGGTGAGCTACTGGAAAAAAATGGGTGTATTTAGATAAACGATCTACCACCACTAGGATCATCATTTTTCCTGCGGATTTTGGAAGACCTTCAATGAAATCCATTGAAATATCCTCCCATGTCCTGGTTGGTATGGGTAGAGGTTGAAGAAGGCCCGGTGTTGCCACTGTTTCACCTTTATTTCTTTGGCATGTTTCACATTCATTGACGAACTTCTTGATATCATTTTTCATCCCTCGCCAATAAAATGATTTAGTCACTCTTTTGTAGGTTTTTAGGAATCCAAAGTGGCCTGCAGTAGGTGTAGCGTGTAGCTCATGTAGAAGCTTTGGACGATAAACCGATGTAGGTGAGAGGACCGGACGTTCTTTGTAACGGAGCATGTTACCTTGCCAAGAGTAGTGGGGTTTACTCATGGGATTTTGTTGTAGTCTGTTGAATTATGGTGTGTATAGTAGGGTCTGCATACCATTCATCCTTGACTTGTTCGATCCATGTAGGGATGGGGCAGGAAAAAGCATGTAATTGTGAAGTTTCTTCGAACTTTCTCGGAAAGTGCATCCGCAACCATGTTATCTTTCCCTTTTTTGTAGATGATTTCATAATCATAGCCTAATAGTTTTGTTACCCACTTTTGCTGTTCTGGAGTGGTTATCCATTGTTCAAGAAGGTATTTAGGCTATGGTGGTCGGTGCGGATAATGAAATGTTTTCCAATAAGGTATGGTCTCCAATGTTGGATAGCATGGACCATAGCTAACATTTCTTTTTCATAACTGGAACGTGCTAAATTCTTTTTGGAAAATGCTTTACTAGTAAAGGCTAAGGGCTTCTCATTTTGCATGAGCACCGCTCCCATTCCCAATCCGGAAGCGTCGCTTTCAATAATGAATGGTTGGAAAAAATCTGGCATAGCTAGGACGAGGGTGGTACACATGGCGTTTTTCAAAGTCATGAAAGCTTCATTCGCTTTTGGAGACCATATGAAGGCATTCTTTTTAAGTAGGGCTGTTAAGGGTGCTGCTATTTTCCCATAATCTTTAACAAATTTGCGATAATAGCCCGTTAATCCTAAGAACCCACGCAACCCTTTTAGAGTTTTTGGAATTTGCCAATTTTCCACATCTTCAATTTTTCGGGGGTCTACTTTAACTCCTTCCTTGGAGACAATATGTCCAAGATATTCAATTTCCTGCTTCCCAAAGGAACACTTTGATCGCTTTGCGTATAATTGATTTTCTTCCAAGATTTTGAGTGCTTGCGCTATATGTGTTAAGTGCTCTTCCCATGTCTTGCTGTAAATCAAAATATCGTCAAAGAAAACTAAATAAAATTTTTAAAGGAAAGGAGAAAATACCTTATTCATAAGACTTTGAAATGTGGATGGAGCGTTGGTGAGGCCAAAAGGCATCACCAAGAATTCATAATGTCCCTCGTGGGTGCGAAAAGCAGTTTTGGGTATATCGCTTTCCTTAACTCGAATTTGGTGGTAACCCGATCGTAAATCGAGTTTAGAAAAATATGCGGCTCCATTTAGTTCATCGAGTAGTTCATGAATGATTGGAATAGGAAATTTGTCTTTAATTGTTATTTTGTTGAGAGCACGAAAATCCACGCATAGGCGCCATGATCCATCCTTTTTTCTTACTAGTATGACTGGAGAAGAGTAGGGACTTCTACTACGTCGAATGACCCCTGCCCTTAGTAGGTCTTTACTAATTTTTCTATTTTCGTCTTTTGTAAGTATGGATATCGGTAATCCCTTTGGTTCTTTGAATATTTTATTATGAATAGCATGATCATGGCTTCGTTGTGGAGGTAATCCCTCTGGTTCTTTGAATATTTTATCATGTTTCTCTAGGAGTTCTATTAATTCAGGTGCCTCTGGTTGCTCTTCGGTGGTGTTTTGCAAGGAAAATAGTTGGGCAACCATGCCTCTTCCTCCTTTTCGAAGAATCTTTTCCATTCTATGTAAACTTACGATTTGTGTGGGACCTGTTTTTAAACCTTGAATTGTGTATGTTTGGTTGTTTTGTATAAATTGCATCCATAACTCTTCAAAGTCCCATTGAATTTTGCCAAGCGTTTGTAGCCATTGTACTCCCAAAACAATATCACATCCTCCTAATGGTAGTACATACATATCTGCTTTCATGTTATATTCCCCCATCGTGAGTTTGATATACCTGCATTTGCCTTTACATGCAATTTTTCCTCCATTGCCAATCATGACTTCGAAGTTATTGCAGGGATATATAAAGCAATTAGCTTGTTTGGCCAAACTGGGGTCTATAAAATTGTGAGTGCTACCGGAGTCTAAGAGCACAATAGGGTTTTGTTTCTTAAAATACCCTTTTGCCTTCATTGTTTGTGGAATCGAGTATCCCGCTAATGCGTTAAAGGATATTTTTGTTTTATCTTCTTGGGTTTCTTCTGCAACCTCAGTTATTACTTCCACTTCTATGTCATCCTCCTCTTTGGGAGTGCAATCAACTGTGTCCAAAATATATAATTTCGGTGACTCATTTGTGGTTGGGGGTAAACTTTTCGTCGCAGTGGAACCATAGGCCCTTTTCTCGTCTTTCTTTTAGCTCTTCTTGGCTAATTCGTTTAATTGGCATGACCTTATTTAGTTTTTGGTTGGTGTAGGTATTTGGTGTTTTTCCTGAAAAACTCTTCCTATTCGCCTTTGGTTATTGTTCTTCTCTTCTATCATTTGTGCTAATGCCACTGCATGCATCATATCGATAGGATTTTGTATTTGTACCTCCATTCTAATGTCTTCTTTTAGGCCACTAATGAAACAACTTTGGAAGAATGATGCATCTAGTCCTATTGTAAGGTTCGCCAATTTCTCAAATTGTGCTTGGTATTCCCTTACGATGGAGGTTTTCCGCAGTTTAGTGAGGGCTCCTGTGAAGTCTTCAAATTTAGTGGGGCCAAATCGCAACATTAAGTTTTTTGTGAATTCGATCCATGTGGGCGGACCTTTTGTTTTCTCATACCATTGATACCACTGGGTAGCAATTTGTTCCAAGTGAAATGATGCGATACGAACTTTCTGAATCTCCGGAATTTGATATAAAGAAAAATATTGGTCTGCCCTATATATCCAATTTGTGGGGTCGCCTCATCAAATTTTGGAAAATCTAGTTTTGTGGTACGGGGAAGGATTGATGTATGTGGTCCCCCTATTAATGTTTGTTGTGGTGGCGTCGTGTTCTGTTGTCCATTTTGCATGAGCAGCAAATTTTGCTGTACTAAGTCCATGGAATGGGTTGTAGCATCCAATTTAGTGGATATATCTGTATTCGAGTTGCTGATGTTTATGGTTAGGTCTGCTATTTTGGTAGCGATTTTATCTTCTAAATTGTCCTTCCAAAACGCCATTCCTTGCATCATGTCTCTCATTTCCTTGGAAAACTGTGAGAGTTCTTTCGTAATTTCTTTTGAAACCTCCTTCGCAATCTCCTTCGTTGTGTCTTGAGATCGTCTTCCCTCGGCCATTTAGGGTGTGGTTGGTTTATAAGTGAGTTGAATATGCAGAAATTAGTTTTGTCGAAAAAAATTGTTTGTCTCCATCGTGTTTAATTTTTCGTACTTGCTACTATTTGTTCACATCGAATGATATTTTCCTTGTATGTACTCGCTATTGGGGTTTTCTAACTCCAGTAATGTGTGATGCTATCCAAAAAATTTTGTATGCTACCTTTGTTGGCGACTATGGCCTACTGTGTAACAGTTTCGTCAGTAATTTTTAGAATGTGTGCTGAAAAGAAAACGTTGTCGAGTAATGGTCTGTCAGTAACTAGAGCGAGGTGGGGAAAAAATTTCAGGTCTTTTTAGCTCTGATCCAGTTGTTATGAACCTGCAACTTGAAATATAAAGAATTATTGTTTGAATAGAATTGCAGTTTGTATTGAAAGGCAGAAACCACAATATAATAATGTAATATCCCACCCAAGCTGAGATACGAAATTTCTGCCTTGTTTTGTTATTTTGGAAATTTGCAAGGTTTTCGGATTTTGTGCAATATTCTGATTTTTTTGTATTTATTTATTTAAGTACAGAATATGTAGAAAAAAGTTAAACTGCCAACTTGAACAAATAATATCTAGCAAACTACTTGGCGGGAATCAATGAAACTTGGAATTTAGATAATATTTATATAAAACTATAAACCCTTTAAAGGACTTTGGAAAGTAACAAAATACCCGGAAGCTGTACAAGACTGAAAATGGCGACTTTATAGCTGAACAACAACACAGGAATATATGTATTTCTTTCCCAGCAACAAATAAAAGATGTCTTTTTACAATATCAATGCAAAGGAAAGCTTCCAATCCTTAGACGCCTCAATCACAATCATTAATTGGCAGCCAAACTCTGAATATTAAAAACCACCTTCAATGCCAGGCAAGATATGGTACGGCCAGGCTAGAGGAAATTATGGCCAGCAAGAAATGTCTGAAATCTGCCCTGAAACCATAAGAAATCCACTCTAAATGGAACAGCTGGAACTGTAGAAGCAAAAAAACCAAGTCACCTTGAAACCCCAACTCAAATCATGGAATCACATACAATAAATGACTCCACTTGTACGGCTATGCTGAGGAATGAATGCTACAACAATGTATGCAAAATATGCTTCGAAATCCCTTCCAAACCCCTTGAAAACCACAGTAAATCTACAGATATAAAGCTCCAATGCAACCCCTGAAGTAGAGTTGCTCATGAACACCCTGAGAATATCTTTCAACTCCGAGGATGTTGTCCCTGCTGGTGATTTTCGTCACACAACAAGCTGAATTCGAAACCCCTGCAACTCTGCAAGAACTCCTCAAAATTGCTCCAAGAGAATGAATAGCCAAAGATGTGAAAATGAATTCAACTTCATTCTTTTATTTCCCTCTCACAATTGGGTCGGCCAAGTTTGCTTTTTTTCCTTTAATATCATTTGCATTTAAATTTATTTTTAAAGAGCCCCATGAGGGGTCGTCCCAAACTCCTAGGGAGATAACATCTTAATTTTAATTTATAACTTACCTTATGACTCCCAAAAATCCCCCTTATACCCCTTAATAATAAAATATAAGCCCAACATTAGAATATTTAAACATTACATTTAAATATTACATTAATAACTTTTGGGCATTAAAATAATAATCCTCCTAAGGCCGGACCCAAGAAAAAATACTGGAAACGGACACCCATTTCGCCGAACAATCCATCCGTAACGTCCGCTTCCCAAGATACTGCCTCCGATCGACTTACTAAAAATAGTAAGTCCCCCTGAAACCTGCTGGAAACGGTCCTGAAAGCTGTCCACACTGAAAACTGAACGTCCAACAGTAACTCCACAACACCTGGAGGCTCCCAAACCCACGACATTGCCTACGGGAACCATTGTATAGGCAAGTCCATACTGTACCTAGTGGCTAGTTAGGAAAGGGGACATTACAGTCCTCCCTCCCCAAAATTGCTTGTCCTCAAGCAATACTTAACATAACATCAACATCATCAGAATCACCTAATCAGAACCACCTGTGATTCCAGGGTCCCAAACCAATCTCAAAACAATTATTACAGCTGCCACTTCTATATAAAAATCAAAACAAAAATCTGAGTGTGAGGCCAAGATGCAAATCAACAATGTGTGGACCCAAGGTTGCCTCAAACATTCATCCAAGACTGTTCCCAAACCTGCTTCAAGCTGACCAAAGATTGTCTTCATGCTATTCCAAAACTGTCCAAAGGCTGCAATTGTGCAAAAACTGAGTGGAAATAGGCTCAAACTCTCACAGACCAGATCTGAAGTGATGCATAGCAGTTCTGATTTGTCATGTACAGCAATGGTAAATAACTGTTTAATCTCTTCAAAGATGTGTAAACTCAGTTCTCCTTTATTTATAATGGCTGTACTATGCAAGAGTGTGATAAAATTAGCAAAGGTAATGAATGAATCAACACCAAAGAGAGTGAAAAGGAAATTATAATCAACAAACTCTGGCTCTCCATATGCATAAGTCAAGTACATCACCTCTTCCTTTCCCCAAGGGAAATCCAATACTCCCCAACCTTGAGAAACATTATCAACATCATAAATGTCAAGTTTTATGACCAAAATACTCCTACATACCTCACTCCATGCTTTTCTTAACTGCTGTTCCAAAATGGGACTGAAAGTGCATGTCAATGGCTGAAGCTCTACTTTTCCCACGTTTCCAACTCCAAAACAACTTGCCCCCCAATGTATCAAAACTGAAAATGCAACTTTATCTCCATTATGTGCCATCAAATCCAAGTGTAACAGCTGCTCCAACTTCCTCAAAAACTGACAATGCTCCCTCTTCATGTCTTGCAAGTGAGCATACCTGTAAACTACTAACTTATGCTCATACTCAGCTCTAAGAACAGCCTTTAACATTATGAAAGACACCTTATTATATCTCCCAAAATGGACTAACACAGGCCTCATACAATTCTCACCCAAAACTGAAAACACGTGTGGTGTAGCAATTCCTCTTGTCACCAAAAACTCAGCGAATGTAAGTAAATCAGACCTGATGTGATGTGCAGTCGTTGGTGCCTTACCGATCAGTCTACGTGAAACCCATACTGTCTCCAATTCTGTCTCACAAGGTGTTAAAGATGCAACTCTTTTTTTTGCCAAATGAGACCTCAATTTCTCCATCGTTCCTTCCTTCATAGCCTTCCCAAATGCCGCTTCTGAAATCAGCAGACAATCAGTCCTATTGGTACCAAAATTCTCCCTCACAACAGTCCCAAAATCAATCTTGAAAATCAGCGAAGTGTTTGTCC
Source organism: Wollemia nobilis (assembly GCA_028583015.1). Lineage (NCBI taxonomy): Eukaryota > Viridiplantae > Streptophyta > Pinopsida > Araucariales > Araucariaceae > Wollemia > Wollemia nobilis. Next base: position 33,091,846 of record JAQPPZ010017058.1, on the reverse strand, counting down.
AAAACAACATTGTTTGGTCATCAAATTTCCTCCACAAAGCTGCCCAAAACTCCTTGTATACTGCCTCCTCAGTTGTCTTCACATGTGCAGCCCAAATTGCACCAAGTAATGTAACAAATTCCAACACAACCATCCAATAACTCCTATACAACAACGTCTCATCATAGGCATGTAGTGCGCCAAGTTGAGTGATACAAGGCTCCAATTGACCCAACGTCCCTGCTAAGACTGTTCTTGCAAATGCATCCTCTGAAATAAGCAAATATTGTATCTTTTGTGTATCATAAACAGTCTTCATATGTGGCACAAACCTTCTAACAACAATGTGACATCTTTCCTCATCATTTCCTATGGCTGTGAAATGTAAAACTCTGACAAAATCAGCGATGGTGATGAACAAATCTGAAGACTGATCTATATACATGGCTGCCACTAACACATAATTGAATTTTACACCTGGATTCCATGCATTTAAGGGCTGATGCCTTCCTTCTGACAAAGTGTGCTCATTGTGAATCCCATGAACAGCAATGTGTAAAAGTTGTTCAATGTCCTTAACGTCAACCGAACTCAGTTTACTACTTCTATCAAAGACTGTACTATGCAAAAAATGAATAGAACCATCAAACATTGAGGAGAAATGAGTGAGAAAGAGTTTAAATTTTGAGTCAACAATCTCTGTCTCCTCATTCATGTAATCAGTTTTATACACAAGCATCATATCATCACCAACTGTGAGTGCTTCCTTTGTTAATACAGTCCCATCAAGTGCTCCAACTATCCAAAAACATGCAGCCCATATGATTCTTAACAGCATGGAAGAATGTGGTGCAAGAGTCCCATACTTCTCATACATCATTAGTCTTATCAAACACATTGTTGCCACTAATTCATGAGTGCCAAAATATCTCAATCTGCTGCTATAAAAATCAGGATGAAGCTCATACCTTATGGGAGTAATATCATGGCTGATCCATGATCCCAATGGATGTAGAGATGACTCCAAGTGGCGGCCGTTCTCATCCAAACACCCCAAAACTGAAGATGTACTCTCAACTCTGTCCAAGACTGAATCTAAGCTAGGTTGGTTGGAAAAATAGTTGCCACCATTTATTATGAATAAACTTGGCATATTTGGGTGTGTATTGCTCTCTTCTAGGATCTCCAAATCTGAACGCTTTTCTTCAAAGGCTGAAACTGCGAAAGAGAAGCCTCCAATGGCCTCCATGCCTTCATCATACCTTGGTACCAAAACACCTGGATCCCAAGGAACTAGGAGCTGATCTGAAAAGGTATGTTCATTGTGATCCTCATGAGGGATTGATTTCTCCCACACATCACTCTCCAAATCCAAGGAGTTGGAACTAGTGTGAACACTTCTATCCAAGGATTTAGTTTGGGAATCTAGACCATATCCATTATCATCACAAACTGATTTGGGAACTTTAATACATTCATCTGCATCATGTTCTTTCACAACAATCTCATGTGGTGATTCAATCTCTTGGTTAACCATTTCTGATTTGAATTCTTCTTCGTCCAGGGTAGGTACAACTTCAGAATTTTCCACTGAATTCTTCTTTAGATCCACAAGCTCTTCTTTACTAGCTTCCTCATGTGAAATTTCTGCCATGGGCTGCTCTTCTCCCCTAATCTCCTCATTGTCCAAGAAAGGTTTCAGCTTCCTCTCACACTGTTTAACAACACTATTAACCAATTCATGTGCAGCAGTGGAAGCAACCAAGTCTTGCCTCCAAACGTCCAATAACATTGATAAGAGTGGTTGGTAAATATAATCACTTTCATCTATAATCAAAATCATAATGTCTCTCATAGCTGCAATAACATTATTAGCATGTTCTTTTCTAGCTGAAGCAATGAAATGATGAAACATTTCGTAAACCAACTCATCCATGTCCAAATCTAACAAGATGTTGCCCATTCTAGTTTTTGCAAATAATTCAAGTATGGAAACTCTCCTAGAGAAATGAGAACAAGTAACATCCTCCAAACTTTCAAAACTATCAACAAACAACTGAAATATTGTTCTCAATGTGTCATCATTATAAGGAGCTTTAGGAGCTGAAATTCTCAAAATTTCACTCAAGCAAGAAGTGACCATGAGTCTTACCTCCTTATCCGTGTGTTTCAACCATCTAGGCTTGCCCAAAGACTTCACCACCGGAGTCATAGCTGCTTGTAATATCTGAGAAGGTGATGAATCCATCATATACAAACAATCTTCTACCTCCCCTAGGACACAGTAGAGAACATCTTTTGGCTGAGATATGAATCCAAGTTTTCTTCCTGCATTAGTAAGCCTTTCGACCAACTCGTTTTCGCCCAATAGTGCCATGATCCACAATTAAAAATTTAATGTTCAAGAACCCTAGGTTTCATTTCAGCAAAATTCCACCACAAACCCTTCAAAAGTGCCCAGAAAATTTTTGAATGCTGATCTACTCAGGGATGCTGAATCCTCCTCATGAAACCCTAATTCAGATCTGATCACAGGCTGGCAGGAAACCAGCTCTGATACCACTGTAATATCCCACCCAAGCTGAGATATGAAATTTCTGCCTTGTTTTGTTATTTTGGAAATTTGCAAGGTTTTCGGATTTTGTGCAATATTCTGATTTTTTTGTATTTATTTATTTAAGTACAGAATATGTAGAAAAAAGTTAAACTGCCAACTTGAACAAATAATATCTAGCAAACTACTTGGCGGGAATCAATGAAACTTGGAATTTAGATAATATTTATATAAAACTATAAACCCTTTAAAGGACTTTGGAAAGTAACAAAATACCCGAAAGCTGTACAAGACTGAAAATGGCGACTTTATAGCTGAACAACAACACAGGAATATATGTATTTCTTTCCCAAGCAACAAATAAAAGATGTCTTTTTACAATATCAATGCAAAGGAAAGCTTCCAATCCTTAGACGCCTCAATCACAATCATTAATTGACAGCCAAAATCTGAATATTAAAAACCACCTTCAATGCCGGGCAAGATATGGTACGGCCAAGCTAGAGGAAATTATGGCCAGCAAGAAATGTCTGAAATCTGCCCTGAAACCATAAGAAATACACTCTAAATGGAACAACTTGAACTGTAGAAGCAAAAAAACCAAGTCACCTTGAAACCCCAACTCAAATCATGGAATCACATACAATAAATGACTCCACTTGTACGACTATGTTGAGGAATGAATGCTACAACAATGTATGCAAAATATGCTTCGAAATCCCTTCCAAACCCCTTGAAAACCACAGTAAATCTACAGATATAAAGCTCCAATGCAACCCCTGAAGTAGAGTTGCTCATGAACACCCTGAGAATATCTTTCAACTCCGAGGATGTTGTCCCTGCTGGTGATTTTCGTCACACAACAAGCTGAATTCGAAACCCCTGCAACTCTGCAAGAACTCCTCAAAATTGCTCCAAGAGAATGAATAGCCAAAGATGTGAAAATGAATTCAACTTCATTCTTTTATTTCCCTCTCACAATTGGGTCGGCCAAGTTTGCTTTTTTTCCTTTAATATCATTTGCATTTAAATTTATTTTTAAAGAGCCCCATGAGGGGTCGTCCCAAACTCCTAGGGAGATAACATCTTAATTTTAATTTATAACTTACCTTATGACTCCCAAAAATCCCCCTTATACCCCTTAATAATAAAATATAAGCCCAACATTAGAATATTTAAACATTACATTTAAATATTACATTAATAACTTTTGGGCATTAAAATAATAATCCTCCTAAGGCCGGACCCAAGAAAAAATACTGGAAACGGACACCCATTTCGCCGAACAATCCATCCGTAACGTCCGCTTCCCAAGATACTGCCTCTGATCGACTTACTAAAAATAGTAAGTCCCCCTGAAACCTGCTGGAAACGGTCCTGAAAGCTGTCCACACTGAAAACTGAACGTCCAACAGTAACTCCACAACACCTGGAGGCTCCCAAACCCACGACATTGCCTACGGGAACCATTGTATAGGCAAGTCCATACTGTACCTAGTGGCTAGTTAGGAAAGGGGACATTACAAATAAATTAATGTTCTTGGATGATCTTTGGAGCATCCTCCTTGTCCTATTTACATCTTATCTAAAAGGTGTGAATGGTGAAGGGATGTGTCCCTTTATAATACAATATAATATATAATATGATTAAGAGTTACGTTAGGAGGGTCCTAACAGAGTCTCTTCCTCGAATTTGGAACAAGGCTTCTGTGGCCTTTTCTTCTGGAATTTGTAGGTTTGCAACAAGACTTCCTTCAGGTTCTTGAGATCTCCTTTTCCTGCAACAAAGTATTAGGATGAAAATTCTAAATCTATCAATGACGAATCTTCACTAGTTGATTTGTCAATCTAGTGGAATTAATGATGAGTCCCAGTCTTCACGAGTTTTCTGGAACTCTGTGGGAAGAATCTAGCCAAATGCAGTCTCAGCTGGAACTGAGATTTGCTTTTCTCCTCTCAATCTCTCTTGTGGCTCTCCCAATTCCTATCTAGATCTACAGTGTACCCTGATACCACTGTTAGCTTTTGATTAAGTATGCTATAGGAGATGGCAATCACAAGATGCAGAAAGATAATGAAGTTCAGGAATGACACAGAATTATGCTATTAATGGAACTCACGAAAATATGTAACTGAATACAATAGATAGAAACGTACTCTACCAGTGCATGCTGAGAGCAATGCACTCACACTCTATTCACTATGGGCTTTTATATAGATAATAGGTAACTTGGCCCTTCCTCCTCCTAACTACCATTCCTATGACTCATGTACAAGTGGACTCCTTGCACATTTACATTATTGCACATTGAAACTTGTGCATTTATTGATTCTACCCCAAGTAACTCCTAATCTAATAATGTACCCAAGGTGGTACATTGACATGTACCTAAATAATGTAATATACTCTAACATTACAATCATGAAGAAGGAAGAGATTGAAGCCTTGTTGACACATGGTAGCCGAGGGGTCAAGCAGACTCAGTTGTTAAATACGAGGTTGCAGTGCATCATGGATATGCTTATAGCCAGGCTGTTCGAAGGACAAATAAGCTCCGATCTACTAGTATGGCTGATCCCGTATCTGCAAGGAATTGAGAAGCGAGTTGCCTATGACTGGGTAACTTACTTGGCACTCCGTATTCAGAATTTCCTGATGAGGACCACCAAGAACTTTTCGATGCTCTTCCGCGCAATCGGATTATTTCTAGACACAACATTCTGTAATGTCCCAAAAATAAATATTTTTGTAAATGTCTCCTACACTTAATTATAAAAGTGAAAAAGGGGTTCATGTGACTAGGAGACATAACTTAAGTTGGGGTTCATGTGACTAGGAGACATAACTTATGTTGTGTTTATTTATGTTTTATGTTTTTATGTTGTAATAAGGCACTTTAAGTGATTTTAGGGTTGGGAGATGTCAACCCCAAATTAGAACCTCACCCTATATAAGGGAGTGAGACGTCCCATTTTGGGTATGTTATGTTGATATCAGAATTGAATATTGAAACCCTAGAGGTTCCATGAGTTGAGATTGCAGGTCTTGCTCATTCCCATAGTGCATTGGAGGTGCATGGTTGTGGTCTTGGCAATATCATTGCAAGTGTTATTGCCCTAAAATATCAAAAATACAAAAAAAGAGGCATCCGTGAGGAGTTTGCGGCATTTTTGGGAGCATTTGTGTCATGTGTTTCAGATCTGTTGACAGCCCCAAACCCTACGCTTGTATTTGGGGTCATTTTTGAGGAGTTTTTGCATCTGTTCAGCCTTGGGGAGCTATTGTATTGGTTTGGCAATATTTAATATATGATACTGGCTGATTTCTCCTCATACTTGTGTTATTTTATGAGCAATTTCTGAGTTATTTCCTTGCTGTACTTAATTTTTGCATTTTCGTAGTAAGGGTTTGTTGTTTCTTAAAAAGGGACATTACACATTCCGAGTAGGAGTGCAAATTCCAGGATTGGACCCTCCCAAATATTTACCGGAGTTAGCGCCAACAATTTTGCAGTGGAAGGATGCAAAACCACAGGTGAAGCGGAGTACGCTGGTGAAAGCAAAGAGTGAAACAACGATTTAGTAAGACTTCACAGAAGACCCGGTGTAAAGATTTAGAAGGGGAAGATACTGCACCACAATTGCAAGAAAAGATGTTGCCAGTATAGGAAGTTGCGGCACCTACACAGGAAGCAGTAAAACCGGCAAGGAAGAGGCGGAAATTTCATCCACCATCACCATCACCGGAATCAATGGCAGGAATAACAACAGAGAAGATAGCCCGAAGTCAAGCAGTGGCCCGTAAAATCTAGCAACAAATGAGGTCACAGGGTAAGGGGATTGAAACTGAAGAGGTAGACTTTACAATCCCTGCTCTTCTCCAAGACGTACCATCTGGACCCAGTACTGCTGTATACGTGGGGCCTACATAATTTCTGGTGGAAGCACAATTTTGGATCGTTCAGAGTCACCTGAAGTACCCTCGGAATCCATGTTTTCAAGGACTTCTTTTATAGACATATAGGCACCACAAAAGTAGGTATGATAGATAAAGAACCGCCACTCATTCCAAAAGCCATTGAAAACCTGTTGGAAGGAACACAACAACATCCTATTTCAGTGGAAGAGGAAGTGTCTCCAGAGCATGAGACTAGAACGGTGCATGGAAAGGACTCATAACAGACTAAAGTACCTCAACAGGATGTCATGGCAGCAGGAGAAAGTAGCCAATCGTAGATACCGGCAGAACAATCGATGATCACAGAAGGGAAAGTGGCTAAGAAGCCCATTGATATTTCCAGGAAAGGAAAGGAGCCTCTTGAAACCAGGGAAGAGGAGGAAACCAAGGACGGATGGTCTAAACACATATTGCTGGAACTGCCCAACTTTTTAGATCCACTAGACATGGGTGCCCACATTGATCAACAAGCGGTAGCATGTTTTACAAAATTAACCCATGTGATGGATAGCTTGCGACTGCAATTTGATGCAGCTTGTGTGGGGTAGTGGAAGAAATGGCAATTGATGGCAGAAGAAGAGCTGGACAAGTTGGTTAAATGGGCTAGAAAGGGAGGTTGGCAAGCAGAAATTTCCAGCATTTACCAAGAACAGCCATGGACCTTGCCTACCGAGTACTTGAAGACTATGGAGGGAGTTGAGAAATTGCAAGACAAGACACCTACCCTCTATTTGGAGCCAACACAGGTGTATGTTCTCGGCCATGGTAATAATCCCCCTTCCCAATGCACCACAAAACAAAGGCCACAGGTGGAGTTGGTACCAAAATTACTGCCAATGTACAGTCAGATTAACTTCATAGCACACTTGTGTTGGCTAGCTAAGGGGGTCAAGCAGTTGAATCTAACAAGGTAGAACCTCGACAAAGACCTGCAACTGACGAAGGCACTGTTGGTTACGAATCTGCCATGAGGAAAGGATTTTTGGTTAATGCGCCCAGATTCGCCCACCAGATGAAAGGCCGGAAGGAAGAGATGCCTTCCGAGCCAATCTCCGGAGAAGGCTGGCTCCTTTTGGGGGGTTTGATTTAAGCCAAAGGGAACAGGAAAGAAATAAATGAACGGAAAGAGACAAATGTACAGAAAGAGATTACAAATATGTCCAAAGGTTGGTGGGGGGGAACTAACATTACAGGAACACACCAATCACCGCTACTTACTGCATACAAACACAGAGCATGACAAGGAACTGCAAAACCTAGGCGTACTTCCGATACACCAGCAGCGCATGCACAGCTTCAATAGCTCCCTAGCAAACATTCCCTACAAGGAACTAACAGCAGGGGATCGTATCAATCACCAGATACGTACACTGACAGGGGTAGAAAGTAAACCTAGAGATGTCAGAGCCAGGTATATGTGTTAGGCAGAGAGTTTAACCGCACAGCTTCAATGGCTCCCTAGCAAACATTCCCTACAAGGAACTAACAGCAGGGGATCGCATCAATCACCAGATACGGGCCAGCAACGTCACACATAACTGATGGAACTGCTACCAGATTTATTACATGAATGCTTTAAATTAATGAAGTACAGAGGGTGCTTTAAACAAGCAATGCTAGAGGAACCTGATCGCCAAATGCCGAAATGAATCAACGAGTCGCGACACGGTGGGCCTAAGGCATATAATGAAAGACAAACATAAAAGAATAAAGACAGTGAGAAAGTAACCGGGCATACGGATTGTATTCATAAGCGTAAGCACGGTTACAAGTAAGCACAGTAGTTCCCTAAAAAACATTCCCCTTCCACACTTTACAATGAATTTCATATGGGCTTTTATAGCCCGAGTCCCACCCGTTACATTAATGGGCACGGAGTCCCGCTCAAACATAAGTCGACGTAAGCGGCGAAAGAGCCGCAAATGCTGACCTTTTGTCGGACCGGGCTGTACCCGCAACATGGTCTTCCCGGAAGCTGGACAGCTACGTGGCGGAGTGTTGGGTAAATCTTCAAGTCGGCAGGCTCGTCGGTAGCTGGAGCAGGTGAAACCTCAGATCAGCTTTGAATGAGGATATTAACGCAGGCGGTGCAGGCAGCCCATGCTTATCCCTTTTTGGTCGGCAGTCTTGGTTCAAATCCCGAAGTTGGACACTTGTCTGATGATGGGTTATGCTGTGTGACACATGCCTGCCTTAGAGGGCAGTCTATCCATCTTCGCTTGGGATCGGGGCTCCTTGGGATGCGTGCAGAAATCAGTGCAGTGGAAGAAGGCCTTCAAGCCTTGGTCAAATTCTGGGTTCGTTCCCCTACCGCACACCTGTCAAGGGCGCATTCCGACTCTGTTGAGAAGTCGAATCGCGCACGAGCGAACACCGGTGTCCGCCGCCATATGGACCTGCTCCGGCATTGTATCTTTCTTCCGCATTGACTCGCCGATCGCGGCTGCAAGGTGCGCCCAGAAAGTGGGGCGAAGTCGGACTTCGCACCAAAACTGGGCGAAGTACGAACTTCGCACCAAAACTGGGCGAAGTACGAACTTTGCACCAAAACTGGGCGAAGTACGAACTTCGCACCAAAACTGGGCGAAGTGCGAACTTCGCACCCAGACTTAGCCAATTTTAGATAGACCTGCTGGAAAGCTGGAAAATCAACTGGGGAACTCCAAGGAAAAAAGGGGGGAGAGAAAGAGAATGGGAAAGAAAAGGAAAGGGAGAGAAGGAAGAAAAAACGGAAGGAGGAAAAGAAGAGCAGCACTGTTACAAAACAATATTGAAGACATTGCACCCCGTGCAAAATGTGACAACATTTCTGGCGGCTCGCGGGGTGTCGAGCTCGCCTCGGCGCAAAGAATCCATGCCTTCATCCTTTGGGTGCAGAGGAACTTACCTCCCCTGCCTTTTGCTGCTCTAATTGTTCTCCTTGCGGCAACTGTTCTTCAGATTCATCTTTGTCAGTTGCCTCATCAGTATCTCCTTCCGAAAGGTCTCCATTTCCTGCTTCTGCCTCGCACATGCGAGTGTACGCCTCTTGGGCTGAGCGCCGGGCTTCCGCTTCGAATGGCTTGCGGTCGGCTATATCTTCTAATGCTCCGTGAAAAGCGACGACCGCGTGCGGATCGATGGTGAGGTATCTTTTCTCTAACTCCCGAAAATAGGAGCGGATCCCGGAATATCCGGACACCATCCGAGTGACTCGACTGTCTTGAATTGGCTCGATCCAGCCTATCAATTTCAGCTGTATCTGCTTCAAAGGACTGCCAATTCTTCTTTACCCGATCTAGGGTGAGGAGCTCGCCATTCTCAACAAAACCTGGACACCCAAGTTCTGAAAGAGCGTGAAAGGGGGCCAGACAGATACCTCTTTCATGTCCGAATGCGTCAAGCATTCGTCTGGCCACTCTCACCTCTTCAACTTTTCTGAAATATTTGTGCAAGGTCACCCTTGCACCTGCCCATTCTGCAGCGAATGAGGACACGGGGGAAAAAAGGACGCCGTCGCGCTCGCGCTCCTGAAGATTTATCGCCAGGTCCAACCATTTCTTTGCCTGGCGCTCGGCCTCCTCTACCACGGGCTTTCCCCGGCGTGAAACTTCTTGAATCCCGGATGCGAAGTCCGGGACCGCCATCGCCTTAAAGGTATGGGGCTTGCATTCCCTCGAAGAAACCAGCCCTCATTTCCTTAACTTTTGTCTTTGAAAAGACGAACCGCTTGAGATGTTTTCTCCGCAAGCCGCGATCGCGCTCGCTTCAAAGACTCCTGGAGCCGAGAAATCTGCTCCGAGGCTGTTTTCTTTTCGGTTGCGGCCTCGTTGTCGAGAAGCGGCCAGCTGGGCTTTGAATTCATCTCTGTTCTCGCCGCGCCGCTTCCAGCTGCTCGGTGGACCTAGATAGGTCCTCTTCAAGTTGCCTTACTTTGTCCTGCAACGTGAAAAGTTCTTCCTGCTCCTCCAGAATCTTGACAAAGAGATTGTCAGCTTTGCGCATGATCGTCTGAATCTCATACTGTTTATCAATGTCGTCAAAGCTTTTCTCCTTTGTCTGGAGCACGTAATCCGCCTTAGTCATTTCTCGGAGAGGCTTCTTCACTATTGGGATTATTTTCTCCGTTGTAATCACTCTCCTTCCGAAATCATACTTTGCGCGTTTCGCCGGGGCGGCTATCTCTTCGTGTCTTCTCCGCTTTAGGTCTTGGCGGAAAGAGACAGAATACTCTACGACTCTCGTTACCAGGGGCAAGTCATCTGAGTTCTGAAGGTCATCCATAAAATCTGGTTCCCCCAGCCTAGGGATCTGCTGAGACGTCTCTCCTGCGGGAATGGGATCAGGAGGAACCGGACAGACCTTGGAAGAATCGGTCTCTTGTGGGGGCGACCGGGAAATGGAAATGGGAGCGGCTGACACTGTGAGGGTTTGAAGCGGCTGAGGTGGAGGATGTGATGGTGAACGGACAGCCTCAGCACTGACCTCGGGCGAAGGGTTTGGAGTTGTGCTCAGAGAAAGAGAGACGTAAGGGTTCTGAGAAAACTGATCGAAAGAATGGGAACCGCTAGAAGGACACGGAGACGGGGAGGAGGATGTGGTCATGGCTCGCCCAGATTGAGCGGGGGACTGAGTGGAAGTAGAACTGGGTGAGATTAGAGAGACAGGGACAACAAACGTACTCGCGGGCTCCGCCTGAGCCGATGCCGGGTGAATGTCTTCGCTTCTTGTCTCGGCGGCTGGCTTGGGACTGCCCAAAGGAATTGCCTCTGCGGCGCAGGACGCGGCTGCGGCTCTGCGACTGGCTGCTGCACTATCAGGCTAGGTCGCCTGATTTTCTCAACTCTCCTCCGCTTTTTCTCTTCCGGAACAACCGTCGGATCAGGGGAAGGAGACGAAGCAGGTGCAGCAGGCACTGATGCTCCCACGGTAAACTTGTACCGGGGTTTGACTTGCAGAAGGTCTGCCGCGACCGGTCCGCTTTCTGGCGGCGCTGGCGCTTTTCTTGCCTGAGGAAGTGCCTCGGGCGCTGCCTTGACTAACTTTTTCGCCTTTTCAGGCGCCGCCTTAGGAGCCACGAGCTGCATTGGATCGGCCTGGGTACTTGTTGGGCCGGCGCTGGCAGTTGCCGAAGTGTACAACTGTTTGGGAGGAGACCCACTTTTATAATCCTCAAAGGGGCCTCGGGGAACGTAACCTTGATATGCGAACGGCCGCCAGCTGTCATGATGCTGGTCATAGAGAACCGAAAAGTCGTCATCTACGGCCAAGTTTCTCCTTGTGGATTTATCGTGCTGCGTGCGGCATCTCATTTTCCAGCATTCGGTAATCTTTTCTTTAGACCAGTTAAGGCCTGCAATCTTGGACAGAAATTTTTTGAACCCTGGAGATGAGAAGTGATGGTCCGGGTTTCGCTTGGGGTCATATATCACCTCCTCGCAGTAGAAATCCTGCCAGGGGGGAGAAGCTTCCATTAATTCAATCTCCTAGTCAAGGTCCACATGGACCACGTCGCATCTATCTTCGGTTATATCCCGGGGGCACAAATGTGCAAACTTTCCCCTTATCCCATGAGGGTCATACTTCCAGCGCTGCGGCAGCAAAACCAGGCCAATCCGGGACAGCGCTTGCTCTAGGTAGACATGTTGTCCTACCTCAGTAATCTCAACGTTGGCCCAGGAAAGAGGGTATTGGAAAATCTGTCCTCTTTTCTTCCCTAGGCCAAACTCTTCTTCCACATAGTCCATCTGTCGGGCAACCTCCATCCCGAACAGATGCTCTGAGCACCAATAGGGCAGCAAATAGGGTTTGCCCTTGAATCCGTAGATTCTGATCACAATCCCCCGCGTCAGTCTAAAAACGTCCCCGAGCTTCTGATTTATCAAAGCACTCGTCATTTCTCTCGGGGGACGGGGGATTTCACTTTCGGTGAAGACTGACATGACGAATCCCAGAAAGTTGAAGTTGAACTTGTAGTAGGACCCTTTCCGGTATAAGTCATCCGTCCAGTTATAGACGGGCTGGGGCTCTCCCTTCTCGTTAACCTTCTTTAGGTTCAGGATCGGCATTTGGGGGTGCAGATGGTACAAACAAAGCCAGGCCAGAACGGAACTGAAACGAAAATCGGTTGACTGCCTCTTCTGAATCTTCAACAGGCTGGAATGAATGGCGTAAGCCAGCCAGTCTGCCCAGTCGAAAGAGATGGGGCGCTTTCCGCTCCGCTACGCCGCTGGTTCGTAAGATTCTCCACACAGGAGGCATTCGCGCGGCGCCAGCTGGTACGGGTGCACCAGCTCATCGGAGTCGCAGCCCGAGGATCCATGCCAAGATGGTATATAGATACTTGCTCTGAAATTTCGCCAAAGGCATGGGGCCAGTCGGCCATTGTCCGGCTGGAAGCGGGGCGTTGAGCTCTGAATTGAGGAAATCCCTCATTCGCTTGGTGTGCGTGAAACGTCCCGCTTGTTCGCCCAAACTGATTTTTCTGAGGATGGTGCCGGAGTCATACTCCAGCCCTGGGGCGAAAGCTGGCTGTACAGTCTCCCTGCGCAGTGCGAACAAGGGTTTGCCAACGGAACTGCAGATTTGCCGGGAAGCTGGTTTATAATGTCTAACAATTAAGTCTATCAACTCCGGGCACTGGTGGACAGGAGGGCACATGAATCTGAAGAGATTTGATTTGTACGCCGCTCCAAAATGATGGGAGGGCGAAACTTTGTCAGCCCAATTCTCCACATTCGCCCGCAGCTGAGTTAGGCTCATGGAAAACAAGTCGTCCACATATCTTGCCAGGTAATTCACCGGAGGTGGTGGGGCTTGCCCACGCTGTACCTTCTTCGTCCGGGACTTTGACTTTTTCTCCGCGGAGGATTGCCTTTGAAAACTCCCCGGCCGCGGCAAATCCCCCCGGTTCGTTGTGTTACTGGATCGCGCCGACACGGGCCTTTTTCCCTTGTCCATCTCTCCGAGTCAGCAATAATGACAGGTTCAGGCTGTCTGCAACAAATTTCGCTATCAGAGGAATAATTAGCACTGTCCGAGGAATAATCTCTGCAATCTGGAATGTTGGCATGATTCTGACCCCCTTTTCTAGATAAAAACAGCGCCATTAATGCAACGCAGGAGGGGTAGGTCGGCTGAGTTAAAACCCTTGGTGGCTGCGCAGGAGAACGTTTGAGAAAAGACGCGCCCCGCAGACGTGCCTTGCTTCTTTAGTTGCATTTTTCCTTGAAAAACGCGCAATCATTAATTCAGCGTTGGGGACCGCACCATGGGCGACGTTGCTGCCACCACTTGGGCACACTGCTCAAGACAAAACCTTTGGCGCGGAAACCCAGATTAAAACAAGTGCAAGCGCGCCTTGGGCCCAGCATGGGGGTTTTTGAATTTTTCATTATTATTTTTCTTTTGAAACGCGTCCCAACGCTGGCCCGGAAAACTAGGCGCAGCCGGGCTTCGCCCGAAGTTGGGCGCGGCCCGACCTCGCCGGCGAAGTCGGACTTCGCCCGAATTTCGGGCGAGTTCGAACTTGCGCGAAGCGCGTGCTTGAACTCTTTTTGCTTGCTTGCTGCGCCCAAGGCTTCGGGCGCGGTCTGGGTCTTTGCCGCCTTTGGGCTTCACACATCTTTGCAACCTTCGCCCGTTGTCCGAACTGCGCAATGCGATGCTGATTTTGGTCGGAATTCGGCCGAAGCTTGGTGCGAAGTGCGAAGTTCGCGCGAAGTTCGCGCTTCGCACGAGAATAGAGCGCAGCGCGCACTTCGCGCGAGCGCTGGCCGAGTCGAGCTCGCTGCGAGGTTCGCACTTCGCGCAAACTTTGCGCGCAGTGCGTACTTCGCACGAAGGGTTGCGCATTGCGTACTTCGGTCAAAGAATGAGCGGAGCTTCTTCTTGGTGTGCTTCAGTGTTTTCTCGAACAAACTTCGCAATTCGGCTGGGCCGAAGCCAGGCTTCGCTGCGAAGTCGGGCTTCGGCCAACACTTAGTCGATTTTTTGCTCTTTTTTCTCCTTTCTTTCTCTGCATAGCCGAACTTCGCCCCTCTCGGGGGCAACGACAGACTTCGCTGCGAAGTCTGTCTTTCTCTCCCATGCCGCATTTAAGCTCAAAGAAGGAAAAAATAAACTGAAAGCTAAAACTGGAAACTATACATGCGGGGAAAAATAAAAAACACAAGGAAAAATTTTTACAAGGAAGGGCCACTCGGGCGCCTTCAACAGCGATAAAGCTTTAAGTGGAACCCGTTGACGGGGATGGGGAGGAGCTGACCCTCCATATCCGAAAGTATGTAGGCATTGAACTGATTCACCCAGGCAATCTGATAAGGGCCCTCCCGCAGAGCGTCAAATTTTCCGTGATTACCCGGTTTTGCCTTGTATGAGTCCCACTTCAGCACCAGCTCCCCGACTTCGAAAACTCGGGCGGTGGTGCCTTTGGCAAACCAGCCTTTAGTGGTCGCAATGTGATCCGCGAAGGCCTGGTATGCACTTTCTCTGTCTTCTTCCAACTGCAGGAGTTGGCACAATCTGTCGTCTAACGGGTCTCCGCTGCTCCTGTCTTCATCAACCATCCACAGGGCGGGGATTTCAATGTGTGATGGCATAACAGCTTGCTTGCCATAGACGAGCGCGTAGGGGGACGTCTTGAGGGATTTCTTGAACGCAACTCTGTCCGCCCACAGCGCCCGGTTCAGGAGCAAGTGCCAAGTCCGCTTATTCTTTTCAATGGTCCTCCGGAGAATTTTCAGGAGGTTCTTGTTAGTAGACTCGGCAAGGCCATTCCCTCGCGGGTAGTAATTAGAAGTCATCTTGTGATAGATGCCAAGTCTGCTGGTGTACTCCGTGAGTACAGCGCCTACAAATCCCGGACCGTTGTCCGTCACAATCGACTCGGAACCCCGAGCGGGTAATCAGGCTCTCAATGAACCTGATGACCGTTTCTTGGTCGGTGTTCTTGGTCGGGATCGCCTCCGTCCACCGTGTGAAATAGTCGATGAGTTGTGAGAATAAACTTGTGGCCGGCGGAGGAGTTAGGAGAAATCACCCCAATGAAGTCTAGACCCCATTGCTGGAACGGAGCTTCGGCTTGAATCGGTTGAAGGGGTAGGGGTGCTTTTCTGTTTCGGCCAGCATACCTCTGGCATTGATCACATTTGGCGCAGACCGCATATGCGTCTGCGAACAGAGTGGGCCAATAGTATCCAGCTCTTATTATTTTTAAGGCCGTTGGCCTTGAAGAATGGTGACCCCCAGGCATCCCAGAATGAAAGTCTCCGAGGATCCTAGGCTGGTCGGATTTTATGACGCACCGCAACAGGATGCCGTCAATGTTTTTGAAGTAAAGCCCCTCCGGGCGAAGAGTGTACCTTAGTGCACCTAGCCGAAATCTCCTTCGTTGTGAGGCGTTCAAGTGATCGGGACATCTTCCGGTGCGAAGTATCTCACCAGTTCATCTGTCCAATCACTCCCCTCCGATAAGGAGTTGGCTAGGTAGATGCGTGTCGTTGTGTCCTCCCACTTGCGAGCGGAGATGCCGGCTACAGCACTTCGGGCCAATTCCTGACACAAGGCTCGGCCTCTGATAAGCTTGGTGGGCCGTACTTCGATGTCAAACTCCTGGATCTTGGCAATCCATCCCGCTCTCTTGTGACTCGGTTCTCCTTGCAAGATGAAACTGCGAACATCGGGGTGAATCACAAAGACAGTGGTCTTACTCTGGGAGACAAAGTGCCTGAACTTTCGAAGGGACTTCATGACCGCATGGACCTGCCGCTCTATAAAATTGTACTTCTCTTCGTGCGGCAAAATCACTTGGCTTAGGAACGCAATGGGGCGCTCCTCACCGTCGTCTCCCTTCTGAGTCAGGACTGCAGCGTAACTTTCGGGTTCTCCCACTTGCATACAGGATGAAGTCCTTGGAGTAGTCCGGGTTTGTCAACACCGGAGCTTGCGCAAATCGAGCCTTGATTTCCTCGAAAGCTTGCTCTCTCTCATCAATCCATTCGTAAGGTGTATCTTTCTTCAACAGTTCGGCCATAGGCTTGATCACCTGTGCGAAGTTCGGAATGAACTTCCGCACGAAGTTAATCTGACCAAGAAGGACTGCAGCCCTTTTTTATCGATGGGGGCTGGCAAGCGAACGAGGGCTTCTGCTCTGTCGGGGTCAATGGCGAGGCCTTCCTCGGAGATGACATGTCCCAGCAACTTTCCTTCCTTTACCGCGAAGACAGACTTCTTCGGGTTTATAGAGATGCCGAATTCTCGACAACTTTCAAATATCTGCCGTAGGTGCGAAACATGATCTTCTCGTCGGTGAGAGAAAACGAGTCATGTCATCGAGGTAGATGACAATAATCTTGTTGAGCAGCTCTCGGAAGGCCAGGTCCATGGCCCTTTGGAACGTGGCACCAGCATTGGATAAGCCAAACGGCATGCGCTGATAGGCGAACGTCCCCCACTTCGTGGTAAACGCCGTCTTATGCTGGTCTTCGTCTTTGACCCAAATCTGGTTGTAGCCGGAAAATCCATCTAAAAGTGAAAATCTCTGGGCTCCAGCAACAATATGTAAAATCTGGTCGATTTGGGGAAGCGGATAGTGGTCCCGGAGGGAAGCTTGATTTAGGTTTCGAAGTCGACACAGAGACGTATGTCGCCATTCTTTTTCCTCACGGGCACCAAATTCGCGACCCAGGATGAATGTTTGATGGGGTAGATGATCTTGGCCTCCAGCATCTTCAAGAGCTCGGTCTTCATCATGGCCTCAATCTTTGGATTTACGGCCCTTTGCTTTTGTCGGAACGGCTTGGCGCCATCCTCTAGCTCGATGGTATGCTGGATGACAGATCTGTCATACCCCCTCAAATCCTCGTAGCACCAGGCCACGATGTCGGGGAACTCCTGGCACAGTGATCTAATCTGCACCAGCTCCTCCGACGTGCAGTCTGTTCCGACCTTGATGGTTTTACCAGGTTCGAGCTCCAGGTCAGCATACTGCCTCGGGTCTACTTTGATCCTGTGGGATATTGCTCTGTCATTTCGATCAAAGAGACTTTCTAATGTAATCAGTCCTTTTGGGACGTGATTATTCCGTAACTGTATCAACCCCTCATATTGCTCGTCATCAGGGTCTCTACCTTCGATTACACACACTTCGTTAACCAGGAATGTGACGATTTCCTCGTCACGACTGAATACCCGCCAGAAGGTATCCCTATCAGGCACAGAAGGCCTGTAAATGGTGCGGACCGGCTTCAGTTTCTGGACGACGTCTTCAGCCGGAACGTACCTGGCTCCAACAGACGCCAGAATATCAGCGTGCTTGTTTCTTTCACGCGATATTGCCTTAACGTTCAATGAGTCAAACGATTCCATCAGGTCCCAGACCCGATTGCGGTACGCTCTAAGATAGTGATGCTTAGATGCGCATTTATTCGTAACTTGATGACACACTAACTCTGAATCTCCGAAAATTTGGAGATGCTTGATTCCGAGCCTTTTCGCCTTTCGCAGACCCAAGCACAGGGCTTCGTATTCCGCCGAATTGTTAGTACAGCTCCAGGCCAGCCTGTAGGCATAGTCCCTCTGGACTCCGGTTGGGGAAACCAGGAGGACCCCTGCACCGGCGCCATTCTTGCAACGCGCGCCGTCAAAGAAAAGCTTCCACAGCTCTTCGGGTGCAGGTCCTACTTCCTTCGCAACGGACACGTCAAGCTCCTCGGGCTGCTTAATGGAGTAACATCCCTGCTCTGTCCCGATTACAGCATTGAAGTCTTGCAACGAGAACTCGTCTTCAAGCTGTAGCACTTCGAGAGCTTGCTCGGTCAGTTCTACTGTCACCAGTTCTTCCTCTGACAACTGGACCATGCAGTCCATCTCTCCTCCGGGTATCTTGTCTACTAGAAAAGGGGAAGGCTTCTCATTGAAAATTTTCGGTCTCCTTCCTTTGAAGGGCACTTCCATGTGCGAGTAGTCTAGAGACAGTACCCGCCCAACTTCGCAGCTGAACTCCCGAGAGAGACACATGCCGAAGTAAGGCTCCAGTCAACAATCACGACCTCTTGGATGACCACAACGTCGAGAGCTTTGTGCAGCCGGATAGGGATGTCCTTTATGACACCAACCTGTCTTGACAGGGGTGTCATCTAATTACAACACGCCTTGGTTGTTTCGTGTGTATTCCATCCCGATCTCATCGCAAACGGCCTTCGGCATCATAGTCGTGGAAGCACCAGAATCCACCATGGAGTTGTGAACTATGTGCCCTTGCATCCGCAAAGAGAGATAAAAGGGTGGCGGTCTGTTCTTCCCGAGTGGCGGAGATCGTCAAAGGTTGAACCAGGACAGCGGCTGCATCCGCTTGCCGTTCTTCATGTTCTTCGGTGATTCTTGCAGCAGATCTACCCGGCTCGGAAGCGGAAGAGCATCGTACATGCCGATTCCGGCGGAGTCTTCTTCAACTCGTCTACAATGCTGTAGCCCGAGGTACTCACTCCTTCTGCTGGTTTAGCCGGTTCATACTTGGTCCGGTACTGTTGGGTGGCCTCAACTCGCTGTCTCTTGGTCAGAGACGGGTACTTCAGCTTCTCCTGGGCTTGTTCTTTGGTTTCGGCTGGGGGCTGAAGTACAGGAAGCTTAGCGGGAGTTGGGGCCTTTGCTGGAGGCTTAGCTGGAACAGCAGCGGCCTTTGCTGGAGAAGGTTTAGCGGGAGCTTTATCTTTGGACGCCTTCTCCTGGGCTGTGTAAGGCCACAGCCGCTTGTACGGTGGCAGCCCATCGGGCTGCGGTTTTTCTCTTCTCGCGTATACCTGCAAAGGTTTAGCCGCGTCCGCAGCTTTCTTTTCTTCCTTGGCGGGCGTCACTGGATTCTCTTCTGGCAAGGCAAAATTGGCCTCGCCGTCCAAGATCATGTACAACTCATCATCTTCTATAGTGCTTGCCGGCCAAGGTCCGGATGTAGTGCTGGTGCAAAGTGCGGTCTTCCTCCGAATGCGGGTCATTGCACGTAGTGCACCCGATTGACTCGGTCGGGAGGCCCGGTGGGTCGGCTATAGCGAGCATTTCTCGGAGGCGGACGCCTCTGCGGTTGGTTCTCTGGGGCTTTATCTTTTGTCAGCGCCGGTGGCGCATACGGCCTTCTAGGAGCAAAGTCCATTTGGGCTTGCTTCTTTTTCATAGCAGTCATGTCATTGGACATGGCATGATATCCGGAGGCCAAAGCCCGCACTTCTTGTAGAATCGTGTTCTGGATGCTGCTGTCGGGAGGCGGCAACTGTGCCGGTGGAGGCAAAGCGGCCAATGGAGGAGGGTTAGAATAAGACGCATACTGCGGGGGAGCAGGAAGCGTTGGAAAATGCGGAGCGGGAGGAGGCGGATGAGGGTAATGCAACTGAGGCGGGCCGTATTGAGTTACGACCGGCGCCGGATTCCACTGCGGCTGGGGCGGCTGCCCTGAAGTAGACGGCACACCACCAGAAGCAGAAGGATACTGCGATCTGGGAAAGTCGGGATGAATCGGCTCTCGCACTCGGACGGAAGCCTCGCCAATGGAGATAATGTCGGCTTCGACTTGCCGGGCAGCTTCGTACGGTGCGGGAATTCGTCAATTCGGGCGATCTTCAGCGAGCGAGGCATATGTCTGAGTTGAAAGACCTTAGATAGTAGTGAGCAGCCATGCCGGTCGAAGGCCGAAGTTCGCGAGGTACCCGTTTCCAGGATCTCGCAAACCTAATGTTAAAATCAAACACCTCCTCTTGAGGATGCCTCTGGATTGCTTGGAACTGATGCAGTAGAGAGGTAGGATCAGCAGACTCGTTGCATCCTTTTACGAGCCTCCCGGCAAGTCGGGGCCAACCGATGATGGATCCCTCCGCGGCGATCTCCACCGAGAGAGAAGCTTTCCCCTCAGGGAAAGGGCCAGCAGACGGGTCTTCACACTTTCATCGGTGATGGTATGCAGTGCGGCCAGGGCAAGGATGTCCTGGATGTGCTCGTACGCCGTCTTACCGTAGCCGTCGTATGTGGGAATAGACTTTAAAGCAGCAGGGGGCACAGCTTGCTGACCGATCAGGGCCAAAGGCCCTGTAGAGTCCACCGCCGGGAAGAGATCATCGTCATTCGGCTGTTGGTCAGCCATTTCTTCTTCTTCTCCGCCCTCGGTTGTGTACTCGGTGTCGGTACTTTCCAAGGATGCAGGATTTTCTTCTTCCTCGGCCTCTTCTACTTCGTACTCGGCTCTTCCGACCTCAGCTTGGCCTCTTCTTGGATCTCAGCCTCGGCTTCGTCGAAACGAGCTCGCGGATCAGCCAGCCTGGGTATCTCGCCTCGAGCGTGGATGTCTAGTTCGTAGAACTCGGGCGGGCTTCTCGGATTTCTTGTTCGCCACCTTCTCGTGTGCATGAAGGTGACAGGACCGGTCTTCTAGACTCGGAGGATTTGTTCGTGCGGAGTCGCCGGTGTTCGGATTTGGAACAGCAATGAAGCGAACACCGGTGCTTCGATTCTGTCGGGGTGAGAAACTTCCTTGTCTCACCAAGAGCTCAGGAACTGTCAGCGCCAGGTGGAGACTGATCGGAAAATCTCTCGTCAGATGTGGGACCCGTGTTCCGCCGAGCGGGTCAGAAGAACTGTTGCGCTAGGTGGAAACTGGACGGGTACTCTTTCTTTAAATCGTGGGACAAGCGTCCCACCGGGCGTGCCAGAGAAACCGTTGGTTACGAATCTGCCATGAGGAAAGGATTTTTGGTTAATGCGCCCAGATTCGCCCACCAGCATGAAAGGCCGGAAGGAAGAGATGCCTTCCGAGCCAAATCTCCGGAGAAGGCCGGCTCCTTTTGGGGGGTTTGATTTAAGCCAAAGGGAACAGGAAAGAAATAAATGAACGGAAAGAGACAAATGTACAGAAATAGATTACAAATATGTCCAAAGGTTGGTGGGGGGAACTAACAGGACGGGAACACACCAATCACCGCTACTTACCGCATACAAACACAGAGCATGACAAGGAACTGCAAAACCTAGGCGTACTTCCGATACACCAGCAGCGCATGCACGACTTCAATAGCTCCCTAGCAAACATTCCCTACAAGGAACTAACAGCAGGGGATCGTATCAATCACCAGATACGTACACTGACAAGGGTAGAAAGTAAACCTAGAGATTTCAGAGCCAGGTATATGTGTTAGGCAGAGAGTTTAACCGCACGACTTCAATGGCTCCCTAGCAAACATTCCCTACAAGGAACTAACAGCAGGGGATCGCATCAATCACCGGATACGAGCCGACAACGTCACACATAACCGATGGAACTGCTACCAGATTTATTACATGAATGCTTTAAATTAATGAAGTACAGAGGGTGCTTTAAACAAGCAATGCTAGAGGAACCTGATCGCCAAATGCCGAAATGAATCAACGAGCCGCGACACAGGTGGGCCTAAGGCATATAATGAAAGACAACATAAAAGAATAAAGACGAGTAGAACGAGAACCGGGCATACGATTGTATTCATAAGCAGAAGCACGGTTAAAGTAAGCACAGTAGTTCCCTAACAAACATTCCCCTTCCACACTTTACAATGAATTTCAGATGGGCTTTTATAGCCCAAGTCCCACCCGTTACATTAATGGGCACGAGTCCCAGTCAAACATAAGCTGACATAAGCGGCGAAAGAGCTGCAAATGCTGACCTTTTGTCGGACTGGGCTGTACCCGCAGCATGGTCTTCCTGGAAGCTGGACAGCTACGTGGCGGAGTGCTGGGTAAATCTTCAAGTCGGCAGGCTCGCTGGTAGCTGGAGCAGGTGAAACCTCAGATCAGCTTTGAATGAGGATATTAACGCAGGCGGTGCAGGCAGCCCATGCTTATCCCTTTTTGGTCGGTAGTCTTGGTTCAAATCCCGAAGCTGGACACTTGTCTGATGATGGGTTATGCTGTGTGACACATGCCTGCCTTAGAGGGCAGTCTATCCATCTTCGCTTGGGATCGGGGCTCCTTGGGATGCGTGCAGAAATCAGTGCAATCGGGGAAGGCCTTCAAGCCTTGGTCAAATTCCGGGTTCGTTCCCCTACCGCACACTCATCAAGGGCGCATTCCGACTCGTTGAGAAGTCGAATCGCGCACGAGCGAACTACTGGTGTCTGCCGCCATATGGACCTGCTCCGGCATTGTATCTTTCTTCTGCATTGACCTGCCAGTCTGCCAGTGCAAGGTGCGCCCAGAAAGTGGGGCGAAGTCGGACTTCGCACCAAAACTGGGCGAAGTACGAACTTCGCACCAAAACTGGGCGAAGTGCGAACTTCGCACCCAGACTTAGCCAATTTCAGATAGACCTGCTGGAAAGCTGGAAAATCAACTGGGGAACTCCAAGGAAAAAAGGGGGGAGAGAAAGAGAATGGGAAAGAAAAGGAAAGGGAGAGAAGGAAGAAAAACGGAAGGAGGAAAAGAAGAGCAGCACTATTACAAAACAATATTGAAGACATTGCACCCCGTGCAAAATGTGACAACAGGCACAATTGTAGGAAAAAGAACAACAGTTGGCAGAAGATGTCATATAGTTGGAAAACGTCCTATGGCAGATTCGGGAGAAACAACAGGAACTTTCAAACCTTCATATCCACCTCAGTGAAAGGGAGCAAGTGATTGTGACCTTGGAGGATGAAATGCTGCGCCAAAAATCAGCCAAGGAATTGCTTTTGCAACAGAATGCAGAATTAGTGGCCCAGAAAAGTCAGCATGAGGATACCCGGTAGAATGAACGGGAGGCATTGCGTAATGAATTGCTTCAATCACAGAATGAACAGGAGGCATTGCGTAATGAATTGCTTCAATCATAGTAGTGCGAAACAACTCTCAAGGAGGAATTGGAACAGAGGAAACTATCTTCCTCAACCCTGACACTATAGCAGATGAAGGAAATCTTCATTTAGTGCTATCGGAGTTGTCAAAACTCCAGGAAATGAAAGATAGGGTCAATAATATGGGATTTGAATGGGCCAAGTATTTCAATTATGCCAAGAGAGTTCGCGATGAACGAGAAGCCTTCATGCTCTGGGTGCAGGAATTGGAAGGACTCCAAGCTGCTGAGCCAAAAGTATGCTGAAACTTCGACAAGACAACGCAGAAAGTCGTTGAGGACATTGACTACTTCAAAGGGGAGGATAGATGTAGACAACAGTTCCAAAAAGAAATGATAATTCAGAAGTGTTTGGCAAAATGTCTACATAATGTTTTGAAGTTTTGACTTGATAAAATGTTTAATATAATGTTTTGGACAATTGTATAGTCAGCCGTCACATAATGATTACGGACTGATTAGTAAAAGCATTGTAATGTCAATAAATTATGTAAATCAACCGTCAGGAAGCTGTTTAAGACTGGTTAGTTAAGTCTTAGACTGATTAGTTAGCATCTTAGACTGATTGATTTCAGGTTGATTACGAAGAAACACACGCTTATACTGAGAGGGGGGGGGGTTAACAGTATAAGATAAAACGTTTCTCTTTTCTTCCCAAAGTAATAACTTAAAAATATTAATGCAGTAATGAAACATTGCACAAATCACCACACACATAAGAGACAAAGATTTTACGTGGAAACACCCTCTCGGGAGAAAACCACGGCAAAATATTGCTTATATTTTTCTTCAATAAATTTCGTGGGCACAAACCCACAGGAGACACCAATCCCCTTGAGGCACCAACCTCACTCAGTTTTGCTCCAAAATTGATCACAACCACTGCTCAAATCTGCTCACTACACTTCTCAAATCTGCTCACAAACACTGCTCAAATCTGCTCCCAAATCTGATCAATAATGGCATCAAATTCTTCACCTTTTCTTGAGTTTGCTTTCTTCAACTGAAAGCAATTCAGACATATTCTACCCAGAATTCGTTTAACCTCCTGAACATATAGAATGATATATTGGTAGCTTGAACTGGCCAAGATATCCTTCACACTTATTAAGTCTATCGCTTCCACATGTCTCACATTTATTACATTTTAAAGGTAGCCCAAGTCTAGCACTAGATAACTTGCATGTTGAATTGGAGACGTTTATACCTTGCTTTCACTCTATTATACTTCCATGTTATTAAGCACTTATCCAGCTCTTCAAATTCTGAGTTTCCACCTTCTATACTTGCCAGGCCCTCAAAGCTTCTTCTGAGTGCACGACGGTGGTCTTTTAATCACCGTCCTCCAACGTCTCTCCAAACTCCTTCAGAGAGCACGATGACTGTCTTCTAATCAGCGTCCTTCAACGTCTTTCCAAACTCCTTGAGAGTGCACGATGACTATCTTCTAATCAGCGTCCTTCAACGTCTCTCCAAACTCCTTGAGAGTGCACGACGATTGTCTTCTAATTAGCGTCCTCCAATGATTTTGCATGAGAGTGAGTTATTGTCTATATTCCCTGCTCCTCTTACTGTGTTTTACCAAACTCTCCTTATGCCAAGTGGTTCTTTATGCGTGAACGTTCTACGATTTGACCTGACCACTACGCACTTCTACTATGCTTCACATCTCACGCTGTTGCCTCTAGATTCTTTCTTGAATGTTCTATCCTTAAACCTTGTTTGCACGGCTGACAAAATTTTGAGTGCCACAACCTCTTATAAAACAATACCGGTTTTCGGTTCTCACCTTGTTTGCAAGAAAGAGTGAGCAAATACTTGATTCATGACAACTGATTATGCTCCGTCTTCACTGTCCCCACTAGCTAGTCCACCTTCGTTCTACTCTCACTGCATTGGTTTCATCTCTGCCCTTCTGCGCAGATTGTCTTCTTTGGCAGGTTCCTCGGCATCCGCTGGAAACGTTCCTCGATGGTTGCTATGATTTGCAATTGTCCCTTGCGTCTTCTCTCCGTGCGGTAGTAGAACGGCTACAGTGATATCTGTGTAAGTCTGCCATCCAAACTTGTAATGCGCCTGTTAATGCTTGCGGATGTATGATCTGATATTGTTAATATGGCTTTATCTCTTGTCATGCGTTCCAGCTATCGTTAGGTTTATCTAGCACCATCAAAGCTTAAGAGAAGAAACATTCAATTGTGTAGCCTTCAAGAGCACTCTCCTCAATGAGTATCTGATAGTTTTCTTCACTGCGATCAATGAAATCTTCAGTGAAGTTGTTGACGTCTTTATTGTGTGTGAACCCACTTCGATGCCCCTCCGTGCTATCTGCTTCTATAGGCGTTACACCAATGACTTTGCGTTCCTCTCTTCAATGTCTCTGGCTCAAATCATATTCAATGTTGCTTGACTCAGTATTTTCGAGTCTCTCTTCTCAACGCTCTTGAGTTTGGAGTGCAACGCTTGATGTTCTCTTGTTCTCAGGCGTTTCAATTTGTCCTTAGGTGCTCCACAATAGTTGTCCAATATCTGCTCCTTAATGCACTGTAATAGCCTTGTTTCCATCCTAACGCTTGCTTTTGGTTCGCCGCTACTTCAGCTCCAAAGTGTTACTTTCGCCAACCTTCTATTGCACCTTGGTGTCGCCGCTGCTCACTGTTACTTTGCTCCAACGATCAAATCACCACTGCTGCCCTTCCATTGCCTCCGTCCGGCACTTGCACTTCGCAAATATTTCTCCTTCTCCGCTACGTCCTGCCGCTAGGGTTTGGCTACTCCTTTGCCTCCGCTGGTTGTTCTGCTCCACGGGTAGCTCCACTCCTCGCTTTCGTCTTCAATTCTTGCGTAATATCCGCTTCGAATATAACCGTGATGACGTTCATCAAAAACTCTACCTTCCACTCAAAGCTTCAATTATTTATATAAACCTTTCACTTTTATTATTGGCGCCCAGATGGTTGGCCTATTCAAAAATTGAAACTTCACCTTTATAATATTTAAATATTATAAAACCTTCACTTTATAATATTCTTCACTTTATAATATCCTTCACTTTATAATATTTAAATTTAATATTTAAATATTATAATACTTCATTTGAAATATATTTACCTATTGTTTGCTATTCACCAAGTCAGCCTTTGACATCAATGACAACTCAATAATTCTAACAGATTAGTTCTGGACAAGTTAGTGAAGGCTGTAACAAGTGGACAGTTGGGGACATTGGAGCCTGGTTGGTTATAGTAACCACCAAGGCCATCCTATAAATACACCCCCTACTCATTTTTGTAATATCCATATTCATGTAGAGTAATTCCACTGGTTGTCAAGGAGAATAGTTGCAGAGTTACGTAGTATGTGGTGTTGGATGTGTTCTTCAAGTGCTAATGCAATGATCCAATTGGTGTTTCCGTTGTCTTGTGCAAATGTTGTACTTGTATGTTAGATCTTTGTTATGCAGATTGCAGGAGCAGGTATCAAGGTGAAGACCCTAGGAGTTGTATAGATCTATCTCAAGTATTGACAAACTAGAGGCGAGATAAGCCATCCTTCTGGCTTATCTGACATAAGCCATCAGTCTAGTTTATATGTTTGGAGCACAATCCGTCTAGGACTGATCCGTCCAGACCTACCCATCATTAGTCAATGCACTATCCGTCCCCGTCTAGACCTATCCGTCCTCGTCTAGACCTATCCGTCTGGCAGCTATCAATCTAGACCCATCCATCTAATAAGCAACCGGTTTAGGACTATCTGTCTAGACCTATCCGTCATACGTCAAGCACCATCTGTCAGGGATATATCCGTCATACCTAAGCCGTCTAGGCTAATTCGTTTGTAGTCATTGACCAGTTATTGGGGATCCGTCCTGCCTAATCAGTCATATTAGTTATCCA
This sequence comes from Wollemia nobilis, assembly GCA_028583015.1. NCBI lineage: Eukaryota > Viridiplantae > Streptophyta > Pinopsida > Araucariales > Araucariaceae > Wollemia > Wollemia nobilis. The sequence goes on along the minus strand of JAQPPZ010017058.1, from coordinate 33,064,631 downwards.
TCTGGGTGATAAACAACATAGGTTTAGCACAATGATTGTTAGTCAAGTTTGCCATTCCTCCCTCTCCTAAACTTGTCATTCCCTCGTCTCAGGAAGGTACTCACCACTATCTACATACAAGAATCATTCTCCATTTATGTGTTGGATGTTTGTGTGTTGATATCATTTTATAGGGTTATTGCTATGCATTGTCAAGCTAGTTGGTTGCAGGTTGGAATACTAAGATTTGTTAGTTGCAAGTCGCAGTCAAGGAATGCGGATGCCATCAAACAATGCCGACGATTGTTGTTGTGGAGAGCCGACACCCCGTGGAAGTGAAGTCACTGTCTGGAAGTCAAGTCATCATGTCGCCACAAGGTGCCATCATGTCATCATGTTGATACTAACTTGCTAGTAAATGTCGTCTAGAGGATGTTTTCTAGTGAATGCCACCTAGAGGATGTCGTCTAGCAGATGCCGTTTGGGAGTGTCGATATGCTGATTGAGCATTGAGTCCAATCTGCTGTCTAACATGTGTTGTCGTATGCATGTTGTCATCTGACTTTTTGATAACAATGTTTCATTCCAAAGTGTTGATCGCAGATGTGTTGGCTCTTAAACTTTGTTCCTATCTTGTTGTTGGGAAGACTCATCATTGTGCTACAGTCAACATTCTCCACTTGTATTGGAACATGACCAACAAAATCTCCTCCTAGTGCTTCATTCGTTGGTGGCTATGCTTGCACCACATCAATTGTGGTTTGAATTTCTTCGTCAACGTCTTCTTGCGCATGTTGTTGCGTTGTTCTCCCATCTGATTGTTGCGCTATCTTCTTTGCACCTTGCACTTCTTGCGCAATAGACTCCCTCAACTTTGGCTGCTATCCACCCATGGCATCCCTACTTGAAGTCATTCCTTTGGTGCCCATACTGGTATCTACATTGCCTCCTTGCATAGCATGACTCCCTGATTGTGCTAGAACTTCCCTTCATACTGCCTCTTGTGACGTTCCACGTTCTCAATCTAACCCTCCACCACCTTTTGCATACTGCCCATCTATCTTTCTTCCTGTGGCCTGCTATAGGGATCTTAGACTTTCTAGCTGTTGTTATTGCTGATGTCATGGCTATTGTTGTTGTGTTGGGGTCCCATCCACTGTTGCTCCAACTTTTTCGTCTCTTCTCCTTTCAGACCAGCTCCTTGGCATGTGATTGTTGCTCCTCAGCTCCATCTGACTCCTCGCTGCCCTCTTCTCCTGAAGCTTCTTGTACTTTTCTCTTCTTCAAGACGCTCGTTTGCTTCTTTCCTGGAGTGCCTGGCTTCATCATTGGAACCATAGTGATCCATCTGAATATCGTAGGTGCATGCTCCAGAATAATTCGAGAGGGGTCCAATCATAGAAACTGAAGCTTTTCCTTTGACATAGCATCCAACACCAAAGCAATGGCATGGAAGGCCATTGAAAAGTTCCTCATATACCGCATTAGAAAATTGTGAATATGGACTGAAAAAAATGATGCCCAATCATATGGTACTTCGGCCATAATTCCTTCCATGTACAGTATGAGCCAAGTGGGCATTTCCAAGGCTCCTTGGTCACCAAACAATCTTGACTTTATGGCGTTCATTTTGCATTGTAGCTCCTTTGACTTCAACTATTGCATCTTCAGTTCGTGGCTCTCATACTTCATCAATTTGGCCACCTCTTGCAGACGGAGATTAGTAACGTTGTCCACAAAACTCCAACGGTGATGCTCCAATCCTTCCTTTTTCACCGGTCTATTAGAATTCAGCAATCCAAAAGTTCTTTGGAAATTGCTTGGGGCGATCGTCGCACGAACCTCCGTGTTACCAATCATTACTCTACTAAGTATGACTTGAAAAAATCCTTGTCAAAACTTGGTACTTGCTTAATGAACTGTACTCCTACATTTTTGAATGCGGTCTTTAATGGGTGTTCTACCGGATTTTCTTGCTACCATGTTCTACAAAACTCTCTGGCTGGTGTTATCCATGTGATTTCTTCTAAGGGGATCTGCTTCCTCTCCTTTCCTTTACCCTTCTCCTTCCCCTAAGGTGAAGTTGTTGTCTCCCTTTCATAACTTTGTCTTCCTTCAAGGGTGTAGATCCTTGGCCTCAATTTGCACTCTCCTCTATGTTGCCTCATTTTCCCTCACTCTGTGTCCATGCCGTGTTCTCTCTCTCCACCCACACGGTCAGCTAGGCCTGTACCAAAGCCGACTTCGATGCCTTCCCCATGTGAGCAAGGCTTTGTTTGCAACACAGCCTCAAGTGGAACCCTCCTTTGCTATTCCACCCATTCAATTTTCTCCGAAATCCTTGGCCTTCTTTGCATCACTCTTGGAGTCACTCTTCACCACCCTTCAACAACTCTTGATGTGTGGCCTTTCAATGTTTGTTCTTAAGCTGTATGGCGTTTTGTCGTACGACCTTTTGTTGCTTGGCATTCTACTGTACAATCCTCTGCTATACAACGTTTTGCCGTACAACCTTCTGCTATGTGGTCTTTTGTTGTACGGCCTTTTGCTATACGAATTTTTGCTGCGTGGTCTTCTATTGTACGACCTTTCATCGTATGAATTTCTACTACATTGTCTTTTTTTGTACAACCTTTCATTGATGAGCCTCTCCTATTGTATGTCCTGCTTCTAAATGGGACAATCTATGAATAGGACGACCTGCCCTTTTCTAGACTGCGACCACCTACTAGATGACCTATATAGTCTAACCCTTCTGCACAATCATCCGTGCCCTCATACAACAATCTTCGCCACCTAACTACCACATCACCACCTTGCATGTAATTGTACATTGTGCTTTATCGTCTTTTTCCTTATTTATCTTCACCACCTCTTTTTTTTTTTTTTAAATTATCCATACCTTGTCATGTGTATGGCGATCTTGACGTCCAAACGAATTGTCTAGCTTATCGACTACTCCCTTCCTTTCTCTCGATGACGTCCTTGTTTGGCCTGTGTTGGTGTTGTACGTCTTGTCGTACAACTTTGCATTGTGCAGCATCTTACCGTATGGTGTTCCATTGTACGACGTTCTATCGTACTTCCTTCTATTGTATGTCATCCTGCCATACAACCTTCCCTTGTACGACATCCTATCATATGACGTTGCACTGTGCGGCGATTTGTCGTACCTTCTTTGCTTACCTACAACTGAGGCCTGTTTCTTCACTCTATACGAACTAGGTGGCCTGATTGCTCACCACCTCTTCTTGACTGCCTTCTTCGTCTCTATCTCCTCTGCAATAGTCTTTTAGGCTCAAATGCACTAATTTCTCCGTTTGCTTCTCCTGGATGGCCTTCAGCATCTTGTGACTATCTAGCCCTCATTTTGGATTGTTTGACTATTGTTTGGGATCTCCTGTTTCTCCAATAGCTAGGGCGTGGTCCTGATGGGCCACCCCACTAGCTGTATTATGATGGGTTGCTTTCTGAAGGCCAAGGGTGGTCTTGATAGACCTTGCTAGCTGCATGGCCTAGGGGTAGTCTGAGGAAAATTTCTTCCCCTCAAACAGTAAAGAAAGAGGCTAGAAAACCTCCGCCCTTGGTCGGGCAAACCCAAACAATCCGGGGGACCTAACGGCCTCATACACATGCCTTGGGTTGTTTAGTGGTCCTTGTAGACTACTTCGACTTCCCAAGAAACCATTCATAATTATTGGCAGATCATGACTTCTACTTGTCCGCCTACCTGCCTTGGAGGCATTTTGGTTTTGAGTTGCTTGTTGTTGCTCATCCCTCACTCTTCTTCCGATTTCCAATCTTGAGTTCCCACTGCTCCAGTCTTCCTCATCATTTCTTGAACTCGTGAAGAGTGTACTACTTGTTAAGGATGCTTCTTCTGGATATGTTTTGTTTCCAGAAGTTCTTCTATCCAATAATTTGATATCTTGTTGCATTCTTAGTAGCTCTTGTGCATGCTATCTCCTCAACTCTTCCATTCTTCTATTTAGTTGCTCACTTTGTTCACGCGACAACCATGTTTCCTCTCTCATTCTTTGTTGTGCACGACCAATAGCTGCAAGCAAACTCATTCCTTCATATTCACTACCTTCACTTTGAGGCTCTTGTTCTGGTAGTTCTCCCTACCCAACATACATCACCACCATCCGCTGTATGTTCTTTGCATTCATTGATCTCAGCCTTTCCTCTTCTCCTTCTGAAAATCTAACATGCACCCGAATTCGTCTACGCTCTGTAGACCAAGGCTGCAATTCCTTTTGTTCAATCATGGGTTGTATGTTGTCTTCCCTTCTTGCATTTTCTCCTCCAAAGAGCCAAACTAGCTTTTCTACAAGTTCATTGTTTGAGTCATTGTCATTTGTTGCACCATCTTCTTCCTTGGTCCAACTAGACACCCCAACTTCTTGGACCAAGATACCCTTAAAAGATTCTAAAGGCTGATTTGGTGCCATAGTCAGCCTTCGTATACTTGCTTCTTTTCTTTTGTATGGTTTTAACTTTGATCCATTAACTGTCTCGGAACACAATGTCCCATCCGATTTCTTCAATCTGATTGCGTCGTTAGTCCTCATCTCTTCTACTTAGAAGGGCCCAAACCATAATGTCTTTAATTTTCTTGTCTTGATCTCTCTTTTGCCATTGTACTTCAGGACCAAGTCACCTGGCTTCAAATTCATCCTTCTTGGGTGCTTGTCATGCCACAACTTCCTATAACGTTGGGCAATCTCCATTGCCCACTGAGCCATCACTCTCTTCTCGTCTAGTTTGATGAGTGTCGTTTGCCTCTCCTTCAGGCTCTCTTGGTCATCAAGAAGGTTTCGTACCATCACTCTCAAATTTGGTACCAAAAATTCAATCGGCACAATTGCTTCCTGACCGTACATCAATTGGAATGGCGAGTGGTTCGTCATTGGCTTATACGTAGTCTTGTGTCCTTGGTGAGCTTTCTTCAATCCTGAGTTCACTTCCTAGTCCGATTTTGTACAATAAACCAGCTATCACTTGAAATGATGCTGATTTGATGATGATTTTCCAAGGTTCCACAAGCCTGGGGGACGGGGGGACGGGGGGACGGGTTTCCGGGGACGGCGGGGGACGGCGGGTCGATTTTAGGGGACGGCTCGGGGACGGCTGGGGGGACGGCTGGTATAATACTATAAAAAATGAAATTTTTTAGAAATTTAGAATAATCTACACATTCAAAATTCTACACCCAACAAAAATGATATTTCATATTACTAATCAATTATGTAAGTGCAGCCATTCATATTCAGATTAGTTACTAACACATAAGTGCAGCCATAATTGAGTCATTTAACATTTTCATGTTCATATTAGTTACTAATTTGCAGCCATTTAATTGTTTCAAGTTCAACAACTATAACTTGAAGGTTCAGCCAAGGATATCAAGTGCAAACAATGTTCAAACAGTCATCATTTTAAGTAATAACAGTCATCATTTTTTCAGCCACCAATGTTCAAACAAAGACTGTCATTTTTAAAACTTTTCAATCACTAACTGTTCAAATATGACAACAATCAAAAATCAGAAATACTCATAGTATCAATGCTCATTTACAACAAAAAAAACTCAAAACTAAAATAGAGGTATACAATGTAATGGAACTCCTATGGAACTTCTGTTGGGCTATCACTATCAAAATCTGTATCACTATTTGATGAGATGCCCTCATCATCTAAGTGAAGATCCTCCAATGAAACTCCAACCAACCCCTCATGACTCTCATCCTCATCAATCTGTCCTGCATCCTCTGGATCAACATCCCATCGTGTAGGCTGGAGATTGCTTGTACTGCGGCTTAACTCTCTCACGAAGACGAAGAGAGCTATGCACCTGCAACTAGCTTCTCCGCTCTGCGAGAGGTAAGCCTATTCCTCCTCACATTGTGGATAAAGTTGTATGTAGACCAATTCCTCTCAGCAGCAGAGGAACTAGCAACTTGTGAAAGAACCCTAATTGCAAAATATTTCAAGTTAGGTGTGCTGTCCCCATATAGCTGCCACCATCCAATGGGATTTTTTTGGGCAATGGTAGCCCTATCCTCCCTACACTCTGGGTGGCTGAAGCGAGGGCCATCGAGATTAGCAAAATTGAGCCACTCATTTCTAATATTTGAGCTCTCCTCCTTCGCATATATCTTTCTAATGGCCTCCAAAAACCCTTCTCTCACCTCTGGATCCTCATGGGGAGGCACTCTCCCAGGCCTAAGCTCATACCACTTTGGGTTTACTGCATATGCTTGCCATATGAAGGGGGGTGTTCATCCTATCCCACCTCCTCTGTATAATAGGCCTGATGTAGGCCTCATAGAATAACGGGGGATGGATCTCTAGCGAGAAATGACTTTTTTAATCTCCCCCAACATCCTTGTCAAAAGTCTCATATATTTCTCCTAGACTAGGAGCATACGTATCGGCATATCTGATGACAGAAACAATAGGGGCAACAAAAGACACAATATACCTACAAGAAATCAAAAACAAAATTTAGAAACTTATATGTCACATTGTCATATGAGCACTCCAATTTGAAACAAACAATGAAAATTGAAAAATCATAAATTAAAATAACATTTTGGTTTCTTACTTGGCTTGAGACCACCAACTATCATCCAATGTTTTGTCTCTAATTTTTTTGCCCTCCTCTGTCCTTGATTCGGCCACCTCTTCCACTCCGTGCATACTACCATGGATTGTAGAGCATCTTGCACCTCAATCATCCTCTCCAATAAAATGAAGTAGGTGGCGTATCTAGTGTCTCCCGGTTTGATGAACTCCTTCTTTGAGAAGGACCGAAAGAGGGCTAACGAAGTGTGATGGTTGCAAATGAACATTTGCATATCTCTAGCTTGTGCAACCATCTCCTTCACCCAATCTATCCTCCCAATGTCTTTCAATGCATTGTTCAATGCATGAACACAACACGGGGTCCAAAAAATATGTTTATATTCTTGTTCTATCATTTTGCCTGCACGTTGGCAAACAGGGGCTGCATCTGTAACTACCTGTAGTGTACAACAAAAAATTAAAATGGTCTCATTTAAGTTTTTAACAGCCATTTAGAATCTAGATTTGTAATTTTAAAATTTAAAGATTTTAATTTTCTTTAAAAAATCTGAAAAAATTAAAACTTAAAACTTAAAGTAAAACAGAAATTATCGAATTGATTACCTGTACAACATTGGAGGCTCCAACCTCCTCAATAGCCTCCTTCAACTGAAGGAACTGGAACTCAGCATCCTTTTTTTTTCCCGTGCAATCAATGGCTTTGAGAAAATAGGGACCTGCTTTACATGTGACAATGATATTGATGAGTGGACGTTGACGAATGTCAGTCCACCCATCCATGATGATAGAACATCCATGAGTCAACCATGTGTTCCTCATCTGCTCCATAACCACCCTTGCATTTGGAATAGTGTTTGTCTAAAAGAGAGGTACGCAGCCTATTTTCTCCGGGCGGTAGATATGAAGTCCCTGCCTTGGTTATTTCTCTTACTGCGTCCTTGAAGTAGGGGGAGCGTGCAATATGGAAAGGCAGCCCATGTGCAAAAAATAATTTTGCTATAGCATCATCTGCTGATTCTCTTCCTTGCACATTAAACATTTCACTTACAGTTCCCCTTTTCTTTGAGGGCAGCGGTGGCATACTGGATGTTTGGGTTAATTCTTGTGGCTGTTCTAAGGAGGCCCCAACGTCCTCTCTAAATGATGGGCTGCTTGTAGATGAAGACAAACCAAAATTTTTAAATCTAGACTCTTGCACAATCTTATGGATTTCATTAACTTGTGCCTGGGTCATTTTTGGCAAGCCCTAACCCCTGTTCCTGCCTTATCTGTGAGATGAGACTCAACCCTAGTATAGCTGCCCTTAAATGTAGTTTTGCAAATATTACACGGCCATGTTCTTGAGCCCCCAGAAATTTTTTTCCCTTGGTCACGATTAGTTACAAATTGCAGCGAGTGGTTTTTATATTAAATGGACCCCTGGCATATTCTTTAAGTAACAAAGATGGGCAGCCAAAACTAGGTTGAGAAGCAGTGCTATCCCCTTTGGAAGTTTGGGGTTGGATGTTAGAGGATGAATCCCTAACAGCAGCAGTATTCATGTTTATGTTTGGATTTTCAGTTTGGTTTTCCTCCTCCAAAAAGACCATGATGCACTGCTGGCCATGTTTTGTGTTGAAAATTTGAAATTAAAATATAAAATTTCAATTTGAAAACTTCAAAACCCTAACAGCTTGGAAGAGGTAAAAAAAATTTAAAAACCTAGTGCCTTCTGCTGTTGTTTGCTGCCTTCTGCTGTTGCTTGCTGCCTACTGCTGCTGCCCTTGCTTGCTGCCCTTGCCTTCTGCTGTTGCTTGCTGCCCTTGCTGCCTACTGCTGCTGCTATGCTGCCCTTGCTGCCTTTGCTGCCTACTGCTGCTGCTATGCTGCCCTTGCTACTGCTGCTTTTTCCTTTTGCTCTCCAGCTCTCTTTTTCTCCTCTTGAAAAATGAAAGATGAGTGTAAGTAGTTTTTACTTTTTTGTTTTCACTTTATATAACTTAGTTTTAGGTTTAGGGTTTTGGAGGGGGGTGAGACTCAAAATGGGTCCCACCCCATCCCTTTTTTAAAAGTTAAAAAGTTAATTTTTTTTTTTTTTTTTACTTTTTCCCCTTGGTGGGGACGCCCAGCCGTGGGGGACGGCTGGGCCCCATGGGGGACGCCGGCCGTCCCGGGACGGCCGGCGTCCCCGGGGACGGCCGGCGTCCCCCATGGGGCCCGGCCGTCCCGGGACGGCTGGCGTCCCGGACGCCCCAAAAGGGGACGTCCGGGGACGGGAGGCCACAGGCCTCAGCCGTCCCCGGGACGTTTCCCAGCCGTCCCCCAAAAGGGGGACGGGGGAAACGTCCCCCTTGCCGTCCCCCGTCCTGGGGGACGTGGGAAACGGGGGGACGCGTCCCCCGGGGGTGGGGACGCGTCCCCGTGGAACACTGTGATTTTCTTCCTCTCGACTGTCGTCAATTCCTGTGGCAGCCCCCTCATTGACAAGTATTCTCCCATGTGTAAATTTTCCTAACCCTAGATAACTGCTGTCCTATGTTATTTTAAAATAAATCAGATCTGAAAATAATTTATTCAAACATGCAACAGTCACACAGATGGCTGGAAAAATAAACAGCGTGAACAGCAGAAGTTAAATATATTTCTGAACCTGAAATATTACAAATAAAGGAGGCTACAACTACAACAGGACACCCTGCTCTCTTGCTGCCTTTCTGGCCAGCAATTTCACTGTTCTTCTCCTCCTAAGCTTGCAGTTTTCCTTCAGCAATCTGTTCTCCTTCTCTTCTTTTATGTGTGTAAAACACTCTTGACCTTCTCCTTTTATCCTTGAAAAAGGTAACCCTAATCTCTCTAACCCTAAGATTAGATCTCATCTCATCTTGAGATGTAAGGTTAAAAATAGAAAATCACTTAAGTGAATTTCAAAATAGAATCACTTAAGTGAATTACAAAATAGAATCACTTAAGTGAACTTAAAAATAGAAAATCACTTAAGTGAATTTCAAAATAGAATCACTTAAGTGAATTACAAAATAGAATCACTTAAGTGAACTTAAAAATAGAAAATCACTTAAGTGAATTTCAAAATAGAATTAGAAATGTCTCGAACCACTTCTAGCACGTTCATACTAAAGCCTGTGCAAGAAGTTCCTGTCCGAGCTACATTTCTCAACACTCCCTCTTAGCGAGGAAGGAATTCTGCACCAATCCAAGTTTGTCTCTGAATGCTTCAAACTTCCCTTTCACTAAGGGCTTGGTCAGAATATCAGCTACCTGCTGATCTGTGGGAATATATTGGAGCTTTACGGCTCCCTTCTGAATCTTGTCTCGTATGAAGTGATATTTGATGTCTATGTGTTTGGACTTGTCATGAAATACTGGATTCTCAGAGAGTTTGATACAACTCTGATTATCACAGTATATCACCGTGGGATCCAACTCCTGATCAATCAATACTGTAAGCAACTTGCGAAGCCAGATGGCCTCACAACTAGCAATATTGGCTGCCATGTATTCGGCCTCTGTTGAGCTAAGTGCCACAGAAGTCTGCTTCCTGCTGAACCAGGATATCATGCCTGATCCCAAGCTAAAGCAGCACCCTGAGGTGCTCTTCCTGTCTGCTACATTGCCTGCCCAATTTGAGTCTGTATACCCCTGCAACCTCACTTCACCATCTCCAAGATATCTTAGACCATACTCCACCGTGCCCCTCAAGTATCTGAGCACATGTTTTGTTGCTACCCAATGCTCTTGCCTTGGCTCCACCATGAACTGACTCAAGGTGTTCACTGCAAAACATATATCTGGTCGAGTGTTGACCAAATACATCAAGGATCCTATCAGCTGCCTGTACAACGTAGGGTCCACCAATTCTGAATCTGAAGTTGTCACCTTCTTCAGATTAGTGATCATGGGTGTGGCCATAGGTTTGCAGTCCTCCATCCGAAACCTCTTTAGGATCTCAATTGCATACTTACCCTGCCCAAGGAATATCTCCCCTGGTCTCTGCCAAACCTCCAAACCCAAGAAGTAATGCATCATGCCAATGTCCTTCATCTCAAACTCAATTGCCATATCTGCTTTGCACCCTGCAATGAGCTTCTCTGCACCTGTAAGAAACAAGTCATCTACATATAGCACCAAAATGAGTAGATCAGTCCCAACAAATATGTAATATAGATTAGGATCTGCATCACTTTTGGCGAAGCCCACACTCTGCAAGTATCCATCTATCCTGGAATACCATGCTCTCGGTGCCTGTTTGAGTCCATATAAGGCTTTCTTCAGCCTACAAACATGGGACTCCTTCCCATTTACCTCAAAGCCTTGAGGCTGCTCTATGTACACTTCTTCCTCAATGATCCCATTAAGGAAAGTTGTCTTCACATCCATTTGATGAATCCTCCATCCCATAGATGAAGCTAAAGACATAACTGCTCTAATGGAAGTGTATCTAGCGACTGGAGCAAAAGTCTCCTCATAGTCCACTCCCTCTTTCTAGGAGAACCCTCTCGCCACAAACCTTACCTTGAACTTCTCGATGCTGCCATCTGCAACATGCTTAATTTTGTAGAGCCACTTGGAACTCACAACTGACTTCCCCTCCGGTCTTGGCACTATGTCCCAAACATCATTCTTCATGATGGAGGTGTACTCCTCCACCATGGCATCTCGCCAAACCTGTTGGTCTGTTGCCTCTTGAAAATTGGAAGGCTCTGAATTTATGATGTTACTCATCAATGCCATGTAGTTTGAAAACTTCCTTGGAGGTCTGCTCTCCCTAATCATGCTTCTAGGAGCCTCAACATACTCCTGAGCATCCCTCAATGTCTGTGTAAGCCATCGAGGTCTCCTGATAGAACTGGAAGGGGCTAATGTCTCCACCTCCTCACCTGAAGGTTGTTGTCCTGAACTGGAAACCACTGGTGTCTTTGGTGACCCTGGCTCAACCTTCGGAGCTTCCTGCTCCTCATTCTCTATCACTGGAATAGGCTCATGGGACTTCCTGGATGCAACGTCCTCCTCAAACTTTACATCCCTGCTCACTATTGTCTTCCTCTTCTCTGGAATATAAACCCTGTAAGCTTTTGAAGTCTCACTTGTATCCTACAAATAAACCCTTCCTACTGGAGGGCTCCAACTTGGTCCTCTTCTCTACCGGAACATGGATATAAACTGGACATCCAAAGATGCGGAAATGACTCACCTCTGGTTTCACACCAGTGAATGCCTCCTCTGGTGTCTTGTCCTCCAAGATCCTGTGAGGACACCTGTTCTGGATGTAGACTGTTGTGTTGCATGCTTCTGCCCAAAGAAACATCGGCAAGCCCTGGTCATGAATCATGGCCCTAGCAGCCCCTATGATGGATCGATTCTTTCGCTCTGCAACCCCATTCTGTTGTGGGTTGTATGGAATAGTCAACTCCCTCTTGATTCCTGCCTGCTTGCAGAAACCATCGAACTCCTTGGAGGTATATTCACCCCCATTGTCTGATCTCAAGACCTTGATCTTCTTCTCTGTCTGGTTCTCAACTAGAGCTTTGAACTCTTGAAACCTGCTAAAGACTTCATCCTTGGTCTTTAAGAAGTAGATCCATGTCTTGCGAGAGAAATCATCAATAAAGGAAACATAGTACATGCTACCTGAAATTGATGCTACTGACATCGGTCCACAAACATCCGAATGTACTAGATCTAGTATCTCCTTAGACCTATGCTCGTTGTTTGGGAAAACAGCCTTGGCATGCTTGCCAAGCGTGCACCCTCTGCATACTCCCTGTTGCTCAATGCTGAACTCTGGAAGACCTGTGACTATCTCCCTCAGAATAGGCAACGCTATATGATGCGAGTGCCCCATCCTCTTGTGCCACAACTCACACAAGTTGTTACTGCTATGAACTAGGGCTCGAACAGGTTCACCCTGCAACTTGTATAGACTGCCTTCTCTAACCCCTATTACTTGTGCTGTTTTCGGGCTAGATTCTTTTGGTCTAATAAGGACATGTTGGTTCTTGAACTCCATTGCATAACCCTTATCCTCCATAACCAAAACTGAAAGCAAGTTCTTCCTGAGACCTGGAACAAACAAAACATCATCAAAGTCTAAAGAGTTCCCTGACTGGAGTCGAAAAGGAATGGTACCAATTCCTGCAATTGGATATTTGGTATCATCACCAAGCTCAACCTGAACCCCTGAGTCCTGCTCTTGTAGACTGGTAAAACACTGTCGGGCTGATGTCATGTGCCGAGATGCCCCACTATCCACATACCAAGCATCTCTTGGAACCGTGCTGGTAGAAAGGCAAGAGACCAATGAGAAATCCTTCTCGAATTTGGCAGCAAACTCGCTCATCTGAGTTTCTGCAGAGGCTGCTACCTGCGTCTGTTGCTGCTTCCCTTTGCCCTTCTTGTCTGGACACTTGTGATGCATAATGGTCGTGCTTATGACAAATGAAGCACTTGATCTTGCTCAAGTCCTTCTTCCCTGGCTGTGAGGTTGACTCCTCACTCTTTACCTTACCCTTGCTGGGTCCTTTACCTTTGCCCTTCTTGGTTTGCCCAAAGAGAGCTAGGTTATCGTCACCACCTTTCTTGCTGGCCTTTGACTCCATCCGAGTCTCCTCCTGGATGAAATCATCCCACAGTTTCTCAAAGGTGGGAAGGTGCTCACGAGCACAGATGCCTTTGACAAATGGTTCCCATGAAGTTGAGAAACCATTAAGTGCCACGTTCACCAACTCTGTGTCTTCAACCTTCTCCCCAACTGCTGCCAGTTGATCACGAATCTGCGTGATCTTCATCAAGTAACTAGTAACGGTGTCAGATCTGGTCATCTCCATAGATCTGAGTTTGTTCCGCAATATCATCTTCCTGTTTATGTTCTCGCTCTGGTAGAGGCTAACCAGGGCATCGAACATCTCCTTTGCCTTAGTCTTCTCGGATATGTGAGGAATCAGGTGATCCTTCACTGCATCCAAGATCATCCGCTTGGCCTTCACTTCCTTCTTTTTGTGAGCTGCCAATTGCTGCGGATCTGTAGGCAGAGTCACATCATCCTTGACAATATCCCAGAGATCATTCTCTTCCAATAAGAACATTACCCTAACTTTCCAGGGCAAGAAATTGGAGGCACCTTCCAATCTATCCTCAAATCTGAGGCTAGCTCCTGCCATCTCTGAGATCTGCTGCACAAACTTTCAGATCTGATATGAATGACTCAAAAAACTATCCTGCAAATAAGCTTAGTCCTTCAAGCAAAAAATATGAAACCCTCTAACTGCTGTTTTTTTTTAATATCCAGCAGTGATCTACTACTGTAAACCCTTGAGGATCTCAATCACAGAACCTAGCTTTGATACCATGTAAATTTTCCTAACCCTAGATAACTGCTGTCCTATGTTATTTTAAAATAAATCAGATCTGAGAATAATTTATTCAAACATGCAACAGTCACACAGATGGCTGGAAAAATAAACAGCGTGAACAACAGAAGTTAAATATATTTCTGAACCTGAAATATTACAAATAAACAATGTTACCGGTTCGTTGTGGGTTCGGGTTCGGGTTCGAAGAACCCGGTTCATCGGTACGGCAATTTTTTTTTTTCTTGGGTTCGTTTTGGGTTCGGCCGTACAAAAATTAATAAAAATAATATATTAATTTACTAAATCAACATCATATATTAATTTACTAAACCAACATTTTCATTTACTAAATCAACATTTGCTAAGCATTTCACATTGGTATAAACACTCAAAATTGGGCTACTTGCATTTTTAATGAACCACATCAACACTATCACGTATTGAAATATCAAATATTTTAATATTCATTTTCAATGTCTTCATCAGAAGCATCAACATCAACATGTGATTCATTAGAACCACAAGCAGTAACACTAGCACTAGCACTCCCACTCCCACTCCCACTGGCACTAGCACCAACACCAGCACCAACACCAACACCACTCGGTTGGCTTGGCGAAGCCAAAGCCTCTATGTCAAGTAATAAATCATGGGAGTGGGAAGCATCTAAATAAACATCTTCTGCCCTGACATCCCAATGCTTTGTTGGCCCTTCCCTATAGTTTGATTGCATATGCGATAAAATGCGCAAGTTGGAATGCACGTAGACCAACTCCTCAGCCTTCTTTGCTACCAGCTTGTTGCGCTTCTGCGAGTGGATAAAGGAGTATGTACTCCAATTCCGCTCGGATGAAGACGAACTTGCAACCTATTAAGAAAATCACAAGTGAAATTTTTTCAAAACCAATGCAAAATAAAAAATTGAAATTATACCTATAAAAGTAGAGTTCAAAATTTATAAACCTGTGATAATATTTTGATTGCAAGAGATTGCAAGGTTGGGGTTGTTTGCCCATGCAAATACCACCACATATGAGCATCCTTTTTGTATTTGTCGCGGCAAGCGCTAAGGCTATGTCCTATAGAGCAAATGAAGTCTCCAAACTCAGTTGAAACTATGTCCTCAATCTCAGGATCAGGATATAGCCTTCTGAATGCTGCCTTGTATCCTTCACTAACTTCAATATCTTTATATGGTGCAACTCTACCGGGCAAAGAAAGGATTTCACTACTATAAAATCAGGGACTCAATGCAAAGGCAAGGAGATGCAAGGGAGTCGTCATTTTGTTCCACCGCTCAATTACAAATGATTGCACTTGTTTGAAAAATGTCTCATGGGGATCTTGCTCTTTTGCATTGATGATGGCTTTGATCTTCTCGATCATTGAGTCTATCCCATCATATACCTCTCCTAAACATGGCTGATCCATGTCTACAAATCGGATCATGCTTATGATAGGCTCAGTTATTTTGAGCAAGTAATCAACACGACCCCACCAATCATCATTAAGGATCAACATCTTTATTTTTTGTGCCCTCTCAGTGCTTGACTGCCGCCATACACTCCAAAGGTTACTAATAACCATACTTTGCAATGCCTCTCGCACTTTCACAAGTCGCCTCAAGACGATTGTGTGCGAGGCAAATCGAGTTTCAGTAACCTAGTAAAATAAAAAAAATTAGACAACAAAACAAAAATGTTTTCAAATTTTAAAACAAACTAAACATCATTATACAAAATTCTTACCTTTAACACCTCCAATTTTGAGAATTGCTTGAATATAGCTTGCGACATATGATGGTTTGTCACAAACATTTGAATGTCTTCGGCCTCGGCATAAATTTCTTTTATCCATTCAATTTGTTTCCCCAACTTTTGCAGTATTAAGTTGAGTGAATGGGCAGCACAAGGTGTCCAAAATATATTCCCGTACCTTGCTTCCACCAACATCCCTGCTGCTCTACAATTTTTGGCATTGTCCGTTATGACCTGAACAACGTTTTGAGAGCCCACCGATTCTATTGCTTCAATCAAAATGTTAGCAATGAATTGGGCATCTTTCACTTGCCCTTCACAATCAACTGCTTTCAAAAACATTGCCCCTTTGGGGCTTATTGCAATGACATTTATCAAAGGGCGATTTTGTGCATCTTTCCATCCATCAGAAACGATGGACAACCCTGTTTCAACCCATGAATTTCTAATGGGCTGCAATGAATCTTCTACAAAAAAATTTTCCTTTGTCAACAAAGTGGTGCGCACCTTCTCATAACCTGGGCCTTGGTACCCTTTTGGAGCATCATTAATGGCTTTCACCATATCTTGCCAATATGGTGATCTAACCACATTGAAAGACAAGCCATTGGCATACACGCAACGTGCAATCATCTGATCTGCAATGTCCCTAGACTCGTTTTGGAATGCCTTCTCCAATGGTCCCTTTGTTCTTTTCCGTGAAAGAGAAGAATCCTCTTCGTGCGTGGAAGGTGTGTTTGAAAATGGATGGGGTGCAACCACAAATGGGTTGCCAGCATGAGATGGGGCAGTAGGTGGCTTCTTTGATCGAGATCCTTTCTTTGCCAAAGGATGTCCTGATTGTAAAGTGGCTAAAGCATCTGCGTCTTCTTGTTCTTTTATGTATTGCAATATCACAGATTTTGACACTGGTGCATCTTTTGACCCTGGGCAAGCTCTGATGCCTTGGCCAGGTAGAGCACATAAATGAGCTTTCACTCGGCTGTATGAGCTACTATACCGAACATTGCAGGTATTACAAATCCATATGTAGCCCCCACCCCCTGGAATCTGCTCTAACATAGTGACATAGTTCCATAGTGGGGCTTTTGGATCAATTCTAAATCGGGACTTGCTTACTGAGCTTGCACTTGTTGCCATTCTAATTTATACTTTGCAAGTGAAAACTGAATGTCTAAAAATTTGTTCTTTACTTGATGAACTTTGAACCTGAAATAAGGAATTGTAGATAAAAAATTAAAATGACAGAAGTTGTGAGGAAAAATATTTTTTTTTTCATTTGATAAATGATTTATAAATTTAAATTTTAAAATTTAACAAGTACCATAAAAATTAAAATATAATATTGAGACTAAGTTATACTATTTATACTTTAGTCTTTAATATTTTTTTATTTTTATTTTTATACTTTAGTCTTTGTTTATTGGTGATGCATTATACATATAATGTATAGTTTTAAAATAAAATTAAATTAAACCTCTTCAATAAAAATAAAGGAATTTAACTAGTTAAACTGTCAATAAATTATTCTATATAAATGATATAATTTTATTTATTATTATATTAAATAATAATAATAATAATAAATAAAAATAGAAAATCTTACTAATGACTCCCCACGTTGAACTCCCGTAATGGAATTTGACATAAATATTATAAACTATAATTTAAAAAAAACACAAATTAAAATTAAAAATCCATTTTAATAATAATAATAAACTCTACTATAACACAAAGTTCTATATAAATGATATAATTTAAACAAAATTAAAGACAGGAGACGAGTTGCATATTATAAATAAGTTAATAACTTATATTCGATAAAATTAAACACTTATTTTAGTAAAATAAAAGTTAAACACTTATTTTAGTAAAATAATTTTATTAAACACTTATTTTAGTTTAAACCCGTTTCAAAAAATTAAACACTTATTTTAGTAAAATAAAATAAGAGTTGCAAAGTGCGAGAACAATATATAACTTAGTTTCAGTAATAATTTAATAAAATAAAATAAGAGTTTCAAAATTAAATAAAGGAGACGGATTGCATATTATATTCTATTTAAACACAGGAGAACAATTATGTGAGGGCAAAGAGGACACGAGGGCACACGAGCATGTGACACGAGGTAGAGCGGCCAAGTGAGTAAATACAAGTGAGTAAATAGTCTAAATTTAAATCAAAGGGTGGGCATTCGCAGAGAGGTGAAGGGCATTCCGAGAGAGGTGGGCATTCGCAGAGAGGTGAAGGGCATTCCGAGAGAGGTGGGCATTCGCACAGGTTTCTGATGGCAGAAGCAGCAAAAGACCAGGACGGATTACACGGAAGGTAAATTCATATCACCTGCATTTATTTTTTTCGACTTTTTTGGATTGGCCCTCTTGTCTATAGTGGTATATTAAATTTTTCGGAGAAACTGTGCAGGTGAAGGGCCGAAGGCCTTCGTAGAGGAGAGAAGGAACAGCCGAAGCGTTCGCAGATAGAAGGCCTTCGCAGAGGAGAAAAGGAACAGCCGAGCGTTTGCAGAGAGAAGGGTTTATCGTAAAAAATTTTGAAATTGTTTAAACTTTAAATTTTAATGTTGAATTTCTACAATTTTTATAAAATTTATCTTTACTTTTCTAATATTAATCTAAAAGATTAAAACATTGTAGAGGAAGAGCTAACATACCTGCTAGGATGTGGAGGAATTCTTTACACCGTGAGCTATGGAGGAGCTATGGAGGAGTGGGAGGAGTTCTTTGCGCCGCGAGCTAGGGTTTCAACATCACGAATGGTTGAATTAACAGCTAGAAGTTCATGTTTTGTTTTACTTCGCGATGCCACTTGCAACGGGAGTAAAGGGAGTAGGTGGAGTAGGTGGAGTACGTGGGAGTCGGGTGTCGGGAGTCGGTCTTCGAATTTTTCATTTTAATTTTTTATTTCAGTATTTAATTTTTTAAAAGTAATATTTAATTATTTTTATAATAATATTTTATTTCGGTTCCCTGTGGGTCCGTCCAGGGTCCCGCCCGGGAGACCCGGATACGGCCGGGTCCGTCCAAGGACGGACCCGGCCGTATCCGGGTCTCCCGGGCGGGACCCTGGACGGATCCACAGTCGGATCGAACCCGGATCCGGACCGAGTCCGTCCAAGGGGACGGACCCGGCCGTATCCGGGTCTCCCGGGCGGGACCCTGGACGGATCCACAGTCGGATCGAACCCGGATCCGGACCGGGTACGGACCGTTTCCGGATCCGGGGGTCTAGGGGTACCGAACCGGTAACATTGCAAATAAAGGAGGCTACAGCTATAGCAGAACATTTCTGCTCTCTTGCTGCTTTTCTAGCCAGCAATTTCACTGTTCTTCTCCTCCTAAGCTTGTAGTTTTTCTTCAGCAATCTGTTCTCCTTCTTTTCTTTTCTGTGTGTAAAACACTCTTGACCTTCCCCTTTTATCCTTGAAAAAGGTAACCCTAATCTCTCTAACCCTAAGATTAGATCTCATATCATCTTGAGATGTAAGGTTAAAAATAGAATATCACTTAAGTGAATTACAAAATAGAATCACTTAAGTGAATTACAAAATAGAATCACTCGAGTGAACTTAAAAATAGAAAATCAAGTGAATTTCAAAATAGAATCACTTAAGTGAATTACAAAATAGAATCACTTAAGTGAACTTAAAAATAGAAAATCACTTAAGTGAATTTCAAAATAGAATTAGAAATATCTCGAACCACTTCTAGCACGTTCATACTGAAGCCTGTGCAAGAAGTTCTTGTCCGAGCTACATTTCTCAACACCATGTACTTGTACCACAATGGTAGCGCAGTTATTGCAAACAAATGAGCATTTGGAAATTCATCCGACTGTCCTCCCTCTGCAGATTATCCTGAGCAAATCCTTGACAACTGATCCACTATTACATGTTTCTTCCTTGGTCTGACCACCACATGAAACACATACTTCTGCAACATGACGACCACTTGCTAATTTATCTGTGAATGTGATGAGGATTGATGACTAGCATAGCATAGGATTATTTTATTGTTCTAAGACTTTAGCTTAGGATTTATTCTATTAATTTTTTAGTGTATTATCCTTTCTTTCATCCTATGTAAAATGTAGCTAAGAGGAAAGCTAAAGATAGCTTTCTAGAAGACAGTTTGTTTGTTGGTTGTCTGTTTAGTTGATTAGTATTCCATGTTGAGCTCAAATCTTCCAATTGGACGTCACGTTGTGATCTAGAAAATATCACAAATAATGTGGTTTAGGCATATTAATGCCTATATAAACTTGTAGCTTTGTCGATGAACGTAATAAAGTTTGCATTCAGAACTTTGTTCCACATCAGTTGGTATAAGAGCCAGTTTCGAATTAAGGATTTGGATGGTACTTTCGATCCTCTGGTTGGGTTGACTCCTGTTCACACGACTCTTTAGCACGCTTGCAAACGTGTTGTTTCTACCTTGGCCTTACCATTTTGTCTATGCTTTGTAGTCACCTAGCATATGTTTTGAGGTAGATGTTGGTTGCCACCACCAGAGATGTTGGAACGTCTTACATTTTGAGGCATAACACGCACCCATTTTGAGCATTCTCACCTTGTGTGCACTTTGCATACAAAGAGACCATATCGGCCTCACCCATTTTGAGCGTTCTCACTTGTTTTACCTATTTGGAACTCCATGTTCAACCTATACAATGACTGTTTTTCTGCGATGTCGGTTGCTCCGCAACGTCTCAAATTTTTTTCCTAGCGGCACCGTTTTTCATGATACAAATTTTCCAATGACGTTTGCCCGACGCATTTTTACGACAATGTATTCTTCCAATATGTCTTGGTCACTGAGAACGACATCGCCAGGCCTACATTTTTCCGGTGGCCTTGGCAACTTACACAGAGCTTAAGGCAAATGACTTGAATCTGCATTTTCCTAGCATCCCTTTTTCGAGACATCCTCTTGGTGCACGATTTCCTAACATCATTCTCCCGTTTTTTTGGCATGCCTGATGTCGATTTCGGGTTGCTCTGTTGCCTTCAAGTCTTGGAAGTTCTTCATATGTTGGTCAGAAGTTTACCTGCTTTGGCTAGGAATTTGAATAGCCACCTAGCTCCGTGTAGACGCCACTCATGTGGAGGTCACAACACACTATCACTTGCCTTCATACACGCATACACATCTTTTCCTTTGTCCATTGCTACTCAACCTGAGAATACGTTGCTTGGATACATCTTGCAAGCTCTGGTGAATAGAACGAGACGTTTTCCCACATGAAAGTTTGCTATGTCAGATTCGAAGCACTATCCAGATTCAAAAGATTTGTTGCACTCTTGTGGTATTTTTTCCGTCGGTTCTCACATGCCCAACTCAGTTTGCTCACTCAACTCCCATTGGTGGGATTGCATCAATACTTTCTTCCTTTCATCTAAGCCAAAGAGTTGTTTTGAAGGTTTTGATTTAGCCACCTCGTACAACCTTGTGGACCCTCAATGTGTATTATGTTGTGTGGCAAGTTCTCTTGCCATGAGAACGACCGATCACGGAGAGGTATACATACCGATTCCCTAGACGTCAATTGTAGATCCTCAAAACTTTTGGATGCTTCGCACTCCTTGCATAATCACATTTTGGCCAATTTCTCGAATGGTTTGTCCATCTCATTGTACCATGTGGAGAGTGGGGATGTGAAACAAAGAAGCAACTATGTCACATTACCCATAAGGGTATTATGGCTGATGTGGCTGAAAATAGCCCCACAAGCGTCCTTAGCTTCAACAATCACCTAGACAACACATTTGCTCGTTCCATGTCAACAAGCAACCTAGACAAAGTGGTCCTTAACTAGTTGTCGTCGGTCCACCATGCAACCTTGCCAAAGAGCACTTTTGTTCGATCGCCTGGTTTCCTCATGGTTCGGGAGGGAGGAAAGAAGTCAAAGCCCATGTTTGTGAATTCTTTCCATGGGTTGCAAAACATATTTCGTCGCTAGCAATGTTTGCAATGTAGCAGGAGAGTAGAACCATAGAAACTTCGGTAAATCCAATGCTCTTGTAGCTATGACATCATCTCCTTCAGTCTTGATGCTTCGTGCGTGCAACTGTCAAACCAGATGACACATTTTCCAGTGTTTCCTGGTGCGCCGTCCTAAACCATAGAACCTGGGTGCTTGTCATCACCTTCGAGTACTACTTTGGCATTGAGCTCACCAATGACAACATCCTCACATCATATTTCTACGATTACTTCGACCTCGATGTAGAGGTCGTCGACATTGGTGGATAACAGGGACTTCCAGGTAGCTAGGAAGCTGAGGGGTGCAAGGGCGTGTCAGTGGTTCTCTTGCCAATTAATGTTGCAGCCCCATTTAATAGTGTTTGGCATCATTCTAACCTGTTGTGAATCCTTTTGGCATGCTAGTGGCCTTTGTTTTGGCATATTATTCTTTGTCTAGATCGCCCAGTTAGTAGCTTCTTCTCCACAACCTCTGTTAGAATTGTGTTCTCTGATTTGAATTTTGGATCAGACTTATGAAGTCTTTCCGATCCTAGCAAAAGGATTTGGGTTTTTGCTTCTTTCCTTCATAGTTCCGGATCTCTGCTCAATACTGCAATAGGATCTTGGATTTTCTGATCCATTTAGGCTCTTTTTTGGGTTTTCATTTTGACATGTAGAGACTATTTTGGAAGAAGACTTTAGTTCAAGACCATGGCCCTTTCTTTGATTCCATCAACCTTTCATATTATAGGTCATGATTTGGGTTATTATTTTCCAATCATGGGAATTGAATGGGTACTCCAACTTTGGAGTTGTCATTGTCTCTTCCATGTTTCATGCCATATTTTGGTTTGTCTCTCCTTTAGTGGATTTCATGCAATGCTTCATTCACCAGTAGATATTGTTCATGATAGTTTGCTTTCGCTACCTATTGATCATATCTTTGACAACAAGACTTGCCAGACTTGTCAGGCTAACACCACATCAGGCACGTTGGATTTCTCACAGCTTTCACATCAGGCTTACTGGATCTCTCACCCTTAGCTATCTCAAAATTTTCCTTCTCTTTAGCAAGCATTGGAGTCTATAGCTTCTATTGTGGCGAGGAATAATGACTAACATAGCATAGGATTATTTTATTGTTCTAAGACTTTAGCTTAGGAATTATTCTATTAGTTTATTAGTTTATTATCCTTTCTTTCATCCTATGTAAAACGTAGCTAAGAGAGAAGCTAAAGATAGCTTTCTAAAAGATAGTTTGTTAGCTGGTTATTAGTTTAGTTGATTTGTATTTTATGTTGAGATCCAATCTTCCAATTGCACGTCATGTTGTGATGTGGAAGATGACACAAATAATGTAATTTAGGCATAGTAATGCCTTTGCCGATGAACATTTTGCATTCAGAACTTTGTTCCACATTAGAATGGTCAGCTTGTTGATCAAATACAACAATGCTTGATGGTCTAAAATAGAAAGAGAAGGGATTGGAGAGCAGATAATGTCTGAACTTTTGTACTGTGTATACCATTCCCAAGGTTTCCTCCTTCGTAGTGCTGTAAGTCTTCTTTGCATGGGACAACAACCGACTTGAAAAATATATGGGCTGATCCAACCCAAATTGCCCCTCCTAGGCCAACCCGCATCCAATTGCGAAATTGGACACATCTACATGGATGTGAAACACTTTTTCCCAATCTGGAAATACAAGAATGGGTGCACAAACCAGTTTTGCCTTCAACTCCTCAAAGGTGATGCTCCATCCATCAAAAAGGAACATTCTTGTGCATTAACATATCTAACGGGTGGGATACTTGTGCAAATTTTTTGATAAAACTTTGATAATACCCGATGTGTCCCAAAAAGGATGTCAGTGAACTTACGTCGTATAGCTCCTCCATGCTCATAACAACTCTTATCTTGTCGAGGTTGGTCTTCAAACCTTGTTTGCACACCACGTGTCCAAGCAACTTCCTGTACAGTACCAACTTACATTTCTTCGGGTTCAAGGACAATCAATCATTCATACACGACTTCATGCATTCTTCCAATGCCTTCAAATGCCCATCCCTCTTCTCATAAAATGACCAATCATCCAAGGAAATTTTAACTTGCCAGTGGACATCTATTAAAAAAAGTACAAAATATTCTCTGAAATGTGGTTAGGGCATTGCACAAACCGAAGGGCATTCAATTATATGCATAAATGTTATTTTCTACTACAAAAGTGGTCTTCAATCTATCTTCCTTGGCAATACTGATTTGATTGTAGCCTAAGAATCCATCCAAGAATGAATAGATCTCATGTCTTGCTACCTCCTCCAAAATCAAATTAGTAAAAGGTATTGGGAGGGGATCTTTAATAGTCATTGCATTCAAACTTTGGAAATTGACATAGATACGGATCTGATTGCTCTTTTTCAGGCTGATCACAATCAGTGACTCCCATTCACCCATAGTCATCTTGAAGATTATTCCAGCATCCAACATCTTTTCAATTTCTGTATTAACCAGGGCCGCATACTTTGATTTCATTCTATACGGCCTTCTTTGTACTGGTTGTGCACCTGAAACTAGTGGAATCCAATGCACACACAGTTCAGGAAAAATCCCCTTCAAGTCCTTGTACTGCATGAAAATTTTGGAAGTTGCTGCTTTCAACACTAGGTCCCAATCATCTCCGCAATGAATTATCTTCTCTTCGTCGCTTTCACCGAGGTTGACCTGTACCATCTTTGGTCCTTCGTATTGAATGGTATCAGGTTTTGTTGCCACTTTAGCCACATCAAATGGATGTGCTGGTTTCTTATCAATAACTGCATCACCGACACTATATTCTGCAAAGTTCCTTGGAAAGGTCCACTTTTCCTCTTCCTCTTTGGCTGCAAGCTTTGTATTTTGACTGCACTTGCTGATTTCATACATACTCCTTGGTTCATCATGTTCTTCTTCTTTTGTATGAATGTACATGCAGTTTGGTTGGAAGACTTCATAGTCTTCCATCTGCCAATGGAGAATTCCGCTATCCAAGCGCTCTTCATCTTCTATGCACTCCTCCAACTCTAGCATGCCATCTTCATTTGGTTCATGTCCGTTTCCCTCCTTCGATGATGAACTCTCATCGGATGTTGCCATCTCCTCACTGACAAACTGATTCTTCAAACTGATCATATACTTGTGCTGGCCTTTCTTAAATGTCAAACGATTCTTCTCCCATTTGTGGTTTACTATTGCCGTGCATAGCCATCTGCATCCCAACAAAGCATCATGGGCAAGTTTATGCATAGCAATGACCATGAAATCCATAATGAACTCTTGTTAGTGATTTACTGATTTTCAATTGGGAGACCATAAAAATGGTGTCCCCAAATCTCTCCATGTCTTCTCAGTTAAAGACATTTATGCTTGATCCTCCATCTATGATCACCTGCGTCAACTTATGATTAACTCAATATGGATTAGTGTTGGCTTCTTTCCAGCATCTATCATCAAGACTATCGGATCAATATACTGATCCTTTCTTATTCTTGTTACTTGTAGTTGGCATTGCAACTCCACTCTCCTCGTCTATGCCATCTCTCCTACCATCGCATATAGCTCTTGTATTGCACACAGTAAACTAGATACCTTCACTTCACCGCTTGTATTCAACACTTGTGCGACCAACTGATGCGTTGACTTCTCCTCTTCACTTGTGATGGGTTTATTTTTTTCTTGGAGTAATATTTCTTGATTAGTCTTCCTTGTTTCTTCCTCTATCTGAACACATGCTTCCTGCCATCTCTACTTCTTGGTAGGATCTGGCTACTACTCAACCTTCCTTGCTTGTGCCTGTGTAACTGCTAGCACATGTTTCTCCTTTTGTTGGTCTTTTGGAGGCTCTTCAATGTCAATAAAATTGAAAGTCTGTGAGTTGCTTGAACTCACCTTGTTTGGGCAATTTGCCTCCTTATGATTGCCTGGTCCACACCACCAACACATATTTCCGTTATTGTTTTCGACATTTTCTCCAACTGGGCCATTTTGACAGTTGGGTGCAAAATATCCCCATTCCTGACATCTTCAACATTGGATGATTGGCCTTTCTTTCGAATCATAATGCAATCAACCTTGTCCTCTTGCTGGTCGATTTCCTAGTTGGGGTTGTCTTCTACCTTGGCATTGTAGGTAGGCAAATTGATGTCTGAGAAAACAGTGAACAAGTATTGTCAATCTATGTTATTTTGTAGTTCTTACGCAACATGTTCGACGAAATGTGCGCACATATAATAATAATGTTATAAAGTGGCAATTTATAATGTAATGTTTAAGTGAAGTATTAGTATGCCGACAAAGTCATAAAGAGAGTTAGGAAATGAAATGTAAATATGACTCAAATACATGTCAAATGTAATTTAGGGAAATGATGAGGTGTCGAGTAGTTGGAGGGTGCAACTAATTTTTAGTTGTATAAATAAGACCCTTCCCATTCATTCATGAGCGTATGGTCAGATTGAGATGCAGTCAGATGGTGTCAATGTAGTCACATGGTATATGATGCAGTAAGATGGTTGTGATGTTGGCCAACGTATGTGTGTGTGGTTGTGGGCATTGTTGGCCAAAGTATGGCTATGACATGATGGAGATTCTGCACAGAGTTGCAGGTTATGTATGTAAGAAGATGCTGTAACCATTTAAACTGTTGTCAATACAAATCTGCCTATATTAATTATCATTTGCTATTGCTGTTGTTATTGTATGTTTTCGGTGTATTGTTATTGCTAATTGTTGTGGATCTGTAGATTTATCAAGTAGAAATGGAATCAAGTTTCAATATGTTAAATTTTAGTTCTAGAGGTGGTTGTTCCTGTACCCGCCACTCATTGCTCCTTGTCTACTCTTGAAAGTGCTTGGCTTCTCTTCCTAGGTCTCTTTTTGCACCGTCAAGGTCTGATATCTGGTGCTTCTAAGACTGAATGGGCAATTAGCAACAACATGCCCCACAACCTCACGTATATTACAAAATTCATTCTATAGATGGTTACCATTGGTGTGTCCTTCCGATTTACAATCGCAACACCATATGTCTTTCTTTACTTTCTTCTTTTCCGGCTTTACATAGTTTATCATTTGGTCTAGATCCTTCCTCATGGCCTGGATTGTGGCACTTAAGTCATCTTTGTCACTATCTGAATGATCATCTCAGTAGTGAATTGCACTTCCTCCTCCTGCCCTCTTCTCTTCATATCGCTCTCCATAATGAGTGCTCTATAGAAAACCTCCTGATAGGTAGTTTGTGGGACTACCTTCATCTTCTTATATTGCAGCAACAGTCCATCTAGGAACCATTGTTTTTGCAGCCCATCTGCTGGCTTTACTTCCATTTTATTGATAAGTTCCTTCAAGTGTCTATTATATGACTTGATATTTTCATCTTTTCTTTGCTTTGTTGAATATATCTCATCGATAATCTCCATGTCTCCACATAGCAATCTGAATTTCTTGCTGAGTTCAGCCTTCAATTCATACCAAGTTGTGAAGGGGTGTGCTCTTTTCAAATGCCAATCCATTGCAATCCCACGCAATGTGGCCTGAAACAATCTCAACCATGATCCTTCATCGTTCACTTCGTTCGCTTGCCATATTGTTTCACAAGTTGCAATATGGCATTCTAGGTCCTTGCCATCACCCAGGAATTTCCTACACTTTTTCTTGCTTACAAGCAACGATATTTGCCATAGGGGGCTGTTCTTCGTCACTTGACGATTCTGGATTTGCAAATAGTCATCGACCGCTACCTTGTGCACATACACTTCGCGACCTCCTTTGCAAATACATGAGGGCTGGTTTTGGTCTCCTAAGCACACTCTCTCGCGGATGCCTTTGTGCTTGACTCTCGTCCTCTGCATCTCTAGGTACTCTCCCCCGCACTTCTGCTGGTGTCACTAGTTTTTCCACCTTGTCTCCTCATGCACACTCCATGTTTGTGCCTTCTTCACCACTTGCCCGAATGTTCTCCGCTGTCTGAACTATGTTTGCTTGATGCACCTCCTCTTGCGCTTTTTCCTTCGTTGTTAAAAACAATGTTTTCCACTTCTCACTTTCTTCGTCTAAACTATCCTCAAAGTGAGAGGACTCCACACCATTCAACTTCCGGTACTTCAAGTTCTGTCAATCTTCTTTGTAGCCCTTCCTCAACAACATTCAAGTCTTCATTTTGCTCAATATTCTGACGTTGTTGTGCAATTCTTCGTATTGGCTGATCTACGATTCTTCCATGTTGATGTGTCCCACGTCCTTGTAGCAAGTTATCTATCATTCACCTCTCCAAGCTTCATGCAATGTAGGTTCGAACTTCAAAACAACAACAATGCCAAATATAGCATCACGATGGTAATCCCCCCTTGGAGGAACAATTTGAATTGATAAATTTAATGATCAACTATGACTACATTCATCTCAACTTCAGGCAATTCAATCTGCAAATGGGAAAGTCTATCCTTTTCCAAACTACTAACATTCACTATTTGTCACAACTTCCCACTATACAGCAATTGCTCTCCATTGTACGACAATGGCTCTCCACTGTATGGCATTCAAGTCTTAACTATACGACAATTCTTGTATGACAACTTCATTATAGAGTGACTTCGCTGTACAACAACTTCAACCTTGCGCAACAGAACTTAAAAGGATACAACATAATCTATCTACTGCAGCAATCAGCAATGTCAACACATACAGGAAACATACAATAGCAATAGATGACGGACGAATATGAGTAGATATTTCATTAACATCTGCCTGTGCATACAATGCTTACATATACAGTCTGTGATCCTATGTAGAGTATCTCCTCCAGAGCAATGTCTGTGCAAATGTATCCACTGTCTCTACAATACCCAGTATCCTCCTATACAATGGAACGATTTACAATATTGATGCAAGAGCATCCGGGTTCACAAGCAATCTTGCATCGCCAAAGACAAAAAAAAGAAGAGAATTTCACAGTTGAAAATTAATTTTTGCTTTTATCCGGATTGCAATTTTAGCCGGATCTAATTCTGGATTGCGATGCATGTCGGAAATTTTTATTTTTTAATCTAAGATCTGATTTTATAATATTTTATCCAGATTGCAATGCATGTCGAAAAAAATAATATTTTATCTAGATTTGATTTTATAATATTTTTATCGGGTCTATATAAAGATGACCTTGTAACCATTTGAGACATCTCTAGGCAAATTGAAGAGCTCTTTGCAGATGTGTTGGCTGCGACATCTCCCAGAATTTTTTTTATGCAAGTAATTTGTTATTGTTCATTTTTTGGTTTGTGAGCTCGTGAGACATTGAAGCTACTAGAAAAGGCTGTCTTTCATTAGGCCCCCTCCTCTAGACTACATCATTTGGTATGAGTCCTGAAAGGAGAAGACATGGTGCATAAAGGAAGACCGAGGGCACCTAGAAATGCTGATATAGCTGAGATGTTGAGAAGTATTACAGCCATATTGGACACAACAGAGATAGCACAAAGAAGGGAAGTACATGTTGAGGATGTAGTGATGATGAAGAAGTTGAAGGTCAAGAGCCTAAAGAAGAAGACCAGATGGATGAGCCTGAGAGCAGACTTTTGAGGGCAATTTTGAAGATGGGTAGTAAATCAAAGTCGGATACTCCTTGCTATAGTGAAATTCTAAATCCTGAGGATCTTATAGATTGGATCATGGACATGGAGAAATACTTTGACTATGAGTCAATGGAGGACCCAAAAAAGGTGAAGTTTGCTTGCACTAGGCTAAAGGGTCATGCATCCGTGTGGTGGGATCATGTACAAACGGAGAGACAAAGAAAAGGCAAGGAGAAAATTAAATCTTGGGATAGAATGGTTGCTAAATTGAAGGCCAAATTCCTACCATCAAATTATCGGATGAGTCTATTCAAGAAGTTGCAAAACCTGAAACAAAAGGAGATGAATGTGAAAGACTACACGGAGGAATTTTACAAGCTCACTATTCAGGCTACCCATATAGAGAATGATGAAGAGAAAATTTCAAGGTATGTTAATGGACTCCGCATATCTATTCAAGATGATTTTAGTATGATAAGATTGAGGTCAGTAGAAGAAGCCTATCAATGTGCTTTGAAGGCAGAAAAGTATCAAAGGCAAAAAATAATCCCAAAGGAAGAGGATGGTTCTCTAGAGGAAGAGAACAATCAAATAGTGTTAGAGGGCAGCATATGCAAGAAGGAGAAGCCAACACTTCTCAAAACAGTAATTTCAGTCAAAATACAAGAGGGAGAGGAAATTCCTCAAGAGGAAGAGGCTACTACAGTAGAGGAAGAGGTAGAGGATTCACCAGAGCTTGTTATAGGTGTGGAGAAGCTGGTCATAGGGAATTTGAGTGTCCACAAGTACAGCAAGACAGCGGTAGAGGAAATGAAGCAAGAAATCATATTGCTCAAGCAGAGGAAGAGTGTTGCTTCACCAAAACACATGAAGAAACCAGAGCAAGGAGAATCTCTCATGATGAAGAGAGTGTTGTTGAAACCAGCCAAGGTGGAGCATGAACCAATACAAAGAATGAGCTTGTTTAGAACTTTATGTAAATTGGGAATTAAAATTTTGCAAGGTCATTGTTGACAGCAGAAGTATGGATAATTTGGTGTCTAATGAGATGGTAGAGAAGCTTAGACTAAAGAGGATTGAACACCCAAATCCATACAAAGTTTCATGGTTACCAATGTTACCGGTTCGATACCCCTAGACCCCCGGATCCGGGTTCGATCCGACTGTGGATCCGTCCAGGGTCCCGCCCGGGAGTCCCGGATACGGTCGGGTCCGTCCTTGGACGGACCCGGCCGTATCCGGGTTCGATCCGACTATGGATCCGTCCAGGGTCCCGCCCGGGAGACCGGATACGGCCGGGTCCGTCCTTGGACGGACCCGGCCGTATCCGGGTCTCCCGGGCGGGACCCTGGACAGACCCACAGGGAACCGAAATAAAATATTATTATAAAAATAATTAAATATTACTTTTAAAAAATTAAATACTGAAATAAAAAATTAAAATGAAAAATTCAAAGACCGACTCCCACGTACTCCACCTACTCCACCTACTCCCTTTACTCCCGTTGCAAGTGGCATCGCGAAGTAAAACAAAACATGAACTTCTAGCTGTTAATTCAACCATTCGTGATGTTGAAACCCTAGCTCACGGCGCAAAGAACTCCTCCCACTCCTCCATAGCTCCTCCATAGCTCACGGTGTAAAGAATTCCTCCACATCCTAGCAGGTATGTTAGCTCTTCCTCTACAATGTTTTAATCTTTTAGATTAATATTAGAAAAGTAAAGATAAATTTTATAAAAATTGTAGAAATTCAACATTAAAATTTAAAGTTTAAACAATTTCAAAAAATTTTACGATAAACCCTTCTCTCTGCAAACGCTCGGCTGTTCCTTCTCTCCTCTGCGAAGGCCTTCTATCTGCGAACGCTTCGGCTGTTCCTTCTCTCCTCTACGAAGGCCTTCGGCCCTTCACCTGCACAGTTTCTCCGAAAAATTTAATATACCACTATAGACAAGAGGGCCAATCCAAAAAAGTAGAAAAAAATAAATGCAGGTGATATGAATTTACCTTCCGTGTAATCCGTCCTGGTCTTTTGCTGCTTCTGCCATCAGAAACCTGTGCGAATGCCCACCTCTCTCGGAATGCCCTTCACCTCTCTGCGAATGCCCACCTCTCTCGGAATGCCCTTCACCTCTCTGCGAATGCCCACCCTTTGATTTAAATTTAGACTATTTCCTCACTTGTATTTACTCACTTGGCCGCTCTACCTCGTGTCACATGCTCGTGTGCCCTCGTGTCCTCTTTGCCCTCACATAATTGTTCTCCTGTGTTTAAATCGAATATAATATGCAACCCGTCTCCTTGATTTAATTTTGAAACTCTTATTTTATTTTATTACTGAAACTAAGTTATATATTGTTCTTGCACTTTGCAACTCTTATTTTATTTTACTAAAATAAGTGTTTAATTTTTGAAACGGGTTTAAACTAAAATAAGTGTTTAATAAAATTATTTTACTAAAATAAGTGTTTAACTTTTATTTTACTAAAATAAGTGTTTAATTTTTTGAAACGGGTTTAAAATAAGTGTTTAATAAAATAAGAGTTTCAAACTAAGTGAGGTTTCAAACTAAGTGAGGCAAAATAACCCGTTACTAAAATAAGAGTTATTTTGCAACTCTTATTTTATTTTGAAACTTTGAAACTAAGTGTTTAATTAACTAAGTTATTTTGAAACTCTTATTTTATTTTACTAGGTTATTTATAAAATTGTTCTCCTGTGTTTATCGAATATAAGTTATTTATAATATGCAACCCGTCTCCTGTGTTTAATTTTGTTTAAATTATATCATTTATATAGAACTTTGTGTTATAGTAGAGTTTATTATTATTATTAAAATGGATTTTTAATTTTAATTTGTGTTTTTTTTTAATTATAGTTTATAATATTTATGTCAAATTCCATTATGGGAGTTCAAC
This sequence comes from Wollemia nobilis, assembly GCA_028583015.1. Lineage (NCBI taxonomy): Eukaryota > Viridiplantae > Streptophyta > Pinopsida > Araucariales > Araucariaceae > Wollemia > Wollemia nobilis. The sequence continues at coordinate 33,032,451 of JAQPPZ010017058.1, read as the reverse complement.
ATGGGGAGTCATTAGTAAGATTTTCTATTTTTATTTATTATTATTATTATTATTATTTAATATAATAATAAATAAAATTATATCATTTATATAGAATAATTTATTGACAGTTTAACTAGTTAAATTCCTTTATTTTTATTGAAGAGGTTTAATTTTATTTTATTTTAAAACTATACATTATATGTATAATGCATCACCAATAAACAAAGACTAAAGTATAAAAATAAAAATAAAAAAATATTAAAGACTAAAGTATAAATAGTATAACTTAGTCTCAATATTATATTTTAATTTTTATGGTACTTGTTAAATTTTAAAATTTAAATTTATAAATCATTTATCAAATGAAAAAAAAAATATTTTTCCTCACAACTTCTGTCATTTTAATTTTTTATCTACAATTCCTTATTTCAGGTTCAAAGTTCATCAAGTAAAGAACAAATTTTTAGACATTCAGTTTTCACTTGCAAAGTATAAATTAGAATGGCAACAAGCACAAGCTCAGTAAGCAAGTCCCGATTTAGAATTGATCCAAAAGCCCCACTATGGAACTATGTCACTATGTTAGAGCAGACTCCAGGGGGTGGGGGCTACATATGGATTTGTAATACCTGCAATGTTTGGTATAGTAGCTCATACAGCCGAGTGAAAGCTCATTTATGTGCTCTACCTGGCCAAGGCATCAGAGCTTGCCCAGGGTCAAAAGATGCACCAGTGTCAAAATCTGTGATATTGCAATACATAAAAGAACAAGAAGACGCAGATGCTTTAGCCACTTTACAATCAGGACATCCTTTGGCAAAGAAAGGATCTCGATCAAAGAAGCCACCTACTGCCCCATCTCATGCTGGCAACCCATTTGTGGTTGCACCCCATCCATTTTCAAACACACCTTCCACGCACGAAGAGGATTCTTCTCTTTCACGGAAAAGAACAAAGGGACCATTGGAGAAGGCATTCCAAAACGAGTCGAGGGACATTGCAGATCAGATGATTGCACGTTGCGTGTATGCCAATGGCTTGTCTTTCAATGTGGTTAGATCACCATATTGGCAAGATATGGTGAAAGCCATTAATGATGCTCCAAAAGGGTACCAAGGCCCAGGTTATGAGAAGGTGCGCACCACTTTGTTGACAAAGGAAAAAAAATTTGTAGAAGATTCATTGCAGCCCATTAGAAATTCATGGGTTGAAATAGGGTTGTCCATCGTTTCTGATGGATGGAAAGATGCACAAAATCGCCCTTTGATAAATGTCATTGCAATAAGCCCCAAAGGGGCAATGTTTTTGAAAGCAGTTGATTGTGAAGGGCAAGTGAAAGATGCCCAATTCATTGCTAACATTTTGATTGAAGCAATAGAATCGGTGGGCTCTCAAAACGTTGTTCAGGTCATAACAGACAATGCCAAAAATTGTAGAGCAGCAGGGATGTTGGTGGAAGCAAGGTACGGGAATATATTTTGGACACCTTGTGCTGCCCATTCACTCAACTTAATACTGCAAAAGTTGGGGAAACAAATTGAATGGATAAAAGAAATTTATGCCGAGGCCGAAGACATTCAAATGTTTGTGACAAACCATCATATGTCGCAAGCTATATTCAGGCAATTCTCAAAATTGGAGGTGTTAAAGGTAAGAATTTTGTATAATGATGTTTAGTTTGTTTTAAAATTTGAAAACATTTTTGTTTTGTTGTCTAATTTTTTTTATTTTACTAGGTTACTGAAACTCGATTTTTGTTTTTGATGTGATATTATGCCCATGGATGCCTGTTACATTTTGTTGGGAAGGCCTTGGCAATTTGATAGAAAGGCAGAATGAGTACTTACACTATTGTGAAGGATGGAAAGAAATATACATTTGAGTCCATTAAAAGACAAAGAGGAAGAAGTGGACAGCAGTCCTAAAGTGTGTTTAATCTCAGGAAAACATTTCTAAGAGAGATGAACTAAAAAGAAGCTTCCTTTGTTTTCATAGCTAAACTCATAGGAGTTGGGGCAGCAGAGAAAGTGGATAAAATTCCACATGCAGTGAAAAGTATGTTGGAGGAGTATGTTGATATCCTATCAACGGAATTGCTGGATGTGTTGCCACCCAAGAGAAGCATCAACCACCATATGGATTTCATTCCTGGATCAAGTTTACCGAACAAGGAAGCATATAGGATGACACTTATAGAGAATGAGGAGATGAAGAGGCAAGTCCCTGTTGGACAAGGGTTTGATTAGAGAGAGTTTGAGCCCATGTGCAGTACCAGCCATACTAACACACAAGAAGGATGGAGATTGGTATATGTACATGGGTTCATGACTCATTAACAAGATAACCATAAAATACAGATTTCCATTGCCACAAATGGATGACTTGATGGATTTCTGGAGTGGAGCTAAGTATTTCATGAAGATAGATTTGAAGAGTGGATATCACCAAATTTGGATTAGAGAAGGGGATGAATGGAAGACCGCATTCAAGACAAAGAATGGGTTGTACAAGTGGCTTGTTATGCCATTTGGATTGACAAATGCACCAAGCACATTCATGAGATTGATGAATGAAGTGTTGAAGCCATTTCTTGGTAAGTTTATAATTGTTTGGATGATATTTTGATATTTAGCAAAAATAAAGAGGAACATTGGATGCATCTGAGGCTTGTTTTACAAAGATTAAGGGAGGAAAAGTTGCTAGTTAATTTGAAAAAGTGCAGTTTTATGAAGAGGGAATTAGTGTACTTGGGTATTGTAATTTCCCAAGAAGGTTTGCAAATGTATCCCGAAAAATGGAAAGCCATTGTGGAGTGGCCATCCCCAAAAAGCATGTTTGAGGTAAGGAGTTTCCACGGCCTATACTCACACCTATACTGGTTTTTATGCATCCCCGTACACAACTGCCCAAAACTGGTGTGTGCTATCACCAGGTTCTATCACCCTCTGACCAGACAAGTTCGGGATGCTGGGGGAAACAAGTTGTTTTCAATTTTCTCAGACGATGTCCAGAACACCTTCGCCCCCGGACAAAAACCGCCCTCAGATTATGTCGTCAGAACCATCAACACCAACGAGCAGAAGAGTAGATACCAGCTTACTCCTCAAATGCGGCGGTTCATGGACGAACAACTGAGAAAGAAGCCCGCACCTGATCAATTTCCAGATATGCCAATGTCTCTGAGACAGTTTAAGTACCCGGACATTTATTCGATCCTGGCGTGGGTAGTAGGGCTCTCCACCGACACAAATGTATATGCGTGGCAGGTCGCCCTCGCTGAATGCATCTCACATGGGGAATTTTACGCTCCTGATGCCATGGGGCCAAAGACAAAGCCCGTGTTCTTCGATTGGGCGGACTGGGTAGCTCGCATCCTGCATTCTCGGTTGACCGACTTGAAGAAGAGGAGCGACCCATCTTTCGGGTCAGGTTCTTTTCTAATCTGGTTGTTTTTCTATCATATGCATAGTAAGTTCCCCTCCATCGCCATCAATTGTACCGATAAGGAGGGAAAAGTAGTGCTAGTGTATCAGTGGACTCCGGTTCTGTCACGAAAGGAGTCCTATGTTTTCAACCAAGAGTTCCAAGGCCGTGCCCTGGAAATTATATGCGGCGCTTGTCATCATATCCCCAGGGAAATGAGAGACGTGGTGCAACAGAAGTTGGGGGATGTTTTCTAGCTCACGCAAGGTCTCATAATCAGGCTCTTTGGGTTTACTAGCAAACCCTTTCTCCTACCATATTATACTAGCGAGTATCTGTTTGCTTTAGAAGTTGCTCGGCAGAGTGACTACATAGATGAGGCCTATGACCATGGGAGAAAATGGGAGCACACTTGTGCCTTCCCTTTTGTATGGGGTGACATTGAAGTCTTTGTCACTGGGCAAAATGTATTCCTCGCAGCCACGCTCCAAGATTTCGGTTTGATCGAACTTCCCCAACGCTGGAGATACAACCCCTTGAAGATCTTCAAAGACTTCCTTGGTTTCAAGAGTTTCCACCTTTGCCCCCGTCTAGATATCGTGGAGCAGCGCAACAACCCGTCGGGCTACGACCTTGAGTGGCATATAGAAAGGATGCAGTCCTTCCCGCAGTGGCACAATTTCTATCATAGAGAGGAGGAATACAGCCCGTCGTGACACCCGTTGCCTGATTCGGATTTTGCTTTCTTCAGAAAGATAGGAAACAAGTTGAAAGGTTGGTCCGAGGAAAAGATCGCTAATTGGTGGATCATGAGGGTTCACCATAGAAAAGAAGCGTCTAACAGATTCCTCGTAATTGATGGCCAATTCTCTAAAATTTTTGATGCGAACTGCAACTCCTGGAAACTAGTCCTGTTTATGAATGTTGTGCCTCGAGGAACCGGCAGCGAAAGCCCCAGGAGAATAGAAGAGTTGTCAGAGCAGTCTGAACAGCAATCGGGGCAGTAGGAGCAACAGGAACAGCCGGCCAGACAGGTTGCAGAGTCCAGCCACAGCGCCGAGGAAAGCATGCAACCATCATCCAAGGAGGAGAGGTCAAAGAAAAGGCCGGCTGGCGAAATGCAGATGCTGCCTCCTCAAGCGAAGAAGCCTCGGACCAAATTTGCCCATGCTACCAGCGAACACCCTCCAAAAAGTCCTGTTGACACAGGTGCAAGCGCGGCTGCACCCACCGTTACTCTGCAAAAGGAGATGGAAATTGTTGATGTGGAGGCATACACTCTAGCAGAAGCAGAAGGGAGGACCGGTCAGAGTCCCATAACGCAAGAATTTTCCACGATTGGCTCTCACAGGAGAGCACGCAGGTACGTGCCCTCTCTCCTCTCTCCTCTTATGAACCTCTCAAAATGGTACCCCTAGGTGATGAAGTCATAGTATCCGCCTTGCCTGTGGGTAGCAAACCACCATCAACTATCCCCCTTGTGGTCTCTCGGCCACTAATAGAAGAGATTCAACCCCCCGCTACTTCCCAGCTTCCTCCTTTAGCGTTTGGTTCATACGCTTCGGCCCCTAATGCTTTTGCAGCCTCTGCCTCACTCGGACCAGGCGCCACAAGTCAAGTTCAATCATCGCCCTCAAATCCTTTATCTGTTGCAGAAGCCCTAGGTGGCGTCCCATTCCCAGGCTCTAACAGCCCGCCCACGGCTGTTCAGACCCCTGTTCCCCCAACAGTCACCGAAGTCCCCATCTCCACTGTTTACGATCCTTCCACAGAAGCCCTCCCCCAACAGGCCCTTTTCCTTTTCACACCTTTGTTTGGAGGGGTAGAACCTTTTGATACAGAACTGGAGATGATTGAGGAGCGTCCCCTGGCAGAGAGCCTACACCAGGCATGGCAGAGCTCATAGGGATGGCTCAAGGACGTCAGGAAGAAGAAGGCGTGGACCCCTGCTAAGGTTAAAAAATGCGCCATATTTAATCCCCAGAAAATGGAACTCCATAAGGTGAAAAAGGTGTCGAAGGTGCAAAATCCTGTGGAGGAAATGATGCCCTCAGATTACTCCCACCAGCGTACCATCAAGGACCTGAAGAAGCTTAACGTGGCAGAGGAGATGAGGTCTATTCATGTTAAGATTGACTCAATCTACCTTCATAATGAGCATATCAAGGAGCGTTGTTTCGCAGCAGAAAATGAGAACATGAAGCTAGAGGAGGCCCTGGCGCGAACCAAAGCCCAATTGGAAGACGCTCGAACGGAATCGGAGTAGCTACAGCAAGAAGTGGTGGCTTTAAAGTAGGAGGTCTCCGAGCATAAGAGTGTTGTTGAGCGCCATCTCAAGGCGCATGAAGAAGCAGAGGACCGGGTGAAAAAATTGGAAGCTCGGGTCCAGGAAGTGCAGCAGCAGTTCGAAGAAAGAGAAGCGAAGATGGAGATCTTCTCGAGGGACCGGATTAAGGACCTCCGCGCTCATTTGTTGAGAAGTTTCCGGTCTAGAGCGTCCAGCGCCTTGTCTGTTCTTATATACATTTCGGAAGCCAAGCAAGCGGCTTCTCAGGGCCGACCTGTCGTAGATCAAGTCGCACAGGAAATACAACGCCGACTCAATTTGGCCATTGAAGTGCAAAATTTGGAGCACATGGATCTCGAGGTCCCTGCGATGAGCCGAACTGTGCGGGATTGGGCTACCGCCAGATCGACTCTTCGTGCCTTCTTTTCCAAATTGAAAAAAGTTAGGAAGGCCAGGAGGCTATTGGACTCCTTTGAGCAAGAAAGGCGCACTTCCCTAGTGTACTTTCAAACCCTCACGCAGCTTGGTTTTCCCAGTTTCACAGATGATGATGGGAACCTTCAGTCCAGGGACGAGCTCAAGCCAGTATGGATCGCTTTTGAAGGCGATACTTCTGAAATAGACGATTGGGTAGATCCCATCACGGAGACGCGGGTGATAAATTTGATATCCAGATATTGCCAGATTGAAGCTTGCCTGATAGATCTGAGTAATAGGGCCAAATATGTTGATATCAACCAGATCGAAAGGTTCAAATGTCTGGTGAAGGCGCTCAGCGACCGCGAGCCGTTCCAAGAAGAGGCCTGGGCCCACATTCAACGCACTCATGAGCGCATCCGGGCACGCCTCCCTTCCCAGGAGCAAGAGCAAGAGCCTGAAGGAGAAGGAGGAGGCGAAGATCAAGAACATAGCGAAGAGGAGGAAGGAGAAAGAGAGAGATTGGAGGAAAAACCCTTAGCCAGCGACGGACAATCGGAAGAGGAGTCGGATGATGACTCCGAGCCCAATGGATGAAGGCTTAGGGTCCTTGCATTGAGGCAAGCTCAATACCCCGCGAGCCGCCAGGAATGTTGACAATTTTGTCACATTTTGCCTAAGGGGTAAAATTTTGAATCGTTGCTATATTGTTTTTTTTTTATGTTAATCCGCTTTCTCCTCTGAAAACAGCATTCTCCAGTAAAGGCTCTTCTCTGGCATTTTCGTGGCGCTGAGGCACAGCTAGGAACACTTCTTTCCCTCACTTTTCATGCATGATTCAAGTTTAGAGCAACTTCGCTCGAAAGAACAGGAGTCAAAAGGCAGTTTCGCCAAGAAGGGAGGCTAAACCAGCGCTTCGCTCATTCTTGAGGCGAGGGACAGCTTCGCTGGAGAAATCGAGCGAAAACCCCACTTCTGGCTTGAAAAATCGACTAAGGCAGCGAGGCCCACTTCGGGCCACAACACTGCCGAACTGCCACTTCGGGCCACAACACTGCCGAACTGCCACTTCGGGCCACAACATTGTCGAACTGCCACTTCGGACCCATCTCTGGCGAAGCCCCCCCATCCTCAGCGAAGTGTCGCTGTGGGAAAATATTTTGTAAGGCAAACAGTCAGGCTCACTTTCGCTCCTTGGCCGAGCGAAGCTACAGTTTGGGTCTGCTCTCTAGCGAAGCGGCACTTCGGGCCTGTCCAGAGCAAACTCCCCTCAACCGAAGTCCATTTCGGACTTAGACAAAGCGGAATTGCCGAAGCACAACTCTCCCCTAGCATAGCGAACCGCCAGATCGGGCATCGGCGAAGCTGCACTTCGGGCGTAGTTTCGGCGAACCTTCCCGCAGGGCCATGCCAAGGGCGATTTGGGCCTATTTCTCAACGAAGCTCCTGCAGATTATTTTTTGGGCACTGGGGCTGCTTTCAGGAGGCGCGCTTCCAGAGAAGAGGGTGGGTAGAAATTTAAGGCGCCTTCATGGCGCACGAGTTTGAAACCTCCTGCCCATCCCATCAAAGCGGCGATGCTAATCCCAAAGAGATCTCCTCACCAACTGCAGTAACTGCCAATGTAAGCTCCCAACGACAAATCTCAGGGTGAGCCGTGTCTAATAACTACGCACTTCCCGAGAGGCCCCTCGATCTGCGCTATTTTGCCTGACAGGGGTCAAATCTCAGCTGCCCCAGCAGTTTTTAGGGTTTGCTATTAATGCTATAGAGGTGAAGTCCTCTATAAAAACCAGCTCATTGTAATGTAAAAATGGGGGGAACGCTTTGCTAGAAAGCTGTTGTATTCAATTTCTGCATCAATGCTAAGAACTCTTGGCTCTGACTCTATTTCTTCTTTGTATGATGCCTTTTGTATTTATTTCTATTTATTTCGTTTCTTTATGCGATTGCTGTAATTCTGTTATCTGGATTTAAGCATCTTATATTGAGCGAAACTGGAATTCTTCTGAAGGATACATAGAGAAGAAAATACAGTGTTAGTTTATGTTTTATTCGTTGTGTTGATTGCTGCTAATTCGGATAGAGATAGGTAATCGTGCTGCTTGTTCTACCCCTCAGTTTCTACTATGCAATTTTATCTCTTTCAGTGATTTCCCAATCTCTTTCTAGTTCCTTAATCTAAATCCCCAGCTTAGTGTAGTAAAGGAACCAGCCTTCTCTAGAGATTGGCACGGAAGGCATTCCTTCCTTCCGACATTTCAAAGTTTTGGGCGGGTCTAGGGCGCATAAACAAACCAAATCCTTTCTTGGGGCAGATTCATAACCAACAGTAGTTAACAACAACTACCACCCTAGACACCTTACCTCTTGTAGACAGTAGTTCTAAGAAATAAAAATAAAATGTTTGTAGAAATAACCAAAACACTACATGTAATGAAATGAAATAATGTCAAATGTAGTTAAATAAAGTTTAATGCAGTCAAGATGAAATGTAGGGAAATATGTTTAAATGAAATGCAAATGCAGCCATCATTGTAAAACCTTAATAAATCACGTAATTTGCTAAGGTTGCTAATTAAGTAGGAAGTTTTGGTAGTTGAGTAACGACGTCCTGGAATTGGTTATGGCAACCACCAGGACAGTGCTTTAAATAGCCCCCTTATTTCATTTTGACAAGGGATCCATTCTAGAGATATGCAGTGCAAAGTGTAACAGCGTAAGGCTGGGTTGATAAGTTTGTACTCATAGAACTATGATTTCTGTATATTGTGCCATTCTGATAATGCAAACCTAACCATCTTATTCTCCAATTGCGTCTCATGTGTGATGATGAATGCTATGATAGATTGTTAGATATTGCGCAAGTGTTGATGTTGTGGCAAGTTGAAAGGCTTAGATGCAAAAGAGTTACAGATGCTGATTGGAGTGCCACTAGGGTGAAGTCGCAGACGTCGTTAGGGAGAGCCAATGCCATCAAGGAGAGTCGATGCCGTCAGAATGTACCATCGTTGACATCTAAGTCAATCATGCCATCATGACATCAGGTTGTCATGCCGACATGAGGTCTATCGTCTAGCAACTGTCGTCATGCTAGAGTGTTGTCATGTAGAAGTGCCATCAGACCATTGCCGTCTAAGTTGTGCCACCGTCTGAAGATACACCTGCCGACTAAATCCCAGTTGCTGTCATGAACAAGTTGCCGTCTAGAACAAAATCTTCTCCCAAATACTACAACTCCTTGGTCCAATAATTGTCATTCCCTCATCCCTAGGAATTCTCATTGTTGTGCTACACCTCTAACTAGGTGATAACTACCCTACATTCGCACTTAACACATGATTACATGCATTACATCGTACAACTTTATTTACATTACAAAACTTTGGACCATCAAATTTATTATGTCACAACTTATGATGTCAAAACCAATGATACAAAATTACATTATGCACGTCTCACTTCCAACGCACTTTATTTGAAATTTCTATTTCTTCAGTTGAGGTACGTCAAGACTAGCGCCTACATTGGCCTTGGTCAAGAATCATATTACAAGTTCAACACCTCAGATGATCTGAACTGAGGGGCCAAGGAGAGAAGACATTACTGACAATTGTAGCACAACAGTAAGGTTTCCCAGCAACAAGGGAATGACAGGTTTAAAGGCCAACAAAGGTGCAGTTAATGGAAGTATAAAGACCCATAACAGACGACAATGATTATCAGATGGCAACGTCTCAACTAACAGAGTCTTCTAGTCGGCAGACTCCCAATAGCCAGATTGGCAGTTACTAGGACAACATCAACTAAACGATATTCCTAGACAACATGCTCAAGACAACACAGTCTAGACGATATCCTCACGACAGCATGTCTCACATGCCATCAACAATTAGCATGATGGCATGACGGCATAGCGTGACAGCATGATCTCAAACAGCAATATCTTCCAAATGGCGGATTCCACTTCCACTACGTTGGCTTCCTATGACAATCGGTTTCATCTGACTTCATCTGCACTCCCTGACTACCACTGCACTTCTTTGTTTGAGTCCTCCAACCTGCAATCAATCACCTTGCAATACAAACCTAACAATCTAATCATAAATCAAGCATCAATACACAACCATACATAGCAAGAATGGAGAATGTATCTTGCATTAATAGATCTGCCACAATGGCATACAACTCAGAGAACTGTCTATCTCTATGACAGATCTGCTACATGCACTCAGGCATATCTCTCCATGCACATCTATACCTCTATGCTTCTCCTTACACTTATGCTTCCTGATCGCTCTCCCATAATGAAAAAAGGGGGGTCTATTTATAATGCAGTCTTGGTTGTTGGCAACAACGGTTTCCAGGACACGTTGCATATAACTACCTTCCCCATGCCTACGTACATAAAATATTTGCGCCAACTTTATAACATATGCGCATTTTCTAACTTATGACGGCTTATATATCATTTGCATTACATTTCATTTTATTTCATTACATTTCCCACTTAGACTTAGTGCCTTATTGCTTGGACATTTCTACAAACACTTTCATTTCTTCTTCTGTTTAGAACTCGTGCCTAAAACAATAACATCTTTCCCCCTATAATGGATGTTGTAGTGGGCCTTTGTAGTTGAGTCAAATCCTTCCAAATCTCCCTCATCATCTAGAAGACGTCCACCTAACTTCAAGACTTCAGCTTCAATCCTTTGCAGCTTCAGTAAGCAATTATTTGTTGGATGTCCCTCTCTTTTACAATATCCGCAAGTGGTCTTCATTTTCTTTGAAGACTTAGCCTGGCCCTTGAGCCCTTGGGTCTTAGCCTCCTTAGATTTGAATTCCTTTGCATGAGCTTGTATTTGTGGAATCCCACAATTCCGCATTGCTACTTGAAAGTGAACTAGGAAGAGAAGAAAATTGATCAAGAGTAAGAGTCTTTTGGGATTCCATAAACATAGGAATCATATGAACCATTAGGTTCAACATTTGAAAGGAGGGGAAGAGATTAGCAAGGACAATCTTAATGCATTCTGCATCATCTTTCTTTTTGCCTCTAGAAGATGCAATATTTGCCCTCAAAGCCTTAAATCTCACAATATAGTCCTCAACGTTATCAAACTCAACTAGTTTAAGAGAAGAAAACTCCAATTCCAAGTGACTTACTTTAGTAGTATTAACCTTCCCAAAAAGCTCATGCAATTTTGACCATACCTTGATAGGGTCACTCTCCTCTTTGATGTGGAAAAGCAACTTTGGTTCAATCAACAAGGAAAATAGGCCTGGAGCCCCTTCTGCTTTTTGATGGTGATTCATCATCAGGAACAACTGCTTTATCCTCCTAAAAGATGCACAAGTTCTTACCTCATAGCAGGCTAATCATCTGGGTTGACCAAACACTGTAGTTTCACCCATTAAAACAAGTAACTAGGGCTTTGTGATCCATCTTACACAATCCAGCCCCTAACACCATAGCAGTTTTGTGAACTGATGCCACCAATTCATAGAGCTCAAAAAATCGTGCAATTTGGAAAAAAAAGGGCTTAAAACACTTTTGTGTGCGAAAGATATAGCCTCCTAAAGTTTTGCCCTACTGGATCATAAAAAATTAAAAATTAAAAGCTCAAACCTTAGGGTTGCAAGGGCCAATCCTGACCTACCACTTGGCAAAATCTGATTTGCTGGTGTGATCCAATCACCTTTGCCACTTTTGCTTCTTTGATCCACCTAGTCATTGACACTTGCATTAATTTGATTGGTGAAGCGGTTTAAATACGCAAAAACGGAGTTGACATGGCATGAAAGTGGGCTACATCAATTGCCACGTGGGCTGGAAAATCGAAACTGCTCGAAAAAAATTTTGCAGGTGTGAGATGGACTCGAACTGAGGTCTCTTCGACGCTAAACACAATGCCTTATACAAGTCTCCATCGCTATGTTTGAGAAGGGAATGCGACTTCCACTCATATGCCTTCATCCTTCCTGTCTACAGTGAACAAAAAATTCGATTGCAATTCAAACCGGTAACCCTGCCTACCCAAAAACGTCCTGTTGGCCATCCATCCACAACACACAATGACGCTCAGAGGCCTAGCCCCATGTAGATAACCAAGTGCCTGATCGATTGCATAGGGAAGAGGCTCGATTTGATCCCATGCCCTCCCTCTTCCAACACATAGCTCGAACTACCATGCCGCACCAGCGTTAGGATGTTGGCACAAATCTCCAAAAAGGCAACTTGTTTCCCACGCACTACCATGGTTGAATGGAAGAGGCCCACAATGCAAATTGAAATTGGGCCCATGACAATAAAATGTTTGTGGCCCCTTCGCTCTAGCTAAAGTGGTCACCCTATGCGATGAATCAAGGCACAACCCTTCTTTGTGAAGAAAGGCACTACACGCTCCAAACCTGTTGAGCGCCAAGACAGAGCATGAAGGTGGGAAACGCCATATTTAAAAATTCAAATTCTGGCGAGAAATCCTCAATCCAATGGCAGCTAGCAGATCAGCTCTTCAAAGGGCATTTTTTGGAACAAAAAAACTGAGTTTGTTTTGACATTTTCTTGAGCAAAGCAATCTGGAGATAGAATCTCAAAGAAGAGATTTAAATAAAAATGTCCTAAGGTTTGGAATAAAATTAGGAGGCACCAAACCACCTTTCTACATGACTAAGTGATGCCACTCCGCACCCACTCTAATACCATGTTGGAATTCACAATATTTTCCAAAAACAAACGAAAGCAAACATTCACTCAAATTTCCAAAAACAAATGAAAGCAAAACATTCACTCAAATCTTATATGAAAAGCAAAAGGAGGACGAAAGAGAGAGCGATTAGGTGGGGCAACCGTAGGCACCATAAATAATCACTATATCCATGGATAATATTACACCACTCCGATGAGATAATAAGGAGTGGGAGGGGGCATTTATAGCAATACCAAAACCCCAATTCCATCATAAAGTTTATCTAGCAAGAAGGCTCTAGGTTAATTACAAGTTATAAAGTGGGTTTAACCATAACAAGGTTAACCATGACCCATAGGGCTTACATAATAAAATATTACAAATAATTAATACATTGTACAATGAAATGCCCTTAGGCCTATCCAATACATCGTGCACTATTAGCCTTGGCCAAGAATCAGATTACAATTTCAACATTTGAGGCATGGCTTCATGGCCAAAAATTATTTTTTAGATCCTAACCACACTGTACCACATTGTTAGGGACATAACTTTGTGCTTGGGACTTCGTTTTGATCATTCAAGAAGCATTGGAAAGATTGGAGGGAGAACAACAATTTCAGCAGGCAACAACTTTGTGGAGAAACGCTCCGAAGGCCCTAAAAAATGCAAAACAAAATATTTACTAAAAATAGTAATTTTCTATTTTTAGATTTTCATAGCCAAAATGCATCTCTAGCTATGTTGACACATTAGTAGAAGATAAAACACAAAAGGACAAGTCATATGTATGTAATTTTCATCAAATATACACTTTGTAAATCATGTGACCTTTGATATTCAATACGATGAATTTCCAACACACCAAAAATATTGTACATAGAGAGATGTGCCTCTGACCATAAAAATAAGAGTAACTGACGCAATGCTATAACCTCACATCTGAGAGATGTGCCCAAATGTAAATATGGATGCAGTGCTATAGCCTCACATCTCTTCTCAGAGATTGCTTGCATTGTACTTTGTTTTTTGAGCAATAAAGTCATTATGCTATTTTGCTTTTATATATATTTATTTATATTTGTGTTCGAGTTTGTTATCCTCTGTTATTTCTAAATTGCACTCTTTCTTGATCTTCCTTAACTCAAAATTCTAAGTTTTGGATCAAAAAAGGTGTAGCACACCCACATGCAACAATCTAACATAGAATCATATGTCAAATTCATAGACTACATACAAGTCAAAATGCTTCTACATATCACGGACATGTACTCGGTGACTCACTATTGTACCGGTGCATTACCTGGTGCCATTTTTGATATGCCACCTACATATAGTTGCAAAGATTGGTCCTTCAACATTTCTCATGGGACTTGGGAAAGAATTGAGCAAAGTTAAAAGTACTATATTACTTATAATTTTTAATTCAAATGTAACATACCATATTCTTCTTGTTGGTGCTATTTGCATATAATTGGAGTCTAAAGCTATGTTTAGATCTTTAGAAGATAAACATAATCTCTCCAATTTGAGCAATGATAGATTCCATGTTACCTTTGATAGTAGAAAAAACCATTGTACCCTCAAAAGAGGCTAGGTTAGAGGTTTTCGAGCTTGAATTTTCCATTTGGGACATAAGAGAAGATCAAACTAGCAATACTAATACTATTCAACTTTATATCCCTATAACTTTCAAATAAAATATCAAAATGAGAATGAAATCTTAATAAGAAAAAACTGAAGTAATATAGAGATATCGTAATCCTAGTCTAGTGGATCCAAATTACTTTTCCAAGATAGCTTGAAAAATTAAATGAATTTCACTGAGACCAACACTAGGGCTCATCAAATCCATAGTGAGTCTAACTACTAGAGTAGCCAAAGACACCTTGGGAAAAACAAGTTTCTAAATCCTGTGATTTAAAGGAAATTGAAAATTAACATCATATTCTTTTAAGTTATGCTACCTTTAATAATGTTAGATGTAACTTTACCCAATGAACACCATTACTTTTTAGGAAGTCTCGACTTACAAGATCAAATGGATATTGTTGTTTTTATTTCCACCAGGTTTAAGTACAGGAATGACATTTTAAAGATGGCATAGATCTGTTTGGTTTACTTCCTTTTTTATGCCCAATATGTCTTTTCAGTCTTAAGGGATGGTAAATCCATCATCATAATCAACAGATGACATTGTCTTTTCTAAAATATTCATAGTTTACTTGCATAAAGAAAGACGTCAAAGGGGGGCTCTGGCGATTTTCTCCTCTGAACCTGAGATTCTGAACCTTCGATTTTTCTCTGGTTTTTACGATCTTACTGAAGTGCATTTACGTTTCGAGGGATCTGAAGATCCGCTCGGTGCCCCTGGAGGGTCCAATGGGGACTTCTCCGGCCCCTGACTCTGGAAACACTAGCTCTTACGCTGATCTTTTCAAAGGCGACTCTTCCCCGAAGTCTGCTGAAGCGCAAAAAATGGCATACAAGAAGATCTTCACGGCAGTTGGGAATCGACCGTCAGCTCATCGGGTGAATGGTTGTCTGCCGCAGGCTGACTCCAGGCCAAAGATCGTCATCGAACCTAGCATGGTTGAAGAATCAGTACTCTACAGAGCGAACCATGACCTAATCTGCAAGTTTATGGGCATCCGCCCCTCCCTGAACTTCCTGCATTCATGGATCCGTCAAAACTGGGAACCCCACGGTGAGTACTCATTGTGGTTTATCAGTAATGGTTATTTTATTGTCATTTTCTCGGCTCTGGCCGACAGAAATAAGGCTTTTGAGTCGGAAAAGAAGAACCATGGCCCGGCAGGCCTTTTTGTTCAACCGTGGCGGGTGGGCTTCGACCCTCGTGTTGAACCCACTGCTATACCAGTGTGGATTAGATTATACGCCCTTCCTATGGAGTTCTGGGGGGAGCAGGTTTTGGCCATGATTGGCAATTCGATCGATAGACATATTGGGGTTGCCAGAGATACTATTGAAGGGAGCATGGCAGTCTATGCACGAATCTGTGTTGAGATGGATCTCAGCCAGCCTCTTCCGGCTGAGTTGGATATTGAACTGGCAGGTCATACCTGGATCCAACAGCTTGACTACGAGGCCCTTCCCTTCAGATGTCGGGTTTGCCATAAGCATGGGCATCTTGCCCGTTTCTGTCCTATTAATATGAACTCCAAAATGGAGGCCCCTTCGGATATGCCACACCTGCCTAAGGAGGATAAGGTCGCTCCTAATACAGATCCTAATAGCTCTAGTCCGAGCCAGAACGTTTCGAGAGAGGGTTTTGAACAACCCAGAAGAAGAAGACGATCCAAGAAAAAGGAGGGAAAGGAGCAATCTAATCTCAGGCCTGCTAATAGGTATGAGATTTTTAAATCCTTGGTTGATGAAGAGGATCACTCTATGGAGGGTTTGGAGGGTGTCAAAGAAACTTCAAATATTCCTGGACAGCCCCCCCTCTCACCTCCCCCTGTCATCCAGCAGATAGTTGATCTATGTGAAGTATCACAGCCAGTGTCTTCTGGTGCCTTAGTAGTCCATAACCCTGAGCAATCAGTATCTCAGGATGTCCACATGGGGATAGCAGAGAAGAGCAGAGAAAGGCCATCCTTGGGGATAACTCAGCTGGAAAAAAGACCAAAAAATAGCAATTCTCAGGGAGCAGGTCGGAGATCTAATAAGGAGCTGCTAGCAGCTCAAGGAGACAAATTGATCATGGGAGGATCAATGAGGACAATTGATTCTTATTGCTCTCAGGGTAACCCATGATTATACAATCTTGGAATGTGAGGGGTTTAAACAATAGAACCCATCAATCTGTTGTTCAAAGGTTATTAGAAAATAGCAATACTGATTTCTTGCTTTTACAAGAGACTAAGATGTCTTTGGACCTTATGTCTAAAACGGTTAACAGAATCTGGAGGGGTGCTGGCCATATGGATGTGGCAGCCCAAGGTGCCTCAGGGGGGATAGTGACTCTGTGGAACTCTCAGGTATGGTCTGCAATAGATCACCTTGCCTGGAGGGGTGTTCTCACTTCTCTCTTTCGGAATAATGTCTCGGCGGAAGTCGTTTTAATAACTAACTTTTATGGATCTCAAACCCTGGATGGTCAGAGGCGACAGTGGAAGGCTGTGCATGACATGAGAGTGTCTAGGGAAGATCTAGACTGGATTGTTGCGGGGGACTTTAATGCCAAATTATCTTCTAGAGAACAGGAAGGGGGAACACCCTTTCTGGATACAGGGGACCGTCTCATGATTGCCCAAGTCCAGGCTTTACACCTTGTGGACATTAAATGTCCTGGCAATAACTTCACTTGGACTAATAAAAGGAGGGAGCCACACAGTAGGAAGGTGAAACTAGATCGTTTTCTGCTTTCAGAAGAGACGTTTGTAAAATGGAACATTAACTTTCAGATTTTAGCAGGCCCTGTTTCTGATCACTGCCCTATTCTGTTGGAAGGTGGGACTGGAAGAGGACATATTCACAAACCTTTTAGATTTGAGAATTTTTGGCTGCAGAAAGAAGAACTTCGGGAGAAAATTCCACAGTGGTGGAAAGAAGGTCGTCCAGCTTATGGGAGAGCAATGTTCAGAATTCACAAACAACTTCAATATGTCAAAACTCAGTTGAAATTGTGGAGGCGGTCTAATAAATCTGACTTCCAGGCCCAAAGAGCTCCGTTGGTGGTTCGCTGGGATGAGGTCCAGAAGCAGTTCAGAGAAGGAGTTATCACTGATCAGCTCAAGGATGAGGATGATGCCTTGCGTAGAGCGGTGGAGGACATTGACAATCAGGAGGAGACTTATTGGAGGCAGAGAGCAAGAACTACCTGGTTAGTGGAAGGGGATCGAAATACTAAATTCTTTCACCGGGCTGCGTGTGCCCGAAGACAGATGAACAAGATGGAGGTCCTGCATGATGGGAATGGTCATTCCTTTGACACTCTTCCAGATATTCACTCTCATGCTATGGATTATTTCTCTAAACTTTTTAAGGAGAGTCCGGTTCAAGATGCTTCGGCCCAAAATGAAGTTCTTTCTGTCATTCCTGCTCTCATTTCTGAGGGTGAAAATCAGGCTCTCCTCAAACCTATTGATAGAGATGAACTGACAGCTGTTGTCTTCGGAATGAGTACTGGTAAAACTCCAGGTCCTGACGGTTTCCCCATTGAGTTTTTTCAGGCCTTCTGGGATTGCTTAGAGGAAGATGTTAGAGCTGTGGTTGAGGAATCCAGAGAAAACAAGAGAATGCTTAAAGCTCTAAATCACACTTTCATCACCTTGATCCCAAAAGGGGAGGAGGGGAGTCAGATTTCAGATTATAGGCCTATTGCCTTATGTAATGTGCTGTATAAAATAATCACCAAGGTAATGGCTGAGCGTCTAAAACCCCTTCTTCACAGAATTATCTCCTCCGAGCAAGGAGGTTTTGTGGAGGGTCGGCAGATTTTGGATGGGGTGGTTCTGGCTCAGGAAGCTATTCATTCAATGCACACTTCTGGAAATAAAGGGATGTTCATAAAACTGGACATGTCCAAGGCTTATGACAGGGTTGAATGGAGTTTTCTGGTCAAAATGATGGCTGCTTTTGGTTTCTCTCAGGAATGGATTGAGTGGGTCATGAGCTGTGTCTCTTCCCCGACCTACTCTGTTCTTATCAAGGGCCTTCCTTCGCAGCCTTTTGGAGCCTCTCGGGGACTCCGCCAGGGGGATCCTTGCTCTCCTTATCTGTTTCTGATTATGGCTGAAGGTCTTGGCAGACTTTTCTTGAAGAGAAGACAGCAAGGCAGATTATTGGGTGTTAGGGTGGGGGATGAAGTTTTATCGCACCTGCAGTTTGTGGATGACACTGGTCTGATGGGAGTTGCCAGCCTCAGGGAAGCAAGATCGATTAGAGATACCCTTAATGTTTATCTCCGGGCTACTCAACAGGTTATAAATGACAGCAAATCCAAGGTGGTCTTCTTCAATCTGGAGCACAGGCTTCAGAATAAAATTTTAGAAATTCTGGGATTTACTAGGACTGCTCTTCCAGTGGTTTACTTGGGGATTCCCTTGCATTTCAAAAAACTGAAACTTGACACTTGGAGGCACTTGCTTGAGGGCATCCAGGAAAGAATTAATCACTGGTCTCACAAGTGGTTAAGCTATGGTGGCAGAGTAACTTTCTTACAGTCAGTCATTCAAGCCATGCCTATCTACAAATTCTCTATCTTGGCTGCCCCGCTTTCAATTTGGAAAGATTTGGATAGAATGGCTAGAAAGTTTTTGTGGGAAGGACCAAAGGGAGAGAGAAAGTGGGCCTTAGTGAGCTGGGACAAGGTTACCCAGCCCAAGGTAAAAGGGGGGCTGGGACTGAGAGGATCCAGGTTAAATAATAAAGCCTTGGCTGGAAAGTTGTACTGGAGATGGATCTCCCAGCCAACTTCCTTATTTAGTAGAATTCTTACTAGCAAGTACTTGGGTCATGTCAGTCCCAGTGAGGTGGGCCGCTTCTCTTTGGAGGGTGCTGGATCCTTAGTTTGGCAGGCTCTCAAGCTTGGATCTCAAGTTATTAAAGACCAGCTATTTTGGAAAGTGGGGAGGGGGGATAAGGCCCATTTTTGGTCTGATTCTTGGGATCAGTTTCCTCCCATCACGGTTGAATTCCCTGAGTTACTCCCAATCAAAGCTGCCATAGAATCCAAGGGCTGGGTCCGAATTGAGAGTTATTTCAATACTACTCAACTGGGAGGGTATAAGTTTAAGAAGTTTAAGAAGTTGGAGGAGTGGCCAATTTCAATCCCTCCGGAGCTAGCACCCACCTTATCCAGAATCTTGAATGAAATATTTCTCACTGGGAGCGATGATGAGGATGAATTAGCTTGGGGCTTCGGGAGCCTTGGTGTTTACACTGTCAAAGATGGCTATGATAACATCCTCCCTGAGCCTCCCCCCCTGCTTTCCCGGTTGCGGACTGGAGACAGATTTGGCAATCCAAGGGCTGGCCGAAAGTGAATTTTTTTGCTTGGCAGGTTATGCATAATGGAATTCTCACTTTCGACAACCTCAGGTGCAGAGGTATCATAGGTCCTTCTCAATGTACTCTATGCCTTAAGAACGAGGAAACAGCTGACCATATAATGTTTGATTGCCCCTTCACGCGCCAGATTTGGAAGCGCTGGTTCTCTCACTTTAAAATCCAGCTTAATGGTGATTTGAATCGGATTAACATTCTGAACAGATGGAAGAGAGGTAGATTTAAATCTAAAGCTCTTCGTACCGGTTGGGAGCTCGGATTAAATTTCATTTGGTGGCAGATGTGGCTGGAGAGAAATGCACGAATATTTCGAGAAACGTTCTCCACGCTTGATGGTGTTTGGCAGGTCATCTGGAGCAAAGTCTCTGAAACAGTTGCCGTCCATGCAAAAGAGGATTCTCAGGTTGATTCGGAGCCAGTGGATGAGGGGGTGGAAGTGCACGAGGAGCAGGTTAGAGCCCACTGGATACCTCCTCCCGATGGGTGGATCAAAATCAATACTGACGAAGCTGCTAAGGGCAACCTGGGCAATGCTGGCATTGGTGTGGTTTGCCAGAATCACGAGGGCACTGTGCTCTACTGGGAGCTGCAGGGTTTGGGCAGAACTACAAACAACGAAGCTGAAGCCATTGCTATTAGAGCTGCTTCTATTTGGGCAGTTAACCAGGGCCATCGGAAGGTGATTGTTGAATCTGACTCTCAGATTTTGGTTGGAGCTCTTGACTGCATGAGGAACTTTACTTTGACAGCATGGAGGTTGAGGTCTTTGGTCTCTCAAATCAAGGAGCTTTGGAGAGAACTGGATGACGTGATCCCTGTTTATGCGAGTAGAAATCTCAATAAAGCGGCCGATTTCCTTGCAAAGTTGGGTGCTGAGAAGGAGGTTGGGATACAGCTACACAGTGATATGCCCTTGGAGAATGAGATGATTCGGCAGGGCCTGGAACGTTTCTTATGATAATGAGCAAAGAAAATACTAAGGGAGGTTTTTGTCGCGATATCGCGACTATTTTCGCCGCTGCGGCCCTTGGAGGGAAACTGTCGCGATTTCGCGACCTTTTGCGCCGTCGGAGCCTGTGGCTGGAAGCCGTAGCGATTTCGCGACGCTTTTGCAAAATTGGCGTTAAGGGGAAAAATTGTCGCGATATCGCGACCTTTTTGGAGTATAGGCCCCAAGGGGAAAATCCGTCGCGATATCGCGACATTTTT
Source organism: Wollemia nobilis (assembly GCA_028583015.1). NCBI lineage: Eukaryota > Viridiplantae > Streptophyta > Pinopsida > Araucariales > Araucariaceae > Wollemia > Wollemia nobilis. Next base: position 33,011,412 of record JAQPPZ010017058.1, on the reverse strand, counting down.
GCTGAATGGTTGATCAAAGGAAAAATCGTCGCGATATCGCGACAGTTTTGGCGAGCTGGGTTCAAGGGGAGAAACTGTCGCGATATCGCGACACTTTTGAAGGAGGCCCGCCTTGGAGGAAATCGGTCGCGATATCGCGACACTTTTGTTGAAAAGGCGCACAGGAGGAAAACAGTCGCGATTTCGCGACATTTTTGGCAAGCTGGCACCAAGGGGAAAAACCGTCGCGATTTCGCGACACTTTTGAAGGCTGCCCGCTTTGGAGGAAAACCGTCGCGATATCGCGACACTTTTGTTGAAAGGACGTCCAGGAGAAAAATCGACGCGAAATCGCGACATTTTTGGCGAGCTGGCACCAAGGGGAAAAACCGTCGCGATATCGCGACACTTCTGAAGGATGGGCGCCGAGGCGAAAAACCGTCGCGATTTCGTGACACTTTTGTCGATTCGGCTTTAAGAGGAAAAATCGTCGCGATTTCGCGGCATTTTTGGCAAGATGGCACCACGGGGAAAAACCGTCGCGATATCGCGACACTTTTGAAGGTCGGGTGCCACGGTGATAACTCGTCGCGATTTCGTGACACTTTTGCAGTTTGGATGCCAAGGGAAAAACTCGTCGCGATTTCGCGACATTTTTGGAGAACTGGCGCCATGGAGAAAACTCGTCGCGCTTTCGCGACCCTTTTGCAGCTATGGTGTCAAGGGAAGAACTCGTCGCGATTTCGCGACATTTCTGGTGAACAAGCGCCCTTTGGAAATTTCGTCATGATTTCGCGACACCTTTGGTGACTGGGCGTCTTCCGGTTGTGTCGTCGCGATTTCGCGACGTTTGGGATGCTTAGGTGCGTTGGGGCTTGGATGGCGCGATTTCGCGACATGTCGCGTTTTCGCGGCTTGTTTCTCTGACGCGGCCTCGGCTGGTTTTCGGTCGCGATATCGCGACATGTCGCGTTTTCGCGCCTTGCTGTAGTCTTGCTTCTTGCTCCTGGTTGGGATGAGTTTTCTCCCCCTTTGTAATTGTTCTCTGTTTTAATATAAGTTTTTTTCAATTTTTTCAAAAAAAATATTCATAGTTTACTTGTTTGGGTCTACTCTATAGTAATTGAATTTCTTTTTCTAGTGTGACCTGCTGTACTTTCATGTCCCATTAACCTGCTTTCATAGTTAGTGAACATTATTATGAATTCTTTCTTTTGTTGTATGTTTTTTTGTTACCAACATCTTATCCAGTTGTAAGTGCAAACATAACATTTTTTGAGTTCCTGATTCTCATATGTAAGTCTTGAGAATTAAGTTTTAAGTTGCTTTCTAGCAGGCGCTATTACATTCTTCAAAATTTCCATCTTTCCCTGCTTTGAATCCAATTCAATTTGAAGCTTGATTTTTTAACTGAAACTTGAATACTTGGTACATTTATTTTATGTCAAAAACATGGTCTTTATGTTGGTGTTTGAGTGTGTTACTCTGGTGTGGCATTGCACTTAGGATAGTGCATAATATCAATGTTACCAGTTCGGTACCCCTAGACCCCCGGATCCGGAAACAGTCCGTACCCGATCCGGATCCGGGTTCAATCCGACTGTGGATCCGTCCAGGGTCCCGCCCGGGAGACCCGGATACGGTCGGGTCCGTCCCTGGACGGACCCGGCCGTATCTGGGTCTCCCGGGCCGGACCCTGGACGGACCCACAAGGAACCGAAATAAAATATTATTATAAAAATAATTAAATATTACTTTTAAAAAATTAAATACTGAAATAAAAAATTAAAATGAAAAATTCGAAGACCGACTCCCGACACCCGACTCCCACGTACTCCACCTACTCCCTTTACTCCCGTTGCAAGTGGCATCGCGAAGTAAAACAAAACATGAACTTCTAGCTGTTAATTCAACCATTCGTGATGTTGAAACCCTAGCTCGCGGCGCAAAGAACTCCTCCCACTCCTCCATAGCTCCTCCATAGCTCACGGTGTAAAGAATTCCTCCACATCCTAGCAGGTATGTTAGCTCTTCCTCTACAATGTTTTAATCTTTTAGATTAATATTAGAAAAGTAAAGATAAATTTTATAAAAATTGTAGAAATTAAACATTAAAATTTAAAGTTTAAACAATTTCAAAATTTTTTACGATAAACCCTTCTCTCTGCAAACGCTCGGCTGTTCCTTTTCTCCTCTGCGAAGGCCTTCTATCTGCGAACGCTTCGGCTGTTCCTTCTCTCCTCTACGAAGGCCTTCGGCCCTTCACCTGCACAGTTTCTCCGAAAAATTTAATATACCACTATAGACAAGAGGGCCAATCCAAAAAAGTCGAAAAAAATAAATGCAGGTGATATGAATTTACCTTCCGTGTAATCCGTCCTGGTCTTTTGCTGCTTCTGCCATCAGAAACCTGTGCGAATGCCCACCTCTCTCGGAATGCCCTTCACCTCTCTGCGAATGCCCACCTCTCTTGGAATGCCCTTCACCTCTCTGCGAATGCCCACCCTTTGATTTAAATTTAGACTATTTCCTCACTTGTATTTACTCACTTGGCCGCTCTACCTCGTGTCACATGCTCGTGTGCCCTCGTGTCCTCTTTGCCCTCACATAATTGTTCTCCTGTGTTTAAATCGAATATAATATGCAACCCGTCTCCTTGATTTAATTTTGAAACTCTTATTTTATTTTATTACTGAAACTAAGTTATATATTGTTCTCGCACTTTGCAACTCTTATTTTATTTTACTAAAATAAGTGTTTAATTTTTTGAAACGGGTTTAAACTAAAATAAGTGTTTAATAAAATTATTTTACTAAAATAAGTGTTTAACTTTTATTTTACTAAAATAAGTGTTTAATTTTTTGAAACGGGTTTAAAATAAGTGTTTAATAAAATAAGAGTTTCAAACTAAGTGAGGTTTCAAACTAAGTGAGGCAAAATAACCCGTTACTAAAATAAGAGTTATTTTGCAACTCTTATTTTATTTTGAAACTTTGAAACTAAGTGTTTAATTAACTAAGTTATTTTGAAACTCTTATTTTATTTTACTAGGTTACAATTAAATAATTCCAGGAACGTCAATGCTTGCGTTTGCATTTGCGTTTAAAAATTTGATAAGAGAGTGTTTGAATTTAAATTAGGCATGTAGGATTTTGACGTCCGGTTGAAAAATGTGCCCAAGTTGAAGGAGAGAGGAGGATGGCTTGGGAGAGAAGCCATCATGCCCTTACAAGGAAGATGGAAAGGCAGAAGGGGTATACCCTTATAGAGGGTTTACGGCAAGATATTGAAGCAGGACTGAAGCAGAGCACGGGGATACTGAAGCAGAGCCGATAGAACGAAGAATATTTGAACTGTACACTCCAGACAAGAAATATCAGCACAAAAAAAAATTAAAGGGTTTGCGGCAAAGGGTTTTTGCAGAGCAAGGAGGGTTTGCGGCGGAGTATTGTATTAAACATCTATTTCATCGGGTAAGCATATTTTTTTGTCCTCTTTCGATTTATAAAACAATTTAAGTAGGTAGGAGAAATACATTCGTTATAGGGGTTTGCGGCAGAAGGTTTTATTATCGGCAAGGGTTTGCGGCGAGAGGGTTTGCGAGCAAGAGGGTTTTATTACACATTTATTTCAACGGATCAATAGTACGGAGGGTTCGGCTATAAAGGGTTTGAAAATGGAAGAAGGGAAGCAACAATTGCAAGAACCAATATATGTCAATGAGAAACAGTATTGGAGGATATTAAGGCGTCGACAAGCTCGAGCAAGGGCAACAACAATGAAAAGGGCATATCAAAAAATAAAAATAAAAAATATTCTACCACATAAACAGGTGGAGAATAAGGAACAATCAAAGGCAAATCACCAAAATGAGTTTTCAGATGAGGAAGAAACTTACAGTCCGACAACTACACCACTCATGTGGGCACCAAGACTTTGTGTGCAAGAGCTAATGAAGATGAAAGAGAAACTTGAAAGCATGGAAAGGAGGGAGAAATTAAGAGAAACTAAATCAGATGAGGTTATAAACACCATTCGAAGGCTGGAAAAAGAAAACAACCAGCTCAAGGAGCAAGTGTCAAAGCTACAAAACCTTGCAAACATGGGTCAACGTGAATGGCATGTCCTCAAACAAGCCATCCATCCCCCAATCAATGATGCAATAGAGGTGGAAAAAACAAATGCAAATCAAATAAAAGAGGTAAAGAAAACACTCCAAAACATTGAAACAAGAGAAAATGAGCTACGAAATGAATTAGCAAAGACAAAGACATGGTCTCAAGTAGTAAAAGAACCGGTCAATCAACAAAAAGAGTTGATAGAGAAGCAAGTAAAAATTCAAATAACAGAAGAGAAAGAAAGACATGAGAAGTTAACAAATATAATCATCAAAGGGTTGAAAGATTATGGGGACGGGGAAGACACAAATCGTTTAACCGGGGAACTTCTTGTCGAGATCGGTTACAATGGAAGGGTCGGATAAAAAAAGTAAGCGAGAATTGGCGAGTGAGAGAAGGAGGCGAGGAGATAGACATATTTGGGTCACATTGATGAGCTACGAGGATAAAATAAGGTTACTTAGAAACGAGAGGCATCTTTGAGAGGGTCACAATTTTATTTAGATGATGACCTAACATTTTTACGAGCGAGGAAGAAAGAAATAAGGAATGGTAAAATGTCAGGGTAGCAAGGAATGAAGGGAAACGAGGCATATTTAAGAAATGGAAAGGCATACATCACATCTAAACAAATCCAAAATAAATAGGGAGTATGGCCCGCTCGGGAACATCTTACAATGGTAAGTTGGAACTGTAGAGGTTTCCCTTGGAGAAGAGGACCCGGGTTAGGGCCCATTGCTAGAGACAAAGATATAATCATATTGACGAAACACATGAACACGATGGATGTAGGACTCCAGAATTTGTGGGATACAAAAAAATAGCGAGTATGGAATAAAGCGGCGAGAAAATGGCAAAGGGCATGGGGGTATTATGGTTTTAATAAAAGAGGAATGGGATAGGGTCATTAAAATTGAAAAACAAGATGAAAACAAACGGTACATTTGGATAAAGATCCTAGAAAATAAGTCAGTTATTAGCATAGCGGCATGTTATTTTGCTCCCAAGAATTCTAAATTCTATAAGAAACATGACCTTAAAGAGAATACCCATACTCCTCCTTAAAAAGAGACATTTCAATATACTGTAAGTTGGGAGATATTATATTAATTGGAGATTTCAATGCAAGGACAGCAAATAAGCAAGCTAACATTCTAGAAGGTAACGAATATATTGAGATTAATCCTCTTTGGATGCCGGAAGAGGAAAATCAACGAGTGGACCGGGACTTGAGAAGATGAGCATGGGGCTATCACGCAATATGGAGAAGAGTTGTTAGGTTTTTGCGGCATATACAATTTGATTATTTGCAATGGGATGAACAAATGGAAAAATTCAGGAAAGTATACATGCAAAACATATAAGGGACAAAGTGTAATAGACTATGTAATATGCTCACGGAATTACATACAAAAAATAGAGGAGCTAGAAGTGGAAGATTCTCCGAGTGGAACTTAAGTCGAGATCACAACCCAATTGTTATGAAACTTCGAATGCATGGAGACAAACCAAGGGAAAAAAACTTGCAAGGCAATCAAAATAAATATCCTCACAAGGGAAACATTCTCTTAACAGATGAAAATCGGCAAAATTTTAGAGCAGTATTAAATAATAAGTTACAGGAAAGGGAAGAACTACATCACAGTAGTAGAGATTACAGTAAGAGTGAATGGTTAATGCAAGTTATTCAAGAAGCTCTAAAAAAATGCAAGAGAGCTAAACCTAAAAAGAAAGAAAGGAATAGCTTCCCAACCAACCCATGGTTCGATGAAGATTGCAAAAAAATGCGAAGATTACTAAAGGAACCAACGGGTAAAACAAGAGCAAACAAAAAAGCATATGAGAAGCTGGTAAGGGCAAAAAAAGAAGAATACACTAAAACAAGGAGGGAAGAATTGATTTATTTAGGGAAGCATGAACCAAAGAAATTTTGGAAGGAACTAAGCGTGAAAAGGATGCAAACTGAAAATAACATAACAGTTAATCGGTGGTTGGAGTATTCAAAACAACTGTATCAGCGTAGTAACCAGCAGGAGACACCACCTACTATCATTGTCAAGAAAGAACTTTTCACAATTGAAGACATTATTCAAGGGATAAAAAAGTTAGCAACTGGAAAAGCCCGTGACATAGACAATCTTCAAGCAGAGCATATAAAATGGGGGGTAGATATCTTGGCACCGCAAATCAAAGAAATTTTCAATGAGGTCATACAAAATGGCTTCCCTGCTGAGTGGACAACTAGCTTGACCATTCCTTTGTTTAAAAGTGGAGATGTAAATAATCCCTCAAACTATCGAACTATCATGATCAACCCTCTCTTTGCAAAGTTGTTTGGGAGTATGATAGAGCGGAGGATCAGCATATGGGCAGAAGAAAAGGGAAAGAGAGCAAAGGGGCAAGCAGGTTTTAGGCCCAAACACTCAACTATTGATCACTGTATCTGTATCACGCTCAGACACATAGTGGAAAAAATATGGGAGAAAAAAGAGGAGGCTTTTTGCTGTTTTGTAGACTTCAAAAAGGCATTTGACACAGTGCCTAGGAAAAAATTATGGAGCAGAATGGAAGAACTAGAGGTTCCAATTCACTACAGGGCAGCAGTTCACAGACTATATGAGCATGTAAAAGCTAGAATCGAGAACACGGGAAGGGTTATCTGAATGTTTTGGTAGTGACATAGGTGTCAAACAAGGTTGCCCTCTATCTCCGACCTTATTTGGGCTGTACATTGACAAGTTAGAAGAATGGATAAACAAATTTGGGGGAGAGGGTGTGCATTTAGCCAAATATGTGGTAAAACTCCTCATGTATGCGGATGATGTAATTCTTGTGGCCAAAACAGCCAAAGATCTAGAAGATCACCTTCAAGCTCTAGAACTCTTTTGTAAAGAAGTTGGGATGCAGGTGAACACGAGCAAAACAAAAATTATGATTTTTTCAGCAAAAAAGAAGAAGCAACAACTCAAATTTCAGTTTGCAGGAGAACCGCTTGATGTAGTAGTAGAATACAAATACTTGGGCATAGACTTTCATGACAAACTTAATTGGAATACATGTAGGATGAAAAAAAACTCAAAGTGGTTGGAGAGCACTATATGCACTTCAAAACAGGTGTAGGAATGCCGAGTTGTGGGACTGGAAGACCACCAAGGTCTTATTTGGCCTACTTGTTACACCGGTTAAGTTGTATGGTTGCGAGGTGTGGGCTAGTGGCACAACAAATGCAAAATGGAGGCAAATAGAAAGGATTCAAAAATATCTAATCACAAACTTTCTCAAAATTAAGGCCACAACCCCTTATGAAATTATTCTAGTTGAAGCTGGAATGTTCCCTTTAGAAGCAATTGCTATGACCAAGCTGTTATGTTACTTGAAAAAAACGAGAAAACATGACAAATGATAGATGGCCTAGAGCAGTTAGAGACGAAGAGTTACATAGGCGAAAGAATACGTGGATGAAACAAAATCGAGAAATGGATGAAACGTTGGGAAATCAACATAAATGAATGCCCAAATGTCAACAAAGACATTAAAAATTATGTGAATGAAAAGTTCGGAAGTGGAATGTGGAAAAATGCAAGCGAGGAAAAGACAATATTATATTGCAAATTTTAACCCAACGTATGACCACAAGGAAAAAAGCGTATATAGGCGCTGAAATCAAGTGGAAGGAAAAAATACTCATTGCTCGAGATAAGGACTAGCTCTCATAGGCTTAGATGTGAAACGGGGAGATGGACAACGCCCAAAGAACAATGGGAAGAAAGGATATGTACTCTATGCGGCACGGGGGCAGTAGAGACGGAGGAACACTTCATCTATAAATGCCCGAGTTTTTCAGATATCCGTGACAAATACAAAGAAACACTTGGGAACGAGTTTATTACAGATTTATTTGAAGACAGGAAAATAAAAAAAGTTGGAGAATTGCTAACACAAATCAGCGGGAGAAGGAACAACCTTCTCAAAGATATTAAAGATCATATGATATGATTTGAGTAATTGTACTTCCATATTTGAGGTCCCATAGACCATATTTGGGTCTCGCGGACGTAATTAAAATCTTTCATTCATTCATTCATTTATAAAATTGTTCTCCTGTGTTTATCGAATATAAGTTATTTATAATATGCAACCCGTCTCCTGTGTTTAATTTTGTTTAAATTATATCATTTATATAGAACTTTGTGTTATAGTAGAGTTTATTATTATTATTAAAATGGATTTTTAATTTTAATTTGTGTTTTTTTTTAATTATAGTTTATAATATTTATGTCAAATTCCATTACGGGAGTTCAACGTGGGGAGTCATTAGTAAGATTTTCTATTTTTATTTATTATTATTATTATTATTTAATATAATAATAAATAAAATTATATCATTTATATAGAATAATTTATTGACAGTTTAACTAGTTAAATTCCTTTATTTTTATTGAAGAGGTTTAATTTAATTTTATTTTAAAACTATACATTATATGTATAATGCATCACCAATAAACAAAGACTAAAGTATAAAAATAAAAATAAAAAAATATTAAAGACTAAAGTATAAATAGTATAACTTAGTCTCAATATTATATTTTAATTTTTATGGTACTTGTTAAATTTTAAAATTTAAATTTATAAATCATTTATCAAGTGAAAAAAAAAATATTTTTCCTCACAACTTGCTGTCATTTTAATTTTTTATCTACAATTCCTTATTTCAGGTTCAAAGTTCATCAAGTAAAGAACAAATTTTTAGACATTCAGTTTTCACTTGCAAAGTATAAATTAGAATGGCAACAAGTGCAAGCTCAGTAGGCAAGTCCCGATTTAGAATTGATCCAAAAGCCCCACTATGGAACTATGTCACTATGTTAGAGCAGATTCCAGGGGGTGGGGGCTACATATGGATTTGTAATACCTGCAATGTTCGGTATAGTAGCTCATACAGCCGAGTGAAAGCTCATTTATGTGCTCTACCTGGCCAAGGCATCAGAGCTTGCCCAGGGTCAAAAGATGCACCGAGTGTCAAAATCCGTGATATTGCAATACATAAAAGAACAAGAAGATGCGAGATGCTTTAGCCACTTTACAATCGGGACATCCTTTGGCAAAGAAAGGATCTCGATCAAAGAAGCCACCTACTGCCCCATCTCATGCTGGCAACCCATTTGTGGTTGCACCCCATCCATTTTCAAACACACCTTCCACGCACGAAGAGGATTCTTCTCTTTCACGGAAAAGAACAAAGGGACCATTGGAGAAGGCATTCCAAAACGAGTCTAGGGACATTGCAGATCAGATGATTGCACGTTGCGTGTATGCCAATGGCTTGTCTTTCAATGTGGTTAGATCACCATATTGGCAAGATATGGTGAAAGCCATTAATGATGCTCCAAAAGGGTACCAAGGCCCAGGTTATGAGAAGGTGCGCACCACTTTGTTGACAAAGGAAAAAAATTTTGTAGAAGATTCATTGCAGCCCATTAGAGATTCATGGGTTGAAACAGGGTTGTCCATCGTTTCTGATGGATGGAAAGATGCACAAAATCGCCCTTTGATAAATGTCATTGCAATAAGCCCCAAAGGGGCAATGTTTTTGAAAGCAATTGATTGTGAAGGGCAAGTGAAAGATGCCCAATTCATTGCTAACATTTTGATTGAAGCAATAGAATCGGTGGGCTCTCAAAACGTTGTTCAGGTCATAACAGACAATGCCAAAAATTGTAGAGCAGCAGGGATGTTGGTGGAAGCAAGGTACGGGAATATATTTTGGACACCTTGTGCTGCCCATTCACTCAACTTAATACTGCAAAAGTTGGGGAAACAAATTGAATGGATAAAAGAAATTTATGCCGAGGCCGAAGACATTCAAATGTTTGTGACAAACCATCATATGTCGCAAGCTATATTCAGGCAATTCTCAAAATTGGAGGTGTTAAAGGTAAGAATTTTGTATAATGATGTTTAGTTTGTTTTAAAATTTGAAAACATTTTTGTTTTGTTGTCTAATTTTTTTTATTTTACTAGGTTATTGAAACTCGATTTGCCTCGCACACAATCGTCTTGAGGCGACTTGTGAAAGTGCGAGAGGCATTGCAAAGTATGGTTATTAGTAACCTTTGGAGTGTATGGCGGCAGTCAAGCACTGAGAGGGCACAAAAAATAAAGATGTTGATCCTTAATGATGATTGGTGGGGTCGTGTTGATTACTTGCTCAAAATAACTGAGCCTATCATAAGCATGATCCGATTTGTAGACATGGATCAGCCATGTTTAGGAGAGGTATATGATGGGATAGACTCAATGATCGAGAAGATCAAAGCCATCATCAATGCAAAAGAGCAAGATCCCCATGAGACATTTTTCAAACAAGTGCAATCATTTGTAATTGAGCGGTGGAACAAAATGACGACTCCCTTGCATCTCCTTGCCTTTGCATTGAGTCCCAGATTTTATAGTAGTGAAATCCTTTCTTTGCCCGGTAGAGTTGCACCATATAAAGATATTGAAGTTAGTGAAGGATACAAGGCAGCATTCAGAAGGCTATATCCTGATCCTGAGATTGAGGACATAGTTTCAACTGAGTTTGGAGACTTCATTTCCTCTACAGGACATAGCCTTAGCGCTTGCCGCGACAAATACATAAAAGATGCTCATATGTGGTGGTATTTGCATGGGGAAACAACCCCAACCTTGCAATCTCTTGCAATCAAAATATTATCACGGGTTTATAAATTTTGAACTCTACTTTTATAGGTATAATTTCAATTTTTTATTTTGCATTGGTTTTGAAAAAATTTCACTTGTGATTTTCTTAATAGGTTGCAAGTTCGTCTTCATCCGAGCGGAATTGGAGTACATACTCCTTTATCCACTCGCAGAAGCGCAACAAGCTGGTAGCAAAGAAGGCTGAGGAGTTGGTCTACGTGCATTCCAACTTGCGCATTTTATCGCATATGCAATCAAACTATAGGGAAGGGCCAACAAAGCATTGGGATGTCAAGGCAGAAGATGTTTATTTAGATGCTTCCCACTCCCATGATTTATTACTTGACATAGAGGCTTTGGCTTCGCCAAGCCAACCGAGTGGTGTTGGTGTTGGTGCTGGTGTTGGTGCTAGTGCCAGTGGGAGTGGGAGTGGGAGTGCTAGTGCTAGTGTTACTGCTACTGCTTGTGGTTCTAATGAATCACATGTTGATGTTGATGCTTCTGATGAAGACATTGAAAATGAATATTAAAATATTTGATATTTCAATACGTGATAGTGTTGATGTGGTTCATTAAAAATGCAAGTAGCCCAATTTTGAGTGTTTATACCAATGTGAAATGCTTAGCAAATGTTGATTTAGTAAATGAAAATGTTGGTTTAGTAAATTAATATATGATGTTGATTTAGTAAATTAATATATTATTTTTATTAATTTTTGTACGGCCGAACCCAAAACGAACCCAAGAAAAAAAAAAAATTGCCGTACCGACGAACCGGGTTCTTCGAACCCGAACCCGAACCCACAACGAACCGGTAACATTGCATAATATCTAACATAAAATAGAAAGCACACTGGAAACAGAGACATAGTAGCTTGTAACATTCTTGGGGTAACTTTGCTCCTTCCCAATCCAAGCATTAAATATTTGAAGAATCAACACCCTCTTTAAGTACAAGACGATGGGCTACAGAATAAATGTTGCCAAATTTTTTTTTTTTTTTGAATTTACATGGTGGAATCGGTAGACGCCACGAATCCGGGCAGGCTGTCCAACTTTTATAGCCGCCACAGTATTCTGCCTTGTCCGCCTCGGAAGCCGCCACACAGTTCTTCGTGCAATCCGCCCCTATAACCACCATGCCACAATCATTTTAAACCTTTTACGCCGCTGAAAGCACTAGGAAAGGGACAAGCGTTCAGTTCGATGAGGCCCGAGATTTGAACCTTGGACCTCCGCCCCCTTACGGGGTTTGGTCGAACCAATTGGTCTACACCTCGGACCTCAAATGTCGCCAAATGTTGCAAGGAAGTCCTATTGTGATTATCGCAGCTAGAAAATGTCACGATAAAATTCTTCTATTAATCACGAAAGGTATGTAGATTTGTTGCAAACTCAGTCGAACCAATTGGTCTACGACTCTACACCTCGGACCTCAAATGTTGCCAAATGTTGCAAGGAAGTCCTACTGTGATTATCGCAGCAAGAAAATGTCACGATAAAATTCTTCTATTAAACATGAAAGGTATGTAGATTTGTTGCAAACTCACCAGTAACGAGTCAAGTGCAAAATTACAAAGATTCTTGTTATAACTTAGGATAGCTGCATGACTGGACTTCTATGATTGACCTCACAAGCTTGATAAAATTATAACATTGTATAACATCAAACAATGGCCTTATTATTCATTTATATAGTTCTTTGTTGGGTATCCTCAAGTATTTGCAACTTATTTGTATTATTTGTATATTGATTAATGGCAATTATTTCAATTTCTTTTCTCTGTTGGTTTAGTACAAATTCTAGTTTGAAGGAACAGCAGAATGGAACCGTTTGGATTGGGTGCAGTGTCTACTACTAATTCAAAATTGGCCTTTTTGATGATTCAGTTCTTGCGGTGCTTTTAGTGGGTCTGCTATATGGATTCTTTATTGCCATAATATGTGGTCATAAAATCAGTGATCGCCATTATCATGTTCTTGCCAAACAAGAATTAACAAAGGTGCCTCGTTTGTTCTACCTTGATGCTTCTTTTATTCTAGATATCCAGAATAAATATAAATGCAGGTTAAAATATCTGACATCTTGTAATATCAATTCTTTCGAAGATCAATACAGAATTGCCATTTTGCATTCGTCTTTTTACCTCAAAAAATAAAGAATATATCTCTGTACACAATTAATTGCATTAGACTTTTCAAAGCAGATTTTTGAGATGTGACTTGTAACGTGCAGTTTCCTGAGCCAATTTTTTTCATTTTTAAATATCAATGCTTTATTCATGAGCATGTGTATTAGTAATTGGTTTGTCCCGCTTACAGGAATATGTCGTAGATAGTCGCAATGACCATGAAGAGCCTCCTGAGCTTGATTCTCGGCACATTGCTGAGCTGAGAATGCTTGGGCTCTATTGAGAAATAGCCAAGGGACTATACTTTCATGTATTGGCAACACTTGTGTCTTTTACACCAATCACTGAACAAGTTATTGAAGTTGTTAGTTTGGTATTTTCTGTCATCATAATTTGAACTTCTATGCACAGATTAATTTTCAGAAAGCATATGTCGAGGCAACACTATTATCCAGATAGTAACAGGCATTTTTGTGTTGCTTCTTTAGTATGTAGTTTATTCAAATTCTTTTAATCTGGTGGATACTTTTTTCCTTCTTGGCATAGCAAGGAAAACTATGTCAATGCAGGGCAAAGGTGATGGAAGCTCATATACACAAGTGGCTAAGTGATCCATAAAAGGATAATGTTTGCAACAGTTTCACAGGTGTTTATTGTATATTATGTTTTCAGGAATCACTTGTCTTATTCTTCTTTCATTTGTATCTAGAATGATATTATTCGGCTAAGTTTTGTGTCTGGGATTAGTCTATCAGTATGCTCATCCCTTCTATGTAATATAAAATCGACACTGTTCTAAGTGGAACTTGAGAAAGAACAAATTATTATGTACAGGTCAAGTTGAAGGAAGATGGGTAAGCTAGCACAGGCAATGTAAAACTTCCTATGGTGCCATAGCTATAATGATTCTGTTTTGTTTTGTTTTCTGGGATATTTGATATTTGTAAGAGTTGTTTAAGATACCATGTGCAAAACAAAAGTAAGTTTTTTAATGTACACTACGTTTGTTCTAATTATGTTGACATAAAAACGGACATAGCTTAGGGTTAGTGGAGAAACTTGTTTGTTTAGCTCCAGAAACAGTCTCAAGTCAAACACAAAGATGACACTGTTTTAAGTGGGACTTGAGAAAAACATAGTAACGTACTATTTACAGGTCAAGTTGAAGAAAAATGGACAAGGTAGCATATAGGTAAAACTTCCACTGTTGCCATAGTAATGATTCTGATTTGTTATGCTTTCTTCTTAGATATTAATATTTGTAAGAGTCAATTAAGATACCATGTGGAAGATAAAAGGGCAGTTTTTAAAGGTATGATATTGTTGTTTCTAATTATGGTGACATAAAAATGGACACAATTCAGAGTCAGCACTTAGTGGAGAAATTTGTTTGTTTAGCTCTACAAGGAATCTTAAGGCAACTGAACATGGCTAAGTAATAAAGATTTAGATCTACTGCATAGAATGGATCTGCATAGAAATCTATCAACTTTGATAAAATGGATTTAGATTTACTGCATTTTCGACAAGTAAAGGTAGGATGGCAGGTAATTTAAGAAATTTCTGAGGCCTGTATCTTACCTTATCTTACCATACTTTTATAGAAATAATCTATCCTGATTATGTCTAGGTCACTCTCTGTGCAAAACGCCACTCATTGTATAGTCCCAGGTAATTAAGTTGCTCAGTAGTTGATGACTTGAGAGGATCTGACCTTAAATGGAATTACTTATACTCTAATACAATTTCACCAATATTTTTTAGACCGATAGGGTAAGAATGAATAAATAAGAACTTCACATGAGTGTAGGAAGGTAGTGAAATACCATATCATCTCTATAGAAATGATGGCAGAATGCATACACACATGCACACCTGTAAGTGTGTATATGTGTGTGTATGTATGCATCCGCAACAAATATACAAACACATGTTCATCTTAGCTATTTGCTAAATAGGTGGGGCTTACACAATACACTATGGTATGAGGGACTTCACAAGTATGGCAAGTCCTCTATCCCTAAAATACATGTTGTCCATACAAAGTCGTAGTTGTAATGTAGGGAAAATGCACACAGTATAGTAAGGGGTAGGTATGCAGCTGGCTTTATTTGGATAATGGTTATGAGGAAATTTATGTTTTAGTAGACCAATGAAAGATCCATGTCATTTCATTTTCATATATGAAGGGTTGTGAGGTAATCATAAGACAACTAATAGATTAATTCTTAGCAAAATGTTTTGTCAAATGTCATCACTTGTAGCCCTAGTCCTTGTGAGAACCTGTCTAATAACAAATTTGATCTAAATGCATATTTATTCTAGGGCAAACACATCATAACTCTCTAATGATGTACACCAACAACATGATTAACCCAATAAATTTTGAGTTATATGACCAAAATGACTACTTCCCAACTTGTTTCATGTAAATATAATCAATGAATCATTACAAATGTCGGTTAGCATGGCTTCTCTCTCATTGTTTGTTAACCATTTCTTCCAAGAACTTTAACTTCCACTTGGGACATCCTTGGTAAACCAATTAAAAATTAGAATTAAAATTCATATAGATATTGACACATTCAAATTTCATATCAACACAAGCCATTTAGAAATGGTTATCCAAAGGAATTGTGGGTGTGTGTGTGTGATATATGTCTTAATTGGTTATATGGGATTGAAATGGGCCCTACCCATATTACATCATGATCACATTATCATGGTATTTCAACAAACCACAATGGTATCTAACAATTATGCATAGATCTTCTGGCAAGATTTGACTTAACCCAAGGTTTGTGGCCACTCAACTTGGGTCCCTGCATAGCCATAAGTTTGTCTCCTACCTCCAAGTGTTCTCATGGCTCTACAAGGTGTGTGCCCATGGGATTAGAATCTAGGCTTACAATGTGAAACTCCTCACTTCCCACCACTTGCGCCAAACCTGTTGGGCAAAGAGGTAGCCTTGGGCCGAAGCAGACAATTACAACCCTTTTTAGAAAACTCTAGTTGTCCTATCCAAAGCAGTAGTGGAAGAGAGGAGCAAATCCATCTTAAACCATCTAGGAACTAAGAAGAACCCTCTCTTTTGGAGAGTCCAAGTGGAAATGAGAAGGCACATATTACTTTAATATATCCAAGTGTATAATAGTTGGTTTGACAAGATCAATGGTCTAGCCCTCAAAATGGACTCTTCGTTCAAAGGTAATGGTATCAACATCAACATATCTAATGAGGACTTAATCAAGAAGATAAAGGAGAATGCGATGGAATAAATGGAAAACATTGGTAGTTAGTTTATCTTAAATTAGAAGATTATATTGAAGTAGTACTTGAAAACATGACTATTGGCATAACCAAATTCCCCACACAAAAACATGGAATATGGTAATCAAGGACATGTTTGACACTAGGATGTTGAATATCAATGAAATTGACATTTGTTAAATCTAAGGACAAATGCAAAAATGGTCAAGTTATCAGAACAAGTTTGTGAGAAAAAGTGATGGAGCTACTAATCAGCACCCTCGTGGCCTACCCTTATCCCTCTTTGGTAAATAATTGGTTTCATAAAAATATTGTGGAGTAAGGATTTCTAAGGTTATTGTTGATAAGTTGTATAAATGTAATTAGTTAAATTTAGTAACTAAGTAGCTTGGATTATTTAAAGGAATGTTTGTTAACTTCTGTAACCAACTTAATTTTGTGTTTAAGCAAAGAATTCAATGAAACAAGGGTTCCAAATTTGTAAACCAAAGGTATTAATATTTTCAGGCATAGTTCTCAAGAAGTAATGCAAAGTATCTTTTAACAAAGTTTCTGTGACATTTGTGCAATGCTTGTATTTGATTTTCCTTGGTTGTATTATTGCTATTGGGTGAAGTTTCATTGTTGAATTGGAATGATATCATTTTCTATTCATAATTTGTCACACTGAGTTCAATGATAATCTAGTGGGTTCATTTAGATCAAGATTATAAATCACACCTACAATTCTTTGTTTAATTTCCATATAAATATCATTTTTTTAAATATAAACCTATTATCAAAAGGAGTCACTCTTCTTAAAATTAGTGAAGAATTTTATTTTCCTTCATTTTCTAGTTGAAATTCTTTCAACTATTTGAAACTATTTAATTTAAAGCCAACGACACTCAAGCCAATTATCAAAATATGGCCACTATAGTAGTTTCGCCCATATATTTGCAAGTGGGGCTAGTAACATATCAACAAATTGGTATTAGCACTACTCACTTACTAGTATCCTACAATGTTGGTGTATAATGCCACAATCCTAATTGCAAGGGAACATTCTTAGTCCCAAATCACCACTACAATTATGGCAAAAAAATAGCAAAACATAATAAGGATAGGACACAATAGTTGAGGAAGAAGAAGATGGCGAGGAGGAGGTAATAGGGATACAAGGATGATTATAGGAGAGAAGCCCAATCTAAATGCATAGGATGTTGGCACTATGAAGATCCCAACCACCATTATTAAAAACTAGATCAAAAGGTGAGGTGCAACTTTTACAAAGAAGTCAACATGTATAGGTATGTAGATTACCCAAAATTAAAAGAGTAATGAAGAATAGGGAGCTTGCATATGCTATGATAGAAGCTATTTCTCATAACAAAAGGACCAATCACTAATAGAAGATCCATTCAATCCATAGGAGGAAGACAAAAACTTGTATATGTTGGGAAAAAAAGGGGAAAAAAATCCATTAAGAATTACCTAATGACATAATAGATAAGGATAGAGAGAAAATTCCAAGATGATGTTATTATGATAAATAATGTCATATTTATAACAAAATAGTATGTGATTACAAATAGAATAGGAAAAGAACACCATTCAAAACACATCTTTTAATTACAAAACAAAGGACTTAGATCCAAAATTTCATAAAGAAATGGTAAAGCAACCTAATAATGGATGAGGCAAATCCAAGATTTGGAAGAAAGGTTGTTGCCACAAAAAGATGGAAAATTGTTATCACGTTATAAGAAAAGTTTTTACTAGGCATCATACCAAGTTTTTAAGAATATAATCAAATTGTTTAAAGGGATTCAACTATCAAGTTGAGTTAGTTTACTAAATATTGGAACAAAATGGATGACATTTAATAGGTTATTGCTAGACACTTGCACTACACGATGGTTATAGTATCACTAAAAGAGTTAGTATGCCTAAAAGAGAAAATACTTTGGACAAAACCAAAGGATTGAGAATAATGAGAAAAGATAGATCCTAAAAAAAGAGTCATAATCATGGATGTTTAAGTGGAAAATTTTACTTTGAAAATGTCATCATAGATCTAAGAGCAAATGTGAATGTATACCTAGGGCAACATGAATTTAGATGGAAAGGCCTCCTTTAAGATTTTCAAGATACAAAGTGACACAAATAGATGGCCAGACCATTAAGCTTTATAGTGTCTTCAAAAACATGGATGTAAATATAATGGGCATCGCTTCATAAATCAATTTCAACATCATTGATATGCTAAAGGAATATTCAATGCCCTATATTATAGTACTTAATCATTGTCAATAGGAAGGTTGAAAACTAACATTAAAAATAGATAATTGTTAGCACATACCTCCCTTAATCATTGGAATGATTGGTGCCTATTTGGAAGAAATATGACAAGAGAATAGACTAGACAATGAAGAGTTATAAGACCTTTACAATTTTACTTCTAGAATAAGTGATTCCTTACTAGATTATATACATCCTACAATGACAAGGAATTGAGTTGGTAAAGTAGGTATCTAGAATTAAAGATGCCTCCTTCAAAGGTTGATATAAATTATTGGGATCAAGGAGGCCATGAACTCATTTTGAAAGGAGTCTTCCACACAACTAAAATATCAGAGGCAAATATAAAAATAACATTTAGATTTGATAGAAAAGTATCAACTTCTTCTCTACTATGGTTGATGGTTTGGGACCCCTATCAAAATACTTACAAGAAATGAAAGACCTTTTTTTAGACATCCTCCAATAGGTTCAACACTAGGTGAACTCTGACAAAATGGTAGAGCTTTCAAGCTAGAGGTGACTGACATGATGGGAAGGATATAAAACAACTAATGAGGGAAAGTTTAAGGTGCCAACAAATGTAGCAACTCCTAACAAGTAAAATGGAAGAATCAAATAAAATGGTGAGTAAATTTTTATATTTATATATGGCAGAATACAAGGATCACTTATTCCAAATGTTGATATAGGGATTTTATTGAACTCTAGGGCTTATGTGAAATAATGATATGTAGAATAAGAGTTAAGGGAGAGATTTAGAAAATGGGATGAAATACATCCAGATTTCATTAACACCTTTGACTTATTTAGTTCAAACTAATAAAATGAGATCACCCTGGATATAATAAAATAGTTCTTGTTCATATATGATGACATCACCTGAGAATGGTTTTATGAGAAAAGAAGAGAGGAAAGAAGGAAAACTAAAATTGAAGGTTGAGTACCCTTAAGGAGAATCTATCTTTCCAATCATAAAACAAAGACAAAAAAATGATCAGACTCCATGAGATGAACCCCTAAAAAAATTAATATAGAGATAACCCCAAAAGAAGAAAGTATGGAAATTCCACAATTATGATTTTGGAAAATACCCCCACAAACCATTAAAGAAAATCCTATTAATATAATGCCATAAGAGAAACCAAAGAACACTATTATTGCTTACCACTTAGAGCATAGGAGAGCAATAACCACTTGAGTAGAGGAGAGCAATAAGATAGTAGAACTTTGAAAGTATCAAGATTTGTTTATAAAAGATTAGATTGAAATTAAAGGGATAAAAGAGAAAACCAATGACATGTATATCAAGACCATGAAAGATGCCAAGCCCATTAAAAAAAGAACCTATTGTTTGAACCCTAATATGAAGTTGGAAGTTAAGGCTTAGATAAGATGTCGGTGGTAGGGATTATGTCACCCAAGCCATAGCATGAGTGGATTAGTCCCATGATAATACAAAATAAAAAAACTACAGAGAGATTCAAATCTATGTGGATTTTTGGCCACCAAACAAATCATGTGACATTAATCCCTTTCTAACCCTTTTCATAGAAGATGTATTAAAAATGCAATGGGGAGAGAAACCTATTCATTCACAAATGGTTCTTCGAGTATCATTATTTGAAGATCATTAAAGAAGACAGTCCTAAGATTTATTTTACTACCAAATGAAGATCATTCATGTAGAATGTAGTGTTGTTTGGTTTAAAGAGACTATGTAAAATTTGTTTAAATAATTTGATTTCAAGATAACAATAAAGCCAAAATGACTATATTATGGTCCATATCACTGATTAAAAATAGAAAATGGGAAAGAGAGAGACTTGATCAAGGAAGGGTTACCTAGTTCCAACCTATTCAAAATAGAGATGGTATCAAAAAATGCTAGAAGATATAATGACATTCTTGGTAAGTGCAGAATTCTCCCCAGATTTAGATAAGCCTTAAAAAGGTTATTGATAAAAATTACACCTTACACATTACTATATGGATATTTATATAAGATGGAAAATGATAAATTGACAAGAAGAGTGGAGGTATCCTAGAATACTACAAGGAAATAACATGTAGATATTTTTCTAAGGAGCTAATTGTAAAGAAATTATTAAATTCAAGAATATAGTGCCCCTTAGTATTTAAATATGACTATTAGTTTGTCAAAGAATGTGATGCATGTCAAAGAATAGAAAATCCCAATGAAAAGAACAAAATGCTTTTGCATCGAGCAATTGCAAAATGGGTTACTGATCCAAGTTCATTATAAATGAAATGGATTACTTACCACAATGTGTCGAGGCAATGCCACCCAAGAATTATACTATTTAGGTACTTGAATTTTTTATGAGCACATAATTACTCAGTTTGGATGTCTTAATATAATAGTAAGCAACCAAGAAAAATAATTTCCAAGCTCATAATGATAGAGACATTCAACACAATCTTGCATATGGCACTGACTAAAGTATGTGATGTTCAAATAATTGATTGGTATGAAAAATACGAACAATATTATGGGAATATATAAGTACCTCTGCAATATTGAATAAATTAACAACATTCTAGCTGAGATATGGGCAAGTGCACTATTTTAGTTAGTTACATAATTCTTAGCTTCAAGATTCTCATAGCAGCAAGTATGGACACATTGAGTCCTTATAGGAGGGATAAATGAAAATCCTTAGATTGTATGAGTCTAAAAGAGAAACAATATTTTATCCATTACAAGGAAAGAGAAGAAAAAGACATGGCATAATAGAAGCTTAAAGACTAAACTCTTACATGAAGGATATATGACATCATATAATAATTGCTATAAGCAGCATCTAGAGAAGTTAAAGATTTGTGGTTGGGACCCTATAAGGTGATATGAATATGAGTATAGATTAGCTAAGACAAAAATACGAGATGGCCAACCATTTATAAAGTTATTAATGGTGCAAGGTTAAAACCTTATTAGACTCAAAAGTAAGGAGTGGATAGAAGAAAATAGAAAGGGCCAATTATCTAAAAGGAAGATGCATCCTAGGAAATTGTGTTGATAAGGAGTCCACCCAACAAAAAAATGATTAGAAGAACAAAAAAACCAAAATACTCAAGAAACATGTTAACAGATTAACCTAGGCTAAAATCGACATCACAATAAGGGGTGGCGCCATTAAGACACCAAGATGAGAATGGTGTTGTGAATAACGACATGGAGTAATGTGGTATTGCCAGACCCGATTCACAATGTATTGATAGGTGAATAAATAGGCATAAGAATACCAAGTTTATAGATCCTAACAATCTCCCAAATCAAGTGTAAGCTACCTAGTTGGGCAAACAAGATAATATTTCCTAATTCAAGCTAACTAATCACTAACTTAAGCTAACAAAGATCTTTCTAGAACTAACTACTAACTAAAGCTAGCTAGTAGCCAATCTTGGCTATCTAGAAGCCCATGTGAGCATGAGGCTCACAAATTATTTAGCAAATACAATTAAGCACCTAGGCTTAATATTTATTAGAAAAAATAAACCTAGTCCTAAGGTGAACAAGATGTCCTCATCATACCTCCCCACTCAAGAAGCATTGGACTCCAATGCTTGTACAATAGGAGTAAGAGGGTGAGTCACCAAACGCTGAATACATATCCCATGAATAGAAGCAAATGGAAGCTGAGAATCCATGTCACTGTCGATCAAAACAAGGGTGATGAACCTCGAGATGTCGGTGCTAAAAAACATTTGGCACAACTCACTCGCCAATCGAGGAATGAAATTGATGAGGAGAAATTGCTTGTGTAGAGGCCGCAAAGTTTGTTGAACAACAGGAACATGTGAAGGCGACAATAAATGAGGCCACTCAAATGCAGCAAGAGCAATCGAAGGAGGTACAGATGGAGGAATGACCTCCTTATGAGTAGGTGGAGTTGTTGAAGCAAGTGTGTCCTTGGGCCGAAGATCAAGGCAATCTTTTGTGGTTGTTGTGATAAGTGTGGATTATGGAATATTATGAATAAGAAATATCTTATTCTTTTGATGCATTGTGTAGGTTCAGTGATATGCATCATATTGATCCCATTTATCGTATTGATAGGGTTGACCAAGAATGGGTCCACAATAGTCCATTGGAGTCACATCACAAGTGACTCGATCCACATAATGATGGCCCAAAGGAAAGGACATAGTACAACATTATGTGATTGAAAAGGCAAAACCTATATCGTTCCATCCAAGTGAATATGGACAAGGATGGGGTTCTACAAGCAAATTGAGCCTATCAACTATGGATTTGGCAATCAAATTGGTTTGTGATTTGTTGTCAATAATACAATTCATAGAATAGTTGCGTGTTAGGTGATCTTTCGTGATAAACAAACTATCATGGCCACCTTTGTGATGCATGAGGGTTACATTGTTCAATTGACCCTTTAATTCTTCATATTCTTTATCTTCACCTACAACCTCAAGGGGACCATTTTGTGGTGCCTCTTGTTGAGGTTTCACAATGAGATTCTTCTTTTTCCTGAAAATTTTAGATTCTATATGCCTTCTTTTACAATGATGACAAAATTTCTTACCATTATAAGAAGAGGAAGAAGAAGTAGAAGTAAGTGTCTTTACCTTAGCAAGTTGTTGTGAATGTTGAGAAGCTTCATTGGACTGTGCCACAAGCTTCTCCTCCGCCAACTGTGCATGATTAAATGCTTCATCCAAGTTTTTTAGGGAAGTATATTTCAACTCCCAATACAAAAATTCAAGGAGCCCACTCATAAATTTGTTGATGAGGGCGTCTGTGAGATCCTTTACATGAAGTAATATTCTTAATAGATTAAATTGAAAAACATAATCCTAAACGGTCATGTTATAGGTTTGTCTTAACCTATACCATTTGACCATGAGGTCATGTTCATAATCCGAAGGATAAAATGAATATCCTTCAATGCTTGAGCGAAACCATCCCAAGTGGTGATGGGGTTTTGGTCCTCTTGTATTTCCATTATGACTAGTTTGGCTAAACCTGTCAACTTAAGCTTCGTAAAGGGGATTTTTTTCTCTGTTTTCAATCTCTGTATAGGAGAACCATGTCTCCATGTCCATGATCCAACTATTAAGGACATCTGGATCCCGAGATCCATCAAATATTTTCACTTCACATTTGGCTTTAGTCCTAAGATCATTATGATAGATCTTAACATCAGGAGAACCTTGGACAATTATATCTTGAACTTTAGTGGTTAATTGATCCACTATTTGGGCCAAAGTAGTCACTTGTTTGATGAGATTAGACACAATTTAGGAATGAGTATAAACCAAGAGTGGCTACCAAACCATCCCAAAAACTACAAAATAATAATGCTAATCTTTTAAACACTTACAAATAAATCAACGGCCTTTACAAATCTTTGCCTTTTCTAGGCAATTACGATAACTTTTTAGTTTTTCAAGCTTGCACAAGTAGATTTTCGCAAATAATATACAAAAGAAATGTCTTTTGCAAAAAGAGGTGCCTATGATGAAAAAGGTTCCAAGAAGAGTAACAAATTATGCTAGAGGAAGCAATTCAATTCCAACTGCTACAAGTTTACCAAGCAAAAAAAAAAGGTAAACTTTGTTATTTTAGCACAAATAAAATAATTAATTGATAATAATAATTAAACGACCAAGAATTAGTCCATTCCACCAATGTGGGATAAATGAAGAGAAGAAACCACTGGTCCACAACCTTTCAACCTGTCCGTGCTGCACTGATTCCACTTGTCGCCAAGTGTCACTCCACCTTTGGCTCCATTTTGAAGACTGCCCTAGTTTTGTTGTCGAAACAAAATGGTTTACTGAGCTCGCAATGACTCACTTCTCCATTCAAGTACAATGGAACTATCAGTGCCCAAGGCGGTCGATGTGGCATGCATCAACGGCTATGTAAACTGTAAGTTGTTACTGGAATATGCAACAATACTTCATGTGATTTTTCCACCGTAATCCTAACATGGAAAATCAAATATCATCCGACCTATATACAAGGTGCCTATGGCTTTAGCAGTTAATGCTAGAGTTTAACCTATGGAATTATTCTATGAGATACTTGTGATCAATTTCCTACATGCTCACCTAACAACAACTTCACATCTCGAACCAGGTGATCGGAACTAGAGTTCTCATGTCAATGACGTGGTATTGCCAAACCTGATTTAAATTGTATTGATATGTAAGCATAAGAATGCCAAGTAACAATCTTAGGAATAAGCTGCCTAGTTGGGCAAACAAGGTAATATTTTCTAACAAATATCTTTCTAGAACTAACTACTAAATAAAGCTAGCTAATAGCCAAAATTGGATATCTAGAACCCCACATGAGCATGAGGCTCATGAATTAAATTAGTTAGGAAATACAATTAAACACATAGGTTTAATATTTATTAGCAAAAATAAACCTAATCTTAAGGTGAAAAAGATGTCCTCGTCATGGAGTATGGTTCCTCAAAGACATGCCAAAAAAAAATGATAAGTCAACATGAAATCAATCATAAATTAGAGCTTAAATACTTATATAGAAATCTTTACTTCAAAGAAAGAGAACAAAGAGGATAAGAAAAAACATATATCTATAATCAACAATAACAAACAAATAAGATAAAGACTTAGAATAGTTGTATTTAAAAGTGTTAAAGATGCATTAATAGGAGGTGATGTGGATGCACTAGAGGATGGTGCCAATGGTAGAGTTGTTTAGAGATGGTAAAGAATATTAGAGAAGCAATACTTGGGTGAAGCCAAATAAAAGACATAAGAGAGGATGTTGATTAAAAGGGATGTATGCTTTTTACGACAAGGCAAGATAATAAGTTGGGGGAGAAGAGGTTTTAAAACCCTTGAGATAGTAAATGTAAGAGAAAAGCATCATAAATTATAGAAATAACTAGAATATGATAGCAACTTAAGCTATTGAAGCCACCAAAATTTCCACTTAAATAGAGATTAGATTTGATTTGAAAGAATTTTTATTAGACAAAATACTTTCTATTCTCAAAAATATTTAAAGAATCCAAATTTAGGTAATTTTAGATTCTTGAGGCTAAGTCCTCATGGTTTAGAGCTTGGTCTCATAAACACATTCTTTTAAGAAATTCAAAGAGAATTTTCTTTTGCTCATTTGTAAAGGGGTTGCTCCCTTTAGAAATATTTGTTATTTTTTAAAGAATATTGAACTTAAAGGTTCAACATAAAGCTTGAGTAATCAGTAAATAAAAGAGAGTTTGAGGTTTTATGAACAATAATGTGTAACCTAGAGTTGATATGCAAGAAAACAATCTAGATTATATATAGTGTAATTACAAGAATTTCATGGTGTATTTATCCATAATGATGGGAAAAGAGCCTATCATTTTAGAAAATATAAACCAATTGGTAAAAAAAGAACTTTAGACAATAAGTAGGCCACTTAAATCTCACACGCACTCATGAAAGTTCTCATTGAGATTCTTTCCCAAATAACACACAAGGTAGAAAAATGATATAAGCAAAATTTGTTATTTTGAGAAAAATATAACCTGGCTAGACTTCTAATGGAATTTTTATAGATTATTTGAATTATATTTGAATAAGAAATAAAAATATAAACATGGAAGGATATTATCATCAACATAGAATTTATGCAAGAATACCTTCAACATATACATAGATAAATCCTCACAACAAAAGCTCCAATATAGTTATCTATGTTACATTCAACAAACCCTTTAAAGTCTATAGTTCTTCTATAAGCTTGCACTTTCTTATTATTATGTATGTATCAAAATCAATGACCCATTTTAATTTGATTTCTTTGTATTTATAAAGGAGGGTGGTAGTTATGCATTACTAACTAATGTCCACAACTATATCCTACATAAAAAATAACTTAACTAATAGATTTTGAGTCATCAATAAGCTCTTTTAAAACATGAGCCTTAATGTGACTTAAAACATATCAAAATACTACAAATTAGGATATTTTTCTTCATGAAGAGTGAATAAAATGAATAATACCTTTTTGACTTTTTCAAACTTTTCAATCAAATCCCTATTTTGGCCTCTATATTTTGACTCTCAACACATATACCCTAATAGCCTAACTACTCTAAGACCTGCTTAATATCAAGTACTCAAAATTCTTGGAATTCAAGTTTGAGAATGCTATGAACCTCAACTTATCAAAAAAATTATTTACCAATTGTGCAAAAATATTAAAAAACATCCATCCATAATTAATTATACACAATATCAATCTACAGAAATAGAAGCGTATATAGAAAA
The DNA here is from genome assembly GCA_028583015.1 of Wollemia nobilis. Classification (NCBI taxonomy): domain Eukaryota; kingdom Viridiplantae; phylum Streptophyta; class Pinopsida; order Araucariales; family Araucariaceae; genus Wollemia; species Wollemia nobilis. Next base: position 32,984,651 of record JAQPPZ010017058.1, on the reverse strand, counting down.
TACCCTTCAGGTAGGGTAACACCAATAATATTCCTCAAGGAAGGAAATCACTCTAGATCTGCTCCATGAGCCAATATCCTTACAAAGAGTACTTGATATCACTTGTTTTCTTACAAATGACAATATCCCCTCTTTATATACTCATCCTCCTAAACCCTTGTCCCATTCATTATAAAAAATATTAAAATATAATCAACCTTAGGTTATATGTGGCCCATGCCAAATACCAAATAATATAATATTATATTCTCATATTCCTCTCCCTAGGTATCTAATATTCCATCCCCCTTATAAAATTTTGCATCCTCAAAACATAAGAAGAAACTAAATAAAAAATTATTAAAAAAGAAGAAGAAACTAAATGATATGATTTATAATGCAATGTTAGAAATTGATACCAATCTTGATCATCCATCCACCCCAATGAAACTCTAATTGGTGGTGATCTTCGTTGATGTCAATATGCAATTTTAACTTGAGTATCCAATATTGCTTCATTGGCTCCATGATTTTGTTGCTCTACTTTGGTAATTTGAATGATGGGTCCATTTGCTCCTTGATGTTGTTGCACCACTCTAAAGAACATAATCACTATGCTTTCTTTGCCAAACACTGCTATACTTGATCCCTTTCTAACTTTGTATAGATCCCCAATATAGTTTCCTTAAGCCATACCTCCAAGATTATTGTCGTTTTTAGTGGTGTGGATAGTGATATGCTACAACCTTAACCTATTGTTTTACTTTCTTTCACTCAACATATTATTGCTCTATTTTATGTTCTTCTATCATGCTCTCATAATTTAGTTTATCCTTGGACTTGACTTTTACTTCTTCTTTAATTTATGCTACTGCCTCCTCCTTAGGCTCTGTTTTAGGTGTTTTTGCTTCTTCTTCAATTTGTTTTCTTGTAATAGCTTCTTTCCCCTAGATCCTTGCTCCTTAAGCTGAGAAATATCTTGTAGTGTTATCTTTTTTTATATCATAATTTCATAATATTCTTTTGTATATTAATGTTAATAGTACCCAAAGAATGCAACCAAGGATAACCCATAAAAATATCCATATCATTCCTCTCAATAGCATAAAAATTTGAGTGTAGACATATTTATCCATAGTAATCTTCAAATCTTGAAAAATCTAAATATTCTTACCCTCAAGCTTTGTGTCCTTAATTTTATTTTCTTAAACCTGCAACCTTTTAGCCAAAGCAATGTTAATGAAATTATATCTACAACTAGGATAAATGGAAGTAATAACATTTTTCCTACGGATGCAACATTAAACCTGCAAAATAGATTATTTTGATACAAACAGATTTTCCTGTTCACTGCTTGGCTTATACGTCACAAAATATGTGCTTCCTTCCACCTACACTCTATTGTCCTATTTTCATTTTACTACTTCCATGCAAATTATCCATCTGTTTATTTCTTCACACCATTTTGTATTCCCTTTTTATTTCTTTTACACAACTTGTAAAGGGTTGGAACATGTCTCGTATTTATCCACTTAATTTTTCTACTACCTGTCTACTTAATTTTCTCATATATTCACATAATTTTTCTTCTTCCTCCTTGGAAAACTATTCTAACTCCATGACCTCAACCTAGAAAAAAATTCGAAAGCAACTAGGGTTTCTCACATAATTAAATTCCTCTATTCCAAACAAGTAATTCTTTAAAAAAAAAAAAAAAAAAAAACTACAATTGATTTGCTTACCTTGGCTAATAGATATCTACAATTTTATTTTTTGTGACTTGAAAAATCATCACCAGCCTTAATTCAAATGGCTAAATTCACAGGGTCATATCTCCCTCAATACTGATAGGATTCCTTCATATGACCACTCATTTTAAAGTTTTTTGAATTCCACACAAAATGGTACAAGAATCATTTGAATTGAACTTCTCGCAAAGATATACCTCCTAAAATATGAGATGTTTTTCTAGAAAATTTACCCTAATGTTGCCCTTGTTTCGGATGGCTATCTTCACATGGTTGTATATCCCTCAATACTAATCATATTCTTTTGTATGACCACTCATTTCAAAGCTCTTCAAACTATGAATAAAATATGATAAGTATTTTTTGAATCATACAATTTTATGCAATGACATGGCTTCCACAAAATGAAATATGTTTTGCAAAAATATGTTCTAATTATGCAATCCACCAAAAAATACAAACTCCACTTTGCTAGAATCACTACTTCGATACCATCTATTATGAACCTCAATTCTTATCTATAGAAATTATTCACCAATTATGCAAAAATATTAAAAAAAACCATCCATAATTAGTTATACACAATAACAATCCAGGAAATAGACACAAATATAGAAAATACCCTTGAGTAGGGCAACATCAATAATATTCCTTAAGGAATAAAATTATTGTAGATCCACTCCATGAGCCAAGACCATTACAAAGCGTACTTGCTATCATTTGCTTTCTTACAAATGACAACAACCCTTCTTTATATACCCATTCTCCTAAACCCTTGTCCCACTCCTTATGATAATAAAATATTAAAATCTATTCAATCTTCCATGTCAAGTACACACACAATATAATATTATATTATCCTATTCCTATCCCTAGGTATCTAATATTCCATCACCCTTATAAAATATTTCATCCTAGAAACATAAGAAGAAACTAAATAATATGATCTGCTAAGCAATGTTAGCAATTGGTACCAATCTTTGATTAGTGGAGATATTTAATGATGCTAATATGTCATTTGCCACTTGAGTAGAGAGTATTGCTTCATTGGCTCCATGCTTTTGTTGTTCTACTCTAGTAATTTGAATGATGGGTCCATTTGCTCCTTGAAAAATATAATCACTATGTTTTATCTTTCAAACAGTGCCATACTTGGTCCATTTCTGACTCCATATATATCCACAAAATTTTTGTCTTAAGCCATGCCACCAAGATTGTTGCCTCTCCTAATGGTGTGGATAGTGATATCTTGCAACCTTAACCTATTGTTCTACTTTCTTTGACTCATTAACATATTGTTGCTCTATTTTATTCTCTTTTATCATGCTTCCATCTTTTGGTTTATCCTTGGACTTGAGTTTTACTTCTTCTTTAATTTTTGATACTACCTCCTCCTTAGGCTTTGTTTTAGATGCTTTTGCTTCTTCTTCATTTTTCCCCAGCAATAGCTTCTTGTTTTTCCTTGGATCCTTGCGCTTTAAGCTGAGAAATATCTTACAATGTTATATTCTTCTTTTTATACCATAACTTCATAATCTTCTTTTGCAGATTAATGTTAACAGTACCTAAAGAATGTAACCAAGGATAATCTAGAAAAATATACCTATCATTCCTCTCAATGACTTAAAAATATGAGTGTGAGACATATTTATCTATAGTAATCTTCAAATCTTGAAAACTATGAACATTCTTACCCTCAAGGTTTGTGTCCTTAATTTTATTTTTCTTAACCTCCAACCTTTTAGCCAAAGCAATATTAATGAAATTATATCCGTTGTTAGGGTTTATAGAAACAATAACCTTTCCCCTATGAATGCAATCATAAATCTACAAATATATTTTTTTATACAAACAAATCTTCTTGATCACTAGGTTTATCTATCACAAAAGATGTGATTCCTTTTGCATGCACACTATAGTGCTTCTCTTTTCCTTTTGCTAATTTAGTGCAATTTAATTGTCTACTTATTTCTTCAACATTATTTTTGAATTCCCTCTTTATTTCTTCAACATTATTTTTGAATTCCCTTTTTATTTCTTCTACACAACTTTTAAAGGGTTGAAACATGTCTCTTATTAGTCCAAATTAATTTATCTACCATTTTTCTACTTAGTTTTCTTATTTGTTCACACAATTTCTCTTCTTTCTTCTTAGAAAACTCTTCTAACTCCATGACCTCAACCCAAAAAAATTCCAAAGTAGCTAGGGTTTTGAAAAAAATAGGGTTTCTCACAAAATATAATACCTTTATTCAAAACAATTAATTCTATAAATTTTCTTCAAAAAAATAAAGGTGTAACTCATTTGCTTACCTTGACTGGTAGATATCTGCAATTTTATTTTTCGTGACTTGAAAAATCATCACTACCTTTGTTTTGGATGGTTGACTTCACAGGGTCATATCTCCCTCAATATTGATAGGATTCCTTCATATGACCACACATTTTAAATCTCTTTAAATTCCACATAAAATGGCATAAAAATCTTCTGAATCGGATAACGTTTTGCAAAGATGACTCATAAAAGATAAGACATTTTTCTAGAAAAAATTTCCCTAACGTTGTCATTGTTCTAGACAACTATCTTCACATGGTCATATATCCTTCAATACTACTTAGATTATTTTTGAATGACCACTCATTTTTGAATTTTTAACAAAATACCACAAGAATTTTTTGAATTAGACAACTTCACACATAGATATGGCTTCCACAAAATGAGACTTTTTTTTGAAAAATCTACCTTAATTCTACAATCCACCAAAAAACACAAACCTCACTTTGCTAGAATCTATGCTTTGATGCCACTTGTTATGAACCTCAATTTTTATCAACATAATTTATTTACCAATTATGCAATACTAAAAAACAACCAACCATAGAAATAGACATAGATATAGAAAATACCCTTGAGGTAGGGCAACACCAATAATATTCCTTAAGGAAGGAAACCACTCTAGATCCTCTCCATGATCCAATACCATAACAAAGAGTACTTGATATCACTTTCTTTCTTACAAATGATAATATATCTTGGATTCCCATCCTCCTAAACCCTTGTCCCACTCCTTATGATAATAAAATATTAAAATAGAATCAATCTTGGGTTATATTTGGCCCATGCCAAATACCCATACAATATAGTATTATATTCTCATATTCCTCTCCCAAGGTATCTAATAGAACAACACAAAAATATTTTCAACCAGACTAACCTACATTCATGTTCCCTTCTGGTGTTCTTCAATACAAGCAAGATGATTACAAATATCAACAAAATATTAGTCATTTCTTCGTTATATTATTTAAAATTGGAGAAGTACATTATCCAAATATTTTTCCATTTCATCCATATTTTTATTTTTTAGTTGTCTAACCAATGTCTTTGTTGTCTCATTCACAACTACTTCAAAATTAGTCAAAACATATTTCAATTTTTTGTTCACTTTATCTATTTGTGAGTATATTTCATAATAAAATCTAGAGTCTTTGACTAGAATTTATCTCTATTTTCAATAATGACTCTCCACTACATTGGATTTCTAAGTATTATGTTATATCCTATGTTGAAGTATGTTTAATTTGATCTTATTAGGCCAAGGCCAAAAAGTGTGAGAGTGCTTATGGGTACTACTGATATAGACTATGGAAAAGTGCATATATAAGCCTATGGGCATCACTTATGTAAGCCTTTGGGAATATATGTAAGCCTATGAGCATCCTCATATAAGCCTAAGGGAATCCTTCATGTATTCACCTTTAGTGATATTAGTTAATCCACCTTTATGAATAACCTTGATTAAAGAGTGTAATATAATTTTTGTTGTAATTTAACCTTCAATTCAAGTTATGTCGGATTGAGGTTAACATCTAATTGGAGATTTCCTATTGCTATAAGTGAAATAAATATACAACACAAAGGATTTTTCTACTAAATCCCCTTCTACCTATGTGTTAGTTTTTCTTTTGATCTTTAATACCATTTCCAACTTGGAATCTTATTCCATTTACTTATTTTACATACAAACATTATTCCTTCCATTGATCTAATTACCTCAAGGTGAAGATAAGTTTAAACACCAAGCATCAAAATGGTGCATCATCAAAGATCATCAAAACATTAGATGAGTAAATATCAAAGCACATTACAAGCATCTTCATCAATACAAATACTATAAAGGTTAATATTCATAAATGTTAATATAAATTTATTCTCTTTATTTTTTTTGTATTAAATAATTTCATTTGATTAAACCTAGGAAGCACAATACAAAAAAGGGTAGCCAAAGAGATTATCACTAGTATGTTCACTTATACATCATTTCATGGGTTAAACAACTAAGGAATAAATCTTAAATCTAAAAAACAAAAAAATATGATTATTATTTTATAGTTTTAAATTAAAAAATTAGGATCTTTGGAAGAGAAAACTAGGGCATAAATTGGGTAGTCGAAGAGATTTTTGGTTACTGTGGACTTAAAGACAAGATTGTTGCCTCGGGAGGGCCCAATGGGGACACCTCTAGATCCTCTTTTAGAGAGACATAGTTCTTTTGCAGATTTGTTAAAGGATAAATCTCAATCAAAAATTGAAGAAGCATAAAAAATTGCTTTAAAAATGCTCTTTACGATTGCTGGAAATAGATCAACATCTCAACGAGTTAATGGATCCTTTCCACAGTCATAATCAAGGTCAAATATTGTCATTGAGCAAAGTATGGTCAAATAAACAATTTTATATAGAGCCAATCATGATTTGATCTGTAAATTCATGGGTATTTACCCTACCCTAATTTTTTTGCATTCCTGGGTCCGGTAAAACTAGGAGCCTCTTGGTGAGTATTCTTTGTGGTTTATTAGCAATGGATATTTTATTGTTAATTTTTCTTCACTTGTCGATAGAAATAGGGCTTTCGAATCAGAAAAGAGGAATCATGGTCCGGTAGGATTATTTTTTCAACCTTGGAGAGTGGGATTTGATCCTCAAATTGAACCTACTATTGTCCTGGTTTGGATCCATTTGTATGCACTTCCAATGGAGTTTTGGAGTGAGCAGGTATTGGAAATTATTGGCAATTCCCTTGGAAGATATTTGGGTGTTTCCAAAGACACAATGGAAGGAAACACAATTGTTTATGCAAGATTATATGTGGAAATAGATCTTAGCCAACCTTTATCGATAGAGGTGGAACTCAAACTTGTAGGACTATCTTGGATTCAACAACTAGATTATGAGGTATTGCCCTTCAGATGCATATTTTGCCACAAATATGGGCATTTAGCCTGATCTTGCCCAAATAATATGAACATAAAAATGGAGGCTCCTTTGGGAATTTCAAATCTTCCTAAGGAGGGTAAGTCAACAATCAATAAATAAACAACCAATATTTCTCAGGGTAAAGAAGCATAGGGAGATGGTTTTCAACAATCCAAAAGGAGAAGGCAAAAGAAAAAAGATGGTAAAGAGCAAACCCAACACAAGCCCTCCAATAGGTATGAAATATTTAAGACACTAATGGGCCAAGAAGAAGAACAATTCATGGAATGAGTGGATGGGAATAATGAAAACAATAGCAGCCATGTTCAAGCCCCTCTTTCACCTCCTCTCATCATAGAGCAGGTAATTGAGTGTAGTGAGTTACCGCAATCAGAGAGTGTAGGGGCATTGATAGTGCATAACCAAGAGAAATAAATAATTAAGGATGTCATTGTGGGTATAGCAGAAATAACAGAGAAAGGCCAACTCTAGGGATAACTCAGGTGGAAAAGAGATAAAAAAATAGCAACTCTCAAAGAGTGGGTAGAAAATCAAATAAGGAATTGATAGCAGTTCAAGGAGACAAATTGATCACTGGAGGATCGGTGATACTAATAGATTTTTACTGCTCTCAAGGTAACCAATGATTATACAATCATGGAATTATAGGTATTTAAACAGTAGAACCCATCAATCTGTTGTTCAAAGACTCTTAGAAAAATGTAAAACATATTTTTTGTTTATCTAGGAGATAAAAATATTTTTGGATCTTATGTGTAAAATAGTAAATAGACTTTGGAGGGGTGTTGGTCATATGGAAGTGGCTTCCCAAGGGATTTGATCCTCGAATTGAACCCACTATTGTCCTGGTTTGGATCCATTTGTATGCACTTCCAATGGAGTTTTGGAGTGAGATCTTTAAGGCAAAAGAAAATAGATGGTAAAGAGAAAACCCAACTCAATCCCTCCAATAGGTATGAGATATTTAAGACACTAATGGACCAAGAAGAAGAACAATTCATGGAAGGAGTGGATGGGAATAATGAAAATAATAGTAGCCATGTTCAAGCCCCTCTTTCACCTCCTCTCATCATAAAGTAGGTAATTGAGTGTAGTGAGTTACCGCAATCAGAGAGTGCAGGGGCATTGATAGTGCATAACCAAGAGCAATCAATAATTAAGGATGTCATTATGGGCATAGCAAAAAAGAATAGAGAAAGGCCAAATCTAGGGATAACTCAGGTGGAAAAGAGATAAAAAAATAGCAGCTCTCAAGGAGTGGGTAGAAAATCAAATAAGAAATTGATAGCAGTTCAAGGAGACAAATTTATCACTAGAGGATTGGTGATACCAATATATTTTTACTGCTCTCGGGGTAACCAATGATTATACAATCATGGAATGATAGGTATTTAAACAGTAGAACCCATCAATATGTTATTCAAAGACTCTTAGAAAAATGTAAAACATATTTTTTGTTTATCCAGGAGATAAAAATATCGTTGGATCTTATGTGTAAAACAGTAAAATAGACTTTGGAGGGGTTTTGGTCATATGGAAGTGGCTTTCCAAGGGGCCTCAAGGGGGATAGTTACTTTTTGGAACTCTCTTGAATGGATTGCAATAGAACATATAGCTTGTAGGTGTGTCCTCACATCACATTTTAGGAACAATATCACAGTTGAACATGTTTTAATCATAAATTTTTATGGGGCTAAAAATCTAGATGGTCAGATTCATCAATGGAAAATTTTACATAACATGAGAGTCTCAAGGGAAGAGTTAGACTAGATTATTGTTGGGGATTTTAATGCTAAATTATCCTCTAGATATCAAGAAGGGGTAACCCCAATTTTAGACCCAGGGGATCGACTTATGATTGCCCAAGTCCAGGAATTACACTTGGTGGATATTAAATGCCCTGGAACCAACTATACTTGGACTAATAAGAGGAGGGAGCCACATAGCAAGAAGGTGAAGTTAGATCATTTTTTGGTTTCAGAGGAGGCATTTGTAAAATGGAATATAAAATTTTAGATTTTGGAGGGTCCAATTTCATATCACTTTCCCATTTTGTTGGAAGGGGGGATCAAGACAGTGCAACATCACAAACCATTTAAATTTGAAAACTTTTGGTTACAAAAAGAGGAACTTCGAAATAAAATTCCACAATGGTGGGAAGAAGGCCACCCAACATATGGGACAACAATGTTTAGATTCCACAAACAACTTCATTATGTCAAACATAAACTAAAACAATGGAGGCGAGCTAACAAGACAGACTTCCAGGTCCAAAGAGCTCCATTGGTGGCTAGATGGGATGAGGTTCAAAAATACTTTAGGGAAGGAACAATTACAGAGCAGCTCAAATAAGAGGATGATGCATTGCATAAAGTGGTTGAGGACATTGACAACCAAGAGGAGACCTATTGGAAACAGAGAGCAAGAACCACTTGGTTATTAGAATGTGATAAAAATACCAAATTTTTCCATCGGGCTACTTGTGCTAGGAGACAGATGAACAACATGGAAACTCTTCAAGATGAGAACAAACACTCCTTTGATACAATTCCAGGTATGCATTTCCATTCAATGGATTATTTTTCTAAACTATTTAAGGAAAGTATGGTGCAATATGAAGAGGCTCAAAAAGAAGCTCTTGATGTCATAACCTTTGTTATCTCTAAAGAAGAAAATCAGGCCCTACTGAAACCCATTGATAGAGAGGAACTTAAGAATGTAGTCTTTGGAATGAGCACCGAAAAAATGCCAGGTCCAGATGACTTTCTAATTGAGTTTTTTTAGGCCTTCTGGGACAACTTGGAGGAGGATGTAATGGTTGTTATAGAGGAGTTCAAAGGTAGTAAAAGAATGCTTAAAGCATTAAATCATACATTCATTACCTTAATTTCGAAAGGGAAGGGGATGCATATTTTAGATTATAGACCTATTGCCTTATGCAATGTCATATATAAAATAATCACAAATGTAATGGCTGAGCGGCTAAAACCTCTTCTACATAGCATTATCTCCTCAGATCAAGGGGGTTTTATAGAGGGTAGGCAGATCTTGGATGGTGTGGTTCTAGCTCGGGAGGCAATCCATTCAATGCAAACATCTAGTAATAGAGGAATGTTTATAAAACTGGATATGTCAAAGGCTTATGATAGGGTGGATTGGAGCTTCTTGTCAAAGATGATAGCAGCCTTTGGTTTCTCTCAGGATTGGATAGAATGGATCATGAGTTGTGTTTCTACTCCAACATACTCAATTTTAATCAAGGGTCTTCCCTCGCAACCGTTTGGAGCTACTCGAGGCCTTCGTCAAGGAGATCCTTGCCTCCCTATATTTTTCTCATATTAGTTGAAGGCTTGGGTAGACTCATCTTGAGGAGAAGACAACAAGGTTTGCTAATAGGTATCAAGGTGGGTGAGGAATTTTTGATTCACCTACAGTTTGTGGATGACACAGGATTGGTGGGAGTGGCCAACTTCAGGGAAGCAAGAACGATTAGAGATACACTTATTGTCTACCTTATGGCTACAAACCAAGTCATCAATGATAAAAAAATCCAAAGTGATCTATTTCAATCTTGATCAAAGGCTTTAAGACAAAATTTTAGAAATCTTGGGATTCACAAGGACTTCTCTCCCAGTGGTATACTTGGGGGTCCCTTTGCATTTTAAAAAACTAAAAATAGATATCTGGAGGAATATTTTGGACTGTATCAAGAAAATAATTAATAATTTTTCTCACAAATGGTTAAGCTATGGGGTAGATTAATTTTTTTACAATCATTCATTCAAGCTATGCCAATTTATAAATTTTCTATCCTTGTTGCCCCACATACCATATGGAAAGAGTTGGACAAGATGGCTAGGAAATTTGTATGGGAAGGAGTAAAAGGAGAGAGGAAATGGGCCTTAGTAGGTTGGGAGAAAGTAATTCAACCCAAGGTAAAAGGAGGTTTGGGACTGAGAAGATCAAAGTTAAATAATAAAGCTTTGGCTGGAAAGATTTATTGGAGGTGGATTTCCCAACCAACTTCTTTATTCAATAGAATTTTAACTAGTAAATATTTGGGACAGGTAAACCCAAATGAGGCGGGTTATTTCCCTTCGGATGGTAATGGATCCTTAGTGTGGCAGGCTCTTAAGTTAGTATCTCAGGTAGTGAAAGATGGATTATTTTGGAAAGTGGAGAGAGGGGAGAAGGCACGATTTTGGACAGATTCATGGGATCAATACCCACCTATTATTGTTGAATTTCCTAAACTACAACCAATAAAAATAGCCATGGAAACCAGGGGTTGGGTCTAAATTAAAAGTTATTTCAACACTAGTCAGTTGGGATAATTATAAGTTTAAGCAGTTTAAGAAGTTGGATGAGTGGCCAATTTCAATCCCTCCGGATTTGACACCCATCATGACTAAAATATTGGCAAAAATATTTCTCACAGGTAGAGACGAGGAGGATGAATTAGCTTGGGGCTATGGGAGCCTTGGTATCTACACAGTTAAGGATGGATATGATAAGATCATTTCAGAGCCTCCTCCTCATGCATATTAGGTTGAGGATTGGAGAAAGATTTGGCAGTACAAGGGTTGGTCGAAAGTAAACTTTTTTGCTTGGCAGTTCATGCATAATGGAATTATTACTTTTGATAATCTCAGATGTAGGGAAATCATTGGTCCATCTCAATGTGTTTTATGCTACAAGAGTGAAGAAACAACTGATCACTTGATGTTCGAGTGCCCATTCACGCGCCAAATCTAGGAGAGATGATTTTTATATTATAAAATTTGAGTTAATGGTGATTTGAATCGGATTAATATTTGGGAAATATGGAAGAGGGGTATATTTAAATCTAAAGCTCTTTGTATTGGTTGGAATCTTGAATTAAACTTCATTTGGTGGCAAGTGTGGTTGGAGAGAAATGGTATAATTTTTAGAGAAACCTTTTCATCTTTAGATGGATTTTGGCAGGTCATTTGGAGAAAAGTCACAAAAACTGTGGCAGTGTATGCTAAAGAGTAAAATTAGGTTGTTATACGAACAATGGAAAAGGAAGTTGAAGTGCAAGAGGGGCAGGATAGAGCTAGTTGGAAACCACCCCCAAAAGGTTGGATTAAAATTAATACTGATGGAGCTGCAAAAGGCAATCCGAGTAGAGCTAGAATTGGAGTGATTTGCAGGAATCATGTTGGAACAATGCTCTATTGGGAACTGCAAGTCTTGGGAAGGGCCACAAACAATGAAGTGGAAGCCTTAGCTATCCATTCTGCTTCTATTTGGGCTATAAAATAAGGTTACAGGAGGATAATCCTAGAATCAAATTCTTAAATAATGGTTGGAGCTCTAGTTGCATGAGGAAATTTGCTTTTAAGACATGGAGGTTGAGGATTCTTGTCACTTAAATTAAGGAACTATGGAGGGAATTAGATGATGTGATTCCAGTTTATGTGAGTAGAGATCTAAAAAAAATGGTAGACTTCCTAGCTAATATGGGTACCGAGAAGGAGGTAGGGGTTCAGTGGCACAATGACATGGCTATTGAGGATGAGATGATTAGGCAGGTTGGTGAGCAAATCCAGTGTTTAGCTAATTTGGACAACCACTCCAATCCCCTAATCAAGTTCATGGATCTCTATCCATAGGAGAACTTATTCTCCTCTGCTTTGACTGGTGATCTTAGAAATATGGTTTAGGATATTTGTGCTCTAATGTAGATCTTCTTTTATAGTTGTAAGCAGGTGAACAACCATTGTAGAAATATGTTTTAAGATATTTGGCTCCAATGCAAATATTCTTTTATTGTTGTAAAAACATGTATTCTCTTTGGCTAAGGGTGGGAGAAGTCTCATCCCAACTTGTAAATGATCTTTGTTTTAATACAAGTTTTTTCAAATTATTTTTCAAAAAAAAACAAAAAAATATTAAGCTAGGCTCAAGAAACTATTGAAACTAATTTTGTAGATTATGAGCCACCATCAGGATCTCTTAGAGGTTTCTATGTTACATTGGGAAATTTCTCAAAACTCCAACAAATGATGAAGGTGCTCTAGCTCTATCGACACCTTTTAAGCTTGTACTAAAATCTACAAATTCAAAGAAGAGATGAGACACAAAACATCTTCCCTTCCAAAATCATGTTGTTCATTTCTAAACATTCTTTTATTTCTACAATTCCATATAAAAATGAATTTTGATTCGGATCATGTACCAAGATTTACGCTTGTACCATTCCCAAGAGTCATCCATTCCTAGAATGACCATAGCCCAAGTATTCTAAGGGATCTTCCAAGTTCTAAGAAAAATTTGACACCATTTCCAAGACTAAGGAGCTAGTGAGGAAGCCCAAAATATATACTTTGTAATTTCAAACTACTAACACACAAAGAAAATTGTGGGACAAGGCCAATATGGTTGAGCCAACTCCCTACTGAGAGACCTTCCAGTAGAAGAAACCAAGTAAAAAAAATTATTTGGCTCTATTGATGGCAACCATACTGTGTATATATATTTCAGCCAAGTTTTATAATAAATATTAACTTCCTAGTACTCATATTAAGTGGTTAATATTGGATATGTATAGAGCTATTTGTAGATTTCTCTAATAGAGTATACAACGAATTTTTTATGACTAGGCCAATCTTAGTCTTAGGTCCACTCAATTTGGTACAATTGGAACAAGGGATTTAATAAAGTCTGGAAGAGCATAATTAATAACAATAATATAGGTAAGATCCCTTCTATTCACTTTATAGTCCTTTTTAACTTTTGTTTCTAAGATCCATTCTCTTTTATCTATGTTTAAAAAATCTGCCAAAGATTTGATTTACTTATAAATTCCTTTTGTTGGAATAGCCTTGTTGAGGGTAAGTAAACCAAAAGTATTTGTGAAATGCAAGTACCACCATAGATTTTGAAAAATATCTAAATAACATTTTTGGAAGAGAATTCCCCGCTATAAATAATATTTATTTTATCCCAAGACCACCAAATGCTTTGGAAAATAAAGGTGCCAAAAATCTTCATTTGGCCTGGCCAAATATCAGAGTCTAAAAGCCAAGTCCTTTCCATAAAGATAATCCTTTTATATAGGACTTAAGAAGTGTGTTCCTAAGAAATTATTTCTAGAACTCATTATGTGTAGCCATATGAACCACCCATTTATAGCCAGAGCCAACCCTTTTTTTTATATCAATCAAACATAGGCCCCCATGTTCTAAGGGTATAATAGAGATCCTAGTTAATTCTATGAAAACCAATATTGTCATTATTTTTAGATGATAGAAATTATCTTAAAATTTTTCTATCATTTTATAGGAGGCCTGGGAGCTTTCCCAACAAGATGAATAATAGACATGAGTACTAGCCAAAAAATTTGAATAAATTTGAAATTTCCTAGCCAACAAGAGTGGCTTAGGCATCAACTTCTCTAACTTTACCACAATTTTCTCCACCATACTACTCCATAACGCCAAGGGATGACATTCAAATGCCAAAGGAATTTCCAACTTAAATTTTTGGCCTAGTAGTGGCCAATTTCAATCTCTACCTTGTAGCCATTGAAGCATTGGGCTTTTACTAGTTCTGTAGACACAAACCTTATGCCATTATATCATGGATCTTAAATATTTATAGTATATATCCATACATCTTTCACTTGTTGCAATACAATCCTGACATTCCTCAATAATAAGGAATGTGTCATCAATAAAACAACCATAAGTGAAAGCATGCTAGAGGTTATTTGAATATGGTATCCCTTTGATTGCTCTTATTTATATTTGAAATTGTAGTAAGTGTCCAAATGCATCATTAGAATGGTAGAACCCTAAAGGTTCTAGCTAATATTTAATAAATGAATAAATAAAATAATATTAAAAAGAATCACTTTTAGGGTTGAATCATTGTTGCACTGGAATGGGGAATCCCTCCAATGGGTTTAAACAAATATATTTTCTTCTTCTTCGATGATTTGTGTGAACGACCAACCTAATATATATCTACCCTAAAGCTACGTTTGTGAAGAGACATGATGGTTCACGTTAGGAAGAGACGTGATGGTTCACGTTATGA
This sequence comes from Wollemia nobilis, assembly GCA_028583015.1. Taxonomy (NCBI): domain Eukaryota; kingdom Viridiplantae; phylum Streptophyta; class Pinopsida; order Araucariales; family Araucariaceae; genus Wollemia; species Wollemia nobilis. The sequence goes on along the minus strand of JAQPPZ010017058.1, from coordinate 32,969,582 downwards.
AGAGATGTGATGGTTCACTTTATGAGATAATAATATAATAATTAAATGATTAATAATACTAACTAATAATTTTAGGATGGAAGATCCTAACATGCCACCCTCCTTAAAAAGAGCTTTGTCCTCAAAGTGAGGAGCTTTATCTTTTGTTTTCCAAGCAGAATTTTTGTAAGTTCTTATACTATTTTAATGTCACTTTTTCGAAGGCAAGGATATCTTGAAGGTCGGAGTGTTAGTGGGGGGTTGTCAAGAACAATAGTAGAATATTCCTTAGGAGAATCATGATGAAGATGGGAGGACAACCCTTGGGGTTCCTCAAACACTTTAGAAGGATGCTTAAAAAGAGGTGGTAAAACTTCTACATTCTCCTGTTGTTCCTTGGGAGAGGGAATGGAGGAGTGTGTAGTCACCTTTCTGCCTTGTTTTTGAATAGGTTTGACCCTACGGTGATAACTCACTATTGGAGAGGAAATTGAGTGTAGTTCTTGTAGAGTGCATGTTTGGCCATAATGGGTCACTTCGGGAATGTCTACCTCATCCTTGCCTAATGCATCGATCACTTCTAGCATATCGACTGTATTGCCTTCCTCGTTGTGATCAGGTGCTTGGGGTATTTCTTGCTCATTGTCCTTGTTTTCTACATCTTCTTCCTCTTTCTTATCTTTCATGGCTTCCTCATATTCCTTACCTTCCTCATCATCCCCATATTTAGTGTCATATTCAAGTGTATCCATCACTATGGCTACCTCAATCGCATTTTTATCATTGGGAGAACTACAAGGAATAGTTGCATCTAAAATATATAGTTTAGGTGTAATACATTGATGATTGTGAAAAAATTTCTCATCGCAATGAAAACAAATGCCCTTTTCGTGTCGTGCCTTCATTTTTATGGGGTTGATACATTTAATGGGTAAGAGTCGAGTAAGTTTTGGGGTGGTGTACGTATTTTGTGATTCCTATACAGGTGGTTTTGTAATTGGCTCCTTCCACTGGCAAAAAACCTCCTTTGGAATAATTTTATTTGCAAGGTCATTCTTTTTTAGGGTTAACTCTGTTATTTTTCTTGTTATTTTTGTTTCAAAATCGTATTGACATTTATTCATTACTTGAAGGATTTCTTTCGAGATGTTTTTAAACAAACTACCCCACTTGTGTCCAAAATCGATGCTCTAATACCAAATGGTAGAACCCTGAAGGTTCTAGCTAATATTTAATAATAGAATAAATAAAATAACATTAAAAAGAATCACTTTTAGGGTTGAATCACTGTTGCACTGGAATGGGGAGTCCCTCCAATGGGTTTAAACAAATATATATTCTTCTTCTTCGATGATTTGTGTGAATGGCCAACCTAATATATATATCTACCCTAAAGCTACGTTGGTGAAGAGACGTGATGGTTCACGTTAGGAAGATACGTGATGGTTCACGTTATGAAAAGATGTGATTGTTCACTCTGAGTTAATAATATAATAATTAAATGATTAATAATACTAACTAATAATGTTAGGATGGAGGATCCTAACACAATTCCAATCTCTACCTTGTAGCCATTGAAGAATTGGGCTTTTATTAGTTTTGTAGACACGAACCTTATGCCATTAGATCATGGATATTAAATATTTATAGTATATATCCATACATCTTTCACTTGTTGCAATACAATCCTGACATTCCTCAACAATAAGGAATGTGTCATAAATAAAACAACCATAAGTGAAAGCATGCTAGAGGTTATTTGAATATAGAATCCCTTGGATTGCTCTTATTTCTATTTGAAATTGTAGTAAGTGTCCAAATGCATCATTAGCAAGAATGAAAAGTGATGGTTCTAGAGGGAATTCCCAATAGATAGATCATGTTAGTGAGAAGAATTGATATCCAAGGCCAATTGACATTAGTAAAAGGGAAGGTGCAAAGGTATGAAATGCATGGCAAAAACCTAAGGCTTGCATCATTATGTCAATGAAGTCTCATTCATAGTCTAACTTAAGAAAAATTATATTGACATTAATGCTTAACACTTAGTGAAGTCCTTCCCACATAGCAAGTACATTATCAAGAATATACCTACCTTTCACAAATCTTGTCTATTTAATATGAATTGCATCTGGTAGTAGATTGCACAACCTTAAGGCTAGATATTTAGTAAGAATTTTGTAATATACATTGAAGAGAGTGATGGACCTTCAATTTGTCAGATCATCTTTAATTCTCCCTTTTAGAATGAGCTTGACAAGGCCTTGATTTATCCACTTTTCAAGGATCCTCTCATCCTCTCATCAAGGCTTTTTTATACACTCTTGATAAATATAGTCTCATAAAGTCTTAAGTGGCTTTGTAAAATTCAATGGGAAGGTCATCCATACCTAGAGCTTTACCATTGGCCATTATAAAGGATGCTTTTTATTTATTTGAGAGTGATTGGATGATCAAGTATATCCTGATATTCCTGTCTAATATTTGATCGCATGGCATTAATACACTCTTCGTGGTCACCCTACCTTCCTCCATCTAGCCTTACGATGTGAAAAGTACTTGGTATAAATTTAAAAAACTTGATTCAATCACCTATTGATCTCTAACAACCCAACCATCAATGTTTAGCTAGGAAATTTTCTCATCTCTTTATTTTACCTAAATATTGGAGTTCTTAGAGATTTAATCTCCAGTCTTGAGCTAGTGTAGTCAAGCTCTTATTCTTTTTCCGATGGCCTTTACTTCTTTATATTCTAGAATTTTGACTAAAATACTAGCAATCTATTGAAAAATTTCATCATAAGGATTCCCTTGAAGCTCCTTAAGAATACCTTTGAGGCTTTCTTAAATGCTCACTAACCTATATCTCTTAGCTTGGGCAATTTTCTTACCAAAATTCCTAAGAAATAAAGTTACTTGACTTATGGTTCTTTTCCACCAGACAATTCACCTTGAAGAAGATTTAGGCCTAGACAAAGAGAACCATAGAGATTTTATACCATTGATAGAGGATAATTTATTGATATGAGAGTAATTTAGATGAAATCTAGAGTGAAAATCCCTGCTATTCTCCTACTTCTAGGTATAGGGAAAAAGTATAGGGTGGTGGTCCAAACAACCAAGGTTTGGAATAGCTTAAACCAACTAGTTATTACCTTCCTTAAAAAGAAGGGAGAGTCATAAGAGAGCATGACCGTGTCAAAAATTTTAAGGACGTGCATCTCACTCGCCCTATTATTAGACTAAGTATACTAGATTCCTTTTAATTATTTATTTTAAATTTATTTGGGTCAGATAATTTGAATACATTTTGAAAGAGCACCTAAGATTGATATTCCCTCTCAGTTAGCCTCATCCAAAAATGACCCACTTTATATTCGTGGCTATCCACCATGTTAAAATCCCCTTAAACTAGACATGGGTTGTCAAGGAGATTTTTAAAAATCCATTCCCATAGCTTGGCTTTGTCCTCAAGATCATTAGGAGCATAAATTTTTAGGACTCCCAACAACAAGTTATCAACAGAAACCTAAATCCAAATTGTCCTGTGGTGGGGGCTAGACCCTTGATTGACCACCATCCCTACAAGACAAGGATGCACCACCATGGTAGCACCATCATGACCTCTAGGGTGGTCTATATATACCATAGTTATGAAAATTATCAAAAAATTGTTGATTTTCAGATTTTTATGATTTTTTCAAAATTTCAAGTCAACTTGACATGAAATAAAAAATCATAGATTTAAACATAATTCATATACCTACCTTTCACAAATTTTTTTCTCTACTTTTTGTAAAACATAATTCCACAAGACAACAAGGGAACTCTGGAAAGCAAATGGGATGCCAAGGAATTTAAACATCTCCCCTGGTTGGATCCAATGCCATTGGAAGCTTTCAAGCCATCTTGGAAGGTCCAAAGAGGATTGCCTATAGCATGAGGTCTTCCTCCATTGAATGCTATATTCTGATGCATTGTAAAAAAATATCCAGACAATCTAGAGCCTAGTTGACAGAGCGTTCATCCTCATGAAGATTCAAAAAAGAATCATTTGTAAAATGTCAATTTATAAGTCGAGAAGATTATCCAGGTAAAGAAATACCCCTAATATTACCTTGAATCACTTGTTTAGCAGAAGGTATCCAAAAGCTTCAGCTGCCAATATGATTAGCTAACTATGCTATACATTAATGCAAAAATTATTTGAAAAATGAAGAAAAAGTAAATAAAATAGAAAAATGTTGTAATCAAGTTAAAAAAACATTAGATAGATAGCTATTAACGCAGAACAAAATTCCAATCATGGAATATGCCATTAGAGGAAAAAAAAAATTTAAGATTAACTATGGATTTTTTGTAAATTTGTTATTCCATAGATTATTTTTGGTTTTATAGAATTGTTTATTTTTATTAAAGTAAATATATAATTTTTGGAAAGGACCTTGTTGGAATTTTATTCTGTGTCTTTAAAATTCTAGTTGTCACGCCACAGAATAACTCTTCATACGACAGTATCGCAAACTCTGGTTGACCTGCCTTTTTTTTTTGCTTGATAAAATGGGTTGTACTCGGGTCCCCCACCCTTAACAAATTACATCTCTATTTTTTAGAACTTTAGAGTTTACAAATAGATACACTTCTCATCTCAATTGAGATGCTATAGTTCGGAACCTACATCATTTTCATAAAATGTCTCAATTCTTGATTTTCATTTTCTAGATCTTTTCAAATCTCTGTATGAATACAATTACTTCAAAATTTAGCATCTTTCTTGACATTTTCCTATAGCAACCTTCACAATGCCAAAACGTCACCTCTAATTTAGTAGAGTAATATTTCTAAAATATCGCACTAACATAGTCCTCTTTACCAAATTTGGATTGCTAGTTTCCTTCCCGAAACACAAGTGCAACCACAAAAATTATAATAAATAGTCTAAATGAACACACATTATTGTTACAAAATAAAATAGAAATTACCAATGGAAAACATTAAATAAAATCTTAATCATTAATTGATTTAGGCAATCAACAATTTTTGTGAGCTTCAACTAAACTTTCTACTTCCTCTAACCATGGAAAGGAGATGTTAGATTCACGATCCTTAGTCAAAACCCCTCTATTGGCTAGCTTATTTACACATTTGTTTCCTTCCCTTAATATATGTGTAAACCTGATTTTTTCAAACTCTTTAGCAAGACCTTGAATTTCCACAATTATCTCTTGTATGTTCCATGGAGCCTTTGCTTTCCTAAAAATTGCATTCATTACTATGAGAGAATCACCTTCCATCCAAACTCTATTCCATTTCATTTGTTTACATATTTTTAACCCTTCTAAAGTTGCCCAAGCTTCAACTTCATTATTTGTCTTAAATCCACAATTGAAAGCATAATGAGATAAAATCTCTCCTCTATTATTTCTAATTATTCCTCCTCCTCCTGTTAGTCCTCGATTTCCTTTAGATGCTCCATCAAAATTCAATTTAACCCACTTCACATCTGGTGGTTTCTACTTTATATTATTTACCTTATTTGTGCTTCTATTATACCCAACATCATAATTCCATTTAATGACTTGACTCCATCTATTAAGACTCTCTGCTTCAAAATTAGGGATTGGGTGAGTTGATAGGGTTGGTTTAGACTCCTCTATGGTTAAACATATCTTATTTTACATTACCTCTAAACTGCTTTCCTTTCCTTTAAATATTCTTCTATTCCTTTCTAGCCATATAGCCCAAAGTATTGCATCTTTTGATATATCTCATATTGTTTGTAAAGCTTCACTTTTATAAGTGCTCTACCATTGCTTTAACCAATCTTCAATTCTACTATTCATAACCATGCATTTACCAAACATATTAAGAATCCATTGCCATAGATTCCAGACTATTGAGCAATATCCTAAGATATGGTCAATACTCTCCTCCTCCTTATTATAGAAAACACATTTAGAGGGGCCATGAAAACCCCTTTTCATAAGGTTATCCCAAGATAAAAAAATTCTATGATCTACTAGCCAAACAAATATTTTGACTTTAGGAATGCTTGGGCTATCCCAAATATCTCTCCAAATTCTATTGATTTTATTATTATGTTGGTGTTGAACATTATATCCACTTCTTGTTGTGTATTCTCCTGAACTATTCAACACCCAAATCAATTTATCCTTGACACCCTTGGGAATAATTACAGTTATCTTTCTATTCAATTGCCTCCTAGAATCAATGTCTTGTATACTTGTAAAAAATATTCTTTCCATTTGTATATTCCTTCTCGATCCTTGTACAAAATGTTTAAAACCCTATCATCGTATTTATCTTGAAGCAATCTCATCCAAGGTTTCAAAATTGGATCTAAATTGAGTGGTTTTTTATCACACCAAGTATCCATCCAAATAGAAATTTTTTCTCCAGTTCCCACCACCCATCTTAAACCTTTAATCATAAGATCAATAGATTTTTTTAAACCATTCCAAAGAGTAGAACCATTTGGAAGAGAGAATGCAACAAATATTAAACTTGGGTCATTGGGATCAACATACTTACATAGAAGAATTTCTGCCCATTGTCTTTGACTATCTTTGTATAATATCTAGATAACTTTCCCCCTAAGAGCTAAGTTTGCATCTATAAGAGCTCTTAAACCAAGACCTCCCCTAGTTTTTTCATCACACAACTTGCTCCATTTCACCAAAGAAAATTTCCTTTTATCATGTAAACCTGACCATAAAAAGGATCGCATAATAAAGATTAAAAAAATTTCAACTAATTTTGGCATAGAATACAAAGACATATAATATGTTGGAATGGCTTGTAAGACTAACTTAATTAACAACACTCTTCCTGCTAATGATAACCATCTACCTTTCCAAGTTGGAAGTTTATTTTAAACTTTACTGATAACTGGATTCTATAAATCTATCCTCATTCTCCCCTCAAATAAAGGCATACCTAGATAAGTTGTTGGTAAATTTGCCTCCTCCATTTGAAGCAACCTACAAATTCTTGCTTTGATATTAGCATAAGTGTTAAGAAAGTAAATTTTGGATTTAGTCCTATTAATTTTTTGCCTTGAAGCTCTTTCCTACTCTTTTAAAAATGTATTCAAAGATCTAGTCTCATTTATCCTTTCCCTTCCAAAAAGGGTTTTATCATCTACAAACTGTTGATGGGTGATGTTATCGATGTTATTACTAACCTTAAGTCCACTTATAAACCCATATTTGTAAGACTTCTTTAAGTTTCTACTCAAAACTTCTGCCATAATACTGAACAAATAAGAAGATAGAGGATCTCCTTATCTAAGGCCTCTCTTGGCTTTAAAAGATTATGTCACTAACCCATTGACCAACACTGAATAAGAAACTATAGAGACACAAGATTTAATCCATCTAACCCATTTCTTCCCAAAACTAAACTTATCTAAAACTACAAAAATAAAATTCCATTTAACCCTATCATAGGCTTTACTCATATCAAGTTTTAAGATCATAGCTTTCTTTTTTCTTGAAGTTGCTGAATGCATAACTTTGTGAGCTACTATGATCCTATCAAAAATTTGTCTCCCTTTCACAAAACCTCCTTGCTCTTCTGAAATGATTTTGTCTAACAATGGCCTTAATCTATTTGCCATCACTTTAGAAATAATCTTATAAGCCATATTACATAGGCTTATGGGTCTAAAAGAATCAAATAATTTAGCATCCTTTTTTTTTTGGAATTAGGGTAAGATAAGTTGCATTTATTTTATAAGGAATGTATTATTTTACCCTAGACTGTTCCACTGCCACCAATAAATAATCCTTTACTATATCTTAATTATGTTGGTAAAAAGCTGCAAAGATCCCATCTGGACCAAGGGATTTATCCTTATTAAAAGAGAAAAGAGCTAAATGAACTTCTTCTAGAGTAATAGGCTCCATCAGTTTCCTATTGTCTTCGTTTGTTATAACTAAAGGAACATCTTGAAGAAGTTTATCATTAAGAACTTTGGTCTCATTTGAACCTAGAATATTCTAATAAAATGACTTAGCCTCTTTTCTAATTTCACTCCGATCTTCAATCCAAACCCCTTCTATTGATTTAATTCTACCAATTCTAGAAGAAGATCTTTGTACTATAGCCATCCTATGAAAAAAATTTGTATCTTTATCTCCATATTTTAACCAAGTCTGTCTTGATTTTAATCTCCATAATTTCTCTTCCTTACTCAAAATATTATGATATTCACTAAGCAACTCCCTTTCCTCTAAGCTTGTATTATTTTCATCACCTTTTTGAAATTTTGAAAGTTTATCTTTTAGTTCTTCTTTCTTCTCAAAAATATTTCCAAAGGTGCTCTTGTTCCATTATTTTAATCTAGATGTCATAGCTTTAATTTGGTTTGGAAGAGCATACAACCCACCATTACCTAAATAATTTCATGTTTGAGCTATTAATTTAACAAATTGAGGATGGTCTTCCCACATCTGCTTATATTTAAAATATGATATTTTTTTGAATTCACTAACCACCATTTTAATTCTTATTGGCCAGTGATCTGAACCAATCCTTGTTAAGGTATTAATTTTAGCAAAATTTCCTTCATCTAGCCAATGATTTGAGAGAATGCATGTATCTATTTTTTTTGCTATTAGGTTTCGGCCTCTCCTGTTGTTGGTCTAAGTATAGTTGTCTTCTTCAAACTCAACTTCCCATAGATTTTTGTTTTAAATAAAAGCAGAGAAATCTTTCATACTTTGGGTCAATTTCCTAATTCCCCCAAATTTTTCATTCATCTTGGTAATGGCATTAAAATCTCCAATGATCATGAAATGGGTTTCTTGGTCTTTACTTCTCATAAAGGCCTCAATCCCACTCCAAAATTCTAATCTACCTGACTGAGTTGTAGGACCATACACATTGATAAGGATGAAGCAAATATCAACAAAGTAGCAAGTGACTAAAGAGGCTATCCAATGCCTAGTTTTATGAATGGTTACACAAGAGGTTCTAGAAGGATTCCAACAAGTTAGAATTCCCCCTACTACTCCTTCAAAATCCATAACATCCCATTCACATCTTGCCCAAACTGCTTTCATAGTTTTTGAAACTTCTTCTTTTGTCATTTTAGTTTCCTAGATACATAGAATATCAATTTTATTACTTAAACATAGGTCCCTAATACACTTATGTTTTGAGGGGGTATTAGCACCCCTTATATTCCATGAGATGATAATCATGTCTCATTAGGGGCTTTTGGCTCCTCTTGCGTATTATCAATATCATTTTGTTGTTTGGTAAAGAGAAGTTCAACCAACTTAGTTTGTGTTTCTTTCTCTATGTTAGCTCTTGCTTCCCTGGATCTTGCTTGATAATTTGAGGGTTTTCCTCTTTTTTCCTTGCCCATATCAGAAGTAGGTCTTATTATTCTGTTCCTCAATATTATTTCACCATTTATTTTTTCAACATATTTATCCTCTCTTGGCTCTAGTATAGAAGCTTTTGACTTATCATGCTCATTTTCTGGTATTTCCTTATTAATGTCAGAGGTATTACCTTATAAAATTGCATTTTCTTCACCAATTATTTTCTCCTGAATAGTGCATGGTACTCCAAGAGAATATTCAAAATATGATGAAAAATATTCCTTGGGTTCATAGAGAATGTTCTTCCTTAAATTAGGATCATATTGAATAGACGGTTCTTCATACTAGCAGGTAAAGAAGAGACATGCTCTTCCCATAAACCAAGGACCCCCTTTTAGGATTCTTTCTCTTTCTTTCCTAGAACAAAAAATTGCTAGGAAGAAACCTTTGGGAAGAAATGATAGAATCACTCCTAGAGACTTCCAACTCCTATCAATCCATTTTCTCAAGGTTGAAGCCCCTAGCCAATACCTATTAAATTTACCAAAAACTATCCTATTTTGGAGCAATGAGGATCTCTCTAAGGTGCGCTCACTAACCTCTACCCCTAGGGATTATTCTAAGGATTTAACTATAAAGCGATCCATGGAAAGGAAACTAAAACTCAAAATCCAATGAAATTTATCTAAAAGTTCTATAACAAATACAATATTTGATAAAAACTTTATAAATTTTCATGCACAATTTCTAAGATAAAGAAATGGAAAAAAGAACTTAGCTAAAAAATTATGTCCAGATAGAATGTCTTGCCTCGCTAAAGTCCTAGCCCTTCATTGCTCTTCCCATCGTTCAAACCCTAGTTGGCAAATATTTGTAATTTCATTTTTTGCGACTTGAAAAATCGTCATTGCCCTTATTTCGAATGGTTGACTTCACAGGGTTGTATCTCCATCAATATTGCTCAGATTTTTCATATAACCACTCATTTGGAAGCAATTTAAATTCTGCACAAGTTGGTCCAAGAATCAACTAAATCGGATAACTTTTCACGAAGATATGGCTCCTAAAATATGAGATATTTTTCAGGAAAAAACCCTATTCTTTCACACTTTGTAATTTTGTTTTTTGTGATCTGAAAAATCGTCGCTACCCTTCTTCCAAATGGTTGACTTCACAGGGTCGTATCGCCCTCAATATTGCTCGGATTTAACCCAGGAATATGTTTTCTTTATGTTTCTAGACATACTGGGGAAGGTAAGGATACCCCTAAAATAAACTTAAAGATATAAAAATATAAGTTCATGCTCATCCAGATATAAAAAAGGTGTAAAAGTTATTATTATTTGACCAAGATTTACTATAGTTTTTTATTATGCCTTAGTATATAACCAGTGCCTTATCCTTGGGCTATTGTAGCAAATTTTAAGATACATTCATGTGATAGAAAGAAAAAGAAAGGATATATTGAGTCAATTATATTCATTCAAATGATGTAATAAACATAATTGGTTATCAATGAAACAAAGCGTCAAATACACATTCAAATAATGTAATATGTAAATGAGACAACAAACAAAACTGAAAACAAAGATTTGACAAGAGAAGAAACCCATAATTATATTAATATCAAATATGTTTACAATGAGAGCTGACTTGAATTATCATTAAGCTCTTTAAAGATTTAATATAATAACAATTCTTGTTTAAATAATGTGACAAGAATCCTTCGCCTTATCGTTCCAATCTAGTAACAGTTAGGCCTCTAGACCTCTGACTCGATAGATAAAAATGATCTCAGTTCTTGAACACTTCTCTATTAAAAACTGCACATAAATGGGAGGAATGAGAGATGAAAAATGAGAAAGACACAAATGGAATACAATAGCAAAGACAAGGTCACTCAAGTATACCTCTAGCAAAAATTTGCTATACAAAATCTTGATCCTTATTCTAACCATGATAGTCCTTCGTATAGTTTTGGTAGTCCTGTAACTATCACAACTGCCTCCATCTGGACCCTCCACTTGTCATCATCTCCTCTGATTTTAACTAGTTGGGTGTGTTATATTCTGTATTAGCTATAAAAAACTGGTAATTGATTGTTTTTAATATTCAAAATTGAAAATCATTATCAATTGCTTGAATTTTATTACTGGCCTATCCATGTATCTTTTTCTTTTCCCTTTAACTCTTTCTTTTCCCCTATTGTGGGTCCCATACTGCTAGTTGTTTCTGATGAACTTTGGATGATTTTTTTCAGCTCGACTTACTTTGATCAAGTCAACAATTTGTATCCAAGCCTCATCATAGAAAGAGCTCATTGTAGCAATCCTATCAAGTAGCCTTAAGGATTTGTTTTTGTGTTCTTTTATTACGATTTCATTAATTTTAAAAAACTTAATTATCTCTTGAGTTGTCCTAAATAGAGTGATAAGTTTTTCAGTCAACTTCTCTTCATCTGTATCATCATATTCTACCTCTTTTATTCTTTCGATAATTAATTTGTCAAAGCCTTCTACACTAAAAATTTCCTCAAGGCTAATGTTTACCCGTTTTCTTCTTTTATTGATGTATTGTTCCCAAATTTATAGTTCTCGAATTACACAATTTAATTGAGGCCTCTCGTTCACAAAAGTGGTGACCTTGTCAAATTTTATTTTGTAGTTGTGAATTTAACCATATGTTGTAGTCATTTATCTGGTAATTATTTGATCATAATTTTCTCCACACTTTCCATGGATTGGAAGGATGGTCACTGCCCTTTTATCTGTTTCATATAGGAGAGGCTTCATTTTCTTACTCTTGTTCATTGTTTCTCCAAGATCCTTGTAACTTTGACTGATTGTGTTGATATCTACCTTAAATTCTGTAATGATCTTTTCTTTGTACTTCCTTGTGAATAGGGACTTGTCAAACTACTTGCTAGTTTGTGGCATCTATTTTTGGAGCTTGTCAATTTTAGCTTACAACTTGGCATTTTATGCTTGCAACTAGTCGCTTTTAGCTAATTTGACATTCAAATCTGCCATCATTTTATGCTTGCAACTAGTCACTTTTAGCTACTTTGACGTTCAACTCTACCATCTCTTATTCTATTGCAAGTGTCATTTGTGGTTGTGCATAAAATCCAAAGTTCATCAAGCTTATTTTATTCCTTGTATCTCTACATCCCCTTTTTTTGGGTTGATTTGAAATCCCTCTATACCCTGTCGAGAGATTACGATTGTTGTAGTTGAAGAAGGGCCTAAGCTTTCTCCCTTATCCTGCTGAGTTTCAATTACCCTTCCTTCTATTATGGCTTGAATGTGCTCTTCTTTTGAAGGAGTGAACTGAATAGCCTCCCCTACCTTGATTAGAGTGAAACTTTTAGGAGTGATAGGATCAATCTCTATCTTGGCCCTTTTATGTGCTGGTAAACCAAGAGGACTTTGGATTTTGATCTGATATTCCTTGAGAAGGTTAGCCAAACCTCTGGTCTCTTGTATTCTCTTCAATGTTACTGCAAAAAAAATTCTCTATTGTTTACTCTGGTCAATTTTTGGATAAACTTGTGGTCAATTTTTGCTTCTGCGATGGTAACATTAGTGCTTTGGCAAAGTCTTCCACAACAGGATGATCTAAGGAGGATGAAATGATAACAATTTCTTTACCTTTTCCAATATCTTCAATACTGTGGGCAACCTGAGCAATAAGGAACCCTTTGTTTTTATTGTAGTGTGATAAACCACTTTTGTTAACACTTCTATTTTCTTAGGCTCCTGATTGACAATATTTAGGAAGGGATCTTGATATTCTTCTAGGGGTATGAAAAGGATTAGTATAGCAACTATTTCAACTATGGAAACCCTCAACACTTTCAACTTTGAAGGATAATTGCCCACCATTTAAATTTGTGTATGTTGCTCCTTTCCAATGTGGTTTTGCCATATGAGATCTAGAGATTGGCCTTTCCTTAGGGCTAGCTAAATAGCTTCTTTAAACATATCCCCCCGATGAGTCATAGGCTTCCTCTCAAGAGCATGCTTTTTATAGTATCCATGGGGATCGTATGGTCACCATGTAAGCTCAACAAAACCATAAGAGTCCATTTTTTGCAAGGAGCATAGTAAACTTGGATACCCTATGTACATATATCGTCCCATATTGCACGTAATAGTGACCCAAGGGATTCTAGCATGTTTCCTTATTACCCTTACTTTGGCATCTTCTACAATTTGCCTCACAATTTCTAAAGCAAAAATTGACATAGGACAGAAACTAGGAAATGCCTTAGGAGGAACTTTAGCACCATATATCCTAAATATATTTGGTATTTTATAAATAAGTTATCTCCTGCATTATTGTCATGCAAAAATTTTGCTATCCTTGGGTTCATTATATAAGGGACCTTGTTGCAGAGTGAGTGATATATGGAGGGGAGGAATCTACCAAAAAATAGGGTATAACTTGATGCTCCTTGTATCCATAGAAGTTTATCTTGAACTAATTCCTCATATACTTCTCCCAACTCAGTGATTGCCTTTTGACCTAGGTGTCCCACTATTAGGCGGAAGAGGAAGGAATAATGTGAAAAATGAGGTATTATTTCTCTATTTTTATTTATGGCCTTCTGTAATTCTACGATTTCTCTATTAATAGTGTTATTGATTAAGTTTTCCCATTTGTACATAATAGGCTACCTCTTCTTATTGCACTGAACAATTAAGAACATAACCTCTTTTTCAACCCAACTTAGATCTTCAATCCCCATTAATATGTTGATGATATCCACATAATCCTTGGCCTAGTTACGTAGTGTACATTTATGAATAGGAAAATGAGTTGACACTGGTTCATTGTAATCAAATAACTTGGTATAAAAGGACGTCCCAACCATGTGTTCAACTTGTGCTGTAATTACCTTTTTGTCAAAAATCAACGTGGCCTTCTCCAGCAGGAAAATTTTACAAATTCTTTTCGATGTTAGTCTGAAGAGGACCTGGTTCATGTTGCTCTTGATTGCCCTGATTATTGGATCGTACGATATTGTAAGCCATGACAAGAGATCAAACCAGTAGTACACTTTAGAGCAAATTAACTTATCAAGGTTATCCATCCACTTGTTACAGTAGGGGCTTGGGCCATTTCATTTTCTATAAGCTCTATTAACAATCCCCTTCAGTAGGGTTGGGTGTCGTTGGCAATGCTTCATGCTTGATTTAAAGATGAATACAACAATATTTTATATTCCCCATTCTTGTTCAACGGTGCTCTTCTTGTGCAATTTTTGAAACGGTGAATCTTCTTCTAAATTTTTATCCTACTTTTGGTGATGGGAGTGGCACTAGAGGAAGCCATTCATCTACTGTAGCTTTATGACTTCTACAATTCTCACAACACTTTTCTCGACTCGATATATCAGCTTTCTATACTTACTGCGATTGTCAGTGATAATTACAAAATAGCTACAATGTATTTTTAATCATTTCCTAGCATATAGTGTATTAAGTCCATACCAACTACCTTTTTATTTCTGCCATATGTAGGTTGATACATCAACCTCCATAACAATTTGACTTGTTCTGGATTTTTTTCCTTTTATTAGCTTGCATCAATTGGCCATTTGATTGAGCACTTGTCTAAATATGTGTCATAGGTTCCACCACGTTGCATTAAGTTATGTGCTTGATGTAATCTGGAAAGATACTCGCACTTTGGCCTGTGTGCCTGTAACTCTCCTGATTGGCCTTTGTCTGAGTCACTGGAGTTCTCATTAAAGCATGTGCTATCATTTCCCTTTGTGCTTTATCGCGTAGGGGTCCCACCAAATCTTCTCATTAATTATGGCCAATGGAAGGTGATAATTTACACACGAGTAACTTTTTTTATTAAACTATCTCTGACCATTGATCTGGTTTCGATCGAAATATTTTGTGCCATCCATCTGCGCTCGACCAAATGATTCTCAGCCACACATCCCCGTTCAACTAATTCATCATGGCCACACATCTTTATTTGGCCGAAAGACCTCAACCACACATCTTCATTCGATCAAAAAATCTTAGCCGCACATCTTATACTTCATAGAAGGGGTGTAGGTGAGAATATATAAACTTTAGGGTTAGGTATTGATTTAATATATTTTAACCTTGGGAAAAAAAATTAAGTGGCCTGAACATGAAATAATAGGAAGGGGAAGAACGTGGCATGGACCCTCATGAAGTCCTCTTTGACTGAAAGACTTTTATTCTAGCCTATAAGTTTTAGTCATGAACATTTAAACTAGATGAAAATAGGTTAGGTTTTCATCTATTAAGCTTAGACTTTAGAAGAATCAAATATCTGAAATCTAACAAAAAAGGGGGGAGAACATGGATGGATCCTCGTGGAATTCTTTGAATGTATGATTTAACTTTATTGCTAGGAAAAACCTTTAGGCTTATGAAGACTATGGTGCTCAAAGGGGGAGAACCTTGGGTTATTACATGACGATTTTTATCTCAAGCTTAGGCAGAGTATAACAAGGTGTTAGCAAAAAATTAAAAGGAGAAAATAAAATTTCACATAAATGAAACCCTTAAGACTTAGGAAAACCTTATGTACCTTAGAGCACTCCTTTATTGACTTTATTTTGACCCAATGATTTTTGGCCATCCATCATGATTCGGCTGAATCACTCCATATCGTCCTTATGGTTCCTATCGAAGATCCTAGGTTGTCCATCTCCAATTGATCAAAGATCCTAGGTTGTCCATCTCCAATTGATCAAATTTTATGCACCTTTCATCCTTCTTCGACTGAAATAATCTAAATCGTTGATTTGATTTTGATCGATTCATTTTTGATGCACATCTCCCTTTGGTTGAACATTCTCAACCACACATTTATCTTTGGTCGATTCATTCTGCGTCATCCATATTCCTTTAGCTGATAAATCTGCATTGTCCATCATGTTTCAGCATAACTTCCTCAGCCGTCCATCTTCCATTGACCAATTTTTTTTACTGTCGATCTTGCTTTGATCGAAATATTCTAAGTCATCCATGTTTTTTCGGAGAGAAACCTATGGGGGCAAAAATAAATTTATTCCAAGGTATTGCACTTAGGCCCTTTTTTTAGAAATGAGATAAGATGAGAAGGGGAAACACAAACGACAAGGGACTTTGGAAAATATTATCCAGTTCAAGGTATATACTTTATGGGTATTTTTGGCTTTGTAGATGACTAACAAGGAAGACTTAGGGATGTAAGCTTGAACCTTAGAATTATGAAATTTATGACCATGAGGGATATTCGAAAGGGGGAAGATGATACATTAGCGACCTAAGATTTACGAGTTAGGAATACTTATTCGATGCACTTAGACTTAGGGATGGATGGGATTTTTGGCGGATAAATGACTTTAGAAAATAAAAAGGAGGATTAGACCTAAGGAAAGATAATAGGAAGTGATGGTTTAAAGAAACCTTAGGGACCATGGGAAAAAATGGAGGGATGATGATAACTAGGGATCTTTAGGCGATAACCTTAGGGACTAAAAATTTATCATTTGGAGGACTAAGACTCATGACCTTTGCAGTAGAATGTAACTTTGAAGACCCTTTTGAGGACATACATGCTTGGATTATAACAAAACTTCAAAGGCCTACCTGACACAACATTTTGAATTATGCCACTTTTCTTGACTCACATTTTTTTTTGAAAACCATTTTCTTTGATTTTTGATAAAAACACTTAAACCTAGGACTTTGCAATACCCTTCATTTTGTTTTTGTGTGGAAAACATCCCAAAAGGGATGCCACTTTTGGGTAAGACCCAAGGAGGTAGAGGTATCCATTCTGCCAAAATCGCCTAGGGCTTGAACCTGGCCTACCAACTTTGACATACTCAAGGAGCAAACAAACACACAATAAGATCAAAAAAATAAAAAAATAAATACAAATAAAAATAATAAAATAAAATAAAAAAAATGCTACTTAAGTGTGTCAAAAAGATAATACCCTTCAAAATTTGAAATTAAGAATACTTTTCAAATTGAATTTTGAGGATTCAACAAACCTGTATCGGAGCACAATAAAACCATCCTCCTTGTGATTTGAACTTGGGTCTTCTAGATGAAAACCCAAAATTACCAAATCGATTCTAACAAGGATGATCTTATGGATATTAAAAACCTTTATTCTATTCTTTTATTCTACTTTCAATTATCAAAAATAATTTATTATTATTGTGTGAAGGGTGGGTGTGTAGTGACTTTGTGTTAAATTCTCTATTGATAAGTATAGCTCTCAACTTTACGAGGGGTCATGGTTGGGAGGAGATTGCTCAACCTTGTGCGTCGATCATAGAGGTTTCTCACAATAACCAAATAAAAAAAAAGTTTAAAAATATCAATATTAAAATGATCGTGGCATGGTGGTTATAGGGGCGGATTGCATGAAGATCTATGTGGCGGCTTCCAGGGTGGATAACGCAGAATACTATGACGGCCATAAAAATAGGAACAACCAGCCCAAATTCGTGACGACTACCGATTCCACCATGTAAAATAAAATAAAATTGTATATTTAAACTAAGGTAATTTGTCCCATTGAACAATAAAGGGCTTTGAGCTCTCTTTGGAAGATCCAGGTTCAAACCACAATATGATGTGTGTTACCACAATCGTATTTGGTTCTCATAACGAGAATCAAGGTATACGTGTGAGTGTGTTCAAAATAATAAAAATTTGTAATGATCAATAAAAATAATTTGGTTGTCATAAAACATTTAGTTATCCAATCTCATCTATCCAACCTATATAACACTAACAAAATTGTGATGGTTAATAATTTAATCTCATCGATCCAACCTATATAACATTAACAAAATTGTGATGGTTAATAATTTATTCTTATTGGTAAGTGCAGGTGTGGTTGGGCACTTACCAAGAAGAGACCTAGGTTCAAATATTGGGGGAAGCCAACCCTATGTAAAGGTGGTAGTCTGCTCCGAATTCTCTAAGTGCACGTCAACACGACAATGACGATACGAAACCCGAGAAACCGATGGTCCCCATCTCACTTTGGGTCAACAAGAACGAAACAAATAGGTTTGTTAGGAGCAGTTCCTTTGGTTGAACCCCGCGCTTGCCAGCTACTAAAAATAGTGGCTGTAACCAACTCTTCTATGTATAAAAAATGATTTATTGTTATAACTTTTTAAAATAAAATAAAATTATATATATTTTGAATAACAATTTTATATAAGAAGTCTCTGAGGGTTAGGTGGATTGGTAAGTGCTTGTCTGTCCAGACATTTACCAAGAAGACACCCAAGTTCAAACCTTGTAGGCAATTTGCAAAGGTAGTAGTCTGATTTGAATTCTCTTAGTGCACATCAAACTAACGATGACAGTGCGAATCTTGAGCGACCGGTAGTCCTCTTCATGTTGGGTCAACAATAACAAAGCGAAATAGATTTGGTAGAAGCAGCCCCTGTGGTTTGAATCCTGCACTTGTGAGTTACTAAAAATAGTGTGGTTGTGACCAACTCTCCTATGTAACCGAAAAAAATAATTTTGTATAAGTTTGAGGAGGACAACGCAACGGTTCAAGACATTGTGTGGTCGTGTGTTAATCCCCTATTGATAAACATAGCTCTCGGTCTTACGAGGGGTCATGTTCAAGAGGGGACTCATTAGCCCTAAAAAAACAATTATTTATATATATTTATATATATATATATTATATATCAATTTTTTTTAATTTATAAATATAAATTTTATAATTAATTAAATGGTATGTTTTATAATGATTAAATACTTTTAAGTTGAAAATCTATGTTAAAATTTTGTTAAACAATATATAATTGTTAAAATGTTGTTATAGTATTATTATACATGTTTAAATCTCACAATAACATATTATAATACGCTCCCGATCAAACCAATTCATGGTTCACCTCGTACCCATACCAGATCAACAACAATGAGGTGGAATGGGTTTGTTGGAGCAACCTCATTTTTTTTTTAAGATTAGGGTCATATCCGCATGTGAAGGGAGGGATTTGACCTTGGAACTTCTATTTTCTCGAAAGTTTTACACAACCCACTGCCTCCAACTCCCCCAGATTAGGAGCAACGTCATTACTAACAATAATGTGTGGTTGTAACCAACTCTCCTTTAAAAAAACATATTATAATGCTCATAAATTTATAACTTGCAATTTCAATTCCATATGTATTGCATCCTGATCATATAATAATATTACAAGTCCAACAACTATGCATAAATTACTAAGCAAAATTCAAACTTCAACCATTTTGTAAAAAAATCTTAAATTTAATTAATTTTATTATGTAAAAGTAATTATTTTAATTTTAATTATAAAAACATAAAAACATTTAAATAGTATTAATTTAATAATTAAAACTGTGGATGTATTTATTATATTCATCACTTTTTAAAGAAAAACTAAGTTTAAATTTTATATAAAAACATATGTATTATATTATAATACAATTATAAGTGTAAAACTATTTTAATTTTTTTAATGAATTTAAATGATCCTTTAGTGGGGTTTGAACCTTAGATCTTTTAAAAAGGTCAAAACCTTACAATAAACTCTCCTAAAAACCATTTTAATTTTATATAACAAATAAAAAAATATTAACCAAAAATATAATTTACTCTATAGTTTAACATACTTAATGGTATGAGATTCTTTCAGGGGAAAAAATATATTATAAATCTCCTTTCTATAAACAAATTTCAAAATCATGTCTAGTCTGCCCTATGCGTGATTTATTTAATGGTATGAGATTCTTTCAGTGGAAAAAAAATATATTAAAAATCTCTTTTCTAGAAACAAATTTCAAAAACATGTCATGTCCAGTCTACCCTACGCTTGATTTATTTAAATGCTTGGAAGTACCAAAGGTTGCCTTTGGGCGGCGTTCATACCTAACCAGCTTATCATGTAAGTATTGATTGATACGTGGTAGTTACTAACCAATGTCGTTATGGCTGATTATTTCAGCCAACCTTACAGCCATATATAATAATATAACATATTTATGCAACCCCCGTTTCGTAAATCCCAGTTCGTCTAATCATTCCCAGCGACAAAAAAAAAGCGTTCTCATGCCATTTTTTGTCTCATGTCCACATCGCCGGTCAAAGGTACCTGCCATCGTTTATTGTTTTATTTTATCGTTTTCATAAACTCGGGCTTTGGGGGGTCCTCCTCGAAAGGCGTTTCATTCATTTCTTTCGGTGGCCACTCAACTCGTTACGACCCTCTTAATTGCCCTTCCTTGCCGTTCAAAGAAAGAGGTTCCACGTCAGACTTAGCTTTTCTTAACCGACATGCTGGACAGGGTCTCAGTATACTTTGCCGTATAACCGAAAGTCCAATCAGCAACACAAATCAATTTCGGATTCACCCACCGACCGACACTTTGGAATTTTAGGTAAAATATACAGAGCAAAAAATAATAATTTGTTTTTAAACTATTCTAAAATTTAAATTTGAAAGGATTACACCATTGAGTAAACAATATTATAATAAGATGTGAAGACGGTTTACCGGTAAGGACGCCACGCATTATCGATGATGTTGACCCATGTTCAATTTTCATCGTGGATGTGTATAAAAAGTATTATTCAATAAAAAATAATATTATAATAAGAATAAGGAATAAGACTAAAGAATATCCTTCTTATTAAATGTTGGAAACTACTTTACTTTTAACAAGGTAACATGGTATTTATAGGTGATAATGGTATTTATAGGTGATATGTTAAATCTAGTAGCATAGTTCATATTCAATAACCACTTGAGCAAACAATATTATAATAAGGCTTAGTGGTTGCAGTTTGTGTGGTTTGAACCCTGCACTGCCAGTTACTAAAAATAGTGGCTGTAGAAAATAAAAAAAACAATATTATAATAAAACATCAATAAGACGTATGATGTATCCCACTTCAATCTTCATCATAGCTGTGTATAAGAAGTATTACTCAATAAAAAAAATATTCTAATAAGAATTAAGGAATAAGACTAAATAATATATTTCTTATTAAATGTTGGAAACTACTTTAGTTTTAACAAGGTAACATGGTATTTATAGCTGATAGCATAGTTCATATTCAATAACCACTTGTGTAAACAATATTATAATAAGGCTTGGTGGTTTATGTGGTTTGAACCCTGCACTGCTAGTTACTAAAAATAGTGGCTGTAGCCAACTCTTCTTCTATGTAACCAAAAAAAACAATATTATAATAAAACATCAATAAGACATATGATGTGTCCCAGTTCAATCTTCATTGTAGATGTGTATAAGAAGTATTACTCAATAAAAAAAAATATTAATTAGAATAAGGAATAAGACTAAAGAATATCCTTCTTATTAAATGTTGGAAACTACTTTACTTTTAACAAAGTAACATATGGTATTTATAGATGATGTGCTAAATCTAGTGGCATAATTTTGTTCACGTTAATACTTATCTATTTAAGTATATTTAACACCGTGTTTATATAATTTTATGAACTAAAAAATTTAATTTAGACAATATATATTATATTGTAATAGAACTCTTGGAAGTTTTCGAACGTGTAAGGTCTTCACCGTTATGGCTTTGGAGCAGGGTGCCTAGCGCCTAGGTATCTGGTGCTATGATAGCCAGGGAGTTAGCAAAACTAATGAAGCGAGAATTTCGCGACGGAAGGGAGATGCTTCTTTTCTAAGTTGTAGCTACCTATGTGGCTGGCTGACTTGCACGCTCGCTGTCCTCGCTAACAAACCCACCCACGCAGGACCCGCTTTATCTTTTTCCTGTAGAAAGAAAAAGTTGAGCAGCGAAAGGGAGAGGGGGGAAGAGCAGGGGGACTTTAAATGTAAATGCAATGAGGTCGAAGGGTAGCTGGCCAGTCAGTTGCCCTTGATTTGTATGAGTTAAGGCAGAGGTACAGACAGTCTCCATCCCATCGTATGTAAGCCGATCTGGCAAGTGAGGGGTTCGAAACTCGGTCCAAAACATTCACATTCACATTCTAGTATCGCACAGGAACATTTTTTTTATTTTGCTTTTTTTTAATTTTTCTCAGCATTTTGAGGCCATTTTCGTCTGGATCAAACAAACTAGAACTAGAGGTATGTACATGCTTGCCAGGAAGAAGCTTCTACGGTGACTGACTGTGAGTGGACATTGAAAGGTGCATTTTGGGACATTTGGAGAACAATGCTCTTCTTTTGATCCATCCTTTGCCATCCTTTCCACCACGGCACTACCCATATTCCTACCCCTTTTTTTTGACTGGAAAAAAGAGACTGAAAGGAAAGCATCTCTCATGTCTATTCACTTTGCAAGGGGCAACACATTTTTGCTGATTTTCTGGGCTTAATTTTCGTAATGACGATTGGAAAGAGGGAAACAAATATTTCGTACGCACCACTGGCCATGCCTACACCGTCTGGCGCTGGAAGATAGTAAGAGGAACAGGGACAGGGATACGTGTCTTCGTCTCCGAATGCAATGTCCTTCAGGCTAGCTACTGTGAAATGAGTTTGAACTTTGGAGGATGTGATCGTAAGTCTCTGTTTCTGTTTGGGGCTCCGTAAAGGCAATGCTGCTTCATTTCAAACGAGATCCACCGTCGTCTTAGTTCCCTAAGGCTATCTGGCCCCGTGGATGTTAAAAGCATTCCCTTCCATTCTTTTATATTCTAATTACTATCCTAAAGCCATAGGCGTAGTGGTGATATAAACGCTTTGTTGGAGCGCAGGTTACTACTTTCCTGCAATCTGCAAAGTAAACAAGGCTTTGGATATTTTGCACTTTTCTAATGAAAGCGCCGAAGGGATTCAACTTTAAGGGAATCATAACTCCTCATCAGATGAAATGTGGCTGTTGATGCTGTAGTTCAAGTCATTTTTCAGAATTCTGAAGGACACGTTTCAGAGGCAAGATAAGATGAAAGCAGACGCATCCCTTGATTATGCTGCGTTTCAGCTAACTCCAAGAAAAACGAGGTAATTGCAAAGTTGCTTTTATTTTTTCATCTTCTTGTGATTGTGAAGAGCCAGAGTATTCTTAGTCGCAATTCTCCCGTGGGAAGCTGGAATAACAACTTGAGAGCTCTCTGTAAAGTTTTGGAGAATATTGAAATGAAATTGAACTTTTACTTATAGTTAACTAGGGAATCTGGGATTGTCCATCAGTTAGGTGAATCCCTTTGTTGGGTTATGATTGTCTTCTTTGAACATTATTGGACTAGATTTTAAACGATCAGTTTCCAAAGAGGGAGAGAGAAGATTTATAGCACATGGAATTGAAAAAGGTTGTATTTTTGTCTGACAGGTGTGAGGTGGTACTTTCAAGCGGTGGTGAAACAGAAAGAGAGAAGGTTGATGCAGAAGGGTTTGTGGAATCTTTGATTGTGCATTTACCCGCAGCAAAAGAAAAAGAGTCAGCAAATGGATTTAAGATTCAATTGGATGAAAATGAGAATGAGGCGCCATGGTTCAACAAAGGCACCATAGAAAGGTACTCGGCCATTCTCTTCTTTCTAAACTAAAGGGAAATCTGCCATGGAATCGTTTACTTTGTGTTAATTTTTGAAGAAGAATGACTGAATTGCGGATAATATGCTTATATAACTTCCCTAATTGTTTAAACTAGGTTTATACTGTTTGCGAGTACCCCTGAAGTGCTGGAGCGGCCCAATGCTATTCAGGCTGAGATAGCTCAGTTGGAGACTGCTAAAAACTTTCATCTTGCACTATATTCCCAGGCAAGAACGCTAAACTTTGTTATTTTTAAAATCTCATTTCGTATTCCTTCAACACATCAACAAGAGATAGTTTAATAGAAAAGAGCAAAGGGCTGAGCGGACATTTCATTTTCTATAGGTTGACGAAGATCGGCTTTCCAGGTTGGCGTCAGTGAAAGGTATGTTTGCACTTTTGATTCTATACATGTTTGTAAATTCAAAAATTTTCAATCTATGGTTTCCTTTTTGTATTCAATTCAATAAAGGCATATGTGAAAGGTCTTTGGTTTTCAAATTTCTTTTGATGGACGGTTGTTGAGATCTCAATTGAAATTATGTTCTCATGGAGCTTGTGTAATATGTAAAATAGTGTCAAGGATTAGATTGTATGTGAAAAGATATTAGACTGCCAGTGAGATTTCTAATCACTTAAACATAGGAAAATTGCTCTTAAGCAGTTGAGAATTCCGGCTAATACTCTTCTTAAGAAGAGCCTGAGGTTAATTTGAAGAAGCTCCTCTGCATCTGGGGAAGATTTTTAGTGATGACATTTATAATGGTCTCTGTTCTCTCCTCCTTCCTTGTAATTATATTATTCTTTGTATTTATGACAGTTAGTACAGTCCTAGTTTTAGTTTTCATGTGCAGTTCATCACAGTTGGACTGAATGAGGTGTCGATGCAGATGTGCAAATAACTAACTGCATGTAAGTTAGACTATTAAAGGTGTATATGCATGCCTACTTCAAGGGTAGTTTGCAACCCTTCAACCTCATTGTTAATCTATTTATACCTCACTAAAGAAGAGTATACATCATCAGTTTTGACGGCTATCTTCTCTCATTTGTTCCTTAGTCTGTGTTGTCTGCTATTTTCATTCCAAATAGTGCATTCTGCCGTTATAATTTCTAATAATACTCTTCTTGGGCAGGGCCCGAGTGTAATTTCTTGTAGAAGTAGCTCCGGTGCATCTCAGGAAGATTGCAAATGAGAAGTTATTAGGTGTAGCTCCTCATCCATAATTTCCAAAGTTGGAAGCCAATGCAATCTTTATATCTCTTTGATGATCAGAATATCACATCAGAGGAGAGGCAATGATTAAGAGGTTCAACCAATTCAGAAACATGACTACTTGTTAATAGAACTAGAGTCATCAAATATATACATGCATCTAGGTAAGAGTAGAGAGTACAATAGTAATATGGACATGTAACTGGAAGGACAAGGTCAAACACTGTTTAATCCGAGAATAATACAGTTTGTGAGCTTTTAAACTGTTGATGAACTTGAAAAATAATTCTATCTTCAATCTCTCTCTCTTACAGTAATATGAAGCGATGTTTAATCTGGAAAGCAACCATGCATTATGTGATTATCATGGACGCATACTGCCAGCATGCATATTTGGCCTTTGAGTCCCTCTTTTGTGTCATGAGAGAAGTCTCGATTATTTGAGTTGTTCAAAATTCTCACCTTGTTAGCTTTCGAGTTTTGACCTTCTGACCAAGCTCATTGTAAATTCAGCCTTGCCAATTTGGCTAATCTCAGTGTACCTACTCCATCTAATTTTTGTACAGGTGTATCTCCAGTGTATCATATGTTATGGTCTGCAAAAAAATCTTGTATTTGTTTCGGGGTTTGTACATATATCTGTATTTGTATCTTGGTAACTTTGGATATAAGGAAACTTATACGTGGAAGGGTTGTATGATGAATCCAGCAAACGCCATTTGTAGACCCATGAGGGTCTTCTAGGTCACTTGAAAACAGTATTTTTAATAAGAAATAATCATTTTTGTTTTCATTCTCTAGGAAACTACGGAGAAAATGTTTATGGGATGTTAAGAGTCTTTTGGGGCATTTCCTGAGGTTTTCTTGGGTGGAATGTCTTGAAAATGTTTCTGGGAGAGGCATGAGGAGGGCATGGGCTTTTATTTGTTCTCTGATTAATGTAACGAGGGTCTAACCACTGTAATGCCTGAAGAACTTTATTTAATTCTGTTTAGTCTGTGTCTTGCACTGGAGTTTGAGTTAACAATTATTTGAAGATGTCATCGGTAAATATAAGAAGTGCTGCTGTTGAAGGAGATAAGTATTCTTCTGCATACATGCTTTTTGAGAACTGTCCATTATACATGCTTTTTGAGAACTGTCCCTTAGCTAATATTCTTGATTTTTTACCTCCATAGTTACCATTACCAATTATAGGTCAAAGGGGAGATAAAGGAGATGGAAGATTTAGCTAAAAATGTAGAGAACACTTTAAATGAAGAAATAAATAAAAAATGAAGAAGTTGAAATACAACAGGAAACTCAATCACCAAATGAAATTGTTTAAGAAACAATGACCAAATAATTTCATTGTCATTTATTTCTCTTAGTAATGTAAGCTAATTCTTTTAACTTTTCTTCAGTAAAGTCCATTTTTAGAAATCATTATTTCCTCCTCCAAAATTTCCCTTGTCTCATTGGTTCTGATGAAATTGTGGTCAATGATTCCCTATCAAAGATGTTGTCAATGACTTGGATGTCTGCCCAGCAAAGTTACAAAAGCGAAGTTTTTGAGTTTGCCACAATTTATTTATTTATTTATAAACATTTATTGAAGCTCGGAGTAAAACATGTTCCTTGAACAACTAACAAAAAAACAAAAAACGAAAAAGGGCATTGTAGATAACCAGAAGGAACATTGTAGTGATATTTCATTCCCAAAACTAAGAAGCAAAGAAAACTTGTACATATGCCTATGTATTTATTTTTGGATTGGAAATGGTCCATGTAGTTTTGGCTAATTAATAGATTGATCAGTATATGGTAACAAAATAGAACTCACAAGTACATAAAATGAAAGAACAAGGCATGATTTTCTATTCAAAACCAATTCAACAATAAGGCACAGCAATAGAGTCAGCAAGCAGCAAATGAGAATATTCTTGACTGAATCACAAGTACATATAGTCACAGAGAAAAGGGATAATGACTATGCCCACAAAGTACACCATTGCTGTTTATGTCTTCAGTTTTTCTAATTTCAAAACATAACAATGGTCGATGACTAATTTTTTCCCCCTATCAATATGCCCCAGTCATGGGTAGTTTGTATGTGCTTGGCCTTATCCAGCTTATGTATCCTTGTTCATGTATTTAACTAGTTGTTGAACATGAAATTCATCGAGCGCGCTTTGCGCCCGTGACCGTAGTTCAACAAATGGATGGGGAGGTTTTCACTCTCCCCAACCTCCAGATTTTGGGCTGGTTCCCTTCTAATTGGCTGAAAAATGTGAAAATTAAAATATTTTAAGGATACGGAAATTGAAAACTATGCTAAATACATGAAAATAAATCTAATCCACTTTGTGAGCAATAGGGTGCGAGAAAGAAAAAGAAATCAAGAAATCATAAATAGTTAAATACGGCCGAAGCAGTACTGAGATGCAGAGTTGGTGCGATCAGCAAATCCAATAGAGACCAAATACTTTCAATGTGATCAAATTTTCAAAGTGATCAACAATATTATGAAGAAAGGACTGAAGAAAGGACTAACAGAGGCAAAGAGAGCAGAGCCACTCTTTCCACGCATTCATGAATAAAAAGTCAGAGATACAATCATTCAAGAATGTCACGCACAATTCTTCACTTTATTGAATTGCAAAAGTGTCAAGTATAATTATCTTCAAAGAGTAGCTTTGGCATGTTGGGTAGCCAAAAAGATCCTTACAATGAGAATTAAACTCTTATTTATACTGAAAAATAAGACCTAATCTATTCTTAGACTTGCAATTCTGTCTTTGAACTCGCAATCTAAAATTACAAAATAAGCTCTAGTTGATTTTTGGAGTTGGAGTTGTACCTTTGTACTTGCAGTCCAAAATAACATAACAAACCCTGTTGGACAAAATTGCATGTTGATTTGCTAAAATTAGGGACCTGGCTCAAGCAGGGTGCACCTATGATGAGTGCAGTGGGGTGCTGATGGGGCCTCGACTTGGTCTCCTTCGTGTTCTCAATCTTGTTTTGCATGACAGATCTCTATCTGGAAGCGATGGTAGTAGTCAACTACTACACTAGCATAGCATAAGAAATGCTATGGATAAGTTAATAGGATCAAAAGAAAAGAAAATTGAATTCATGCTATCAAATTATTGTACTTGATTCTATATCATTTAAAGTAACGATCAGTTGTGAACCAAACATATCATAAGGAGCGATTTTCATCCTTGACTTCATTTAGACCACATAGCATGCATATATCCTCTTTGTTAGTAAGTGCACTAAATTTTAGTTAAAAAAGAAAATGAAAAAGAAAAATGTTAGCAAAAAAAAAAATTGTTTTTATACCTTGCCACAATACTTGATCTTACCAGCATGAAAAATATAGGTCAGCCTGGGAAATTCCATTTGCAAGGCTTTATGATCCAAATGAGGCTTTAAGAAAAAATACAAAAAAATGATGTATACAAATAGAGCAAGAACAAGAATTTAACATAACTTATTAATGGTGGAGCTTCATTATTATATTAACACGTTACATCAAAGAAATAATCAACACTAGGGTTCAATTACCATGGGTGCCATTTGGTTTGATGAAATACCATGGTAATGAATGTGG
Source organism: Wollemia nobilis (assembly GCA_028583015.1). Classification (NCBI taxonomy): domain Eukaryota; kingdom Viridiplantae; phylum Streptophyta; class Pinopsida; order Araucariales; family Araucariaceae; genus Wollemia; species Wollemia nobilis. The sequence continues at coordinate 32,940,902 of JAQPPZ010017058.1, read as the reverse complement.
TCATGATGTAACATAAGTGGTGTGTGTTTGAATAGCCTATATTCATCAAAGAAAATAAAAAGGAAGAGAACTCCTCTACTAAGCTCCCAACTTTAACCTTCCATCTCCTTGTGAGATGCAAATATGCCATCTCAATTCCATTAATGTGGTTTTGTAGATGCAAATTAAGTCTTCATTGCAATTGTTACTATTCAATAGAATTTAAATAAGAAAAAAGAAGTAAAAGAAACAATTGAAAGGAGAGATGTACCTCTTCTTTCATATTATCTTTATTTATTTTTAATTGATTATATGAGATTGGAACAATCTCCACCCATATTCCATCATGACCACGTAGTGGTATTACAACAATTTGACAATTATGCGTATATCGCTTGGCAAAATTCGAATCTGGGTCTCCTCCATGAAAGTCGAGAAATTTAACCAATTGAGCTCTTGCCATTTGATAAATGTCAAGGTTCACCCATGGGATTGGAACCTTGGTCTACGGTGTGAAACTCTTCACTCCCAACCTTTTCCCTTAAACCCATAGGCATACAAATTCGATATTATCTTTATTATTTGTTTGTATTTTGAAAATTTTAAATCAAATTAGAAAAAAAATCATAGATAGTCCAAGCTCTTCCTCAACTCTTTAGTTTGAACCAACCTACAATATGAATTGGGTCTAATTATTCACAAAAGAGTTGTGTGACCAACAACAACAGATCAATCACTTATCAAGTTAGACGTACAAGACATTAACAATTTCCTTCAATTCAGACCTGTCCAACATGTCTTGAAGGTGGAATCCATGTATGTAGACAACGGTGAGTACTTCCCGAGATGAGGGAATGACAGGGTTTAGGAGGGGAAGGAATGGCAACTCATTCTAAGGAACATAACTTGATAATAATTGTGTTAATGTCACTCAGACGGCTAAGCATTGACGACTTAGACATGATGAATTAGTCTAACAGATGTCTTTGTGACTGACAACTCTATGACGATTTAATTGATGACCGATGACGGGCTTAGATGGGTCAGCTCTGATGGATTGTTCTTGATGGATGACAAAATTCTTCTAACGGATTGGCCCAGACGGATCAGCCTTGACGACTGATTGCTGGGCTCGGACGGATGATTGATTGCCTTAGATGGATAACTTGCATGACAAACCTCCTAGCAGTTAGTCAGTTTCACTCCTGCAATCCTCGTGCTCCGCCTGCGTGCTCCTCCCTGCAATACTGTAACAAAGCATACATCCAACACACAAGCAAACATTCACAGAGACAAAGTTGACACCAAAGTATATCCTTGCATTGCCATGAAGATTATTACATTCAGTCTGATGACTGTAACGCAACACTTCCTTCTATAGAGATTGCTTTCCTAGACAACTCGTGGATCTCCTCTACACCTGGACTGATAAGAATATGGATGCTTTACAAAATGAAAGGAGTCTCTTTATATAGGGTGGCTCTGGTGGTTACTGTAACCAACCAGGCTCCCAACTTCCCCAACCGTCTTATGTTTCAGCCTTAACTAATCAGTCTTAACTATTTCATGACGACTGATTACATTACATAACGCATATGACTGATTACATTACGAAACATATAATCAAGTGTTGAACAACATTATGTTTGACCAACTTGACTATGTTCATATTTCCTACGTAATTACAAGGTATTATGTAGACATTTTGTCATATTATTTATTTTTGGAATTTTTGTCTACATCTATCCTCCCCTTTACAGTAGTCGATGTCCTCAACGACTTTCTGCATTGTCCTGTTGGGGTCTCGACCTCCTTTGTCTCAGCGGTATGAAGTCCTTCCAATTCCTACACACGAAGCTTGTAGGCTTCTCGTTCATCGCGAAGCTGCTTTGCATAATTGAAATATTTGGCCCATTCCACTCTGTATGCATTGGCCTTATCTTCCATCTCTTGCAACTTCATCAACAACTCTGATTTGCGTCTGATAAAGATATCCTTCATCTTCTGCTGTGTCAGGGTAGAAGAAGATGGTTTCCTCTGATTCAATTCGTCCCTGAGAGCTGTTTTCCGCTGCTCTATTTGAACCAACTCTCTGCGCAATGCCTCTCGGTGCTTAGCATGTTCTAGTTCTTCCCTCAACGCATTCTCACTCTGGCTTTTCAGAGTCAGTAGTGTTGCATTCTGTTGTAGGAGTGACTCCTTCGTGGATTGTTGTTGCAGCAATTTATCTTCCAGACCCATAAAAACCTGCTCCCTCTCACTGAGATGAGCATGAAGATTCAAGAACTTGTTCTACTTTTCTTGGATTTGCCTCAGAGCCTCCTCCAACTGATGTACATCATGGTCCAATTGTTGTTTTGTTTGCTGTAGTTTGGCCTTTGTTATCTGTAGTTGCCCTTCCGTGTCTTGCAAGTGTTGGGTCAGATTTTTCTTGGTCATATTTAGTTGCTTAATCCCTTCAGCTAACCAAGATAGCAAATGTGCTAGAAAATTAATCTGACTGTACATTGGGAGCAACTCAGGTACCAATTCTATTGTTGTCCTCTTTTCTGTTATGATCCGGGATGGGAGATGGGTACTGTGTCCTAACACATATACATTGGCTGGTTCCAGGTATAGTGTAGGTGTTTGTCAGGCAGTTTCTCAACACCCTCCATGGTCTTGAGATATTCAGTGGGCAGATCCCACGGCTGTTCTTGGTAAATGCTAGAAATCTCCACTCGCCAGCTGCCTTTTCTAGCCCATTTGACCAACTTATCCAGCTCCTCTTCTGCCATTAACTGCCATTGTTTCCACTGCCCCACACAACCTACTTCGAATTCTAGCCGTAACCTGTCCATCACGTGGGTTAGCTTGGTAAAACAAGAAATCACTTGCTGGTTAATATGTGCACCCATTTTTAGTGGATCTAGAAAGTTAGGCATTTCCAGCATTATATGTTCGGACTAATCTTCCTCAAACTCCCCATCTTCCATGATTTCTACGGGCTCCTTCCCTTTCCTTGAAAGGTCAATAGGCCTCTTAGCCACTTTCCCTTTCGTGATCATCTGCTGTTTTGAAGCTACATGTGCTTGGCTACTTTCTCCCGTAGCTGGTACCGGTTCCTTTTGAGACATGCGTGTTTGTTGTGGGTCCTTGTCATGTGCTGTTTGCACTTCCTGCTGCACATTAGGTAATTCCTCCTCCACTGAAATAGGATTTTGCTGTGTTCCTACCAACGGATCTTCGGCGACCTTGTGCATTGGTGCCTCTTCCTCATTCTTCTTGCCCACTTCCGCCTCTTGTGTGGTGCCTGGGTCTACAATTTGACTCATCTCTTCTACTTTGGCAGTAACGAGCATATCTTCAAATGAAAAGCCTTGTAAAGTCTTTGCTACTAAGATCTTCTCAAACTCGAGTTTCGGGGGTACGTCAAGTGACGCCAAGTGTTCTTGGAACTGGGCCTCGACCAAAAATTCTGTAGACCCCACCTTCGTGGCAGTACTTGTCCCAGCTTCTGGCATTGTTGTAAGAGATGTAGGGATTGCAAAATCTACTTCTTGTATCCATGTATCCTTGGTCTGTGGATCAGTTCGTGCTTTTTGCCATTGGTGCTCTATCTCGCACAACACAACTTGACTACAAGCTATCTTTTCGACTGTCACCCTTTTCATGGGTTTTGGTGACTGTGATGGTGATAGTGGCAAAAAATTTCTCCTCTTCCTTGTTGGAGGTGCAACTTCCTGTACTGGTGGTGCCTTGTCTCGTACTTGTGGTGCATCGTCCTCCCCTTTTGATTCCTCCACTGGACCTTCCTGGAGTGAAGCCTTGCTGAACCGTTGCTTTACCTGCTACTTTTTAGTTGGAGTGTTCTTCTTTACCTGTGGTTTAGCATCCATCCATCGCAAAATTGATGGTGCTAATTTAGGTAAATCCTTGGGAGGGTCCATTCTAGGAACTTGCACACCTGCTCGATATGTTGCATCCAAAAATAATCCAATGGTGTGGAAGACCATTGAAAAGTTCTTGGTAGTCCTCATCAGGAAGTTTTGGATACGAATTGCCAAGTATGCTGCCCAATCATAGGCAACTCCCTTCTCAATGCCTTGTAGATATGGGATCAACCATATTGGTAAATCTAAGGCACGTTGCTCCCCGGACAACCTTGCCATTAGTACATTCATGATGCACTACAATTCCTTATTCAACAACTGATTCTGTTTAACCCCTCGGTTGCCATGTGACAAGAGGGTGTCAAACTCCTCTTTCAAAGTTGTGATGCCCTGAATTAGTTGCGGAGTCTTCTTGGGATCAACACATTCATTTAGTACAAAATGTCCACCTTTCGACAATCCAAAGGTTCTTCGAAATGCCTTGGTTGAGAAATCCACTTCTATATCCTTGTGTCCCATCTGCACTTTACTGGTGTGTTTGTTTATCATATGTCAGCAACAACTAGATCAGGTACTTCTTAAAAAATTCTTTGTCAAAATTGGGAACTTGTAATATAAAATGAACTCCAGCCTTCTTGATCTGTTGTTTGACTGGATCGTCAAGTGGTGTTTGTTCCCACCATTGTCGGCAAAAATCCCCAGTGGCATGAGTTCACTTAATCTCCTTAATGGGTATCCAATCCTTTTCGAGTTGCTGAACTACCTTATTTGTTGTTTTTGACACTACTTCCTGTGCACGCAATTTCGTACCTTGAGTCCGCCCTTGCTCAGTTTTTGCACTTGTCCACGCATCTCCCCTCCAACATGGGAATGTTCTTGGTGATGGCGGAACTGTTTTTCTATTACTGACTCCGACGTTTTTTCTTGTTGCGAAGTTACATACGTTCTTTCTCCTCTAGAACGTTCGGGCTCATTTATCTTGATCTGGCCCGATCGATTTTGACTCATCCTTTTCTGCTGAAGACAACCCTCCTGCAATTCTTGTGACGAAGGCAACCTTGATTGATATTCTCTTCCTGACGGCTGATTGTTAGACAACTATCCACTTGATGACGACCTCCCCTACTTTCGACAGATGATGACATTGTGTAGTCTGATGGCAACATTCGAGCCGATTGATACGACGACTACTTGCGGTCAATGTCTAACGACTCCTTAGCTGACCTGTGACGACACCTCCCTGCCGACGTGGCTGACGGATGCTCCTTGCAGACAGCTCCTCCCTGCTGACTGATGGATGCTCCTGTTCTTGGTGATGGCGGAGCTGTTTTTCTATTACTAACTCCGACGCTTTTTCCTGTTGTGGAGTTACATACGTTCATTCTCCTCTAGAACGTTTGGGCTCATTTTTCTTGATCTGGCCCGATCGATTTTGACTCATCCTTTTCTAGAACGTTTGGGCTCATTTTTCTTGATCTGGCCTGATCGATTTTGACTCATCCTTTTCTGCAAAAGACAACCCTCCTTCTGCAATTCTTGTGACAAAGGCAACCTTGATTGATATTCTCTTCCTGACGGCTGATTGTTAGAAAACTATCCACTTGATGACAACCTCCCCTCTTTCGACAGTGTGATGACATCGTGCAGTGTGATGACATCATTCGAGCCGATTGATACGATGACTACTTGCGGTCAACGTCTAATGACTCCTCAGCTGACCTGTGACGACACCTCCTTGCCGACGTGGCTGACGGATGCTCCTTGCAGACAGCTCCTCCTTGTTGACTGACGGATTCTCCTGACAGATGGGGATATGACGACAGTTGAAATTTGCTCGCAGTCACAAACTTCTCCTATTCTCCTTTTCACACTTTGTCTGCAGTATACTAGCCTTGTTCGACTGCAAATTTCGAAGTAGAAATCCCTTGCAAATGCATTGTTAATATTGAAGTCTTCACGAAGCCTGCAGATCTGCCTGATGAATGCGACTTCTAATGGCCTTCGTTTTGTTAAAAACCACTGGTGCACAGGTGAATCTTGTCCAGGATTTCCAACTCTAGCCTGCGAATGCCTCTCTTTGCTTTGCAAACAATGAGCATTCCGTCCCTTGGCCGTCCAATTTATAGCCTTTGCGTCCGTTCAGCAACTGCCGCCTTCTATTCTAACTGCCGCATGGGTGCCACCTTGCCAACTTTGCATGCGATTGTTGTCCTCTTTCTATTTTTTTCTCTTCCCTTAATTTGTCTTTTTTTTTGTTTACTGTTGTCGTGTGAAGCGCATGGCAATGCCAATGCGGACTTTTAGTGTTTTCGACGACGCTTCCTCCTATTGATGACTGCAAGTCTTATGACTACTAAAGTCATCATCGCCATACATTGATTCTGTTTGTCGGTGATTTTGACGGTTTCCTTTGCTTTAGGGAGTTTCTGCCTATGGCTATTCTTCCTGCCAATAATTTCCAGTTCTTATAATATGCGAGTCCTATCTATTAACATTTCCTTGTCGGCTCCTTGTTTCCCTCAACTGATAACGGAAAATCCGGGTATTTGTACTGCGTCCGTCATCAAGGCGGATTCCATTAGATCTGCCATCATCCAAACGGATTCTACCAAATCTGCTGTCATCAGGATGGATTCCATTAGTCCTGCTGTCATCTTGACTAATCTCATGACCGATTCTATCAATCCTACCAACATCAAGATATATTCCATTAGTCCTGCCATCCTATTGACTGATTCTATTAGTCTTGCTGACGTTAGGATGGATTATTATGCTGTCATCGACATAATGGAATTCTATCTTGTCTGGTGCTTGATGACTATCTGCCCTTCCTTCCAGGCGACGGTTGTTTTGTCTGCCTCTACATTTGTTGTTTTGCTTTGCAAATTCAGGTTCCTCTCCTTGGTGTATCGGATGTTAAACTGGATTCCTTGGATGTCTTCCTCGAAATCGCTCGAATCGTCCTCTCCCTCTTTTCGGTCGAAGCTCCCTTACGTTGGATTGCCGAACTCCCAGTTGTCTGGGATTCGTCTAGTTCCTTAGTTGCCCATGACGACGTGTTCGGTTCCCACGGGCTCGAGGAGGTAGACCTGACGGTCAATACCCACGAGTTTGTGTTTGTTGGTTGGTTTGAACTGTGTTTGTTGATAGTCCTTGCGGTCTATCTTGCTGACTAGTCGACCTATGGGTAGCAAGAGAAAAATTTCTTTCCCTCAAGCTACCGGGAAGGAGACCAACCAAACTCCCCCTTGGTCAGGTATACTTGGGTTACCCATAAGTCCTGTTGAACTCCTTGGATTACTTGAGCTACCTTTTTTCTTGCTTGATCAATGAGTTCTACTCTTGTGAGTTGTCCTTCATGATTTTGGGTCCCCAGTGACAACTGCCTTAGATCCTCAACCTTCTATTGGCTCTCAGCAATCTCCTTCGCCGCCTCACTTCCTCAAAGTGTCTTTGTGGTACACATTGCACTAAAGTATCTCTGTACTGATCTGAGAAGGCAGAGTCAGTGCTTGAATCATTCCCTTCTCCTGCAGTCTGCATAGGGCATCTTGATGTCTCATGTACCCTTCTTTGCAATCTTCTCAATTGATGTGCAACAACGCGATACTTCTGTACTTCTAGTCTTTTGGGTGGTCCTCTTATTGGTTCCTCCTCACTAATTGAGTTATTTCGCACTTTTTCCTCCTCCTGAAGTGTTAATGGTTCCACATTTTCGATAACTTGAACCATTTCGAGGAATCGTACCGACTTGCCGGCTTTGAACTTCATCCCTTGTCTTCGTCGATTTGGATTGGGATTGTTGGGATCCCTAGGAATGTTTTCATCACTATTGGATTCGTCTATCCATCCTCCGTTCCTAGGTTGTTCAAGCACTTCCCTAACATCCCTCCATAAGATTGCGATTGTTTGTTCTTTGCTTACAGGATGTCTTGTATTATCAGAGAGACCTTGTTGAGGTCTATCCTCGATTATTCCTTGAGGTTCCATTGTCTCTTCTTGTTTTGGTGGCCTCATGTTCCTTTGTCTTTTGGAACGTCTTGTCAATGGTGAGGTAGTACTAGAAGAATATATAGTATTCAAGTGGATCCTCAATGGTTCTGAAGATGAGCTACTGGAGTCCAAGTTAAATAGACTGCTTTCCAAAGGTACTTCCTCATTGCTGTCTGTGCTTCTCCTTAACTCCTTCCATTGTCTCTCTAGTTGTTGCTCAAATTCATCCAACTCTGCCCTTCGCAATTCTTCTCATTCATGCATTCGTTGCATTGTTTCATCTAGTTCTTGAACCACATGTTCTCTTAATTGCGCATTATGCATTCTTAGAGTTTCATATTCTTCTTGCAACCTATGCATCTCCCTAATCATTTGTTGTAGAACCCTTGATTCCTCATTTCCAATCTTGTTCCCTTCTTCATCTACTTTTGGCTCTTGTTCTTGCAATGCGACATTCGTGAGGGTTCAAAGTTGTCCTTCTCCTTCATCCTACAGAAATTTGACATGAACTTGTAATCGTCTTCGTTCTCCTTCTCGAGGTTCTAGCTCCCTTTATCGATTATAGGTTTGCATTCCACTTCGAACAACCACTTCAGGTTCATCCGTTCTTCTCGAACAATTCCACTTGGTTCTCTATGTTCATAGGATCGCATCCTTGGTTGCGATACTTCTGTCGTTCTTCCAAAAGTTTCTCCCTATGCTTCCAAGTTGATCACATTTACATGTGCTTGTGCCTTGTATAATTTCAACTTGGAGCCATTTACAGTCTCGAGGCAAACTATACTATCCAACTTTTTTAACTGGACAACGCCATTGTCCAGTACTTCCTCCACCTGGAAGGGTCCAAGCCATAGGCTCTCCCTCCACTTGGAAGGGTCCAAGCCATAGGCTCTTCAATTTCCCTGGCTTGAGTTCTCGTTTCCCATCATACTTGAGCACTAGGTCACTAGCCTTCAAATCCATTTTTCGTAGATGTTTATCATGCCAATATTTGCGTCACCGTTGGGCAATTTCCATTGTCCACTGTGCCATCACCACCTTTTCTCCTAGTTGCACGAGTGTTGCGAGCCTCTCCTCATCACTCAGGCTATTTTCTACTGCTATTCTCAAGCTTGGTACTAAAAATTCGACTTGCACCACCGCCTCCTGCCCGTACATCAACTGAAAGGGTGTGTGATTTGTGGTTGGTTTGAAGGTTGTCTTGTATGCCCACAAGATTGTTGGTAACCGCTCTTCCCAATCAGCGCCTTCCACGCCGCATGTTTTGTACATAATGGAAACTAAAACTTTATTCGTTGCCTCTGCTTGCCCATTTGCCTTAGGATAATATGGGCTAGATAAGGAATAAAAGATCTTGAACTCCGTCGTTAGATTTTGGATAATCTCATTGACGAAATGGCCTCCTCGATCACTTGTCAACTGAAGAGGAATGCCAAACCTGGTGATAACCTGTTCATACAAAATGCGAGCAATAATCCTTGCCGAGTTTTTTGGTAAGGCCCTTGCTTCTATCCATTTCATCATATACTCAGTTGCCACTACAATATACCGACATTTCCTCCTTTGGCTTGTTCGCAATGGTCCCACAAAATCCAATCCCCATCTTTCAAAAAGTTCTTGGGGTTGAGAAGGATGTAATGGCATGAAGTCTATTTTCAACAGCTTCCCCGTTCTTTGACATGTATCACATGCTTTCATGTACTCTTTGGCGTCGTGATAAAGGGTAGGCCACCATAACCCTACCAACAACACTTTCCTTGTTGTTGCATCCGACCCCATATGGCCTCTTGCCAATCCCTTTTGTGTCTCCTTCAGTATTTGTTGCACTTCGTCTTCCATTACACATCTTCTCAGAATATGGTCCTCCCCCATCTTATATAGCAAACCTGCAATTAATGTAAAGGGTGTCGATTTTGTAATGACTTTCCTTTGGTTTGTTGTCGTCATCTCTTTTGGCAATTCTCCTGTCGATAGGTATTCTCCAATATGTTTGTACCAAGCTGGTACTGCACTAATCATGAATAACTGTGCGTCAGGGAATTCATCTTGAATCCCACCTTTTGCAGGTTCTCCAGAGCGAATCCTCAACAACTGGTCCGCTATGACGTGCTTCTTCCTTGGCCTCACTACCACTCGAAACACGAATTTCTGCAGTGTGACGAGCCATCTACCCACTCCTCCATAGATTGTCGGTTTAGTAATAAGGTATAGCAACATCTGATGGTCTACATATAAAGCAAACGAATTGGCTAGCAAGTAATGCTTGTACTTCTGAACTGGATAAGCCATCCCTAGTGCTTCTCGTTCCGTCGTGCTATAATTCTTCTCTGCCCTTGATAATAACCGACTTGCAAAGTATATGGGCTGGTCCAATCCAAACTGTCCTTCTTGAGCTAAGGCACAACCGATTGCGAAATTTGAGGCATCTACATGGACATGAAATTCTTTCTCCCAGTTTGGGTAAACTAGGATAGGCGCCTTCATCAACTGCACCTTCAAATCTTTGAAAGTCTCTTGGTGTTCCTCCGCCCATTTGAAAGGAATGCTCTTGCGTGTCAGAGCGTCTAACGAATGAGAAATCTGTGTGTAGTTCCTAATAAACCTCCTATAGCAGCCCATTGTCCCTGAGAAGGTTTTCACAGAACTCACATCATGTGGTTCTTCCATCAGCAATATTACTCGTATCTTGTTCGAGTCTAGTTTCAAGCCTTCCTAACATACGATATGTCCTAACAGTTTCCCATATGGCACCATCAACACGTGCTTCTCTATATTTAGTGCTATTCGAGCCTTCTTGCACAAGCTCATGCATTCCTTCAGTGCCTTCAAGTGATCCTGTGTTCTGCCATAAAGGGACCAATTGTCCAAAAAGGCCTTAAAGTTCCCTGTGGACATCTTATTGAAAATGTATAAGATGATTCGCTAAAAAGTAGCTGGCACATTGCATAGTCCAAATGGCATGCGGTTGTATGCATATATACCATTTTCCACTATAAAAGTGGTCTTCAACTTGTCCTCCTCTGCAATGCTGATTTGGTTATAACCTGAAAATCCATCCAAAAACGAATAGATCTCATGGCTGACTACTTCCTCCAAAATAGAGTCTGTGAAGGGATCCTTTATAGTTACGACATTAGGACTCCTGAAATCCACATAAATCTGGACCTTATTTGCTTCTCTCTTCAGGGTAATCACTATTGGTGACACCCACTCACTTGTCGTAACTTTGAATATGATGCCTGCATCTAGCATTTTTTCTATTTCGGCATTCACCAAGGCTGCGTATTTTGGATTCATCCTATATGGCCGCCTTCTCACTGGTTGCGCGCCTTCAATTAGAGGAATCTTATGTATGCATAGTTCCAGTGGTACTCCCTTCAAATCCTTGTACATCCATGCAAACACGTCTTTATATTCCATAAAGATTTTAAATGCTATTGCTTTAAGCACAGGATCCCAATCATCTCCACACTTGATCATCTTCTATTCGCCTTCTTCATCGAAATTGACCTGCACCATTCTTGGTCCTTCATATTTAATGGATTCAGGTTCTTCCACTGCCTTCAGGACATTAATTGGGTGAGCTGGTTTGTCTTCAATCATTGCCTCTCCCATGGTGTATTCCGCGAAGTTCTTCGGAAATGTCCACTTTTCACGTTCTTGATCCTTCTCTATTGTTGATTTCTTCTTTGGTTCTTTCTTTTCATTCTCTTGGATTTCATCTTCTGTGTGGATGCATAAACACTGGGGGTGAACACTTCATAATCTTCCATCTGCCAATGGAGTAAGCCTTTATCATCATCGTTCTCGTCTTCCGTACATTCTTCTAGTTGCAACACTCCATCCGGTTCATATCTTGTTTCACCATCGGATGACGAACTCTTCGATTCGTCTGAGGTTGCAATGTCTTGGCTTATTGCCTGGTTCTTCAAGTTGATCATGTATTTATGTTGACCCTTCTTGAAAGTGAGGAGTTCCTTTTTCCAGTTGTGGTTCACCTTCGCTGTTCTTAACCATCCCCGTCCAAGCAATGCATTGTATGTAGGTTTCTGCATGGTAATCACTACGAAATCCAGAATAAAGTCTTGGCTTGCTATCCGCACTTTTTGACTCGTCAGTACTCCTTTTGTTTCTATACCGTATTGATCTGCTCCATATAACCTTAAATTTGGGGATCTTAATGTAGGCTGGACGATGTTTCACTATGTCTTCTCCGACATCACGTTCACACTTGATCCTCCATCTACGATCACTTGAGTCAGCTTATGGTCCAATATTTCCATATGAACCAAGGCTGGCATCTTCCCTGCCTCGATCATTAGTATCATAGGATCAATGAACTGTTCCTGTTTGATGCTAGCTACCTCCCGAACTTTGTCTCTCTTTCTTGTTTTTATTGCTTCGCCCCACTGTAGCATACAATTCAAGTACTGCACTGAATGGATTTGATACCTTTACTTCCACAGTCGTATTCAGTACCTGTGTCATCAAATGTTGAATCGATGTCTGTTTACTTGTTATGATCTCCGTCCTTTTCATGACTTTTTCTTGGAGTAGCTTCTCTTGCTTTTCCTTCTCTAATTCTTCCTTTATCATCTCCTAGGCTTCCTACCATCACTCTTTTTCCTTGGCAGGATTTGGGTACTGTTCCATTTTTATGATAATTTATGCCAACTATATTATATGGGGTACTTTTAATTCTATATTTATGTATATGGGTATGGAGTAGTTGGGCTGTTCCATTTTTATGATAATGTATGCCAACTATATTATATGGGGTACTTTTAATTCTATATTTATGTATATGGGTATGGAGTAACTGCTTTTTGATAACCCTTTCTCCTATATGTCTATGCCATTCTAGTCTCATGGATCATGGCATCATTGTTGTGGTATTGTGTCATGGTTGTAGTACATGTCAATCTATGCTATGTAAAGTTATTGCAGTCATACTATATGAGATTGAATCATCAATGTAATCGTTTTGTAGAGATAATGACATACGCCAGTTGGTGGTGAGTTATCTTGATATTGCTATAGATTTCTTTATGCTATAATGTAATTTCATTCCACATTAATACCTCTTCTTTTGCTACATATATATTCTATTGTTCATTATTATTTGTGGGTGATGTTGGAATACACAAAACCTATACTACATTTGGAACCATTGCTATGTCAAATTGGGTTGAAAGTCAATGACATGGTTTGATGATCGATGAACCATATAGTGTACAAGGATGTAGGTGGCCAAAGCAGTGGGGAGAACCCACTTGAAGGTTCAAGCAGATTGTGGAGGTGCTACTGGGAGGAGCAGTGAATTTGGTATCGATGATGCATGTATGGAAGCATGTTAAAGTCTGAGTGAACCATGACAACACCTTTTGTAGCCAAAAGGAAGTGCAGAAGATGGGCCTTGTACATACAAAACTTCCTCTTGTTGAGAGAAAGGGTTTACAAATGCCTTTGCTTGTTTCACTTGAACAAAGACATACAACGAGTAGTGATGAGAACCTCTTGATAGTTAGGTTGACGGAGGGAATCTCATCACCTTAGATTAAGCATGTGTGCCCCCTTTGGGATGAGGGAAGTCGCCATTCAACATGCTCTTTTTATGACAAGGAGTGAAGTGCTTATTGGAAAAATAGGCATTGGTTGCACAAATTATTGTGTTATAGGGTTTGAGCAGAGACTCTTGACACCTAATCTTGGTGGTAGAGGACTCATAACACCAGGAATAACGTTTTTTAAAATCATAACGGTCTTAACTATCGGAGTGATGATATAAATGATTTTAAGATTGCTTGTCATATTGTTAGTAAAAAACAATGAAAAGAAAAAGCAAGCAAATAGTGTGCCACCTTGTGGTTTTTCAAATACCATGGAGAGAGACACCATGTCATACGCAATGAAGACAAAATAGGGCATGAATGAAATTATAGAGAGGATCAAGGTAGTGTGTTACATAGTCAAAGTTAACTAAAGAGGAACCTAGGTTTTTCTTATGGAGGCCATACCCTTGGGCATTAACCAAATTGTGTCATATTAAGAGAAACTCCACGAGTTTGTAGAAGACGAAGTTCAAGGGTTTTATATCCATATGGCAACAAAAATCATGCAAGGGTGAAAAGTTTTCAGTTACTAAGACAAAGAGATAGAAGTTGATTCTCCTTTTCAACGATTTTAGCATTGCCCCTGTAGAAATAGATGTAGTTGGTAATTTTGTAGGGCACAAACACATTAGCCATTGTTTTTGCAGTGTTTGTAGAAGAAGAGAGTAGAATGAATGACAAGGTTACTTCCAAGGAGAGGAACAAAAATTGGAAATTAGATTTTAATTTCCATGAGGCCATAGGTTATATGGGACAATCCTCATAGAGAATGTGTTTATCCAACCATGCTCAAATGAGTTCGAATACCTATCATTGGAGCATGGTGTACAACTGTACCCCCTTTCAGATTTGAACCTTGAACCTCTTGTTTGGAATCCCAAAGTCGTCATAGTTAGGCCCACTAGAGAAGGGACAAAAAAATCAGATAGTATTCAAGGGATCTTTTGAGCTGCCATCATGGTTGAGCAATTATCAAGTGTTGTCCAAGGTTATGTTGAGTAGGGATTGAATTTCCCAAAATTTTGAATCCCATCCGAGCATCAATTGTTGTCCAAAGAAAGTATGACAACTGTTATCTTCATAATTGTCCTATAGGATGTTGTTCATCTAAAGGGAATGGTCTTTGTTGTCTCAATGTTGCATATAGTGTGTTGCTGTCATATGCATATTCCTAGACCAAATCTAATGTAAGGAACCATTCTAAGAGAGGTTGTTGTTCATATAGAAGAAGGATTCAATCAATTATTGAATGCTTGCCCTCATGTTTGTTTGGCATTGGGCTGTCCAAGCCATTGTTGCTGTCTGGATTATGTGTGTCATCTTGAAAAAAGAGTGCTGCCTATCTCAAGTCAAATATGTCATCATGATTGCCACTTGGGACAAAAAAAGTGCTGTTTAGGGGTGTGAGTTGTTCATGGGGGGAAATTGTGCTAATAGGATAAAAAATTACTGTTGTGTGAGTAGGAGAAACAATTTTACATGTTTAATCTATTCAACTAGGATTGACAGTCCACATTCCATCCATTTAGAGTCAAGACGTCATACAAGAGAAGCAGGCCAGTCTAATGTGGGGTTGGTGTTTGAGTGTGCAAACCACCCAACCAGAGTTACCATCTTAGTTGGGGGAGCTATATGATGAATGCCATCCTAGAGAAGGGTGTTGCTTAGATTGAGTGTCATCCAATTGAGGGGACTTGTCTAAAAAAGGGAAGTGACTACAAAGGAACCTATTTGTTCTTCAAAGGGCAATCATTTTCATTTACTTGGAGATCTATAGTGTGAGGTGTGCGATTCATTGTTACCCAAACACAAAAGCCATTGCCAACATAGTATTGACACAAGTGGATAAGGGGTTGTTGTATAATGCATTTCTATTAAATAAATGAAGATGCATAGTGGGAAGAACTTACAAACACATAAATAAACTGAACACTCATCACATATCTTTAATATTCCAATCATTTACAATATTTCATGTTTTGATTGAACCACACAGACAAGCATAGACCAAGAACATACCTCAACCAGACAAATCAATCATCGATCAACATCATTGCTCAATCAAGGTACATGACATACATATGAATATCACGAGAATAGGTAGATGGTTGGACAATTGCCTAATGCATCGAACTTGTGACGCCCCTTCCCTTACGTCAAAAACCACCACTACTTTTTGTTTCTTTGACCTCAAAAGTAGATGGTTGGACAATTGGCTAATACATCGAACTTGTGACGCCCCTTCCCTTACGTCAAAAACCACCACTACTTTTTGTTTCTTTGACCTCAAAAATATGGACATAACTCTTAGCTTAAAAGGTGCATCTTCAACTAGAATGATCATCTTGCCTTTGCAATCAAACCATTTTGGCTACAAGCATTGTCACTTATGATGCCAATGGCGTATACCTCGCACAGGGCACTGACATCTCTGGTGTTAGACATCAACGCGATTATGTTGCCAACAACATTCAAAAGATGATGGCTTTCCAATATTTAGACACCAACAACATATGCAATGCCTCACTTCCTTCAATGCCATCTTAAGTGGCCCCTCTTGGAGCCTCCTCTTGCATTGGCACCTATGCCATCGAGTAGAGGACGCCTTCTAGTGTGGCACAACCTTTGTGGTCTTTGGTGCCAATGGGAATAGGTTATGGAAGTGCTTCCAACCTTGATGTCGTCTTCAATTGACCACAACACTTGCTTTGCACTCTTATTGCGTTGCAAGTCTCTTAGTTCTTTGTTGGTGATAGCACCCATTGGCTTAAGCGACACTCCTATGTATGGCTCCTTCTGATGCTAATCTCTGCAACTTGGCACCACCCTTAGATAGTCCAAGTGTCACTCCTATTTCCATACTAGCATTGAGTTCCTTCTCAATGCCATTCCCACATCGACACATATGCCAACTTACAAGACCACACACCCAGGATTGACACCAACTGTAAGGTTCTAGGTTCTAACGTGTCGCGTATCAAGCAACACCACTCTCTAAGGCACCACTCATAGATCATGAGGCCAATAGGTCTTACTAGAAGGAGACATGAAGGATCATTGACGTCCTTTCTCAAGGTTGACTTATATTGCTATAAGGGGATAGATAACCAAGAGTTCTTTGTTGAAACTACAGGGTTTTTTGACAAAATAACAAGTGTCAGATTGCCACTTAGCAGTCCTTAGCCCATCAAAGAGGAAAATGCAACCATTCCCTCTTGCACATACTTGGTCAATTGGCAAGGTTGGACTTCTCCCTAGCCTCAGGGATTCAAGTAGGGATATACAGTGTTAGATGACACTCTAAGTGATGGCACCACTTGAGGACACACCCCAAAGGATTGAAATCCAAGAATATAGTTGGCTCCTAAAGCATTAAGCTTGGCGCCTTCAATTAACCTTTGCTTCTCTGTGAACAACTAAATCCTTATATTTTTCTAAGAGGTTCACTTGATTAGAAAAGCACAAATATGCTACTATATCCAATGTACAACACATAAATTTCTTTTCATTTCCTTAACCATTTCTATGTACAGATGCATAAACAATCGACTCACATTCCTTTACATGACACTAATTATTTATGTGTGGAGGATAACATAATAGTCTTCTATATGTCATTCATAAAGGATACTTTTGCTATCAAAATGCACTTATTCCATTTCAACACACACAATCTAGCCCTTAAGGCCATTCATATATAACTCAACCAACATGGATTTCCAATCCATCCATCGAAGAATACATAGTAAGCGCATGTTCATAACCTGGTGAATAAATGAGACCTTCACAAAACATGCCTTTCAATGAACATCGACACCAAATTACAATACAATCATCATCAGAGTCAACATGGCTTTCACAAAGCATAATCATATCAACATTTGACCAAAACATAACTTGGCATGACTAATGCCTTTACAAGATATGTTTGGTGCCACAACGCCTATAGCAACTGAATTAGCACCATTCATGCCTAGAGTAGAATGCATGTTTGACACTTCTCATGCCTATAACAATCTGGGATAGACTACAATTGAGCCAAGGCTTTACCACTTGCTTACCTCCAAGCCCCACAAGAAAAACAAAAACAGGATGATATAGGGCTTTTGATTACCATCAAGTTAGACTAGAACACGACACCTATATAGGACATGATAGCTCCACATGAACACACATGGTCTGCATAATTACCACGAAGGCGTTGATAAGCATGAAGACCCTCTACCTAACCACCCACACAGTGGGGTTGGCGCCCTTGTATCATTGCCTCACCAAGCAAGAACACAATCTTTCGCAGTGTAGTTGTAGCATGAATACATATAACATGTCCCAGATCCAAGTTTAACATCCTCACAATTTGTTTTTCATATATAGTCTACATTCATCTTTGGAGAAGCCTCACTTCCTCCAACCATTTCCATCTTCCACGGATCACATCCCTCTTTGGAGAGGTCCTATCTTCTTTGGCCATATCCAAATCTAGGGACCATGTCCCTCTTTGGAATAGTCACACTATCTCCAATCATGAGTTAATAGGATGGACTTTATTGAAGCTGCAAGCTTACTGTAGTGGTAAAGTCCTTGGGTTTTCATTTAAGAGACCCAAGTTCAAACCCCACTTAGTACGAGGGGACTGGGACCCCTCATAAAAACCAATGCTTTACCCTAACATTTAGGTTGGAGGGGCCGGCCTGTTGGTCAAAGTGCTCCCTTGGGAGGGTGGATACCATGGTTTGAATCCCTTAGGCCTCATAGAACCGGAGGGCGTATTGCGCCAACGTTGTCGTCTATGTTAAAAAGTTTACCTGGCGCAACTAGAGGTTATAGTGGCAGCAAAGAGCAGGATTCAAACCCACGACGAGGCGATAGAAAATGTTACGAGTTACCGATTCCTCTAGTATATGCAAAAAAAATAAAAAAGAGTTAATAGGATGGACTTTAAAACAACATAAGAGTGCACACAACCCAACTGCATTGGCATTTGACCTTTTAACAAACTCATGGTTTAGGTTGGCCTCGGTGAAGTCATGCTTACTTCGTAATCACATGTATATCCACCTTATCCGTCCTCAGAGTTGATGTGCATGCTTTGGAATTCATTTATAAGAGGCACTCTCCTCACCCACTTCACTCTTGTCAACGCCCAACGTAGATAAGTTATTGGTCATTGCTCCATGTTGGCATCTCAGTAGCCCATACTACCTTTCAACCCGACCCCTTGTTTGAAACCCAAATGAAATTTTTTTCACATCTTTATGCATCACACAACATTTCTAAAAGCTGACAACAGTTGGACTTGAAGGGTCAATCGTGCCCTTAATAGCTCGCTAGCTTGTCATCAATGCACAAACCTACAGATTGGCACGCAACGAGACCAAAAGGTCAACCGTGCATTCAATAGCTGCTAGTTCCATAGCAAGCTTCATGATAGTTGAAACTAAAGGCACCATACCAACATTAATGACTTACGACAACATATAGGTTACCAAGGAGAACATGTGACCAACAACACATTTTGTTTCCAAACTAACATAGTGCAAGGCCCAACACATTTAGACATCACAGAGATCATTATATTACATCGATTTGACTAGGGAGAGGAGCCTAGAGTTTTTTTTCCATTAGATTAATTTATTTCCTTGTTAAATGTAGGGGATTTATCTATTTTGGTGAGAGTTTTCTTTAGTGTCCCATGGCACGGGTTGTAGGGTTCATCTTGCTATCCTCCCCTTTCCTAGAATCGATCTCCTCGCCTCATGGTGTTTCCTCCTTTGTCTCTCTTCTCCTCCCTCTGTGTTCTCTCTCTTTGTTTTTCCTCTCTTCCCCCTTTTGTCCCCTGTCTCCTCAAAATTTTGGTACCAATCATTTGCCGTTTGCACGTCCTTTTCCTGAAGATTCTATGTGGGGTTGATCTCAATTTGGGTTGGAAAGATCAGAGGGACAATCACTAATTTCAACAATTGGCGTAAGTGGGTGAAAGTGAGGGTTCATTCGCATTGATCTGAATGGTTGCCATTTCTGCGCAAGGTGTTGCCTCTGCTTAAGGTGTTGTCTTCGTGTAAGGTGTTGCCTTTTAATGTCTAAGTGGTTGTTGCAATTCCGCTCAAAATAATTTAATGACCCCGCTACTTAAGTGGCCCTTTATTTATCCGTTTAAATTATTTTGGGGTTATCCTCTTGTTGCCATGACAACGCACATTCACACAACTTAACGTTGACCTACAACATAGGACAATTTCACATCACAATTTGGTTTTGGTTGATAGGATGCAATGATGATAATATATAAACTATATATGTTTTTGAATTGCTTTATCTTGCATCAATTGTGGCCTTCGACACTTGTAAAACACAAAACACTTGCTTTTCCACATCGTTTATATATTTCGTAAAATCCTTGTAATAAATTCTAATTTGCAGATGTCACTCAAGGCAGAAAATGAATCTATAACAAGAGTTATCAGATGTAATTTATTAGAACAACATTATGCAAGGTACATTACTTCAACACCCTTTATTCATTCGTAATTCATCCATACAAATCATGCATCGCTAGTGTCTACATTACCCTGTTATTCATCCTAAAAATTTAGTTTATCAAGGGTCAAGGAGGTGGGCACTACAAAACTACCCCTATACATGAAACAATTGAATACACCACATAACAAATGTAAACGATGTTTATTTACATTGTCTCATAGACACGAGTGACGACACAACACATATGACAAATTGTACAACATGTCATATGACACAACTTCTTTTGATGCATTTGTGACATTCATGATTGCATTAACACTCATGCTGATGGAGATGCTTATGTGTTCATGTGCCAACTTGTTCATTCTTCAAAGATATAGAATTGATTGCAACTAATGCTATTGATAGCACAAGAGAGCTGAATGACGAGGAAGTTAATTGTTTGTTGTGGCCTTTGGCATATAACATGGCGACTAAAGGGGTAGATCGATTGACAATGGCCAATAATCAAACAACTTGAGTTTTAGCTTAATTACCTCAATTAGAGGAGATTTTAAGTGCACGTGTAGTTTTTAGAAGACAAAGAACTATGCCCATATGGGTGTGTTTTGTGATGTGGTAGGGCACACCATTGACCTGACTAAGGTAGATGACAACATAAGCGAAAACAAACTTGGTAAATCACTTATGTGTCATGAAATTCAAAGACCTTGATGAGCAATGGATGAACTCTTGAACAATGAGAGAATGACATCACTGAAAATGATGCTAAGTTGGGTGGGCCTCTCGAGCTCCCCAAGATTGAGCGTTTACAACTCCAATGTGAGCAATTGGATCGTCAAATGGATGAGCTCAAAAAACAATGACGGATTGGCATAGGGGAGCTTTGAGAGGTAATTCACTGACGATTGGACAAAAGGTAGAATCTAGAAGAAGAATGATGACGCATTGGGGGTTCCCACATGAGTTTTCGTGACTCCACTAGCAAAAACACGATGAAATGTTGTCATTTGGATCTTTGAAGTATTTCGGGGCTTGGACGGTGACTCGTAGGATTTTAGGGTTGGTGATAGAGGGACTCGTGATACTTAATGGTTTTACAAATGGTAATGATTTTAATTGTTTGAGCCATGATTTTAGTTGCTTGAGGCATGATATTAAAATCAATATAAAGCTAATAATTATTTTTGGAGAAAGAAGGGAAAAGGAAAGCAAAGTCTTAGACCTGTTGGACACCCTAGGAACTAGAGGACGCCATGGAAGGGAAAAAATGTTATATGCCGTGCAAAGAGAGTAAAGATTAAATACAACAATGGGAGTCTCCAAAGTAAGAAAAAGCTAGGTCTAGGATTCCAATATGCTGATGATGCTATTACATTACATCAATTTCAAAACTAATAAGGGGAAAATCGATGACCTACCTATAGTAGTTGCCCCTTTGCAATAAGACAAATAACACACCGTCCAGGTCAAGTTGTTGGCTGTTGAGCTGAAAAAGGTGTTGTGATGTGGTTGATTAGGGTTTCATCGTCATAGGCCGAGGGAAAGATGCTATCAAGTTAAAAGGTATTTTTCACGCCTATTGCATAGGCACAAATGTAGTTTAGATTGTTTTTGCCACTCTCAAAGAAGAATAAAACATCGAAGTGATAAAAGCAATCAAATAAGGAAGTCTCATCCTTGTGTCATAATATTACAAACTTGCAAAAAATGGGAGCAAGGACATTTGAGCCATGAATGTTGTTGGGAGTGCTATTGTCATGCCGGATGTTGTCAAGAGTTCTTCCATCATATCTAGTCTAGTGTGAGGGTTGTCGTCATGGTAAACACCCTCATACACTTTTAACATCTGAATCTCGAATACCGTCAGAGAGGAGAGTGTCATCTAGGAAGGAGAAATTTGAATACCGTCAAAGAGGAGAGTGTCGTCTAGGAAGGAGAAATTACTGTTCATGTCACACAAGACACTGTCATCATGCTTTTGGCTGTCCACTCAAGTGTCATTTGTAGGAGAGAAGGCAAAGCGATGATCACCATATTCATGTGCGGTGCCATCATATACGATGTTCTTGCTGTCAAATAGGCTGTTGTGATGTTCCTTGCTGTGAAGGAGAGAACTGTTGTTTAAGACCATACCAAGCGAGAGCAGGCCGTCATGGTGGTTGCTATCCCCTTTAATGCTGCCATGCTGTTTACTGTCCACTTCAATGCCTTCATGTCGATTGTTGTCAAAGAGGCTTCCATATAGAACCCTATGGTCCTTCTCTGTGCCAATCAAGATTGTGCTGCCATGAGAGCTGTTGTTCAAGATCATACCAAGTGAGAGCAGGCCGTCATGCTATTTGCTACCCCCTTTAATGCTGCCACATTGTTTGCTGTCCACTTCAATGCCTTCATGTTGATTGTTGTCATAGAGGCTGCCATATAGAACCTTATGGTCTTAGTTTTGTGCCATTCAAGATTGTGCTGCCCAATAGCGTGTTGTCTTGAGGGAAGAGCATGCCATTTGACCTTGAGGAGAAACTGTCTTGGTGGTGGGAGGTGTTGTCCGGAAAAGAGAAACTGTTGTTTGAGCAACGAGGCATGCTGTCTAATGAATAAGAGTGGCTTAGGCAAGAAGCACAAAATTGACCAAGTTTTCGCTTAACAAACACAAGCTTTGTTGTTTGGAGTCATGCCGTTGTCATCATGAGAGACAAAGATGTCTGAGGAGATGTTGTTGACGAGAGAGCCATTGTTAAAAGTTTTGCCGTCTAGTCGTCTACCAAGTTTGTTTGGGCATCCAAAGGCAAGGCATTTAGGTTCAACTTCATTTGTGCTGTCTTAGCTGGATTTCAAGGGCCGCTTTGGCAAGCTTTTGTCTTCAGCAACATAAAATTCTTGTTAAACCTCTTCACCTTTGATCCTTTATGACATTGATTCTTGTATGGCCTTTAATAGTTGCACAAAGTAGAGTCTGTGGTTTGGAATGTCACTTCTTCAAATGATCTTCTCGATTTGTAACAGCAAAGTCAGATACATGGCTGTATTTTCCTAGGTCTTGAGCCTTGCGATTTCTTGGTTTTGTCACGAGATAATGTGGGTTGTGAGAAAATCACATCATTTTGTTGGACTTGAGAAATAGCCCTTTTTCCGACAATTTTCTCACCCAATTTATTGCCATTTTCTCTTGAAAACTTGCATAGGTACAAGAAATGAAGAAAGACGACTTGAAGTGAGAGAAAAGAGTCAATTCTGCATTTTTTCTTCTCTCGTGCTCTTGACTTCAAATTTGTTAAGGCTAAACTAGATATTCAACAAATCATTTGGACAAGGATTTGATGGATTTAACAATTGTTTTTTTTAGATTTCAACCTTAGGACAAGATTTCAAAGGTAGAGTTTCAATTACTAGACAAACGACATCTATCCGTGATTACTAGACACAATTTGAAAAGCTGGCAAATCGAACTAGGGATTGAGTATCGAGTTTTTCCAAAGTTTCATCTGTGGATTAAAGGAAGATATTTGTGTTGAAGTGAAAATGTTGAGGCGGAACAACATGATGGAAGCTATAGGATTGGCTAGGCTTGTTGAAAATAAATTCATAGCACAAAGGCGTACTTTAAAACCTCCACAAGATTGAACCTTGTTTCCATCTCGAATATGATCAAACTTAGGAATCAAAACACCCCAGGTCAAACGTCTCTCTTGAGAAGAAATGGAGGCATGTAGGGCACAAGGATTATGTTACAACTGTGATGGTAAGTATTCTCCGGGCCACAAATGTGCACAATAGAAACCATATTTACTCTATGTGGGTGAACCTTTTACCAAGGAACCACATGGCGAAGGGGAGGACCATAGAGAGGAAGATCCACATGAAGAGTCCAAACCAATAGAGGACCAACCACTTGAAATTTCAGTATATGCATTAGCAGGGATTTCTACTTCCTAGACCATGAAAGTTTTAGGGCATTTCAAGGGCTAGTGATTCATCATCCTCATCGATTTTGGTAGGACCCACAATTTTTTTGATCCTCGAGTAGCTAAAAAAGCAGCCTATTACATCTACTTTTGCATTTCATTTGAAGTCATGGTTGCCAATGGGGGTACTCTACCATGCAAAAGAAAATGCAGGAATGTAAAGGTGACGATGGGTGACTACAACCTCAGGGCGGACATGTTTGCCCTTCCTTGGGGGGTTGTGACATTGTGTTGGGAACTCAATGGCTTCGTACCTTGGGCCCGATAGTATGGGACTTTTCTGAGCTATGGATACAATTCACCAAACATGGGAAGCAATACACTCTTCGTGGCATGACCGCGGGTCCTACCCAACTCATCAGCTCACATGAAATGGATTTTTTTCAAAGAAATAAGGTGGTGGGACAACTGTTTGCACTACAGGCCCCAAATACCAATGATACAATTCAAAGAACTGAATTACAAGAAATTGTGGATAAACATGCACCTGTATTTGCAGAACCACAAGGGTTACCACCACGATGCTCGCATGATCATACCATCGAGCTTCTTGTTGGAAGCTTACCACTAAACATTTGTCCCTACTGGTACCCATATGTGCAAAAGATTGAAATTGAGAAGATGGTGTAGGAGTTATTAACAACAAGAGTCATTCAGCCGAGTGTTAACCCATATTCTTCTCTAGTATTTTTGGTTCGTAAGAAAGATGGGTCTTGGCGGTTATGTGCGGTTTTTTGAGAACTCAACAAAATTACCTTCAAGGACAAATTTATGATTCCCGTCATTGGTGAGTTACTGGATGAACTTCATGGTGCTCACTTCTTAAAGTTGGATCATTGTTAATGTTATCATTGTAGACAAGGGTGAGTATACTCCCGATACGAGAGGTGAACTGATTGAACAGACGAGACAAGGAATCAGCATGGGGTCTCAGAGGTACAAGGTAACTCAAACGTTAGAGGGATCAGACGTCAGACTAGTCTATCTGTCAGTTGGCTGGAACCAGACGTCTGGGTACTAGACGTTTGGGGCTGGGATGTCAGGAGGCTAGACGTCTTGGACTAGACGTCAGGGGGTGAGACGTCTGGAAGGGAGACGTCAGGTGGCTCGACGTCTGGGACTAGACGTCTAGGAACTGGACGTCTGGGAGCTAGACGTCTGGGACTTAGGCTTCTAGGGGCTAGACGTTTGGGACTGGACATCTGGGGTGCAGACGTCTAGACGTCAGACGGCTGCTGCCATGGCTTCTACTCCCGAATACCTGCAAACAACTTGCTAGGAAGAGTCTTCAACCTGCAATAACACTCAAGCACGATCTGCAATACACAACATAACACCAATATGATCAAGCGCTGTCTTATTATCTCCAGAAGGTTACAGATTACAATGCAAAAGTAAGGGGGTATTTAAAGGCTGCAGGAGTGGTTCCCCAACTACCTGTGCCAACCACCCAACCGTTTTTCCCAACCAACTAGTTAGACGTCTAACTAACAGTTTAGACGTTTGACTAGCTAGACGTCTACACTAACTAGACGTCTGGCTTAACTAGCCTTAACCCAAATGGCGGCCATTTTGTCCTTTCGTGCATTTAATCATTTTCTCTTCTGATTGGCTGATTAAACAAACACTATGCCTTATACAAAATGGCATTACAAAATAGCATAAATCCACATTTGCTATATACATTCAAAATTGCTTGGGACATTTTCACAGTCAGTTCCTCATTTCTATTGTCTGGAACTGCTGTCTACATCTATCCTTCCCTTCGAAGAAGTCGATGTCCTCAGTGACTTTCTCCGCTCGGTCTATGGGGTCTCTGTCTCTACTTCATGTGGAACTGGGTTCTTAATGTTGACAGTCTCTATAACAGCTTCATACTCCTTCATCTGCATCTTCAACAGCTCCCTCTCCTCCTTGAGTTGGTTGGTATAGTTATAAAACTTAGCACATTCTACCCCAAGGTTGTTAGCACGATCTTCTGTCTGTTTGAGAGAATCCAACAACTCAGTCTCCCTCTTCCTGAAGATCTCCTTCATCCGCTGTTCAGACATTGAGCCAGAAGACGAAGGTGCTCTTTGTGCTAACTGCTGCTGTAGAGTTGCCTCCCTTTGGCGTGCCTGCTGCAGTTCCTCCTTCAAGCTTGCTTGCTCCTTTTGCCAAACTTCTTCTTTCTTCTGCCATGCAAGCTCGGACTGATTTTTCTGTGCTGCTAAGTCCGTTGTCTGCTTAACCAGTAACTCTTTAGCCTTCGTCAACTGGGAATTATTTGCCTCCAACTGGGAGATCTTCCGAGTTTTCTCTTCCAGTTGCGTGCCAAGGTACTCCGTGGTCTTCTGTAGCTTATCAAGTTCCCTTCTCATGCTGTCTATCCTGTTCATACCTTCATCTAGGAGCATCTCCTTCCGCTGTATTATCTCTAGAGCAGTTCGCAGTTCTTCATCAATCGCTTTCTTAGCTGTGTGTACACACTTCAAACCTTCCCCCAACCAACACAATAGATGGGCAATGAAACTCATTTGTGCATACACCGGTAATAGTTCAGGAGCTACTTCCACCTGTGCTCCTGGTACTGCAGGTTGCTGAGGATTCCTGTTGCTATGGCCACACTTAAACACTCGTGCTGGCTCCAGATAGAGAGTAGGTGTCTTCTCTGGCAATTGTGCAATAGCCTCCATTGTGGTCAAGCCAGCCATAAATGGACAAAGTCCATGGGGTGTTCTGATATATCTCTGAGATGCTCTTCCGCCATGGTCCTTGTGCTGCCCAACTGACCAATTTCTCCATCTCTCCCTCTATCATTCCTTGCCATTGCTTCCAATGGCCCATGCAAGCTGCTTCAAACTACAAGCGTATATTATCCATAATCTCCGTTAACTGTGAAAAACAGTGAACCGCTTGCTGATCCATGTTGTCTGACGGGTCCATAAAATTCGGTACCCATACCTGAAACACTTGAGACCATAGGTCCTTTTGTTCCTCTTGCTCTTCCTCTTGTACTGCCTCTTTTCCCTTGGATGCTGCCGACTTATGACTGCTCATCTGTGGCTCTGCCCTGTTCTCTGAATCGGTCCTAGGTGGAGGCTATTCTCCCCCTATCTCAACCACCTTTCCTTGTGAGATTTATCTCTTCTTATCTTCCTGCGTTTCACCTTCCGTAGTGATGCATAGGCATTGAGGAGCGAATACCTCGTAATCCTCCATCTGCCAATGGAGTAGACCCTTATCCTGGTCTTGCACATCCTCTGTGCATTCCTCCAAGTGCAACACTCCTTCATCCGGTTCATACCCCGTTTCGCCTTTGGATAACGAAGATTCTGAGTCATCTGAAGTCGCGATGTCTTGGCTCACTGTCTGATTCTTCAGATTAATCACATACTTGTCCTGCCCCTGTTTAAAGGATAGACGCTCTTTCTCCCAGTTATGGTTGACTTTCGCAGTTCTCAACCATCCGCGTCCTAGCAATGCATCATATGCAGGCTTTTGCATAGCTATAATTACAAATTCAAGGACAAAGTCCTGCTCTGCTATGCGTATTTTTTGGTTCATCAGAACGCCAATTGTTTCGATGTCGTATTGATCAGCACCATACAACTTGAAATTCGGAGATCTTAAGGTGGGTTGCCCAATAGTCCGCCATGTCTTTTCCGGCATCACGTTCACGCTAGACCCTTCGTCCACAATTACTTGACTTAGTTTATGGTCCAAAATATCCATATGGACCATAGCAGGTCTCCTTCCTGCTTCTATCATTAGAATTGTGGGGTCTATGAATTGCTCTTGTTTGATTGCTGCTACCTGTCGCGGTTCATCCTTCCTCTTCATGACTTCGCCGATCGTAGCATACAGCTCAGGTACTATGGTGAATAGGTTTGCAACCTTCATCTCTACCGTAGTGTTCAGTACCTGCGCTACCAACCCTTCGACCGATGCCTTCTTACTCGTCTCCGGTCTCTTCAACACTTTCTCTAGAACTAGTCGATTCTGCTTCTCTTTCTCTAGTTCTGTCTGAATCAACTCTTGGGCTTCCTGCCACCGCTCCTTCTCTTGGGCAGGATTTGGGTATTGCTCTATCTTTTTGGCCTGTGCCCTTGTCACAGCCAACACCTCCTTTTCCTCCGTTACTGGGCTCACTTCCCGAATGCCAATCAAATTGACATTCTGAGTCCCACCGGAACTTGCTTTGTTCGGGCAATTCGCCTCCGTATGGTTTCCTGGCCCACACCACTTACACATTTGTGTGGTGTTACTGGTATTGTTGCTTTTTGCATTCTAGGGTTTTGAACAGATCTTCGCAAAATGTCCCCATTCCTGACAATTCCGACATTGGATGATAGGTCGACCGTCAGAGTCATACTGCAGTCGACTTTGACCTCCTTGTCTGCCGCCTCTACGATTATTTCGGTAGCCCCCGCTTGTAGCTCCTTGTCCATTCCTTGTTGCATTCGATTGCTCTTCTTGTTGTATGGTCATAGTCTGATGCCGTTTACTTTTCAAGTTGAATGGACAGTCTGCGATGGAATGTCCTGCAATATCACAGATGTTACAATATGCCGTCTTCGGGCAGTTGACGTTTGTGTGTCCTTCCGTCTTGCAGTCCGAGCACCGGATTTCTTTTCGGTCTTTGCGAGTATCTCCTTTGACTTCTTTCAAAATTTTATCAAATTCCCTTTTAAAGGAGTGGATTGTGCTCTGTACTTTGTCTTCTTCATAATTGTTGGAATATTCATTATGCTTCATATGTGCTCCAATCCCCGCAATCGTCTCGCTTACTCTCGCTTTCGAAATTCTTTGCTTTCTCCAGTGCTTCTTCATAAGTTGAGGAAGGTATCGCCTTCATCTTTTTCCCGTATTTTGCCGGAATCCATCCAAAAACTAGCATTTCACCATGCCGTCGGTAGGTGGCATTTCCATTTTATCAGTTAACTACTTCAGTTGTCTATTGTAACTCTTGACATCCTCATCGGGTTTCTGTTTTGTTATGCATAGTTCCGTGATGATGTCCGTATCGTCTCTTAATGGTCGGAATTCTTCGATGAATGCTTTTCTCAAGTCTTCCCATTGCACAAAGGCCTGTGTACTTTGTTTTTTAAAATATTAGTCAATCGCCATGCCGCACAGTGTGGCTGGAAACAGTTGCAGCCATTCTGTATCCTGCGTGACTCCATTTGCTCCCCAAATGGTTATGCAAGTTCCCACGTGTCTTGACGGGTCTTCTTTTCCCTCGCTTGAAAAAGGCGGGCACTTCTGTTGTATTGTCTTACTACCAATACTTGCCATTTGATTTGTATTTTGTCCCGGATTACTCGATGTTGATGGCTGTGTTGTTCGATTTAGTTGTCTGTCTATTGTTGATGGTGCAAAGTTATATCCAAATAACGTTCTGCCCAACTCCAATTGGTCTCTCTTCCGCAATCTCCTTCGCGAATATACCAATCTTGGTTCCGGTCGCCCTCCCCGCGAACCCTCGCGTGGTTGCTCAGATACAAGGTCTTCTCCTTCAGTATCCTCTTGCCAACCGTCTCCCGCTGGTTCGGGTGTCATCGTCCTTTCCTCAATGATGGGCACTTCTTCCGCTATTTGCTCTTCGTCTTCTACAATCACCGACAGTATTCCTATGTTCGTACTCTCTTCCTCCTCAGGATTCCAGACTCTCTCTACGTCCGGTTGGGAAATCTCCGTCGCCTCCCGTGATCTTAAATTCGCCAGCCGTGCACTTCTTCGCACCAGTACCTGTGTACTTTCTTGTAACCTACGATTAGTCATTCACCTATTAGCTTTGTTACTTATGCCTCTCAGACTCAGAGTTCGATTTTTAGGCAACGACGCCAAATGTAGACGAGGGTGAGTATACTCCCGATACGAGAAGTGAACTGATCGAACAGACGAGACAAGGAATCAGCATGGGGTCTCGGAGGTACAAGGTAACTCAGACGTCAGACTAGTCTATCTGTTAGTCGACTGGAACCAGACGTCTGGGGCTGGGATGTCAGGAGGCTAGACGTCTTGGACTAGATGTCAGGGGGTGAGACGTCTGGAAGGGAGACGTCAGGTGGCTAGACGTCTGGGACTAGATGTCTAGGAACTAGACGTCTGGGAGCTAGACGTCTGGGACTTAGGCATCTAGGGGTTGGACGTCTGGGACTGGACGTTTGGGGTGCAAAGGTCTAGACGTCAGACGACTGCTGCCATGGCTTCTGCTCCCGAATACCTGCAAACAACCTGCCAAGAAGAGTCTTCAACCTGCATAACATTAGCAACACAACTTGCAATAACACTCAAGCACGATCTGCAATACACAACATAACACCAATATGATCAAGCGTTGTCTTATTATCTCCAGAAGGTTATAGATTACAATGCAAAAGTAAGGGGGTATTTAAAGGCTGCAGGAGCGGTTCCCCAACTACCTACGCCAACCACCCAACCGTTTGCCCAACCAACTAGTTAGACGTCTAACTAACAGTTTAGACGTTTGACTAGCCAGACGTCTACACTAACTAGACGTTTGGCTTAACTAGCCTTAACCCAAATGACGGCCATTTTGTCCTTTTGTGCATTTAATCCTTTTCTCTTCTGATTGGCTGATTAAACTAAACAAACACTATGCCTTATACAAAATAGCATAAATCCACATTTGCTATATACATTCAAAATTGCTTGGGACATTTTCACAGTCAGTTCCTCATTTCTGTTGTCTGGAACTGCTGTCTACAATCATCAGATCAGATTGCGGGAAGAAGTTTTTCCAAAGACAACATTCCACATTCATGAAGGCCATTATGAATTCCTTGTCATGCCATTCGGTTTTACCAACGCGTCGTCCATCTTTCAGAGTCTCATGCATGCAATCTTATAACCATTTATGCATAAATGTGTCTTTTTTGACCATATTATGGTTTACGGTCGTACATGGGGGTAACATGTGTAACATTTAGACCAAACATTGCAATACTTGGATGATAATCAATTGTTTGCCAGACGCTCCAAATGTTCTTTTGGGATGCAGGAAGTGCAATATCTAGGTCATATGGTTTCAGGGGAAGGGGTCAAGGTGGATCCTAAAAAGATTACTATATACAAGAATGGCCCAAACCACACACTCTTGAAAGTCTTCGGGGTTTCCTAGGCCTCAATGATTTATTGAAAATTTGTTCGTGATTATGGAAAGATTGCATCCCCTCTATGGCTATGTTGCGGAAGAACTTATTTCTATGGTCCAAACCTGTTGAACATGCATTTCTATGACTCAAACAAGCTATGCTCTCTACTCTTGTGCTGGCTATGTGATGCGGGAGCATCCTTGTGTTCGTGCAATCTTGCATCGACAAACATCTGTAGTGTTGTGATAGGCATCACATAGTTTTGTGCACAATGTATTTTTGTGGTTTTTGCACATGCAATTTTGTGGTCTTTATGACCATTGCAATGGTGGCTTGGGCGAGAAAGTGTTTGTGGTCTTTTTGCATGCAGTTCTATGGTCTTTATGACCGTTGCATTAATGGCTCGGGCGGGAATATTTTTTGTGGTCTTTGTGCACGTAGTTTTGTGGTCTTTATGACCGTTGCATTAATGGCTTGGGCGGGAAAATTGTTTGTGGCCTTTGTGCACGCAGTTCTATGGTCTTTATGACCGTTGCATTAATGGCTCGGGCGGGAAAATTGTTTGTGGCTTGTGCACACGCAGTTCTATGGTCTTTATGACCGTTGCATTAATGGCTCAAGCGGGAAAATTGTTTGTGGCCTGTGCACACGCAGTTCTATGGTCTTTATGACCGTTGCATTAATGGCTCGGGGAAATTGCAAATTGGAATTTTTAATTTTTTCCTTGGAGTGGATCTAGGTTTTCCTAGTTTGGGTGGGAAACGATGATTTGTAATTTTGATATTAAAGTTGAATAGGGATTCCATTCAAGGGGGCAGATTGGTGTGGGATAGTTTTTGGGAGAGAGTGTTTAAATTGTTTGACCGAATGCATAGTGCCCCAGTTGGAGATCTGCATGCAGGTTTTTTTTTCCCGTAATCTTTGCTTCCAGATAAATTGAAGAAAAAGTTTTATGTTTTTACTGCTAGTGTTTTCTTCTGGCTTCCGTTGTATGCTATTGCGCCCGCATACCTGTTGTTCATTCATCCTGCATACGGTGTGACATCACTATGACTAATTTTTTCAAGCCATTTGTGGTTGAAAGTGATGCCTCCAGAAGTGGAATTGGTGCAGTGCTTAAGCAAGAAGGGTGGCCATTGGCTTTCACTAGTAAGGCACTATTAGGAAAAAACTTGGGAAAATTGACTTATGAGAAGGAGATGATGGCAATCTTACATGCTGCCAACCAATGGAGGCCTTATGTTATTGGTCAACATTTTTCATCAAAACAGACCACCATAGCCTTAAGCATTTTCTTGAGCAGCGTGTATCTACACCTAAACAACAAAAATGGGTTACCAAATTACTAGGGTATGACTATGAAATCATTTATAAGAAGGGCAAGGAAAATGTAGTTGCTGATGCACTATCCCGCCAATATGAGGATCAGGGTATGCTATGTGCCATCTCTACTACACTTCCTCAATGGACCCACCAACTTCAAGGAGAAGTGACCCAAGATTCCACCTTGCAATCATTAATTCAGCAACTTCAAACTGATCTTGACTCTTGCCCAAGATATACATGGGATGGACGATATCTGCGATACCAGGGTCACCTTGTTATCCCTGGAAATTTGCCACTTTGTGAGTCTATACTACAAGAAATGCATGATTTTTTGATTGCAGGACATTTAGGCTTCTTAAAAACATATGAACAGGCTAAACACATTTTTCTAGTTAAGGATGAAAAAGGATATCAAGACATTTGTTGTAGAATGTGACACTTGTCAGCATGTTAAGGGTGAAACTATTCACACACCAGGCACACTCCAGCCTCTTCCAATCCTACAAACCGTTTGGACGAATATTTCTATGGATATTATTGTAGGGCTTCAAAAGTTTGGAGGTAAAAAATCATTCTAGTGATGGTGGATCGTCTCTTTAAGTATGCTCATTTCTGTCCTCTAGGCCACCCTTACAAGGCCTCAACTATTGTCCAAATACTACTTGATTCCATTTTTCGCCTTCATGGCATGCCTCAATCCTTTGTATCCAATCATGACCCCACATTTACTAGTCATTTTTGGCAGGAACTATTCAAGCTACACGGCACAACTCAAGATGAGCTTGGCAGCAAATTGAAATTGTCAACAAGTGCTTGGAAACTTATCTCCGTTGCTTTGCATCCGAGCAATCGACTCATCGGGTCTTCCTTTGGTTGAGTGGTGGAATAATACTTCCTATCACCCCTTCACTAAGATGACACCATATGAAGCAGTTTATAGACACCCTCCACTGTCACTTCTGTCATACATTTTGGGTAGTTCCAAGGTTCAAGTAGTGGATTCCACTCTCATGGAGCATGCACAACTACTCCAACATCTCAAAGATAATTTGGCCATGGCACAAACTCGTATGCAACAAGTAGATCAACACCATTCTAAGCATTGTTTTAACATCAGGGACATGGTTTTCCTATGCTTGCAACCGTACAAGCAGTCATCACTAAAACTTCGTGGTGGTCAAAAGCTAGCACCAAAATTCTATGGACAATATAAAGTGCTCTAACATGTTGGCCCCGTGGCCTACAAGCTAGAATTGCTGCCTTCTTCCACGATACATCCAGTTTTCCATGTCTCATCTTTAAAGAAGGTCCTTGGCAACCGTATACAGGTCCAATCCACACTACCCTAGTTGGATGAGGAAGGCTCGGTCATCTTAGAACTTATGAGTATTTTGGACCGGTGTACACACACACTTTGCAACCACACTCTCATTGATATTCTATAACAGTGGCATGGACTACAGCTAGAAGATGCCACTTGGGAGCTGCTCCATCAAATATAGCATTAGTTTCCTCACCTCAAGCTTTGAGGACAAAGCTTTTTAAAGGGGGAGGGCATGTTAGGACTCTATCCTAACACAACCATTGTTATGTACTGTCAAGTGTTGGTGAATGTTTGAACCTTGGGCACCTAGAGTGTATGGGCCCATTATGATGTAACTTGAACTTTTCTTATAAGTAGGAGTTAGTAGCTCGGATCCCCTCTTTCAAGTGGTTCGATTCTTGAGCATTAGGGTTAGGTAGGGTAAATAAGAATTAATATAAGGACATGGGTTTGGAGTAGAATGTATCTCATATTTTTCTCAAGTTGTATTGGAGCTCTGCTTGCAAGGAGGTTGCCCCCTTGAAGAGGCCTGCGATATCTGTTCCGCTTAATTAATATGAGTTTGTTTTATTCCATCTAGTTATTTTCTTGAGAACTTTTGTTATTTTCATTTTCATGGTCATTTAGTTTATAATCATTTCTATTAATTCCTGCATTGCTGTTGCGGCTATGTTTTTCTTTAAATGAAGGTTCGTAATAGAGGCAAAGTAACAATTATAAGGACGAGAATGTGAAGAGCATGTGAAGTGGACATGTTGTGTGGATGGTTATTGTTTATTCTAAATATAATTGCAAATTCATTGATGTAATGTTATGTTTTGTATTCCTACTTCCCTCGCTCTTTTACCGTAGTGTTTATTGTCTTTACTCATATACCGCTCTTACGTTATGTGCTTGATAATCCTATTTTCTTTTCTAAGTTATCTGAAAATGAGCAAGTTTTGATGCATAAAAATTGTTAGAAAATTTATTCTTGCATGGGGATGATTATTCTATTTGATTTTTAAAAATTCTAGATCTGATTGAAGAACGAACAATTTGGTAGTTTCTAATAGCAAAATGCATTATTTGAAAACAAAAATTAAGAAAATGTGAGGCAACATGAGTACCTAACGTTTATAACTAGTCTTGAACTTCCACACTTGCAAGTTGTTAAAGCTATGCTGATTACATGCTTAAGTGCTTTTAGCTATCCTTTTTGTATTTTTTACATAACTTTTGCTGACTAGTGTTTCCCACTCATGTTCCATATAGGGGCCAGCACACCTGAAGCACATATCAAGGTACATTCTAAGTCAATACTGTCATCACTTATGCCAAGTGTATTTGTTTTTGATCTCCCAATTAATGTTATTCATATGCCAGAGTAATCCATTTTCTATACTGAATAGCTGGTGCATCTTTCAGTTGGGGTGACTTTTTTGACTCCAACATGCTTATGTTTGGAGTGTTATAGAATGTGCTATGTTCTGTTGCTAGAAACTTACGAATTAATTGTTTGTTTGTTTGTAAAGTTAAGGACAGGAACAGTGGTAGCAGATGCATCAAGGTGAGTCTATTTCTCTCAATTGAGCAGGAATGTGAACAATGCTTTTGGGTATAATCAACTTTGTTTTCCTTTATCATACACTTAGTACGTATTGGATTTTTTGTACCAGGAGTGAGTTATTACGTGCCCTAGATGTACGGCTTATGACATTGCATCAAGAATTGGATAGGGCTATTTCTTGTGCTACTGCTGCAGGTTTTAGTACTGAACACGTGGCTGATCTCTTGACATTTTCAGAACGGTTTCAAGCAAGTTGCATAAGGTGAGTAAATTGTAATGTGAAAATTTTTAATCAATTGATTGAAGTTACTGTTTCTTCAATGGGCTTCATAGAATCCTCTGATTTAATGACGATGTTTGCCTCAGGGATGCATGCATCAAGTTTCTGGTTTTGTGTGATCAAAGACAACAACCTGATTCCATCCAAATAAACAGTGAAGATGCATGTTTTTCAGGCTTTGATATGTCCCTTGATAACGAAAAATCCAGCGAAGCATTATTTGAATCTTCAAGGAAACAGGATGACAAACCCAATGAGAATGCTGTGAAGGAAAATCAAGTGTCTATGTCATATACTACCCCACATGAGCAAGGATGTTTTAGTCCCTTATTGCTTATGGACAATGCCATTGTGAGACCCTCCATGTCTACAATGGAAGGTGAAGGTACCTTGTTCAGTCCAGAGTCGGACAAGATGGCTTCAGGGCAATTCCATCTCCCTGCATTAGATGATAACAAAGAATCTCAAGCACCCACAAGAAGGTCCTTAGTCAGATCTTCATCCCCAAGAACAAGAAGGTCAGCCTCCCCAATGCGAAGAGTTCAAATAGGGAAATGTGGACCACGAAGATCTAATGCATCAGTGATTCGAAGTATAAATTACATTCCACAATGGTCTAGCAAAGAGAGAGACTCAAATAGGGAGACTGAAAGTAGCGATACAGATAATGAAAGTGATCAGGATAATGAAGAGTCAGAGCCTCCACCAAAAATTGAATCATCGAGGATATTCAGTGTTCAAGATGCTATTACTCTTTTTGAAAGGAAGCAAAAGGAACAGAGGCATTCAACAGAAGGCCCTAAAAAATGCATAAAAGTAGAAACTCGAAGGTTATCTGCTGAAACTGGGAACTCCACCACTTATGAAAAATCTGTGCTAAGGAGGTGGAGCGGAGCCAGCGAAATGTGCAAGTCTGATATGGTGAACTCTAAAATGCACTCGTTTTCAATTGGAAGGGAAACTTCTCAATTAGAGGCAACTCCTCAGAGTGAGTTTAATCCAATGGAAGAACCAAAAGACAAAGCTTCAAGGTTTTCATCTCCATGTAGAATTGTTGAATCTCAAAATATGCATGTTGAACAGGTACAAAGAACCAATTCAGAGTGTTCAGAAGCTAATAGATCTGCAGAAAATTACAGGGGAAATAATATCATAGCAGCCAATGTTGTTCAGAGACAAGGGCCAACAACAACAGACAGCTTTTCTAATTCAGTAGATCCTGGGTATATTCCCATGGTGAAACAGTTGAGGAGCAGCCATGAGATGAACCAACTCCTTCAGGAGAAAGCCAATGAGTTGGAGGCATTATTTGCTGCTCATACGATCAGGAGTAAGGCTTCTGAAGAATGCTCAACTGCTTCTCCTCCAGTCAAGTTTGTTGCCAAAGACAAAGAAAGCATATTGTTGAAAAGCTCAGGTCTGAATTCTGAAGGTCCAAGTACTCGAGACAATTTGTATGCAGGTAACCCAGAGGAAGTAAATCACAAAACAGATATATTCCTAGGAACTGAGCCAGAACTGGAGCAATTATTAAAGACCATGCCAAACATTGGGAGAGAGTCATTGAGCAACTCATGCAACACCAGAACAGACTTTAACATGCAGACCTTGATGGATATTGTTGATGGCAACTGTTTTTTTAATTATGAGGAACAATTGGGAATCCTTGATAAAAACAAAATTTCTGATGAGATTAGAGGGAAACTGTATGACCAGTACAGAGAGAAACGGGAAGCCAAGCTGAGAGAGGAACACGCAGCCAAAAAAGCAGAAAAAGAAGCAAAACTTAAAGCTATGCAAGAAACCTTAGAACGACGGAAAGCAGAAATGGCACGGAAAAGTGCCAAATCATCTGAAAAGAGTGATTCTTTGGGCCAGTCTCAAGGTGGACAACAAAAGTTGCAGTCTTCCAGAGCTAGGCTTTCCAAGAACAAGAAAGAACTGGTATCCTTATGATAATCTTCTTAATAGACTTAGCAATAGAATTTGCTATTCTGTAAAAGCACATATTCTTAAATTTGTAACTTCAATTAATATGAATGATGTTTCTGTCTGTGATGTTTTACCAGCATAAAACCAATGAAGATGAAGGGAATCATTTCAATGGTTCTCATGAGCAATCATCTCATAAGAAAAGTACAATGATTAGGGGTGCTCCTGGTGAGATTCCTTCTCCTACTTCAACTCCACGTTTGCCAACAGACTTGCTGAAGTCAAATTGTGTTAGGACGGTTTCATCCAAAAGTACGTCTTCAGCAATTGCACGCAGTCCTGTTCCATTGACATCATCATCACCGAGGTCCACTATCCCGAAAATCTCAAGCACGAGTACCACCTCTGCAGGCAGGCGCAAGAACCAGTCACCAGTAGGTGGAAACCCTCTGGCTCGATCAATGCCTAACTTAAATGATCTGAAGAAGGAGAACACAAAGGTTTTATCTGGACAGTCCAGTTCTAATTCAAAACATGAAAAAGGTGGAGCCACATATCATGGGCAGAATAAAGGCAGCAGATGCAGTAAACGTGGCATTGAAGCTTCTCATGTTGATGTTAATGGTTCTCGTGCTGGTTTGCAGTCATCTCATAGAAAGGAAGAGAAGAACCGTAGTCAACCAAGAAAAGGCATTGTTGGGGCTAAGGAGATCAAATCTTTGTCTGCCATTAATTCTGAGGAAAGTGCTTTAACATTAAAACCAAGCTTCCGCAGTAAAGTAACCAAAAAGAGCACTGTTGTCCCCCTAGAGTCGAAACCCTTTCTTCGCAAAGGAAGTGGAAATGGCCCTGGTACTGGTCGTGGTATTTCCAAAACAAAAGCATTACAACTTGATGATATCCCAAAGACTGCAGATGATGAAGTTGGCAAACAAAATAGAGAGGAAGAAGTGACAGACCTAGAACAATCAAACATCACGGAAGCAGCTGAAGAAGATAACAAAATTGACCAGGCAGCAAATGATGCCGTGGAAACTGTGGACGCTCATGTTGATTTAGATACATCAGAACAAAATATACAAAGTATGCTAGCTCTAAATAAAATAGAAGATATTTCAGAAAATTGTTCCTGCCAGAATGACATATCTGACAAAGATAAGAACATGGCAGATTTATCAGAAGTTGTCAGCAATGCTAATGTCTCTCCATCAAAAACAACATCTTCTCTCTCAGAAAATGAAGGACACAATGACGAGACTGCCTTGAGTTCTGAGATTATCATGAATGAGAAGGATGTCAAAGCATCTT
Source organism: Wollemia nobilis (assembly GCA_028583015.1). NCBI lineage: Eukaryota > Viridiplantae > Streptophyta > Pinopsida > Araucariales > Araucariaceae > Wollemia > Wollemia nobilis. The sequence goes on along the minus strand of JAQPPZ010017058.1, from coordinate 32,902,182 downwards.
CAGCAGCTTTATCTTTGGATGTGCCACCCCCATCAATAGATACTGCTTCGGTCCATTTCATCCCATCTGGCCTGCACTCTGAACTTGTGAACCCTGCGTTATCAAAATTGCATAAACCAAATTCTCTTTCTCAGATGTTGGCAGCTGATACTGATGCAGAACAAACACACAAACAATGGGGCAATGCACAGAAGCCTATTTTGGTCCCTCAGCATCCCCAAAAAAATGCTCCTAAAGGATTAAAGAGACTTTTGAAATTTGGTAGAAAATGTCGCTCTGAAACTGTGACAATGGACTCAGTTTCTGCGTCCACCTTGTCTGAAGGGGATGATGACACCATGGAGTTGAATGAACCTTTTAGAAGAAATGCAAATGATGCCCTACAAGGTGGCCAAGTACAACCTAAGGACATTAGACCAGGAAATCCCTCTTCTAATAGAAGTTATGCTTTTCAAAGTTCAAATTCTTCAGGTCAGCATTTCCTTGAAACAGTGTCAATTAAGTTGTCTTTCTGGAGAATTTAGTTTAAGCTAATTCTAAATGTGCATGCCTGTTTATGAATTCTGACCTGTCTGATAAAATATTTTTATTTGCAGTCCAATCGAATCAAAGTGCCATTCTCAGAGACCAGCATTTAATGGGAACCACATTGCTCAAAGGTGAATTCCTCTTCCACTATACTTCTCCTACAAAGTGATTCTGTTTGCAGCTAGCTTGCCATGTCTTCTATTCTCACTCAATATCCTCTTTTTTCCCTTCAACTTGTTGCTTTGCAGTTTGTTTGATAATGACGTAACTTTATGGTTTGTGCCCAGCACCCCGATCTTTCTTTTCACTGTCATCATTCAGAAGCAAAGGAAGCGATTCAAAATCTCGGTGATTTGGCCAGCCATCTATCTTCTTCAGCTCTATCCTTGATAAGAGTTGTGGAGCTGCTTGGGCATTAATATATTTTGAGAGTCCTCCTCATATCGAAATGTGCTGCTCTCTTGTTGTGGGTTATTTGTCTTCTTTGATTGTGTTGAAGCAAAAATGGAGGCATATCTTTTAGTGGAGGGATTAATGGACTTGCACCATGCAAAGTTCACGTTTCAACACAGTAGGTGTTTCTTTTATCATTTGTCAGGTAACATTTTTTAAGAGTTTGCATTTAGACATGGATATGTCAACTTGCATATTAATTGTATTGCTGTGTGGGAAAGTTCAAGAATTTCTGCTCATTTTCTTTCTACATGCAAGAGTTGGTTTGACAATAATATGACGATTCAGGTTTAAGATGACTACTGACACACGTGGTACCCCGGAGGCAAAAGCAGTTAATATCAGGCTGGCCACTTACGGCTATCTCTATTTATCCCTATTTGGTTGTGTCAGCCAATAAAGTGGTTGCTTATTGTTATATATACCTGTTTTCAGGTTATCTTCATGAAAATAGGGTGGAATTTTTGTTAACACCTTTTGATGGAGATTGACCAATTGTAGCACAGATTGGATAATATACGAAATTCATTAGTGACCTTTATACCTCATATAAAATTTGAGGTACTATGGATGTTTCAGTTAGGACTGAAACTACTGGGATTTGGACATTGCGGATGTGGATGTAAACAGCACTCAAGTTTGTTTCCTCGTCTTTTGTTTTCTTTTAGGTGATCATGGGATTTTGTTGGACACATTGATTTTAATACCTTTTTTGGATATTGACTTTTGCTTGTAGTCTCCGATAATCAATGAACCCATTGGAATAATCATATGCTTGAAAAAAAATCTAAGATGAGACTGGAATAAGACTAATAAAATTGGAATATTACTGTATTGTTTGGAACCTCTCAAATTATTTTTTTTTTGTTGGTTGCATCTTATGTGTTTGACTGTATATTTTACCTTGTGCACAAAGCCTAACATGGAGCAATTTAGAGATCTTGTCTCTTGCAAAATAACCATGTGAAAGAACGGGGCTTGTATGCAATTGCAGATTTGTTAAGTAAATATCCGTAGTTTCAAAGAAAGGCACAATTTACATTCGTGAAGGATGTGAAATGTGGAGGAAATTCACTTGTAATCTTGACAGAACGGTGTTTCTGGTCCTTTGTGAATGCTACAAGATGAAATTTTCTCACTTCATAACTTGCAGGCAGAACTTAACAAATATTTGCCTTAAGCTTTGGTTACCTAATTACATGAGATGACTATATCAGTAATAATTTAAGCCGCAGTTGATCCTGGATAGATGTAAAATTTCGTGTCATAATTTCTATATCACAAGCCAATCAGCATGACTAGAATTGAAATCTCATCTAAGTTTGTTGACCATACGGATTGCACGCATCAAAAATCAATTCCGTGGTGCCATCTGAAACAACTGACAAGCCAATGCATGTTAATAAAAGGAGCAGCATGATAAAGATTTACATACGGTAAGCTAGATTAAGTTAATAAAAATCACTTAAAAAGGGTTTGATATGTATTCCAGTTAGCCTTGAGGCTTCTGTGTGACTCCCATGTGCATTTCTGTCAACTTTCCTAGAAAGTATAGAAGTATTGTTGGCTAAAAAACTTCCCAAGGCACTGGCTTGCTTTGTGACTATGTTGTGTAAAATAATGAAAAGCTATAGGTTTTGAAAATTGATTTAGCCGATTGTTTATCACTTTTCCGTTAAGGACTTTCGAAGGTATTTGACATATAGCAGAACGGTTACAAAATCAAGCCATTATAAATCTGTTATAAATGTGAGTCTAATGGAACTCATTTTAACTATTAGCCAAGTCCTCCATTGTTTGAACTTCTTAAAGGGTAATGCACAATGCAGGATAGCTTCTGCGGTTAATTTCATAAGTATACCCTTTTTTTCCTGCTGCACTAGTCACAGTAATCATACAAAAATCTAGTTGAATGTGACCGAAAATGGTAAGGCTGGTAAGACTTATGTAGAGTTTCTGATATTATATAATGCAGTTCTTTGATTTGTTGTAATTTGTGACATTGGGCAGCATTTTCTAGAAAGGCAATAATTTTTGTTCAGGAGAGATTCAATTCATAATGACATTTTCCTTGGTATTAATGCCTAAATTTGTAAATAATCCTTCAAACAATGCTTCATCACACCATAACATAGCCATTTGATAAAAATAAGGGTCTTGGAGCCACAAATTGAACATGATTGAGTAGAACCCATATCAAGAGAATGGGATTGTGATTTGATTATGCTTGTAATGTCTGAAGAGATTGTATTTTTTGTTTGCAACCATGCATTTAGATAACAAAAACCCATCCAATCGTTCTACTATATGGGTTTGTCCAATACACATATTATCCTATGTATCTTGAAAGCATGAAGGAATGATATCCTGAAGGCTATTTAAATTGAAAATGTTAAATTCTCCGTTGATTTAAATCAGCTAGGAGTACCACCCTTCTTTTTTGAAGAATACAATTTTGTTGAAGTCTTCCATCATTGAATTTGACATGAATAAACGAAGTCTTTCAACATTCATGAAGAATAACTGTAATTGCAACATATACATTTATGACTCCAACTCTAATATTTTTCTTTCCTACCAAAAAGGACAAGCAACTTAGTTACTTATGTCTACTGATTGCCCATCCCATTGCATTTATGTCATATTGTCATAATAACTCTTGAAGTTCTTATAGTAGAAACTGTAAGATAATGTTTTGTCTTACAAATCTTTTGGAATTCATCCTTATATTCCTCAATAATTTTTGTTTCTTGTTTTAAAGTAAACTCAACATTATAACAACCTCTTAATTGCTTGATAATTCTTTTTCAAGGTTCTTATTCGTGTCTTTAATATTCCAATAAACTGTCTAAATCTCAACTTTTTATTCTTATTTGTGGCCTTTGCCCTTGTTAATAATTGGATATTTGTTTTTGGTTTCCTAAATTGACATTCCTTTGAGTTTCCTGTTCTACTTGTTCTTGCTTTGAGTGTTTTCCTTTTTTTCTTCATTTTCATCAACACTTCCATCCTTGTTAATGATTTTCCACATTGTTCACAACGTGACTTTTATGCTGCTTTGGAGAATATGAAATGCAAGGAATAGCCTCAAAACACTTTCTTCTTTATGTTGCCTTCGAAACCTTATAATGTAATGGCTATCCTCTATAATATTTACTTTCTTATGTTGCCCAAAAAACCCTAAATTGAAATGGATATGCTCCTTGCTCTTTTCTTTATTACACTGCCTTTGAAACCCTATTGTGTTAGGAATAAACTCTATACTAGTCACATTTTAATTGAAAGGAGGATATACTAACTGATAAAATGTTAGGATCCTATCCTAACGCCATTTTGTAATTCTCATTTACTTATGTAATGACCCACTCCCAACATGGGGGATCCCATTATAATATTATTTTGTAATACTTTGTAATGTATGTGGCAAGTAAGGTGCCTAGCCAAGTGGTGCCATCTCATGTAACCGTTTTTATCAAGATTGTAACCGATGTTAGGTAGGAGATTCTAGCTCGAGTGGTATTTTGCTTGTAAGCCAACTCTTGAGCCTTTAGGTAGGGTTGTATGAAATTTTTCTTTAAAAGATATGAAGTCATGTATGGATTCATCTTTTTTGCAAGCTAATAAAATATTGAAGGAGGTTGCCCCCTCGAAGAGGCTTGCGATTCTGTGTTATTGTGAGATTGTTCAATTTTTGCGTTTTATTTATGCATAGTGTTATTGAGTTATTTGATGTATTTGAGTTATTTTTCAGTATTTTGTGTGTGCTTATATTTAATAGTGAGATCCTAAGAAGTGGTATGAGAGCGTTTTTTAGGGCCGAGTTTCACTGCAACTGAGATGATTTTTGCCATCCATTTCGCCTGTTAGATATAATTTTTCGTGTGTTTTTCGTTTTTGTTTTTGTTTTATTAAAAAATCCAAAAAAAAAAAAAAGTTTTTTTTTTTTTTTTTCGGCCAAAAAATTAGAAAACACAAAAAAATACAGTTTCTTTTTCAGTAGTTGTGTAGGTTAGAAACTCTGTGCCTGGGGTTTTAAAATATCGTGAAGGAGTTGTTATTGGCTAAGCTAGATAGCCCATAAAGCGTCTAGTTAAGTGAGGGGCGATCAGGCTCCAATACCTAGGCCTTAGACAACACTCGCACACGAACTTGAGCTCCCACGCATCTTCGGGTGTATTGGGAGACAATCTAGGTTTAAACAAAATTTTATCCATTAGGAAGCTTTTCGACCTTGTATTATCCATAGTCCACGAGACACAACATCTCGGACGATCACCCTCCTGTACTGTCAGAGATGCAGATAGTGTCCTCAAGGGTATGTGTGGAATCCTCCTTGGGTAGTGGCCTGAAATATTGGTCCGAGCACTATTGTTCGTCACTGCGGTATAACAAAGGGCCTATGGGTATTACATACTCCCTTACTTAGCGTACCTTGGTTCTACAAAACATAACTTCCACCTGCAAATCAACACCATCTGTGTTCTGCTAAACCTGCATTCACAATACCAAAAGTGAGCATACGAAGAAGGCATTCCTTATCACAGAAAACAAACTTGCATGCATCAACAGTCAGGATAGATTTTGCAAGTGTCTACAACAACCCGTGGTCAAAGACATAATAGTTAGGACAATGACAGAAACAGTCTGGTCAGTAACAATGATAGTCAGGTCGACTATAACAACCCTCTGTAATAGTCCAGAATTACAGACTTCCAGTTTCAGAAACAGTATTGTCAGTGTCAGAGAATCCCCAAGGTCAGTAACAGGAACCGTGTCAGTAATCGCAGTACAGGTTACAGAGGAAAAGACAAGATAGTGACAGGGTTATCAGGGGGCAAACTACAGGTCAGAGACGATCTCGGATCCCAACTTTTGAACCGTAACTCCAAATCAGAAACCGACAACACCAGTAGACTCGTCAAAACAACAATAAAAAAAAAGTCATTAGTGTTGTGGGGTAAGCTCATTGTACCTTTTTTCGAAGGAAGTGTATCAAAACAGGCCCCTCCATGGTACCAAAACATGCCCCTCGATTTTCACATGGACAAATACACACCCTCCATGGTACCAAAATAGGCCCCTTCCAAATTATCAGTTCCAATCGTATGGAGAAGTTGAAAAATTCATCCTGTGGGGTCATTTTGTAAATATTTTCAATTCAACCAAGCACTTCCACAGTGGATCAAATTCCAGCAGATTTGCAACGTGTTCTGACCAAGCACGATGACATTTTTCATAACCAACTACCCTGTTGCCTCGTCGCTCACATGACCATGCTATTCCACTGCTACCAGGTAATGCACCAGCCAACATCAAACCGTATCAGTATCCTCATGCTGTCAAGTCTGAAATTGAGAAGATGGTACAAGAATTGCTCAAAGCTGGTGTCATTCGACCTAGTACCAACCCTTACTCTTCTCTAGTTTTACTAGTTCTCAAGAAAGATGGCTCATGGCGATTGTATATAGACTACCCCGAGCTCAATAAAATTACCATCAAAGATAAATTCCCCATTCCGGTAGTGGATGAATTGCTGGATGAATTACATGGAGCTATGTACTTCTTCAAGTTAGACCTTCGTTCTGGCTACCATCAAATCAGGCTCAAGGACGAGGATATTCCCAAAATTGCATTTCGTATTCATGAAGGTCACTATGAGTTCTTGGTAATGCCATTTGGTCTGACAAATGCTCCTTCCAAATTTTAGAGCTTGATGAACAACATATTTCGCCCTCTCTTGTGGAAGTTCATCCTGGTTTTCTTTGATGATATCTTGGTTTATAGTCGCAAGTGGGAAGAACACCTTATCCATGTGGATCTGACCTTACAGTTGTTGGCACAACATTAAATTTTTGCTAAGCGATCCAAGTGTTCCTTTGGTTTAACTGAAGTGGAGTATCTAGGACACATTGTCTCTAAACATGGCATCAAGGTCGACCCCAAGAAGATTCAGGCAGTTCATGAATGGCCAAAACCTCGCACTCTCAAGGGACTTCGGGGATTCTTAGGGCTTACATGTTACTATCGCAAATTTATTCGTAATTATGGTAAAATAACAACCCCCCTCACATCCATGTTAAAGGACTCTTTTAATTGGACGGGGCCTATTGACCAAGCCTTCCTCGAATTGAAGCATGCTATGACCACCACACCAATTTTAGCCATGCCATATTTTTCCAAGCTTTTTGTCATTGAAAGTGATGCTTCCAGTTGTGGCATCAGGGCAGTGTTGATGCAGGAAGGGAGACCCTTGGCTTTCACTAGTAAGGCACTCTTTGATCGTAACTTGGGAAAATCTACATATGCCAAGGAGATGTTGGTAATCTTACATGTCGTAACCCATTGGTGACCATATCTCATTGGGTGCCATTTCTCCATTAAAACAGACCATCAAAGTCTCAAATACTTCTTGGAACAACGGGTTGCTACCCCGAAACAACAAAAATGGGTTTCTAAACTCATGGGATATGATTATGATATCACCTATAAGAAGGGCAAATAGAATCTTGTGGCTGGTGCTCTCTCTTGCCATTTTGAGGCCCTTAGTATGTTATGTGCCATTTCCTCACTTGTTCCTCAATGGATAGATTCCTTATAACAGGAGGTACTTTAGGATGCAAACTTGTAAGTTGTGGTGGCCTCGCTCCGTGATGATCCTACTTCATACCTAGGCTACAATTGGGATGGCCATGACCTGCGTTATCGCCAATGCCTTGTTCTCCCTCGCACGTCCCCACTCCGTGAGCTTTTCATGAAGGAACTACATAATGCTCCCTCTGTAGGACATTCAGGATTTCTTAAAAAATATGAATGCCTCAAGCGCACATTCTTCTGGAAAGGTATGAAACAAGACATCCGTGATTTTGTAGTAGCTTGTGATCCTGTCAACGGATGAAAGGTGAAACGGTACGTTCTCCGGGTACTCTTCAACCCTTGCCCATTCCAGATCAAGTTTGGACTGATATTTCCATGGATTTTATAGAAGGGTTACCTAAATCTGGCGGTAAGTCTGTTATTCTCATGGTAGTGGATCACCTTTCGAAGTATGCTCATTTTTGTTCCCTTGGCCATCCTTACACAACCTCCACCATTGCCCAAATATTTCTCGATTCTATTTTTCATCTTCATGGTATGCCCACCTCCATTGTGTCCGATCGAGACCCAACCTTCACTAGTCAAGCTCAAAATGAGTTCAGCCTATCATCCGCAAGCGGATGGTCAAACTGAGATTGTCAACAAATATTTTGAGACCTATCTTCGTTGCTTTGCATCATATCATCCTACTCAACGGGCGAAGTGGCTTCCTTTGACCAAATGGTGTTACAACACTTATTATCATACAACCAAACTCACCCCTTTTGAGGCCATTTATGGGCGCCCTCTAGTCATGCCTTCTTCATACATCCCAGGTAGCTCCAAGGTCCAGGCAGTCGACACTACTCTCAGCCAACATACCGATGTTCTCTACCAGCTGAAGCAGAATTTGAACATGGCCCTGAATCGGATGCGACAACAGGCTGACCAACATCGTTCTGAGCGTAGCTTTGATGTGGGTGATATGGTCTTCATTTGCTTGTAGTTGTAGAAAAAATCATCTCTACAACTCCACCGGTGCCAGAAACTTGTTGAAAAATACTATGGACCCTACCAAGTTTTACAACGGATTGGTTCCACTGCTTACAAATTGGCTCTTCCGCCCACTTCCAAGCTCCATCTTGTTTTCCATGTTTTCTCTCTCAAAAATGTTGTGGGCACACAGGTACAGGTTAAATTAGCATTACCAAAATTGGATGAAGAAGGGTCCATATTACTCAAACTTGAACATTTGTTGGATTGTCGAACCCGCACTCTCCGTAATTGTACCATCACAGAAGTTCTTGTTCAATGACGCGGACTCCAGCCAAAAGATGCTACATGGGAGTCTCTCCATCAGCTCCAACACCAGTTCCTTCATTTTCAGCTTTGAGGACAAAGCTTTTCGAAGGGGAAGGACATGTTAGGATCCTATCCTAACGCCATTTTGTAATTCTCATTTACTTATGTAATGACCCACTCCCAACGTGGGGGATCCCATTATAATATTATTTTGTAATACTTTGTAATGTATGTGGCAAGTAAGGTGCCTAGCCAAGTGGTGTCATCTCATGTAACCATTTTTATCAAGATTGTAACCGATGTTAGGTAGGAGATTCTAGCTCGAGTGGCATTTTGCATGTAAGCCAACTCTCGAACCTTTAGGTAGGGTTGCATGAATTTTTTCTTTAAAAGATATGAATCCATGTACGAATTCATATTTTTTGCAAGCTAATGAAATATTGGAGGTTGCCCCCTCGAAGAGGCCTGCGATTCTGTTTTATTGTGAGATTGTTCAATTGCTGCATTTTATTTATGCATAGTTTTATTGAGTTATTTGATGTATTTGAGTTATTTCTCAGTATTTTGTGTGAGTGTGCTTATTTTTAATAGTGAGATCCTAACATAAAAATGAAGATGATTTACTTAGACTAAATTTGTCCTCTTTTGTATTTGTTTTATATTTTGTTTCCACATCTTTCCACACACCTTTATTTCTTTTTGAATTTAAACTTGCACATTGTAATATCTTATTCCTTGCATCCTTTTTTATTTGTTCTAATGTTTGATCAAAGGGAATTGAGAAGGCCTTTCTCATTTGATGAGGCAGAGGAGGTTTCTTTGTCACTTTATTAGGAGTGAAAAATCCTTGATATAATCCAACTTCTACTACAATGTGATCTCCTTGCTTCATCTTGAATTCTATTTCACGACTAAATCCTTCAATATTTTTTCAATTATTTTTACTTTGTAATCTTTTGCCACGTGTCTAGTCTCATAACATTTGTGGCATAACAATCCCATGTTTTCATAATCTTTTGAAATCATTTTCTTGATTCATATTTATTCATAATGGATTTTGGAAAAGGTTTTGAAATATATGTGGCAACACATATCCTAGTATACATAACATGCATTCACTTCTAAGTAGTTGGTCCCTCCTAGATCAACTCGCCTAGAGCACTAGCAATATTATTCAAAACCTTAAGTTGATAGGGAAGTCCAGAAACCATAACCATTATCAAAGGCTTTTCATTAGGTTTAGTCTCCACAAAAAAATTCAAACTCCATGTATTAAATAAAAGTTGTCTACCTCTAAAGTAGGGGTTGTAATAATTGAGATTGAAATTGAGATTCAAACAACAATTATTTTAATCTTGAATTTGAAATTGAGAAGATAAGAAATATCCTTTCAAAAAGAAAGTTGTAATAATTTAAATCTAATGCCATTTGCATCTAATCCACTTTTGAATCTTCAAATTGGTCATTATCCACTAAACTTATATTTTGACCTTATGCTTTTAAGAACCGTATATTGTGCTTAAACATCTCATCTTTGACAATCAATTTTGGTGAACTATCTACTTCTTGGATAGGGATTACCATAGATTCACTCTTCCTCTTGTCTCCAACTAGAGCATCCTTACTTTCAACTATGACATCTTTGTTTTCAGTTTGGGCTTTGATAAATGACTTTCCTACCTTGCGATCTATCATATCCTCATAAGAATTATTTATTATTTAATGTCTCTAAAGATATAGAACAAGAAATTGCGAGGCTTGTCCCTTGGTCACACTCATTGTCATTTAGCTTCCCATTTTGTTATAGTTGAAGCACACCAACTTACAATAATTCAAAGAAAAAACAACTTTTAAATTATCTTGATAAAGCTTCTATAACGTTAAATCTAGATAAAGATTTTTTTCGGTCAAATTTGGTAATTTTGTAATGACCTTGGATCTATCTAGACTACATAATAGGGTTTGTAGAGAGACTTGGTGGTGAAGCCTCTTCTCATAGATGCTTTGCCCTTCTAGTATCATTTGTAGCCTACACAGACACTTGCATGTGTGTGAAAGTTTCAACATGAAGATAGTGAAATATTGAAATAATTGTTTGAATTTTAGAAGTAACTTCACAAGTCATATAGTGAATTGAATTGTGCACTTCATAGTCTTGTATTTAATTAGCAATAAGGTCCCCTATTTAAGGTTTGAGAAATACAATCATAGAAGTTAAATTCACTAGTAATTAGTTAATTGGTTACTTCCATCGTAAATTATCTTATTAATATTGTTAATGTATAATAGTTAAATTCCTATGAAATTTTAGACATTTTATTATTATTTTATACTTAGCAATGGACACAAATGAAGATTCTTAATTTCAAATTTAAAACTCAACCTTCCTTTTTATTTTGGTCTTATTTGTACTTGTAGTTTATTTATTTTTTTAAAATGAAAATATATATGTAATAAATTTGTCAAATCTACATCAAATGACATTAGCTCAATTGGTTATATTCCTTTACTTTCAAGGAGGAGATCCAAGTTCGAATATTGCCAAGCGATATATATCAAGACTATCGATTTACAAACCTGACAATGACGTAGTAGTTTTATTAGAACGCAACAATACATTGCATTTTAGTTCATGTCAATTTCTTTAAGTTTGGTTGTAGTGTAATCCAAGAACGAAGTGTCACTATTTATGATGACCATTTTGGGCACACAAAGAACATGTGCACAAATATGCATTTTGTCCAAAATTTTAGAAATGTTCATTCTAGAATTCTTTCCATATAGTGAAATCTTGAATGACATCTTCCTTTCACAAGATCATAGGATAAATTGGCAAAGATTTGATTCATAAACACCTCATATTGATACCTTCCTCAATACTGTGATGTAGTCTTAAAGCTAACAATCAACCTTGGTCTTCGACATTTCAATTGTTGATTTTCATGCTTGTACATGGCATTCATTATCATCATGGGTAAAGGTTATTGTCTAAAAAGAAGAAGCATTGGCGACTTAGGGCCATGCATAGGGTGTTGAAGAACACAAGCTTATACTGAGGGGAGTGAACAGTATAAGACCACTTTTTACTTTTCTTTCCCAAACAATATTATGCAATGTATCAATGACAATATCAATAGTAGTAATCAAAGCAATGCACAAATAACCACACACAATAGAGACACTAATTTAACGTGGTTCACCCAATGTGGGCTACTCCACGGAGAAAATATTTCACTTAAATTTTATCAACAAATCTCTTGGGAATCCTTTTCCTATTACAATGTTTATGGACCTCTATCCAAAAGAGACACCAATATCCTAATCAAGTTCGTGGATCTCTCTCCACAGGAGACACCAATCCCCTTAACTGGTTCGTGGATCTCTATCCATAAGAGAACTCCTCCTCTGATGTGCAAGATGCAACCAAAGTATTGTCATTGTTGTCAACACAGTCAGGTTGATCAGTTGATGCAATTGACAGGAGTTCATTGATGAGCAAGGTGCAGCCAAAGTACAATGGACAGGAGTTCATTGATGAGCAAGGTGCAGCCAAAGTATTGTCATTGTTGTCAACACAGACAAAGGATCGGTTGATGCAATGGACAGGAGTGTAGAGGTCATTAGATAGATCGGTTGATGAAGTGGACAAGAGTTCAGAGCAGTCAGAGCATGTACAGTGAATTTCCAAGAAGACAAAAGTGGCCCATATGCAAAAGCTCAAAGAAAAAGACAAGTTAGAAAACTGTCGCGATATCGCGACATGTTTTCTGTCACGATATCGCGACATGTTTGAGGAGAGAGAAAATGCTGGCAAAATTGTCATGATTTCGCGACATATCGAAGGAGAGAGAAAATGCTGGCAAAACTGTCATGATTTCGTGACATATCGGAGGAGAGAGAAAATGCTGATAAAACTATCACGATTTCACGACATGTTGGACGAAAGAGAAAGCGCAAGGAAAACTGTCACGATTTCATGACATGTTCGAAAAGAAGGCGCAAGCAAAGAAAACTGTCACGATTTCACGACATGTTGGCAGAGAAGAAAGCAAGTGGAAAAACTGTCACGATTTCACGACATGTTCGAAGAAGAAGCACATGCAGGGAAAACTGTCACGATTTCGTGACATGTTCGAAGAAGAAGCACATGCAGGGAAAACTGTCACGATTTCGCGACATGTTCGAAGAAGAAGCACATGCAAGGAAAACTGTCACGATTTCACGACATGTTTGGAGAGAAGGCGCAGGCAAAGAAAACTATCACGATTTCGTGACATGTTTGGAGAGAAGGCGCAGAGAAAGAAACTGTCATGATTTCATGACATGTTTGGAGAGAAGGCACAGGCAAAGAAAACTGTCACGATTTCACGACAATCTGCAAGAGAGGCAGTATGGACGAAAATGTGTCACGATTTCGCGACATGTTTGAGAGAAAGAGCTTGCAAGGAAAAGTGTCACGATTTCATGACATGTCGGGTTTTCGACCCAAAGAGGAGAGAGAGTGTAAGGAGGCGAATGTGTCACGATTTCATGACATGTGTTTTCACGGGTGAAAGACAGAGAAAGGCACAAGGCAGCGAATGTGTCACGATTTCATGACATGTGTTTTCGTGGCGAAAGACAGAGAAAGGCACAAGGCAACGAATGTGTCACGATTTCGCGACATGTGTGTTTTCACGGGCCAAAGACAAAAAAGGCACAAGGCAGCGAAAGTGTCACGATTTCGTGACATAAAGGCAGAGAAAAGGTAAGGCAAGCGAATGTGTCACGATTTCGTGACATGTCTTGTTTTCGCTGGTGCAAGCCAAGAAGAGTGTACGGATGCGAAAGATGTCACGATTTCGTGACATGTCATGTTTTCGCTAGTGCTTGCAGAGAAGAGTGTACGAAAGTGAAAGATGTCACGATTTCGCGACATGTCATGTTTTCGCTAGTGCAAGCAGAGAAGAGTGCAAGGAAGCGAAAGTGTCACGATTTCGTGACATGTTCTGTTTTTGGGAAGAGACAGAGAAGAGCTCAAGGCAGCGAAAGTGTCATGATTTTGTGACATGTTCTATTTTCGTGAGGAAAGAGACAGAGAAGAGCTCAAGGTAGCGAGAGTGTCATGATTTCGTGACATGTTCTATTTTTGTAGGTGCAAGCTGAGAAAAGGACAAGGAGGCAAAAACTGTCACGATTTCGTGACATGTATTTTCGTGGGTACAAGCCAAGAAGAAGACAAAGAGGCAAAAGTGTCACGATTTCGTGATAGGTCGCAGCAGCACGATTACGGATAGTTAACTGAAGTAGAACGATAGTTAAAGGGGCAGTTGTAGAGGAAAATCATGCAGCCAAAATAAGAAGAGTCAACTGAAGTTAGTGTGACAGTTGCATGGGCAGTTATTAGATAGAAATCATGCAAGCTAAAATAAGAACAATGCATTAAAGGAAGAACGGCAGTTACAGGGCACGTGACACAGTGAAACCATCGAGCAGCCATTACACTGTCAGTCCGAATCAAGAGACAGAACTATTAATAGGTTGCATGCAGAAATACTGTGCCAAAAAGGGAGTTACTCACAGAAGTGGCTATTGATAGTCTGCATGAGTAAATACGAAAGTTAAAAATAGAGAGAAAAGCCGGTTATAAAAGGAGGTCTACGTGAAGAATTAAGTTGCCGCTCATAGTGAAAAAGTGCTGTAGAAAGAGTGAAAAAGTGCTGCTAAAAGAGAGTGCGCAGGAGGCGAGTGAGCAGGGTGTGTGCTGTGTAAAGAGTGGGCAATGTTGAGAAAGCAATAGACCAGTCAGGGTCTTGTAAAAGCGAAGGCATTTTTATGTCAAAAAGATTCAAAATAGAATTCTGAGTTGGTGCTTGGAATCAGGGGTTGGTGCTCCTTTCTGTTGGTGCAGATAAATTAGGGGTTGGTGCTCCTTCCAGTCGATGTTGGTAAATTAGGGGTTGGTGCTCCTTTCTGTTGGTGCAGATAAATTAGGGGTTGGTGCTCCTTCCAGTGGGTGCTGGTAAATTGATTGTAAAGTTGGTGCTTTGCAAAGACTGGATTTGGATAGGAGTCCAAGCAGTCTATTTTTGAGGAGTAGCCAAAACTGGTGAACCTCGTTACATCTTGTGTTGTGGAATGCTCTCTTGTTACATTTGCTTTATGTGATTTTAAGCTTTCATTATTTTGGCTTTAAGAGTTAAAGTTTTAAGTTATAAAGAGCCACACTGATTCACCCCCCCTCTCAGTGCCATTGTAAGACTAACAATTGGTATCAGAGCCAAGTTCCTGAACAAGCTCAATCGGCTAAGGTGATCTGGGAAGTGACACAATGGCAGTTGGTGAAGGATTCTCATCAAACAAAGCTCCATTGTTTGATGAGACTAATTACGCGTTCTAGAAAATCAGGATGCAGACATATCTGTGTGCGTTGGGATACGACATATGGGACTCAGTAGAAAGTGGATACACAATACCCACCACTCCTCCAACCGATGCTATCGGTAAGAAACTGTTTGAGAATGACTCAAAGGCAAAGAATGCTATCATGTGCGATGTAGCAAACAGTGAACTGGTAAAGATCATGAGCTGTAAAACTGCAAAAGAAATTTGGGACAAATTGAAGAGCATTCATGAAGGAGACGATAAGATCAAGGAGGCCAAGTTGCAAACTCATCGAACTCAATACGAAGCGTTAAAGATGAATGACGATGAGAACATAGCGGCATATATGTCTGAGAGTAAATGAAGTCATTAATGCCATTAGAGGACTCGACGAGAAAATTGAAGACCCTGCAATCGTAAAAAAGGTATTAAGATCTCTTCCCAAAAGATTTGATTCTAAAGTATCAGCTATAGAAGAAGCCAAAGATCTAAATACGTTTAGTATGGATGAGATGCATGGTTCGTTGACTGCGTATGAGATGAGAATAGGAAAGTCTGATCCCACAGATAGAGAAGCTGCTTTTAAAGCCCACAAAAATACGAAAGCAAAACAAGAATCCGAAGATGAAGAGACATCAGATGAGATGGAAGCAAACTTTGTTCAAAAACTAAAAAGGGGACAAGGAAAATACAGAGGAAAGCTACCATTTAAATGTTTCATCTGTGGAGGCATTGGGCATGTTGCAGCTAAATGTCCACGAAATAAGGAGAATGAAAGTGATGAAGAATCGCACCGAGAAAGAAGTGACTGGAAGAAAAAGACGAAGTTCAGAAACAACCACTTCAGGAAGAAAAGTTTCATCTCCAGGAATGCCAGTTCATCAGAAGACAGCTCCGGTGAGGATTCTAAAGAGGAAACAGGTGAAGCTCTTTTCATGGCATTTGAAGAAGAAGAATCAGAAAAGGAAGAAGAAGTTAACTCTGAAGTATGTGGTGAAAACTCTGAGGCTGAAGTAGATCTAGAAGGAGAGTTGATCTCTGCACTTGAAGAATTGGGTTTAGAAAAGAAAAAGAACAAAAGACTGTCTAAGAAGTTGGTAGAATATGAGGGTGATATTGAAGATCTCTTCTTACAAATTCACAAAGCCAAGAAAATAGAAGAAGCCTTGAAGTCGCAGATCAATGAGAAAGAGATTGTTTGTCTGCAAACAAGAAGAGGAGATTATGTTATTGAGGAAACAACTAGAAGAGGCCAATACAAATCTCAAATTTGAGAAGAGCACAGAGCTGCTAGATAAAATGATAAGGCAACAAAGAAGCCCTATGTGCAAGCTTGGTCTTGGATATGAAGCTGAACAACCTTCATCTTCTAAATCTACAGAGAAGAAGAAATCCACTGCTGAAGGATCAAAGCAAGAAAATCCTGAAGCTGAATCTTCAAAAGGAATAAAATCTCAAGGGAAATCTACAGCAAAGCAACCACAACAAAAGAGGTTCTCTCACTCTCACTCTTTTCATAATAATGCTTTTAACGGCTATTGTTTTAGATGCAGCCATTATGGTCACCAGGCAATTTATTGTGGATTGAATAATAATTCAAGGAGTTATGCTGGTAGAAATACATCTGCTCTTCTGAGTGAACACCATGTGCAATGTTTTAAATGTAATGGTCATGGGCACATAGCAAGGTTTTGTCCAAGCACCTCTGCATCTAATCTAAGGCAAGACCGCAGATTCCATCAGACACAAAGAGTGCAACACAGACAAGAAAATAATTATCCATCAAGAATGCACAAGAGACAACCACCCAAGAGAAATGTTCAGGTTCATGAAAAGGTTCAAAATGGGGATGCAGGTGAAAATCCTCAGCCTAAGTTCAAGAAAAACTAGAGAAAGAAAGAAGAGAGGAAATCGTGTCTCCTTGGATAGAAGGAGATTACTCCTCCATTGCACTAAGCAGCTCCAGGTAGCACATCCTCAGGGGGAGCAATGTTAAAGTTTTATTTTAATGCTCCTATATATTTGTGTGGTTATCTGAGGATGAAAGGAAAGTAGTCGAGGAGTTGTTGTATAGCTGTCAAAGTGTGTTTTCTGTTCATACAGTTGTTTGTGGTAGTGCCGTGAAGGGTGGTGATTAAATTGAGAGTTGTCATTATTGGTAGAATTGCTGTATGTCATTGTTGAACTGGTGATGGTTCTTACTGCCACTGTCATAAGTTAAGGATTATAATAGTTTAGATGATTTGGTTGGTTTTGTGGTACTGTGTTTGATGCTTGCACAGAGTTGGCAGTAAAACTGTAGAGTTGGTACAAGTGTGAGTCACTTGTCAACCTTGTTGACAGATGTGAAATCAGCGTTTTGAATGGGAAGATTGAAGAAGAGGTTTATAATGAGCAGCCAGATGATTTCCATCCTGGTGATAAGTTGAGTTGAGATTGAGCATTAAGTATAGAACATATTGAGTCTCTAACAATTCTTTTTATGATTCTATAAGATCTGGGCAAGTTCTTGGTGAGCTTGCTAGAGCAGGTTCTTAGTGAGCCGATGATAGATTTGAGGACAGTGTTGGGACAGATTTCTAGATGCAGATTTGGGCAGGATGTGTAGATGACAGAAAGAGTACCAGTGGAGGTGCATTCTATCGTGGAGATAGATTGGTCGCATGGAACAGTAAGAAACAAGAGTCTGTTTTCTTATCCACAGCAGAAGCAGAATATATTGCAGCGACAGTGTGTTGTACGTAGAAGAAGAATTTATATATTTAATTATCTTTGTGCTCATATTTGTAATTTTTGCTAACTGTCATAACGTGTGCCTGAGAATGTTGTGCATGGACTCAGGGGGAGTCTGTAGTAGCCCTTTGGTATTATTGTCAAAGGGGGAGAAGAATTATAGGAGATTGCATGAGTGTTGCCAACAATTCCAAAGGGGGAGATTGATGTGCAAGATGCAACCAAAGTATTGTCATTGTTGTCAACACAATGAAAGAGATGTGTTGATGCAAGTAGGGGAAGGAGTTGGTTTAGATAGATCGGTTGATGAAGTGGACAAGAGTTCAGAGCAGTAGAGCATGTACAGTGAATTTCCAAGAAGATAGAAGTGGCCCAGATTCAAAGGATCAAAGAAAAAGACAAGTTAGAAAACTATCGCGATATCGCGACATGTTTTCTGTCGTGATATCGCGACATGTTTGAGGAGAGAGAAAATGCTGGCAAAACTATCATGATTTCACGACATATCGGAGGAGAGAGAAAATGTTGGCAAAACTGTCATGATTTTACGACATATCGAAGGAGAGAGAAAATGCTGGATAAAACTATCATGATTTCGCGACATGTTGGACGAAAGAGAAAGCAAGGAAAACTGTCACGATTTCATGACATGTTCGAAAAGAAGGCGCAAGCAAAGGAAAACTATCATGATTTCGTGACATGTTGGCAGAGAAGAAAGCAAGTGGAAAAACTGTCATGATTTCGTGACATGTTCGAAGAAGAAGCACATGCAGGGAAAACTGTCACGATTTCGTGACATGTTCGAAGAAGAAGCACATGCAGGGAAAACTGTCGTGATTTCGCGACATGTTTGGAGAGAAGGCGTAGGCAAAGAAAACTATCATGATTTCGCGACATGTTTGGAGAGAAGGCGTAGGCAAAGAAAACTGTCACGATTTCACGACATGTTTGGAGAGAAGGCGCAGGCAAAGAAAACTATCGTGATTTCATGACAATCTGCAAGAGAGGCAGTACGGATGAAAATGTGTCACGATTTCATGACATGTTTGAGAGAAAGAGCTTGCAAGGAAAAGTGTCACGATTTCACGACAATTTGCAAGAGGAAGCGCTAAGGAGAAAAAGTGTCACGATTTCACGACATGTCGGGTTTTCGTGACCCGAAGAGGAGAGAGAGTGTACGGAGGAGAATGTGTCACGATTTCGTGACATGTGTTTTCATGGGTGAAATATAGAGAAAGGCACAAGGTGAATGTGTCGCGATTTCGTGACATGTGTTTTCGCGAAAGACAGAGAAAGGCACAAGGCAGCGAATGTGTCACGATTTTGCGACATGTGTTTTCGCGGGCCAAAGACAGAAAAGGCACAAGGCAGCGAAAGTGTCACGATTTCATGACATAAAGGCAGAGAAAAGGTAAGGCAAGTGAATGTGTCACGATTTCGTGACATGTCTTGTTTTCGTTGGTGCAAGCCAAGAAGAGTGTACGGATGCGAAAGATGTCACGATTTCGTGACATGTCATGTTTTCGCTAGTGCTTGCAGAGAAGAGTGTATGGAAGCGAAAGATGTCATGATTTCGTGACATGTCATGTTTTCGCTAGTGCAAGCAGAGAAGAGTGCAAGGAAGCGAAAGTGTCACGATTTTGTGACATGTTTTGTTTTCACGGGCAAGAGACAGAGAAGAGCTCAAGGCAGCGAAAGTGTCATGATTTTGTGACATGTTCTATTTTCACGGGAAAGAGATAGAGAAGAGCTCAAGGCAGCGAGAGTGTCACGATTTCGTGACATGTTCTATTTTCGCAGGTGCAAGCTAAGAAAAGGACAAGGAGGCAAAAACTGTCATGATTTCGTGACATGTATTTTTGTGGGTACAAGCCAAGAAGAAGACAAAGAGGCAAAAGTGTCACGATTTCGTGACAGGTCACAACAGCACGATTACGGACAGTTAACTGAAGTAGAACGATAGTTAAAGGGGCAGTTGTAGAGGAAAATCATGCAGCCAAAATAAGAAGAGTCAACTGAAGTTAGTGTGACAGTTGCATGGGCAGTTACAGATAGAAATCATGCAAGCTAAAATAAGAACAGTGCATTAAAGGAAGAACGGCAGTTACAGGGCACGTGACATAGTGAAACCATCGAGCAGCCGTTACACTGTTAGTCTGAATCAAGAGACAGAACTATTAATAGGTTGCATGCAGAAATACTGTGCCAAAAAGGGAGTTACTCACAGAAGTGGCTATTGATAGTCTGCATGAGTAAATACGGAAGTTAAAAATAGAGAGAAAAGTCGGTTATAAAAGGAGGTCTACGTGAAGAATTAAGTTGCCGCTCATAGTGAAAAAGTGCTACAGAAAGAGTGAAAAAGTGCTGCTGAAAGAGAGTGCGCAGGAGGCGAGTGAGCAGGGTGTGTGTTGTGTAAAGAGTGGGCAATGTTGAGAAAGCAATAGACCAGTCAGGGTCTTGTAAAAGCGAAGGCATTTTTATGTCAAAAAGATTCAAAATAGAATTTCGAGTTGGTGCTTGGAATCAGGGGTTGGTGCTCCTTTCTGTTGGTGCAGATAAATTAGGGGTTGGTGCTCCTTCCAGTCGGTGCTGGTAAATTAGGGGTTGGTGCTCCTTTCTGTTGGTGCAGATAAATTAGGGGTTGGTGCTCCTTCCAGTGGGTGCTGGTAAATTGATTGTAAAGTTGGTGCTTTGCAAAGACTAGATTTGGATAGGAGTCCAAGCAGTCTATTTTTGAGGAGTAGCCAAAACTGGTGAACCTCGTTACATCTTGTGTTGTGGAATGCTCTCTTGTTACATTTGCTTTATGTGATTTTAAGCTTTCATTGTTTTGGCTTTAAGAGTTAAAGTTTTAAGTTATAAAGAGCCACACTGATTCACCCCCCCTCTCAGTGCCATTGTAAGACTAACATCCTCTGCTTTAGCTGGTGATCCTCTAGAAGACTAATGCCTCCACTACAATGGCTTGTGGATCTCTCTCCATAGAAGACTGTCCTCACTCAGAAGATCTCTATTCTCACTGCCCTGGATAATGGATATCTATCCACTGGAGACTACTATCCTTTGCTCTATCACCTCCAAAGCTTGCTCTCTACTCTATCTCAAATCTACACTAAACATAGTCCTTGGGTCTAGCACTAATCTGCTCAATCTCTGTCTTTGATCTATACTAAACACAATCCTTCAGTATAGCATAAATCTACTCAATATTTATCTCTAATCTACACTAAACACAGTCCTTCGATCTAGTACAAATCTGCTCAATATCTGCCTCTAATCTACACTAAACACATTCATTTAGTCTAGCACAAATCTTCTCAATATCTGCTCTGGTCTGGCACAAACATGTCTTCAAATCTGCACCAAAAACTATGATTAAATCTTTCCTCAAGCATTAACACAAATATTGACTCAATCACAAATCAACTCTGCTAGATCTGCCCCAAATCTTAACTCAAGGTTTGAACAAATCAATCAATCAACTCTGCTCTCAAGTCTTCTCAAAGAATTACCTCAAATCTGTCCAACAATCCCTCTCAAGAACTTGTCCAATCTGCTCAAAAAGTCTTCACCAAGACTTGTTCAATCTGCTCAACAAGTCTTCACCAAGACTTACCTTAAATCTGCTCAACAAGTCTTCACCAAGACTTACCTCAAATCTGCTCAACAAGTCCTCACTAGAACTTGTCCAATCTGCTCAACAAGTCTTTATCAAGACTTATCTCAAATATTCATTGTAAGCTTCCATAAAATCTTACTCAACTCAATCTATCACAGAAAACCTTTACAATCACACAAACAAGTTTCACACAGAATCTTGTTTGACCTCAGAAACATATAGAGAATGGTTAGAGACTCAATATGTTTTACAATCACAAAATACTCACAAAAATCAACTTAATTTCTTCTAGAAAACCTCTTCAATCTCACAAACAAATTTCACTCAAAATTTTGTTTAATCACATAAACATATAGAGAATGGTAAGAGACTCAATATGTTTTACACTCAATCACTTTCAATTTTTTTCTCAAATTAGTAAAGAACAATTTGTTTTACAGAACTTGAACTATCTCTCCAACACTTTTCAATCAACTATGCTCAATCAACTTAACTCAATCTAACACTCAATGAAACACAACTTGCTTACAAACCTTAAACAAGTGTTTCATAATGCTTATAAAAAAATCTCACATAACAATGATACTCATGATCTTTCACAAACCCTAGTTCAAGATAGTTCTCAACTTCATATAACAATGATACTCATGATATTTCACAAACCCTAATCATGCACATGAAGGCTCACTCAAATATTTCCAATAATGCTTATCAAACAAGGTTTCTAGCATCAACTTTCATTCCAGAAAATCCTCATCAATCAACATTGGATAGTTCAAAACCAAACTCAACAATGCTTATCAAACAATCCTTTTCACTCCAACTTAGCATTCACAACATCCAATCCAACAATATTTCACTCACAAGGAAGATGTACCCATACCTTTTATTTGATGAAGAATTGACCTCAAAACCTGTCTCAATCACAATCAACCTCTTTGCCAATCTTAAAGGTTAGGTAGCAAAAAAATTTTCTCAAAATTTCATTCAAATATTCCCTCAAAATATTTCACCATACAAAGCATTAAATCTCAATTACACCTTATAATATCCACTCTTAAAAATGATTAGCAAAAATTAAACAATTCACTTTCAACAATTAATTTCCTTCATCCACCTTATTACTCCTCTCAAATATTTAACACAATAAGACTTTATATTAAAGATAAAATGTAATCTCATTTAAAAACTTATTACTCCATCCAACTCCTAATCATCAAAAACCACAATAATATTTTTAATTTTTATAAACCTTATATCTCCCTCCTAACAAAACTTCATGCAACATTAAAACCTTAGGATAAAATTTAATTTAAAAATTAAATACCTCTTTTGCCCTTGGCGAGATTCGATCCCCTATTGCGTTGCCACCAACACCCTAGCCATGACTCAATTGTCGCATGAGCTAGGCACTCACCTTGGACTACAAAAGCACCTTGTGCACTTTGTATTGAGTGTTGGGTGCCTAAACCAAAAAATGACCACGCAAAAACTACCATTGAGGTTCGATCGCGGGACCTCCCGCCTTGCACGTCTCAACACACAACCACTTGCCGCTAGCCCAACCACACGGTTGGTTATGAGGCTTTGAGCCTCCCTTGCTTTATCCCTTCGTTGGTGCCAAATAAAACAAAAAAAACTTATCTTCTTCCTTGCATGCAAATTGTAAAAATTGTAGGCTCTCTAATGTAATTCGAACGAAGGTACTTCCTTTGCAACCAAAGCACATGGTATTTATACCATTGTGCCATCACCCTTTGGACATCGACGGAGGGGGAAACTTCATATGATGTCGGTGCATAATAAATCAACTTTACCCTTATAACCCTAACCTTAGGGTTAATTAAATTAGATTATAAATTAATTAATAATAAAATTATTATAATTAATTTATAATTAAATTAATAACTTTAAGGTTAATTAAATTTAATTAAAAATTAATTTATAATGAAATTAATATTAATTAATTTATAATTAATTTAACCACTTTAGGTCTTACCATTAGACCTTTAATATTATAATATTATTTTTCTTGGGCCTTTCTATTGCTTCTTTAGACCTCATATGACCACCTTGAATATTACAATAGGAGATACTATAATATTATTTCCCTTAGGCCTAGATGCAAAATTTTTATGTACTACTTACTGAAACTGACTCTTGACATCAATGACAACAAACCTTTCTCATATTTCCAACAGGTGTAAGTCTGATAGCATCAATGAACACTTATCATTCTTCCTAGTTGTAGTTATATATAACTTGAAATAAAATTTTAATTTTATTCTTGTATAAATTAGATTAACACTTATCATTCTTCCTATTTGTAGTTATATATAACTTGACAATTTTTTTTTAATTTTATTCTTGTATAAATAAGATTAGTTTCTTTTGGATGAAGGAAGTTAATAATTATAATTGTTAAATTATAATTGGTTTTAGTTATTAGTAATGTTTTAATGAATTTGAAAAAAATAGTATTAATTATATTATTACAATTTTAAATTATATATAGATTTTTCAATTTCACAAATTATATTTACTCAGAATTTTTATTAAATTTAATGTAACTATTATAATTTTTATTAAGTTTTTTTGTTTTGTTTTAGTAAGCTATTTGTGGCTTCTATTGGGGGCCACTTTCATCAAAATATCAAAATATTACATTTGCTATCAAATCAATTAAACCATATCCACCTTGCCCTTTTATCAAAGATATTTTTCATTTCCATTTTTTATCAAATACATTCTACATCCTTCCTAAACTACTACATTTTGATAATCAACTTCTTGACGTCATTTTTATTAAGAGATATATTCTCACTCGGTCAATTGCCTTCTTAAATTTAAGTTTTACTAAGATGAAGATCAACACTATGACTGACTAAATTATTTGCTACTTGATTTCCTTCTTTATAAGTATGCTCACATTTCAAAGATATTGCCTCCAATAATAGTTGATGAACATCATTAATAATATTAATTTTTATCCAATCCCACACCCATTTTTGTTGATAGCATTACCAATAATTTGTGAATCTCACTCAATTGAAATATATTTCCACTCTTTTTTAATTTTAATATTGATCCTTGTAAGAAGTGCCCTAGCCAATGCATATTTATTAGTTGAAGTTCCATATGATTATGAGTGAGGAGGAATTTTACCTTTATTATTTTGAAAAATACCACCTCCACTAGCTTTTCTTAGATTTCTTTTAGAAGCACCATCAAAATTAATTTTGATAAACTCAATTTCTAGACATTTCTATTTTACCATAGATCGAAGTAATTTCTTTATGTTAATTCCATTGTTGCAAATGCCACTTCCATGTATATTCAAATCCTGCAACCAAGAGGCTAGCACCCCTATTTTGCATTTGAGATATCCCATGATGAGCACCATGTCTATAAACATTCTACAAGAGAGGCAATAATACATATCTAAATTTAGACATGATTTTGAGATTTATTTTTAAAATTTATATTATTCCTTTCAATCCATAAATTCCAATAAATAATGATAGGAGCAATTTCCCATATAATACCTAATACTTCAACTTTGAAATAATTAATTTAACATTTCATAAACTCTTTCAATGTTGATAAATATGTAATTGATTTGATATTTCTAGATCCTTCTCAATCAAGGCACACATGAAAGTCCATCATACCCTCTTATTTGTAAACCCTCTCTTCTAAGAATATTTCTTTGGATAGCTAACCAAAGGAATTTTGAGGCCTTAGGAAGGGCCTCTAGTGACTAAACATTCTTCAAAGAAAAATCATTGAGAGTAGAATATTTTCATTGCTCTAAATCTTCATATCCCAAGAGTAGAATATTTTCATTGCTCTAAATCTTCATATCCCACCATCTTTTGATAAACCAACTCATCCTTTTATGTAAAAAAGGTCAAATAGAACTCTTAAAAAATCTTTTGAAGCTCATTTGTTATTTGTTTGAGTCCCTGTGGTTCAACTAGGTTACTAATAGAAATCCATGATCTAGAGTTGTTGCTCACATTAATATAATCTTGGACTTTTGGATCTTTACAAGCTAGTCATGTCCAAGCCAATGGTTGACATTTTGAATCAACAATAATAGGATAACACATCAATCAAGAATCAAACGAAATTTTGCATAATATTCCTCATTTTTTGGCCATCTAACATGTTTGTGGATCAATTAAAAAGTATCTAATATGAAGTTCCATGTTGGTGATCCTTTATGTAGAGTTCATTTTTTAAATAACGTCATTCCGTCAAGAGAACCTATATATTTTGAAGTAATATTTTTACCCATATATTTCCTTGATATTTGAATAATCTGTAGCCAACTTTTGTCCCTAAGACCAAAATCATAAGTCTATAGTGTCATAAGCTTACTCCTCTAAAATTCTTTTCAAATAAAATCTCTTTAAATTTAATAAAATTTGCATGCTATACCTGCTGGCAATCTTGAAAGTGACATCATTTAAATAGGGATCGATTACAATGTAGTCTTTATGAGTTATAGCCTTTTAGCCATGGTTAAGAGATGACCTTTC
Source organism: Wollemia nobilis (assembly GCA_028583015.1). Lineage (NCBI taxonomy): Eukaryota > Viridiplantae > Streptophyta > Pinopsida > Araucariales > Araucariaceae > Wollemia > Wollemia nobilis. Next base: position 32,876,067 of record JAQPPZ010017058.1, on the reverse strand, counting down.
CAACTTGCCAAACAAGATTTCATTCTATCCAAAATTGAATCCCAAAGCTCCTTCTTCTTTCCTACATGAGACAAAGGAACACCCAAATATGTTGATTATTTTTTCAATTTTAAACCCTAAAATTTCCATAATAATCCATTGTAAATCTAGGGTAATATTAATAGAAAATATCCCAAATTTTATAGAATTAACCATATAATAATTTTCTCATAACATCATAATAACATTTTAGACTCCATAGCCTCACTGACAAAAGGATGACCCAAAAGAAAAGTATTATTAACAAATTGGAGATGAAGGGACCATTTATTACAACCTGAATACCTTTGATTTTTCTTCCATTTTTGCCTTTGAGAAAACTCTCACTAATGCCTTTGCAAAAATAATAAAAACATAAGGATAAAGTGGGTCACCCTAGCAGAGTCCATGGGATGACTCAAATTATCCAATAGGGGATCCATTGATCAAAATAGAATATCTTGGAGTGTTATACCATCTAATCCTTTCACACCAATCTTGATCAAGATCAAATTTTTTGAGAATATCATAAAGAAAACTCCAACATACCCTATCATATGCTTTGTTCATATATGATTTCATAAGCATACATGGTTTCTTCATAGAATGAATAAAATGTATCTTCCTAGACAATGATTACACCATTAAGAATTTTTTTACCATGAATTAAATTGCCTTGTTCTTCTGAGATAACACAATCTAGAATGCTTTTCAACATGTTTGACATAATTTTAAAAATTAATTTATAATTTTTTTTGTCTTACCTTTCTTGGGAACCAATGTAATAAAGATGACATTGATCTCACTTATTGTAGCTTTCTTTTTTTGGAACTCTTCAATCACTACCAACATATTGCTATTTAATAAATCGTAAGAGTTTTAAAAGAAAATTATAGGAAATCCGTCCAGGCTAGTGTCTTGTTAGGATGGAAAGATAAAACCACCTCATGTGGCTTCTCCATAGACATCTTCTTCATGAAGATTTTATTTTATCCTTGTGTGACGATTGGTGGAATATTTTACAAAAGCTTACCTTGTACCTCTTTATCTTATGCAACATCTAAAAAATATATTTGAAATAATTAATTACTTACTGCCTATTATGTTCTTCATCATCAATATATCTTCCATCTAGAGTTGAAATATTTTTGAGACGATAAGAAAGAAAACTTCGTTTTAGCTATAGCATGAAAAATTTGGTATTTCTATCTTCTTCCTTGAGCCATATCTTATTAGAATTCTAGAACCAATATGACTTATTTTTCAATACATTATGAAAACCAGAAAGTAATTATTTTTCTTGGATATAAGAATCCTGACTATTCCATTGATTTCTACTATTTATTGTTAAATTTTGGGCTTTGGATTCAATTTACTCATTTTATTTTAATATTTCATAAGAATATTTGGCACTCCAAATCTTCTTATACACTTAGATATTTCATCTTTTGAACAAACCTATATATATATATAATCCTTCAAAATTTGCTTCATCCCACCATAACATAACCATCTAGAAGAAATCAAGGTCTTGGAGCCACTATTAGTAAAAATAAAATGGGTTTAGATGACCATTATTGAGTAAATCACATCTCAAGAGAATGGGTTTGTAATCCGATCTTGCTCACAATAAAATTCCAAAGAGATTGTATCAATCTATCCAATATTTTTGCTATATGAGTTTACCCTATGCATCTATTATCTCATGTATATTGAAAACTTGAAGAAATAACATTCTAAAGGTCTTTTGAATTGTTAAATTAAGTAAAATATTGCATTGATTTAGACCATCTAGGAGTATCACCTTTATTTTTTAGAGGAGATATAATTGTCTTAAAATTTCCCTAGGAATCCGTAGATCACAATTATAGATCATCATTATATTTGACAAAACCATGCTAAAGTCCTTCTAAGATCTTTCATTAGGAGTAACCATAGTTAAATCATATACATTAATAACCCCAACTCTAATATTTTACTCTTCCTTGAAAAATAGACTAGCAATTGTCTATCCCATTTATGTTTTTCCCATATCCATGTAATACCTCTAAAAGCTCCTATAGAAGAAACTCCTACACAATCCACCATCTCCTAAATTTTTTTGGATTCATCCTTACATTCACTACTTAATTTTTTTCTTCTTTAAAATAAAGTCCTATTAATTATTTAATAACTATTTTTTAAGGGTCTTATTCATACCCCTAAAATTCCATGATACCATTTTTATCATCATATTTTATACTATTAATGGGATCAAACCCACTTGTTAATGCCTATGGTATTTGATTTTGGTTTCCCTAATCAATATCCCTTTGAACTTCCTTAGAATTTGTTCTTGCTTCGAGGGACTACATCTCTTTTATCCTTTCCCACCAAAACTTTCATCTTCTTCATTCTCTTCTATTTTACATACTATTCATAGTGAGACTTATCTTCTAGAGACTTATGGTGCCCTAGAGAATCTAAAATGCAAGGAATAGTCTCACAAACACTTTCTTATTTATGTTGCCCTACAAACCCTAAACTACAAGGATGCTTCTCCATAGTAATTACTTTCTTATACTACCTTGAAGACCCTAAATTTTGATGAACATCCTCCATAAATATTTATTTATATTGTTTCTCTTGAAACCCTTTTCTTGAAGAAAATGAAGATGATTTACCAAGATTAAGCTTGACCTCTTTCACCTCCTTTGCTTTAAAATTTTACTCATCTTTGTTTACAACTTTAACTCCTTTTGAATTTGAACTTGCACATTGTACTTCTTCATCCCTGATGTAATTTTCTTTTTCTAGTGTTTTGATTCAATTAAGTTGTAATGGCCTTCGTCATCTGATGATAAAAAGAGGCTTACTTTACCACTTTATTGGAAGTGGAAAATCCTTTATTTAGCCCAACTTGTATTATGATATGATCTCCTTGATTCATATTAAAGTTTGTAACATGTCTTAAATTTTCCATCTCTTTTTGCATCATTTTCACTTTGCAATCTCTTGCCGTGTGTCTAGTCTAATAATATTTGTAACATTAGGATGCAATATTTTCATAATTCACTTAGTGATCCCATTCTCTTGATTCAAATTTAGTCCTAATGAACTGTGGTACAGGTCTTAAAATATCCATGGCAACACATTTGGGTGTATACAACATGAATTTGCTCTTTTGGTCCCTCTTGGGTGAACTCTCCTAGAATATTGCTAATATCCTTCAAAATCTCCTTATTGATAAGCTTATATAGTTGTCCTAAAATCCTAATCCACACAAAACCTTCTAGTAGTCCCTATATCTAGAAATAAATTTTCACTCCATAGTCTTAAATATAATGCATATTTTCCCCTCAATGATGGGCCACCATTCATTATTTTATTCCTAAACTAGAGAATATGATGAGAAAAATCCTTTCAAAAGAAAAATCATAGAGTAGTTTCAATTTAGTCACACTTTCACTTGATCAAATTTTGAATCTCTGAAAAACCTAGTTAGTATCCCTAGAACTTACATATTAACCATATGCTTTTAAGAAGCATTATATAATTCTTGATCAATCACTTCTAGTGTAACATCTGCTACTTATATAGGGTTTACCATTGATTCACTATTTCACTTGTCTTGACTAGGGCATCCATGCTTCTTGTTAGGACTTCCAAAAATATCTATCCTACCATGCCAACTAGCTTTTCTTCACAAAAATCCTTTAGTTTTTAAAATTTTGCTCATATATAAAATAAGGAAAGTGATGCATGTTCCTTGCTTGCACTTTTCTTCCTATTCGCACTTGCTTCTTGCTTTCACTCACAACACTTGCTTTCTAAAAAAAGAAAAGGTGAGTTTTGCTCTTGACTTGCACTTATGATTTAAAATTCTTCTAATTTTCTATTAAGTTTAATGGTAGTGGTTAGAATTAATAATATATTAGTATATAGATGATAAAATTAGAATAGAAAAGAGTTTAATACTTCTATGGTCTATAAGGTCAAATTGTGTATGGAACTACAAAAGAACAATCAGTAAATATATATTATCTATATTAACTATTTTGCTTATTTAGAAATAAAACATGGTTGTGTAAAACTATGGAGTATATTAATTGTTTCTATGAAGGCTTATCATTTTAAGAAGATTACAAAATATGGATTTGAATGTTTCAAAAATAAATTAATGTTTATTAGGTAATTTCTAATTAATTAAATTTGTAATTTGGACTAATGAAATTGTGAAATTTATTTCAAATTTTTTGTAAGATGAAGTTTTATATTGTTGATTTTTTTTAGATATTAGAATATATATATTGGATATGATCACAGTACTATGGAAACCCATGGATCTATGAAGAACAATGTGGCTAAGAGTGATGGCTTTGATTGAGGTACTATGGAAGGCTATGGAGCTATGAAGAACAAGGTGGCTATAAATGTTGGATATGGTCGACGTACTATGGAAGGTTGTGGAGATATAAAGAACAATTTGGTTGAGATTGTTGGATTCAATCGAGATACTATAGAAGGTTGTGGATATATGAAGAACAATGTGGTTGAGATGTATAAGTGACTTGATTTTTAGATCACTTTTGAAGTTTTGAAGAAATGCTGGAGAGGCATCTGAAGAATGTAATTTAAAAAATATTTTTAGATTGGTCTTGTTCTTTTGTGTGTTTGTCAAGCTTATGTTACACTAGTAGTCATGTATCTTAGTCCCAACTAGTGGATTGCATTTTATTTTTTGTCATCATTCCTTAAATAGGTGGTGTTCTTATCTATAATTTATCTTTGCATTTTTATACCTCTATATAAAAGGGTAGGGGACCCTTTCAAAACCCTTTTCTTACCTGTTGGGCTAAATTCTACCTAAGTATATGAAGAGCACCCTAGAATTTAACCAACGTTGGATGACTTAGATTTATCTCAAGTTCAATCTCTAGAGAAGTCCAAATCCTTGGAATACTTATAAAATAAAAATAGAAGTTAAGATAAAATTAAGAAATGGAAGGGTTAGAAAGGATTAAGGGTTTAAAGAAACTCCTAAAAGATGGGCAGGGTATAACCTAACAACATTGGATACTTATTGCATAAAAGTCTAATCAAATTAATTTCCAACGAATCCTAACAGACCAACCATTGTTAAATGCATAACAAAGTCTATTCAATCACAATAATATGCTCTAATCATTACAAAGACTTAATAAAAAGTAATCCAATAGCAATCCAAAGATCAAAATTAGCTTTAACAGAATAAACTAATCACAAGTATACCATAAATGACTTAAAACATAATCAATCATTCAAAAAAATCTACAATCACAATTGTAATGGAGACCAAACAACTTTCACTTTTCCATTAATTAGTAGATATTATACAACATACACCCAAGCAAATTGCTACAGAGCTAACCCTCACTTTGAGGTGAGTTGGGGTATTTATAGGTTGCTTTTTGAATCATGCAGTGTAAGATTTATGATTTCATTGTAAGTTTGTTAGACAAATAGTCTAATAGAGAGAAGTTTTGGAAGCTTGTCACTCTTTGAGTTGCATTAGCTCAGTTGCTTGCATTGTTGACATGGTTGGTTTAGATTTTACCTTACATTTGAATTCAAATTTATTTGCAATCTGGTCCATGGATCTTCAACTATCTTCTGCAAATGGTTGATCCATTGTAATTGTCTATTAGAGATATCACTCTTGATCTTAAAAAACTTAGCTTGGATAGTTGGGAGAAATTAAGGTAGTTGTAACTTTGAAAGGAACATTCTAGGGTGATACATATCAAAGTCAAGCTAGTACAATATCAAGCTTCTTAATTGCTTAGGGAACTTCTTGAATCAAATATAGACTCTTGAGATGGTTTCATGAAGTCACAGGTTTACAAGTCTTGATTTAATTCATTTTTAGTGATGTTCTAATTTCTTGGTCTTATGCACTTTGGACCTTATCGACGCTTCTTCATTGAGAGCTAGGTCTTAGTTTGCTCTAATGTTTCTTGTACACTTTTGAATCTTGGTATGGAAATGCTGACATCATTGGTCAAGAAAGTTTGAGGTTGATCCATTCCATCCTTGAATTGAGAAGATATTCTTGATTGATACTAGAGTCATGCTGCTTTATCTTTTGAAGATACAACTTTGTTCCATACTATGTATGCTAGCACATTTTTGTACTTCCAAGAAGCTGTGTTGATGTTATTGCTAATAATAGTTCAAGATTGTTCAACTTTAGTCTTGTGCATTTTCAAAATTTATTTTGGGACTTAGTTGATTTTTTGAGGCAATGCCTGACCACTTTGATATTTATTTTTAGACTAGAGCATTGGATATATTGGTAAAAAGGGCTTGCAAATGAGGGCATAATTTTGACCTACATTCTTGGTGTCATGGATTTTGGCTTAAAAAAATTAAGAACTTAGAAAACCTTATCTCATTAGGTATGGAGTCAAAGCTTCGTAAGGATGAGAAAAATTTGAGTAGATGTAAAGAAAAATTATGAAAGTGAGGGATGTAATGGATAAATGATCTTGAGTGGTGTAGATTTAGGAAGTAAGTGATCATGGAATGAGTAGAGGTAGTTAATGGAGTGATCATGGAGGTGAAGTAGACATGGATTGTGCCTTTTTAAAAAAGAAGTAAATTACCTTGGGTGGAATTCTAGGCACTTGGAGATTGGACCTCTCTTTTTTAACTAATACTTTTTTGAAAAATTTTCTTTTTGTGCAACTGGCTCTTTTTGTTCCTCTTTTTTATGGCCAATGGATTTTGCCTATACATCTTTTTTTTTTTGGTAGGTAAAATATTTATTTACAGCTCGGGTTAAAGGGTCCCGTACCTATTACAGTGGGCATGCATAGTGCCATTAGTGCATAACTGGAGCAAAATAAAAAAACCAACTGAGGGCTTAACCCCCTATTACCTAGGCCATTCATGACCAAAACCAACAAAAACAAAACTGAGAAGTATTCATTACAATCATAGGCAATCCAACTGCCTGACATCCACTTCCTCGATCTACTGGGACTCCTTTCCTTCCTCTTGCTACACATTGTATTTTTGCTCAGGAGACATGAGGACCTGGAGCAAAGCTGGGAGATCTTGTATTTTGGTAATCGCGTTGGAGAGGATGACACGGCCTTCACGGATGATTTTTGTGGTCGAATTTATATGGTATATGACTTCATGGATGTGGTTGAGAGTAACAGAGCATAGCTTAGCTTCGACATTGCTAACCCGTTCCTTGTCTTCGTCGCTGATGACCTCAAGAGACGGGCGTTGATCGCTCATTTTATGAGACTGGATCCTTCGAGATTTTTGCTTTTCTAGGAGGGGCAGACCACCTTTCGCTTGCTTCTCAAACGCTTGCCTAGGTGAGCTTCGACCTTGGAGAAGGGGGTAGAGGAAACAACTTTATTGCCACTGGATTGGGCTTAGGAAGTTTTGGTTGAGGGGGAACTAGTGGGGGAATCGGAAGCAATGGGGAATCAACAAGATTAGGGGACGGGGGTGGATTGGCCTCGCAAATGGGGGTGGATGCAAAGGAGTTATCAGGGCTGGGGGAGCGGGAAGGGAAGCCGCCAGACACCTGATGGGCCAGGGTATGCTTGTACAACACAAGGAAGAGACCTTGGTGACGGGGAGGCTTCGAGGACTTACGCTCCCTATAGTTGGCAATAGTAATGTTGATGGAACAAAAAAGGAAATCGAGGACGTTAATGGGCTGAACATCTCGCAGGTGGTTGACAAAGGCAAGATTGTAAGCGTGGAGGGGGCTATTGGGGTTGTCGATAGTGACGTATTGGATGACAGGGATGATGGTCGTGTCCCAAGGCCTGGGCAGAGACGAACGAAGGATACCCTTTTTCTCCCATACTAGGTCCTTCCCTTTGTTAGGGAAGTGGTCTGTCTCTTCCTTAAAATTGTGTTTATCTCTGCGAACTGCTCTACCAACAGGAGGTAATCCAGAAACTTGAGTGATAGTGTGGACACTTACCTCGAAGTGCATCCCACGGACCTGAACCTCACCTTCATTCCATGAATTGATGAAATCATTGGTGACTTCATCATCCATCCCAGAGAAGAGCTTGAAGAAGGTGATGAATTTTTTGGCATCGAGCAGGGCCTGAGTCCCTAGATCAAGCTACAGGATTGCAGGTTCAATGAGAGCCATCGAGTCGCTAGGTCGAGGGTAAGCGGTGCTAAAGTGAGATCTTCTGAATGTCCCTTTGGAATGTTTCCCTTGAATGCTTACCATGTACACAAAGGAGTGCTTAACCAGATGGGGAGGTGATCATAACAACACTTGAACACCACGAGGAAAACTGTGCAAGAAAGGGGAAAGTAGGTGTGAAAACCGACCTTTGTAGAGCATGTAACAAGAGGACAAAAATGGAAGAAAATGATGGAGTGGTCAAAATGGGTGACACGAGGAGAGGGAGGGGGAGAACAGGAGGGGTGGGGGTGAATGGGCATCGACCGATGGGGGAAAATAAGGTCAAAATATCAGAAGGGCGATGACGATGGAGGCAAATCAAGATGACAGGGGTTGATGACACGGGCCAAGCATTCCACATGAAAGATCGATTGACAGTATTTCAAAAAATATGGAGGGAGAGGAGTTTTGAGGCTTCGTGGTGTTAAGTGAAGTCATCGTTGGTGTTGATAAAACACCATCATGGTGGCAAGAGCCACCTTTTGTGGTTTTTTCCCATATTAATTTGGTGTTAAACGAAAACACCGTTGGTATTGACAAAATACCTTCATGGCAGCTAACGTTGCATGTTGCGGCTGCAATCCACATCATGGTTGGCTTCCATGATGATGTCCTGTGGGAAGTCAACTTCCCAAATGATCAGAGTGGTTTGGTTGACCGCTCTATTGGCCAGGAGGTCTACCACCTTGTTCGCTTCTCTAAAAACATGATTGATCATGCTTTGAGGGTGATGACTTAGGGAGGCTTGGCACTCTTGGATAATGTTATGGATGTTCCATCCACCTTTGCTATTATTGATTATGTGGCCAACTACTACAGTCGAATCGCATTCGAACATGATTGGTTTGGATAGAGATCTACTTATCTTGATGGTTTTCCATAGTGCTAGGGCTTCTATGTAGTTGTTGGTTTGGATCCCCAAATTTTTGGCAAAGGCCACAATGATATTGCCACTATGGTCCCTGATGACGCCTCCAGCCCCTGCATCCCCTGGGTTATCTTTAGATGCTCCATCAAAGTTGGCTTTGATATGGCCCTGGGGTGGGGGAATCCACTTGGTATTGTTCCTAGAACTAGGGGAATTATGAGGTTTGGCACATTCTGTAGAGATCCCTAGAGACACGAACAGGAGGGACTCTATCCCAAAAGTTGGGATATCAGTGCAAGGGATGAGACTGGAGTTCTTGATGGCAAAATATGGAGCTCTTTTTTGGCCACTGATTCAGGATTACGAGGGTTCTCATTGAAGATGCGGTTATTTCACTCTAGCCAGATTTGCCAAATCACATGGTGAAGCAGGGTTTTCCAGAGGAACTTGAGTCTTGAATTTTTGAAGGCACAGGGCCACTGGATGAACATGTCCAGAATGGACTTGGGCCAGACCCAGGTGACGTGGAATCTACTGATCAGGGAGGAGAAGACCTCCCAAGTGAAGGGGCACTCGAGGAGGATGTGTTGGGTGGATTCCCATGCTTGATGGTAGAGGTAGCATCTATTGGGAACTATGACGCCCCTTCAGATCAGGTTATCCATGGTCAGGATTCTGTTGTGCACTACGAGCCAATAAAAATGCACCACTTTTGGGATCAAGTGCTTGAGCCAGATGATTTTGGCTATGGTCGGGCTATCACTGTTCCTGAGATGCTTGGGAGGGCACTCTACCAACCGCGCCGCAGACCTAAAAAATAACTACCCATCGTTGGTACCTTTCCAACATAGCTCGTATTCCTTCTGGGACTGGGGGAGGAAGTTCACCCTAAGGATGGCCTGAAGGATTGCCACGACTTTGTTGATGGTGGCATTTCTGACTCTGAACTGAATCTGTTTCCATCTACGGTTCCCTTGCTCGGTGGTGATGAAATCAACTACCTTGGGGTCATACTTGTTGTCCATGAGATGTTTGATTGCAACAATGTCAGGGTCTTTGATTAGGAGATCATCCCTGGCCCATGTATCTTGCCAAAATTTGATATTATCCCTCATTGGAGGAGATGCTTAGTGTGAATTATGGATTGCCAAAAGTGGGAACCATTATGGGGAATTCCTTCATCCCTGAAAGAGTGATGCTGCAAGTACTTTCTTTTGACAATAGACACCCACTCCAAATTTGTGTTGGTGATAACCTTCCATGCCTGCTTCACCAAAAGGGCCTGGTTCATGAGACCTACCCACTGCAGACCTAGTCTACCTCTATTTTTTGGTGTGCAGACCTTATCCTAGGCCACCAAGTGGAACTTCCACTGGCTGTCACTCCCTGCCCAAAGGAATTGCTTTTGGACCTTTTCTATAGCTTCACTCACAACCGCTGGGATTTTGAATACTGATAGAAAGTACATAGGGATACTTTGGAGGATAAACTTGACCAAGGTTGCCTTGCCTGCTTGGGAAAGGAGCACCCCTTTCTAGCCTACCAATTTCTTATGAATTTTCTCTATGACATTATTCCACATAGTCTTGACTGGCCTTCCCCTGAACATGGGGAGCCCCAAGTATGTGGTCGGGAGATCAACAATGGTGCATCCCAAGATGCCTATAATTTTAACCTGTCTCTTGGTTGGAGTGTTGATGAAGTAGAGTTTACTCTTGGTGAAGTTGATTTTATGCCCAATAGCTTCTTCGAACAAGTTGAGGATAGACTTTATGACCTTGGCCTCAGAGATAGAGGCGGTTGTGGCTAGCAGGGTGTTGCCGACAAACTATTTATGGATGGATGACGGGAGACTTGTGGCTACCTTAATAGCTGAGATCTATCTTTTAGTGCAGGCACACTTGATGGCTCTTCCCAGACTCTCAGCGAGAATGATGAAGAGAATGGGGGAGAGCGGGTCTCCTTGTCTTAGTCCTTTGGTGCTTAGGAAATACCCAACTGCTGACCCATTAACTAGGATAAAGAACCAAGAAGAGGAGATGTAGTTTGAGATCAGATTAACCTAGTTTTCATGGAAGCCAAACTTGAGAAGCATTTTGATCAGAAACTTCTGATTTACTCTATCGAAGGCTTTGTTCATGTCCAATTTGAGGAAAAAGGTAGAGGTGTTGGAGTGATGGGTAGAGTGGATAAGCTCATGGACAGTAATGACGTCGTAAACAATGTTCCGCCCCTTAATAGTACTCCCTTGGCAAGGGTCGATGATGGAAGGGAGGATATCGGTGAGTCTGCTGGCCAGGGCTTTGGACAAAATATTGTAGATGACATTGCATAAACTGATGGGGCGGTAGTCAGACAGGGACTAGGAGTTGGGTCCCTTGGGGATGAGAGCAAGGAAAGTGGAATTGACATCCCTGGGAATGGTTATGGTGAGCTGCATTTCGGAAATAGCAAGACATAGGTCAGGGCCCATGATGTCCCAGTAGGTTTGGAAGAACCTAGGGGAAAACCCATCGGGACCTAGAGCTTTATCTGGTTGCATGGAAAATAGGGCCTGGTGGATTTCCTTATGGGTAAGTGGGCTAGTGAGAAGATTGTTCATAGCCTCGATAATGGATCTGGGGATGTTCTCAAGAAGGGTATCCATGGCCTGATCGGAGGAGGTGGGGGGAAGGAGATTATCAAAGTGGCAAAAAACTTCATCCCAAATCTGGTGGATGTCAGAGGTGAAAGACCCATCTTGTTTGATGAGTCCCTTGATCCTGTTAGCACCCCTATGCCTGAGGGTAGATATGTGGAAGAATTTGGAGTTGGAATCACCCTCCTTGAGCCAAATATGTCTCAAATTTTGGTGCCAGAACATCTCTTCCTTTCATAGGATGTTGTGGTATTCTAAAAGCAAAATTCGTTCCTCTTCCCTGAGAGTGTCATTCTCCTAGCCCTGCTAAAACATGTCCTCAATCTGCTTGAGCCTACTCTTGATGTTATTCTTATTTTCAAAGATATTCTCAAAAACCTCCCTATTCTAGACCTTCAAGTTTGCTTTGGTTAGTCAAAGTTTATGCATTACCTGATTTATGATAGTCCCAAGGAACTTTTCCTTCCACCATTTAGCAATCTAGTTTTTGAGGTCAGGGTGTTGAGTCCACATTGACTCAAACCTAAAGGGAGTCTTGAACTGGGACCTGCTCATAGTTTCAAAAATGAGAGGGTTATGGTCGGACCCTATCTTCGGGAGAGCCTGAAGGCTGGCATCTCCAAAGAGGGGGAGCACCTCTTGAGATAGTAAGAAGCGATCTAGGCACTCTTGGATAAGGTGATCTCCCTTCCTTCTGTTGCTCCATGTGAATTGAGATCCCCTCAACTGCACATCCATAAGAGCATTCGAATCTACAAACTGTGCCAAGTCATTTATGGTTCTGGGAGTTATGACGGTCCCCCCACTCTTCTCTGAATAGTGCAAGGGGGAGTTGAAATCCCCTGCTAGGACCCAAGGGATGTTGTTAAATGCTTGTCTCATCTGAGTGAGGTTGTTCCACAAAGCCATTCTACCCTACGATGTGTTGGGGGCATAGACATTGGTCATGACCCATGAGTGCTTGGAGCAATGATCATGAAAGAAGATGTTGGACATGCATCCTTCACCTGAGATGAATCTGCCTTCGACTTTGGCTGGGTCCCATAGGCAGAGGAGACCACCTGAGGAGCCGAAAGCCGGTGTGAAGGTGTATTCACACTTTCTCCAGATGATCTTGGCAACCCTCGGAGACCAGTGATCATCTAATTTGGTTTCTTGGATAAGGAAGATTGTGGGGTTTGAGTCTTTCCTCATGGCGAAACCAGTCTTTGTTTGGCTGCCCCATTTAGTCCTCTCGCATTCCAGGAGAGGACTTTCATTTGGAACTTTTGGAGGGTTTTCTACCCCCTTTGCCTTGCTACGCGGGGGTTTGGGTTTCTTGCTTTCTTCTCCATTGGCACTTCCAAGTTCTTGAAATAAGGTTTTTTGGGTGTCATTGGCTATGTCCTCGGCTATGTCACGGCTTCTTCATTCTGCGCCAGATGACCTGCCCTTCTTCCTTTCACCTCCTACATCGATCTAGGACTTTTTGAAGCTTCGGGTTTGTTTTGGGCTCCAGGGTTTAGGGGACTCTTGAGAAGAATCATCACTGTCAATTTTGGCATTGTAGGGTTTAGCCAGAGAGGCGGGTGACTCATTCCCTAAAGGAGGGGATGATGAGGATGGGAGGTGGGAGATAGAGGGGGTTTGGGAGGAGAGCTTCGGGGAGCATAACTGGTGGAGTGGGGGGGTGAGGGGCAAGGGAGGGGGTGGGGAAAGGTGTCTTCCAAGGGAGAGATGGCATTAGGGTAGGGCTAGGGGATAATATTTGGAATAGGGAGGACTTCGCCAAGAAGCTCCTCTTCCTCTATCACCTCAGTGGGATCAAAACTGTTAAGTAAATTGAATTTATTTGAGGTAGAGAACATATTACTTGCCTTTTGCGCTTCCTCTTGGAGGGGGATGGGTGTGTTGCTTGCTCGTGTGGTTCAGGCTTTGTCCTATTCTGGTATTCAACTTTTGAATTTCACCTTGACTTGGGTGGGCCACGGTCTGGATATTAGTCTTCACATCTTTGCATTTCGGGCATTGGGACAGAAGATGCCCTTGAGTTTGGCACTCCAAGCAAAATGCGGGTTTGTTCTCAAATTCCAGTGGCTGCCTCCATCGGTAATCTCCATAAATTAGGTTCAGATGATCAGGAAGCTGTGATTCCAGGTTTATGTTGATGCAAATTCATGCTTGTGTGAAGCGAGTCCTAGTGCGGGTAGTAGGGTCGATGGCAACCAGTTCCCCGATTGCTTGGGCTATTCCTTGGAGCGCATCTTCATAAAAAAAGTGGGCGGGGAGGTTTGGGAGCCGAACCCAAATGGGAGCATAGTTTATGCTCTGGGACTCTGGATCAAACTTTGGTTCCCATTTGCGGAGGAAAAGGCTTCTTCTTCCGAAGAACCAAGGGCCCCCTGACAAGATACGTTTTGCGTCCTCCCTCGTGTTGAGTTGTATCATAAAAAATCCCCTGGACATTGCGGATAGCTCCAGACTTCCTAGAGTCTTCCATTTGGTCATCGCCTAGCGCCGGATTGAATCCATATTCGGGTGCCCTCCAATGAACTTCCCTACCAGGGAAAATGAGTCTCGTGTGGTGTATCCATCCATGACCTATTTAGGGTAAAAAATGTCATAGCATTGGGTTACAAAGCTATTTGGAGCAGTAATAGACAGTCTAGGTTTCCCTTGGAGAAGCTCTGCAAAGGATATTTGGTCGTTCTTTTTGTTATTATCATATGGTTTGTCTGGGGGATCTTTTACCTTACTGTTTCCATTCTGACTACTCCCCGCACCGGTGAGTGAATCACTTGCTGCTTTGTTCTTCATTGGATGGTAAGTGGTTTTACCACATGGTTGCACGCCGCTCCCCAACCACATGTTTCCATCCTTCTGCTTCTTGCCTACTTTTGTGCCATCACTCGAATATTCGTTCACCATATCCTCTTCCAAATATGGCCTACACCCCTTATTTAATTTAGATACCTTGTGCTTATTTTTATCCTTATTATGTTAAGACATCATGTTCTAGTTTTGCTATATTCTCATCCTACCCTTGCATGTCAAGTGCCTTCTAACCATTCATTCACCTTCTAGTTTTAGTGGTAAAGGCCTTTGCAACTACACTTTGTTATCCTTTTTCATCTTCTTGTTTTTCTTCATCATCCAAGATACTTCCTACTTTCTAAAGTATTCGAAAACCATTGTCCAAGTCTATGGAGAAGGTTGTAATTATTTTATTTCTTCATTGATTGCTTTCAATTGATAGGCCTTTTCATACAAAGGGTCTTTATATCTTTTGGCCATTTTTTGAAGTTTGGATTGTATCATAGCCAACTTTATTAGGAACTCAAGTACTTGGGCCTCATTAATAGGTTCTTGCCATTGATTTAATTTTGGATTATCATTGGCTATAGATTCTATTTGGGCCTAAATATATTCTCTGGTACAATGTTAGAGTTCATCCTAAAAGCCTAGAAATATGAAATCTCCAAGATTTCTTGCTAGGACCATCATTTTCTTTGCTTTTGATTACAACTTATCTAGCATTCCCATCCCTTTTGAATCAACTTCTTTTCATGGCCCTTGTTTTTGGTTTGAATCTTCTTTCAGCTGAGTTAATAAAAGCTTCTACTTGCTCTACTTTATCTTCTAGCTTAGCTTAAGTTTGTGCTAGATCTCTTTTTGTAGTTTTGATGACCTCTATGCTGAACTATAGATAGTCAATGACTGGATAAGATCCAAGAGAGCTTTGGAGGATTCTAGTTTAGTTCTATTTTTTTAGCTGCATCAACATCTCTCTTAAGAAATAAGAGGCTTGAGCTTTTTTCCTTTATTTTTCCAACTCATGTTGTATTTGTTATGTCAATACTTGATTCATCTCCTCTTTCTCTTATAACTGTTGTGGACTCGAATCCTTCATGATTGTATTTATTAGCCTTTGAATCTCATTTTTTAAGGATTTTTTCATGTTCTATTCTTCCTTTGCCATTGCTTCCAAGCTCTTTGTTTTGCTCCTCAATTTATTGCATTTGTCTCTTAGCCTATCACCTTGAAGGTATATAATGTTGACTTGAGTTTGAGTGCTGAGCAAAGAATATTTTAATGGTAGTTGTACAATATCTATTTCTTGTGTGGATTTGTGGTAGTCATTCAATGTCATATTAGATTCTATCTTATTAAATTTTGGAGTGACCATGACTCTCAACTATTTTTTGTGTATTTACATGGTGGAATCGGTAGCCGCCACGAAACCGGGCAGGCTGTCCAGCTTTTATGGCCTCCACAGTATTCTGTGATGTCCGCCCTGAAAGCCGATACACATATCTTTGTGCAATTTTCCCCTATAACCACCATGCCACAATAATTTTAAACCTTTTATGCCACTGAAAGCACCAAGAAAGGGACAAGCATTCAGTTCGGTGAGGCCCGAGATTTGAACCTTGGACCTCGACCCCCCTTATGGGGTTTGGATGAACCAATTGGTCAACTATTTATATGTAGTTATATCGACCATAATTATTAGCCTAGGGGGTGCTTACTCCTTTGCTTACCTTGACAACTTATCTTTCCATCAGTATTAAGCATTTGGGTCATCTCTTTAAGCTTGTTAATGGTGATAATTGATGGGTGACCGAGAGGTGGTAATGTAAATAATATGGGTTAGAGAATAGGAAATGAATATGGAGGAATTATTTAAATGATTAAAATGATGATACTTGGGGGAGTTTGTATTTTTACAATGGATATGATGGGATGTTGTTCGAGCATTGTTGTTTCTTGAGTAATTGGCCTTGGTGGAGAATTGTGTGGCAAAGGAGAAGAGGAGGGAACATTGGTAGTGATGAGAGGATTAGGAGAAGTAGTTATAGAGATCTAAAAAGTCATATCTATTCCTATTTCTCATGTCTTCTCCAAAGTTGGTTTGGTTACTTGTTTGGTTGTCAGAGGTGGGCCTTGAATTTTGTACCTCTTATTTGCCCTCTCTTGCAATTTCCATAAAGAATTGAGTTTAATTTTGTTAATTCCTTATTATTTCATTGGGGTAGAAAAATTAAATGGTGGTATTCTAGGAAATTATTGTAGATACAACCTTATGCTCACATAAAATCCTTCATTGCTTTTGATGGTTTGGTCCAACTTCTACATTGTTTTTGTTGGTGCCTCTTATTTCGAGTAATGTTGATGTTATGACGATATTGGTACAAAATTAGGTGCTAGACCTAGTGGAGGTTTGGGTATGGATCACTTGCTTCTCTTTCCTTTGGTTTCAAGAACAAGGAATTTAGGAAATGAAGCTCCCAAAGCTAAAATTTGAGATCTTTGTTGCAATTTTGGAAGATTTTATGATCCAGTGCTTTCCTTTCCTAAGACTCCTATGGTGTATCATATTTTTTTGATAATTTTAGACCCTTTTGGGTAAATTTCTTGCTAAAAATCTGATGGGACAAATGTCAAGTTTGTTGACATGATTTCAAAGTTTTTTTCTATAGGTGTTTTACATTTCGAATTTGTTATAATAGTAGCATCAACTTGTTCTTCTTCCAAAATTGATACGTTCTTTTTGATGTGTTATTCTATGGGTCTTGTATGTTCAAATATTGTTTCTCCTATTTATTCTTGTGTTGAGGAATCTTCCTCTTGCACTTTTTCTCCCTTGATGTCAACAACTTTTGCTTTAACTTACTCCTTTAAAGGCTTCCAAGTGTCTATGTTTTTATCATATTTTATTGAGAAGATTTTATCCATAGCCAATGGGTATATTGATTTTTGTGTACCATGATCACGTCTAAAAATCCACTATTCTAATATATTTCCCTCTTTTCAACCTATTTTATCTATCATTGAATCTATTTTATCTTGAATTGGATTGTGATATTTATTTTTCTTTGGGTCACAGTCATACTCTAGTTCATAAAAATATCTCCAAGGGGGAAACTCTTGCATTTTTCTTTTGTTCTAGTCTATCTCATTCTCTTTGAAGTTATGATAGATTTGTTAAATGTTTTTTTTTGGTAGGTGGTAGAAATTATATTATATGGGTTTTAACTGGAGCCCAAAACTAGAAACATAAGCATATGATGAAAATTAAGTAGAGAAGCACAAAATAGTGTGTCTACACCCTAGCCGCTCCATGAACCAGACTAGAGAAAAAATAGACCCATGCAGGGGATTTTTAACAAAAAAACAAAGATCAAAAGAGATAGCCCACACATGGACTAAGGAGAACATAAATAAAAATCAAACCAGTGCCCACGCAGGGGTCAAAATATTAGTACCAAAGTTCCCACGCAGGGGAATAGAGCTCAAAAGATAAAACAAACCAACTCTAATAATCGATAATTTTTAGCTACAAAGCTCTTTTGGCCATGTTTCTTCAATATTAGGTTGATTGACCTTTTTGAATACTAATAGTTTACCTGTGTTCAAATCCATCAATTTATTTTTGAATTTATCAAGTGGGTCATACCTCCATTTGTGTGGTATTACACATAATTTTAGTCTTTTGAGTTTAGCCCTTAGGTTTTTAACTTACCATTTTGTTGTTAGCATAATGAACTAATAATTGAAAGGTAAATTGCATGTGCTAACCTTATCTACACCTGCATCGAAGGCTATGTTTATCTCATCTTCTTGCCGATAATATCCAATAGTGAACACCTAGTTAGTGACATATTATGATAACGAAAAAGGCTTTCCGACAAAGCCATACAACCTTATAATGACTCCATCCATCAATAATTATCAATCCCCTTCTAACTAAGGTCTATGCAATTTCTAAACTATTGTCTAGGGTAATTGAGGAACATTTAGATATGTAAGATTCAAAATGGTACCTAAGAACTCTTTGTTGAAATAATAGTAGAAATTGGAAGCCTTGATTATGAGTACCCAATCCACTATCGCCATATTTCTCTCTAGGTCATTTTGTTTGTTCACTCCTATCCATATCATGCTATATAAAAATAGCCTAGCAAAGTGTGAATTATATAGGAAGGTTTCATATTTTGTAGTTTGCAACTGCATGAGTTTCTTGTGTATTCTTTCACACAAGAATCCAACCCAATCAAATAAGAAGAGGTTATTTTACTAGTTAGAATGAGATACATCATAATAATAGGGATTAGAAATGGTGTACGCCATGGAAATATAATAGTCATAAACCTTTTTTTCTATGGGAAACCCAAAGATAATGGCTAGCATTTAAAACATGTTTGAGAATTTAAACTCAAAAATTAGAATTAGGATTTTCAAGAGGACATTACTAGATGTAGGGTGATACAATTGCTAATATAGCCAAGTTTTAAAGTACTTGCCCTGATCTTTGTATCTCTTGAGGTCATAATACTTTTTTTTCTCTTCAATAATAAAGGGTTTAGATGTCCTAGGATTGAATCCTAAATCAAATGCATTAGTGAGAAGGTCGGCTATACCTGGCCTTCATAGTTTTGGACTATCCTCATTTAAGGATTATAAAATTGAGCAATTGCTAATTGTTGGATTTTAAGCCAAACTATCTCAAGTCCCAGTATAATTAAGACACAATATCTTAGGTCTTAATATAAATAATCAAGAGTAGAATTAAATATAAGAGCAATTAAAATATATACTAGCCAATATAAATTATAATAACATTCACTATAACATCAAATATGAATGTAAATGGCCAAAATCATTCATGTAATAACATGAAAAATACTTACTGTAAAATCACTCAAAATTTGTATGCAAGCTTCAATATTATAAATGCTTGTTATGGTGAATGTTTACAAATTATTTTCCCAATACATTATATGGAGCTTTATCTCCATAATATAGACATAGAAATGTGACTCTTCAATACTTGACTATTGCACTCCTCACATATATGAGAGTTGCAACCTTTCCTATTATTTACATAAGACAAGACTCTCATGTCCTTTGGCTTCTCATCTTGCCACTTGTATACAAGAATCTTCACTCTCTACTTACATGCACACTTAACTCCATGACACTTGCATAATTCTACATGACACTTACTCTCCTACATGCACTCATAATACAAGAAACTTGTGCACATCCTCACATTACATATTTGTACACTTACATACATGATACTGTTGGAACAAAATCTGCCTTCGGTTGATAGTGTTGTGCCTTAGACTTTGCCAACATTGAATAGACAGATCTTGCTTGAGATCATCTGTCTAGTCTCCAGAGAAGGCTGGTTCCTTTGAGTTTTTTTAGAGAAAAGGGGAACAAGAGATAAGGGAAATATAGCCTAAGCTAGAACTTTTCTCACGGTACAGATTAGACAACAACAAACATTGATAATGTAGTTTAGACAATAGCAAAGCTAGAACTCTTCTTTATAGAAAACACAAAATCTTGAATGTGACTTTTAGATGTTCGTCTAAAAAGCATGTAAATATCTGTTAATGTTCAACTCTAGAAACGAGATTCATACGTGCACAGCCCAGATTTCAGAACAAATACATTTATAAAACTCAGAGTGAATAAAAGTTAAAACACCAGATACATACGAGCACACAAAAGTTTCGGAAGCCAGAGGAAGAAATCTTTTATTGCTTGTAATCCAGTACATGCGCATCAAGCTTGTAAACATCCAAGAGCCGACCTTTTTTCTGGAGTCGCTCACCCCTATATATACCCTAAAAGAGTATCTTCCTAAGTACATATTACTTATTTTACAAGCAATCATCTGCAGTTTCTAACAATACACAACGGATTTCCCATAGATTGGATAGATTGACAATCATCCAGCAGACCTGCCAGGTTATAATCAACAGACCATTCTCCAAAAATTAGCACTTGATGTCAGTGCTCATCTCCAGTTGCCAAAAATATACTTTATTCCTTTACAGCTGGCATGTCATGAATTCACGACATTCGTCTCCTGCTTTGCTCCTCTGTCGCTTCCAGCCATGAAAATGAGACATGTCGTGAAATCGCAACATTCGTCTCTTCCTTTGCTCTTTTGCTACTTCCCGTCGTGAAAATGAGACATGTCACGAAATCACGACATTCGTCTCTTCCTTTGCTCTTTTGCTGCTTCCAGCCACGAAAATGAGACATGTCACGAAATTGCGACATTCGTATCTTCCCTTGCTCTTTTGCTGCTTCCCGCCATGAAAATGAGACATGTCACGAAATCGTGACATTCGTCTCTTCCCTTGCTCTTTTGCTGCTTCCCGCCACGAAAATGAGACATGTCATGAAATCGCGACATTCGTCTCTTCCCTTGCTCTTTTGCTGCTTCTTATCACGAAAATGAGACATGTCGCAAAATCACGACATTCGTCTCTTCCTTTGCTCCTTTGCTGCCTCCCACCGTGAAAATGAGACATGTCACGAAATCGTGACATTCATCTCCTGCTTTGCTCCTCTGTCGCTTCCAGCCATGAAAATGAGACATGTCGCGAAATCGTGACATTCGTCTCTTCCTTTGCTCTTTTGTTGCTTCCAGCCATGAAAATGAGACATGTCGCAAAATTGCGACATTATTTCCTTGCTTGGCTCTTCTGCCGCTTCCAGCTGTGAAAATGAGACATGTCAAGAAATCACGACATTCTTTCTTGCTTTGCTCTTTTGCCGCTTCCAGCCACGAAAATGAGACATGTCACGAAATCGCGACATTCTTTCCTTGCTTGGCTCTTCTGCCACTTACAGCCATGAAAATGGGACATGTCACGAAATCGCAACATTCTTTCTTTGCTTGGCTCTTCTGCCGCTTCTAGCCACGAAAATGAGACATGTCACGAAATCGCGACATTCTTTCTTGCTTTGCTCTTTTGCCACTTCCAACCCCGAAAATGAGACATGTCGTGAAATTGTGACATTCTTTCCTTGCTTGGAACTTCTGCTACTTCCAGCCGCGAAAATGGGACATGTCACGAAATCGTGACATGCGTCTCTTCCTTTGCTCCTTTGCTTCCTCCCGCCGCGAAAATGGGACATGTTGCAAAATCGTGACATTCTTTCCTTGCTTTGCTTTTCTGCCGCTTCCAGCCATGAAAATGAGACATGTCACGATATCGTGACACTTTTTCCTCTTGGCTCTTTCTCTTTGCTTTGGACCGTGAAAAAGCAACATGTCGCGATATCACGACACTTTTCCCTCTTGGCTCTTTCTCTTGCTCTTAGCCACGAAAATGCAACATGTCGCGATATCGTGACACTTTTTGCCCTTTGCTCTTTCTCCTCGCTGTGGACCGTGAAAATGAGACATGTCGTGATATCGTGACACTTTTTCTCTTTTGGCTGCGACAAAGCAACATGTCGCGATATCGCGACACTTTTTCCATTTTGGCCGTGACAAAACAACATGTCGCGATATCGCGACACTTTTTCCCTTTTGCTTTTCTTTTTGCTTTGAACCGCAAAAATGCAACATGTCACGATATCCCGACACTTTTTCCTCCTTGTGGTGTTTTGCATTTTCTTTGATATTTAGCATATGGGCCACTTCGGTCCTCTTGGAAAATATGCAAAAAGGAGCATAAGATGTTTTTCTATAGTTAGTCACTTTTTGACTAACATTCTTGGCGCCTTCCGGGGGATTTTTTGCTTGCAAAAATTTTGAACCAGGCCTTTATCCATTGGGTATCGGAGTCAACAATGCAGTTGTAAAAAGAATCTTTCAGAGAAAGACAAAGAACACAGGAAAATGCACTTAGATCAAACGTGAACATTACCTCGCCAAAAACTCCCTTTATGCCTTAGTATCTCTATTCAAAAAAAATGTCGACTTCTGATTGGCTGCAATTGAAAATCTTTTTTTGTGTTAAGGCCGAAAAAACGGTAATATTTACAAATATTGTCTAAATATGCTTATATTATACTGTACATATAATTATTTTTTGCTTTTGCCTAAAAGGCTTAGCTTCTTCTTTACGCACTTCTCTGATCTGGTTCCCTTCCTCTTCGTCCTACAGATCCTGGCTAGTTGAGCAATTCATTTCAGGGATTAAGAAATCTAGTACCTGTTCATCATTTTCAAAAACTTGCTAGAAAATATTTTTATCAGGTACTGAAGGCCTGTATATAAGTCTAACAGTTTTAGACTTCGAATAACATTACTTACAGGACAAAAATTAGCTCCCACTGAAGCTAACAAATCTACGTGGGTATTTTGTTCTCTAGGGATAAAATTTATATTTAGGGCCTCAAAGGCCTCTAAGAGATCCCACACTTTGTTCCTGTAAGCCTTAAAATAATCTTGTTTACTTATACCTTTTTTGGTGACACTATTCACAATAAGTTCTAAATCTCCATAAATGAGTAACTATTTGATTCTCAATTTCTCAGCCTTTCTTAACCCTAAGCATAGGGCCTCATATTCTGCTGCATTGTTGGAGCAACTCCAAGTCAACTTGTAAGAGAAAACCTTTTCCTCTCTAGTGGGAGAAATCAAAACTATTCCGGCACCAGCTCCATCTTTGCACCTAGCCCCATCAAAGAAAAGCTTCCACAAATGATTCACAGAACCATCCTCTTCTAGGGAGGGTACCAATTTTCTTTTTGGTTTCTCAATAGAATAGTTTCCTATTTTTGTTTCTATCATGGCATTAAAGTTTTGTAGAGAAAACTCATCCTCAGCTTGGAGCTCTTCTAATGTTTCTTCCATCAGGTCTTCTTCTATTGTTTTTTCAGTCATCATATTTACATGATCAGTTTCACCAACCCTTTCTACATGAAACATCGATGGTTTCTCATTAAAAATATTGACCCTTCTACCTTTGAAAGGTATCTCCAAATGAGAATAATCTAAGGATAAGTATCCTTCTATCTTTGCTGTGAACTCTCTGGATAGACACATACCAAAATGGGGCTCCAAGTCTACGACTACTACCTCTTGTATGACTGTTATCTGAGGCAAATTATGCAGCCGTATGGGAATATCCTCTCCTACAATTTTTACTGGAGTACCATCTAACTGTAGGATGCCTGCGCTGCTCCTAGTGTACTCCATTCCCATAATATCACATACTGTTTTGGGTATCACAGTGGTAGCAGCGCCTGAATCTATCATGCAGTTGTGGACAGCCCATCTTTCCATTTGAAGGGATAAATAAAAGGGAGGGGGCCTGTTCTTACCAGTGGCAGATGTCAAGTTTGTTAGAACCATTTTTGAAGATGATGAAGTCCCACCTCCATTTTTCATTGTCCTTAGGGATTCCTGTAGGAGATTGATTTGACCTAGGATTTGAAAAGCATCATACATACTTGCCTTCGAAGGAGTCTTTTTCATTTCCTCCACTATACTGAATATAGGTGAATCAACTATCCTTTCTCTTTCTTTAGAAAAATTTTCACATTTATTTTTGTATCCCTGGGTAGCTTCAGTTCTTTTCCCTTTTGTCAGCGAGGGGAAACTCAACCTTTCCCTAGCCTATTCTTGGGTTTCATTTTCCCCCTAAGGAAAAAAATCTTTGTGTGTTTCTTGCCCTTGAATTTTGGCTGGAAACTGATATTCTCTTTCCTGAGGGAGACTTCCTTTAGCATTTTCTTTGGGAACTTCCTTGGGAGCAGGAGAAACATCCAATGGCTGAAGCTCTTTAGGGTCTGCTTGCAGTGGTTTCTTACCTGATCTTGTCAAAACTGAAACCTGTTCTACTATAGGCATCATGAAGTTGTGGTCCTCCTCTCTAATTATATTTACACGGCTTTTCATTTTTTCTTTACTCTTTTCAACTGCTATACTTTGTACATAATGCTGGTGTATTATACACAAACTTTCCCCATGTGTATCATTACATGTAGTACACCAAGAGTTAGAATCATTGGGAGGCTCATCGGCCTCCACTGTCTCATTTGTATATACTGTTCTCGGTCTTACATGTCCCCTATTACTTGATTATGCTGCATCTCCTGTTACCTGAGGGAACCTTCTTGGCGAAAAACTCCTTTCAGCCTCTCTCTTTTTCATGGATGCCATTTCATTTGACAATGCCTTCATTGTATCAATTATGGTCGTGTATTGATCATTGGGGGGAGCTGATGCAAGGGGTGTTGCTGGTAATGCATGGAATGCAGGAGGTGTAGCTATAGCTGGGAGGGTCTGCATTGATGGGAGTGCAGGCAGTTTAGAGATTGACGCTTGGGAAAACTCTGGTAAAATTGGCAATATAGTCTTTGACGGATATCTTTTTGTAGCTATGAGATCAGCTTCACCCTTTGCTGCCTCTACATAGATCCCAGGAAAAGTGGTTACACGGGATTGCATTATTATCATACTGAGCTCTGAATCAAAAGCCCTTAGATAATAGCACATAACTTTTTCTTCCGTGGGCTTTAGGCCTTGCCGTACTCTATCATGATTTCTGGTAAACCTGATGTTGAAATCTTGGATTTCTTCTTATGGATGCCTCTCAATGATAGTGAATTGATTCAGCAATGTGAAAGGATCCGCATGTATATTGAATTCATCGACCAGACGGCCGACTAGTGCTGCCCAAGAAGTAATGGATCCAACGAGAAGCGCTCTGTACCAATAGAGCATCTTTCATTTCAAATATATAATCAATAATCTGACCATTACATCTTCTTGAGTGATGTTATAAACAGATGCTAGTGTTGAAACATCTAAACAGTGCTCATCTACTGTTTTTCCTATTCCATCAAAGGTCGATAAGGCTTTTAATGCAGCTTGTGGAATTTGGTGGTGTGTTCCCAAGTTCAAAGGTCCAGTTTGATTCTGCACAAGATGCACTGGGGTAGGGGCGGCTGCCATGATTGCTAAAGGAGTTACAACTGCTATGGGATTGCTTGCAGATGCTCCTACAATGGGTTGTAAAGAGGTGCTAATGGTGCCAGGAGGATTTGATCGTGCAGCTAGCACAGGGTGTGCTTTTAGGCTTCCGAGATATAGTTCAAAAAACTTGATAGGTTCTTCAGAGTTTATAGCTCGAGATCTGGTTATCATATGGCTATATAACCATAAGGCTTCTAGACAAGGTCTTTCTTTTATGGTCTAAATGCAACGGAGTCGCCAGGTGATTTTTTCCTTGAGATTTTGCAAACAAAAAGCTCTGAAAGTAAAACACCAAAACTTATACAATACTGTGGGATTGCTGGTCCCATCGAGCATGCCAAAAACTGTTGGAAAAAAATCTGCCTTCGGTTGATAGTGTTGCGCCTTAGACTTTGCCAACATTGAATAGACAGATCTTGCTTGAGATCATCTATCTAGTCTCCAGAGAAGGCTGGTTCCTTTGAATTTTTTAGAGAAAATGGGAACAAGAGATAAAGGAAATATAGCCTAAGCTAGAACTTTTCTCACGGTACAGATTATACAATAACAAACATTGATAATGCAGTTTAGACAACAAAAAAGCTATAACTCTTCTTTATAGAAAACACGAAATCCTAAATGTGACTTTTAGATGTTCGTCTAAAAAGCATGTAAATATCTATTAATGTTCAACTCTAGAAATGAGATTCATACGTGCACAGTCCAGATTTCAGAACAGATACATTTATAAAACTCAGAGTGAATAAAAGTTAAAACACCAGATACATACGAGCACACAAAAGTTTTGGAAGCCAGAGGAAGAAATATTTTATTGCTTGTAATCCAGTACATGCACATCAAGCTTGTAAACATCCAAGAGCCGACCTTTTTTCTGGAGTCACTCACCCCTATATATACCCTAAAAGAGTATCTTCCTAAGTACATCTTACTTATTTTACAAGCAATCATCTGTAGTTTCTAACAATACACAATGGATTTCCCATAGATTGGATAGATTGGCAATCATCCAGTGGACCTTCCAGGTTATAATCAACAGACCATTCTCCAGAAATTAGCACCTGATGTCAGTGCTCGTCTCTAGTTGCCAAAAATATACTTTATTCCTTTACAGATGGCATGTCACGAAATCATGACATTCGTCTCCTGCTTTGCTCCTCTATCGCTTCCAGCCATAAAAATGAGACATGTCACGAAATCACGACATTCATCTCTTCCTTTGCTCTTTTGTTGCTTCCCATCGTGAAAATGAGACATGTTGCGAAATCACGACATTCGTCTCTTCCTTTGCTCTTTTGCTGCTTCCAGTCGTGAAAATGAGACATGTCACGAAATTGTGACATTCGTCTCTTCCCTTGCTCTTTTGCTACTTCCCACCGTGAAAATGAGACATGTCACGAAATCATGACATTCGTCTCTTCCCTTGCTCTTTTGCTGCTTCTCACCGTGAAAATGAGACATGTTACGAAATCACGACATTCATCTCTTCCCTTGCTCTTTTGCTGCTTCCTACTATGAAAATGAGACATGTCACGAAATTGTGACATTCGTATCTTCCTTTGCTCCTTTTTTGCCTCCCACCGCGAAAATGAGACATGTCGCGAAATCATGACATTCATCTCCTGCTTTGCTCCTCTGCCGCTTCCAGTCGTGAAAATGAGACATGTCGCGAAATCATGACATTCGTCTCTTCCTTTGCTCTTTTGTCGCTTCTAGCCATGAAAATGAGACATGTCATGAAATCGTGACATTCTTTCCTTGCTTGGCTCTTCTGTCGCTTCCAACCACAAAAATGAGACATGTCATGAAATCGCGACATTCTTTCTTGCTTTGCTCTTTTGCCGCTTCCAACCGCGAAAATGAGACATGTCACGAAATCGTGACATTCTTTCCTTGCTTGGCTCTTCTGTCGCTTCCAGCTGCAAAAATGGGACATGTCATGAAATCGCGAAATTCTTTCTTTGCTTGGCTCTTCTGTCGCTTCCAGCCATGAAAATGAGACATGTCGCGAAATCACGACATTCTTTCTTGCTTTTCTCTTTTTCCGCTTCTAGCCACAAAAATGAGACATGTCACGAAATTGCGACATTCTTTCCTTGCTTGGATCTTCTGCCGCTTCCAGCCATGAAAATGGGACATGTCACGAAATCATGACATGCATCTCTTCCTTTTCTCCTTTGCTGCCTCCCGTCGCGAAAATGAGACATGTTGCGAAATCGTGACATTCTTTCCTTGCTATGCTTTTCTACCGCTTCCAGTCGTGAAAATGAGACATGTCGCGATATCGCGACACTTTTTCCTCTTGGCTCTTTCTCTTTGCTTTGGACCGCGAAAAAGCAACATGTCGCGATATCGTGACACTTTTCCCTCTTGGCTCTTTCTCTTGCTCTTAGCCACAAAAATGCAACATGTCGCAATATCGCGACATTTTTTGCTCTTTGCTCTTTCTCCTCGCTGTGGACCGTGAAAATGAGACATGTCGTGATATCGCGACACTTTTTCTCTTTTGGCCACGACAAAGCAACATGTCACGATATCGCGACACTTTTTCCCTTTTGACCGTGACAAAACAACATGTCACGATATCGCGACACTTTTTCCCTTTTGCTTTGAACCGCGAAAATGCAGCATGTCACGATATCGCGACACTTTTTCCTCCTTGCGGTGTTTTGCATTTTCTTTGATATTTAGCATATGGGCCACTTCGGTCCTCTTGGAAAATATGCAAAAAGGAGCATCAGATGTTTTTCTGTAGTTAGTCACTTTTTGACTAACAGATACTTGTGCACTTTCTCTCATTATACACTCATACTCTTACATGACACTTGTGCATATCCTACACATTACACACTTACATGACACTTGTGCATATCCTACACATAGACACTTACATAAAAGGGTAAATATAAATCACTCACCTAAACTATAGACTCAAACCCTAATCTATTACATAGTTACATTTGTACCATAAAGGTACCATGGGAGTAGATTTGCATGTACCAAATAATGTAATATTCTCCAACACCCCTTTGTATTATATTATTTTGTTATTGAAGACTTTAGTCTTCAATATTCATCTTCATATTTGATCAGGTAACTTTGCATTGTGCATGATCCTCTACTTGATATCCTTCTTCATCTTCTTTCTTTGGTTCTTCAGTATTTGCTTCTTTGCTATGCACTTCTGATTCTTGTTCATGAACTTCTTGATCTTCTTCATTGTCCTTGACTTTTGGTTCATGTACTTCTATTATTCCTATTTTTTTGGAAATATTGATATTGTCATGTAACCCTTTGTTTTCTCTGCAAGATAATCTTGAACTATACTTGATCCATTTTTCGGTTTCCTGTTTTTCTAAAAAATCAAGTAATTAATCATTAATCTGATCCTTGGACAAAAAATGATTGAATATTTCTTTTGTCATTTGTATTTCTTGATCTTTTCTAGTTTTTTGTATTTTTAATGACTTTAGGAGTTGCTTTAAAAATAAGTTTTTGAAGAAAATTGTCTAATTTGAACAATAACATTTTTTCAAACATTTTATAGTATTTTTATTTGTACCAAAAAAATTCTAGAGAATGAGTATTTTTTCCACAAAATTTACATGGATAAAGATTCCAGCAATTAGCTTCTTCATGCCCAATTCTATTGCAATGATTACACTTCAATTGATTACAATATCCTTTCTTTATTCTATGTTTCCATACTAATGCTTTATGATCATTTGTATTCTTAAGAAAATAATGCAACCATCGATGCAATATTAAAGTCATTCTTCCTTTATTTTATTTATAAATAAGTTGTATATTTTCTAATGATGTGTTGTTTTCTTCTTGAATATTTATTATATCCATAGAAAGACTTATTACTCCAAATTTTTATAAAATTGCACCCTAAAAAATATCCAAATCCTTTGAAGTAGCAAATATTTTATCTCCCTACTTTATTAAATTTGCAAAATTTCAAAAATCTTCAAATTTCAAAATTTTCTTAAATTTCAAATCTTCAAAATGTTTAAAAATTTCAAATCTTCTAAAACTCAAATTTCAAATCTTCAAATCTACTAACTCTTCAAATTTCAAAAATCAAATTTCAAATTCAAAATTTTCTAAATCCTATTTGAAGTAGAAAACCTTATCACTCCAAAATTTAATAAATATTAAAAAACTCAAAAATTGAAATATTAATTTCAATAGTAGAAGTCCTTATAACTCCCACCTAAAATTTTCCTTCTAAAAAGTTGTATTCCTTTTATCTCCCACTTATTAAAGTTCCTAAGATTTATATACTTTAAATAACCTCTTACTTAGGACTACAATTATTTAATTTAACAAGGGTAACATTACTTACCTTAATATTCACTTGGTATAAATGCATAAATGGTATTTCTAAATTGATGAACATTGTTGGAGATAAATGTTATGACTGTAGTGTAATGCCTCAAATACATTACTGCAATGGCAAATGTGTAGGGACAATTCTTCCCTTTGTTCGCACACTCGTTCAAATTGTATTGACTCCCATGAAGCACACTATCAAACTATTTGTATTTGTTTTCTTTTTGATCAAATTGAATACTTAGGTTTGATGTTGGCTTAGCTAGCTCTTCTAGTTAAATGCTGGTCTTTTTTGGTTTAATACTGGCTACATTGTCTCTGTTGGGTTTCTTGGATATATTGGATTTTGTTTGCTTTACTAGTTATGCTAGCTCTTTGATAGACATTGGCTTTACTGTTACATTGGTTCCTTTGGTAGATGTTGGCTTCACTAGCTCTTTGGTTAGTTTCTAGCTATGTTGATTTAACATTAGCCTTTCTAGTTGTAGTGATTGTGTTAATACCTCTTTTTAGACAATGTTCTCCTTAGTCGCTATCTTATTCTGTATACTTGGCCTATCTCATTTTTATATACTTAGACATTGTTCTATTTATGGTTGTTGTCCCCTTATGGATGCCTTCAATATTACCTTTTCTCTTCTAGTAGGATTCATATCCTTTTTCTCTGCTCTAGGTAGAATATGAAACTTTAGCTTGGCCTTTTTGGCTCTAATGGATTAGACAACTCTCATTCTCAAGGAATGTATCCATATTTCTTCTTTTCTTTAGATAGTTTATGGTTGGAGTTATTTCAATACATATGAACCCTTTCTAGACGTCTCTCAACTCAAGCAACTTAGACTATTTCTTTTCTATTTCATAGGGAGAATATTATTAAATGTTTACTCACCTTAGGTGGCTTATGCTACCCATTTCTACTATAGATTTTATTCAAGTTCTTCTACACTATTTTTTTCTTAGATTCTAATTTGAGTGCATTCAATATATTTTCTTCTCTTCTATCTATGTTCTCTTTCTCTCAGGTTTTAGCATGAGTGCATTCAATATTTTTATATGATTCTCCTCTTTTGTAGAGAATACAAATCAATATTAGGGTTACTTTGAACTTCCCCTCACGTTCAACTTTATTTTGACTTGAGTCTTAATCTATTATGGTTGGGTCATTATATTCACTAGTTTTCCTTGAACCAAGTGGATAGACCCTAGCATCCAAATTACGGTGACTTTTATTTATCCTCTCAATATCTACTCCTTCAGACCTTAAAAAATAGAGTCCAAGTCTTGACTATTATTGAAGTGGACAAAATTCAAATATAATGGTGGCTCTAAAATATGATTTTATAAAAAATGAATAGAGTTAAGCAATAACTCTGATACCACCATTGGTTTTTAAGCCAAACTATCTCAAGTCCTAGTATAATTAAGCCACAATATCTTAGGTCTTAATATCAATAATCAAGAGTATAATTAAATATAAGAGCAATAAAAATATATACTAGCCAATATAAATTATAATAACATTCACTATAACATAAAATATAAATGTAAATGACCAAAATAATTCATGTAATAACATGAAAAATACTTACAATAAAATTGCTCAAAATTTGTATACAAGCTTCAATATTATAAATGCTTGCTATGGTGATCGTTTACAAACCGTTTTCCCAATACATTGTATGGATATTTGTCTCCATAATATAGACATAGAAAGGTGACTCTTCAATACTTGACTATTGCACTCCT
This sequence comes from Wollemia nobilis, assembly GCA_028583015.1. Lineage (NCBI taxonomy): Eukaryota > Viridiplantae > Streptophyta > Pinopsida > Araucariales > Araucariaceae > Wollemia > Wollemia nobilis. The sequence continues at coordinate 32,844,551 of JAQPPZ010017058.1, read as the reverse complement.
CACATATCTGGGAGTTGCAACCTTTCCTATTCTTTACATAAGATAAGACTCTCATGTCCTTTGGCTTCTCATCTTGCCACTTGTATACAAGACTCTTCACTCTCTACTTACATGCACACTTAACTCCATGACACTTGCACACTTCTACATGACACTTACTCTCCTATATGCACTCCTAATATAAGACACTTGTGCACATCCTCATATTACATATTTGCACACTTACATACATGACACTTGTGCACTTTATCTCATTACACACTTGCACTCTTACTTACATGACACTTGTGCATATCCTACACATAGACACTTACATAAAATAAAAAATATAAATAACTCACTTAAACTATAGATTCGTGTTAGCTTTTGATGCTATATGCAATGGGAGATAGCAATCACAAGATGCAAAAATAATAATATGAAAGAAAGTAAATCTACGAGATGACTAAAAATATACTATAAATAGAAATGATGAAAATGAATACAATGTAGTTGTGGAGGAAATGAACACTCCATGAATAATGCTACTGGACTACATTGCACCCATCTCCAATATGGGTGACTTTATCTATGCCCTATGATGCACTCTCTATGACACTATGCTATATGTGTTCTCTATATCTATGACTATGACAATAAGGCCATTATATAGGAAGATAGGTTCCTTGGCCAACACTCTATCTAGTTGTGCAAGGGACAACTTGCACATGTACAACTTGCACATTGACACTTGTGCATTTATTACATTGCATGAAGAAACTAAGTAACTTCCCCCTAAAGTAATCTAATGTCCTAAGTATGTATCTTGGTAGATACATTTACATGACCCAAATAATGTAATATGATCTATTTCTAACACCCCCTGTATTACAATATTTGGGTATTGAAGACTTTTAGTCTTCAATGTGGATCTTCCTCCAATGAATGATATTTTGATTCTTCTGTAGTTGCTTCAGTCTTCATATGATGCAAAAAATAGGTTGAAGTTGTAGGTTCTTCTTTCAATTGACCTTGCACTGTATTCCTCCTTCTTTGGATTCAACTTCTTCTTCTTCTTGGTCTTCTATCTAACCACCTTTGTTGAAGTATTCATGAGTATCTTCATTTGGTTCTGATTGTTGATGACTGAGTAGAGCATGGTGCAATTGTCCTCTCATCTTCTTGATTTTTCTATGCTTACCCTTTTGGTGTATTGGTCCTTCATTTTCTTCAACCTGTTCCTTTAAAAAATGTTAGTATCATTTTGAAACATCATGATATCTTGTGAAATTTCCATTGAATCTAGGATATATGTATCTCCATGGATTGATCATGTTGCCTTTATTTCACCTTGATTCATGATGAGACATGTATTGACTCCATCCATGTATCCAAAGTTGATCATGTAGTTGTCTTCTACTAATTTGCTCACAGAGATAAGATTGAAGGTTAATCCTAGAACATACAATACTTTTTGTAGTAGAAGATTTGGAAATGATCTATTGGGTGTTACACATCCATAACCATGTATGGGATAAGTTTGGCTATCTACAATTCTTAGCCTGTAGCCTTTAGCACCTTCAAGATAGTCAAACCATTGTATATTTTTGATCATATGATGACTGGCTCCTGAGTCAATGTACCACATGTTTTCATGTTTCATAGATTGGTTGAGGTAAGTTTCACATTCATTGTATGACAATATTTTTCCCATTTGAAGAAGTAAAAATGGAAAAATGAGATAGGACTTAGAACCTTGAAGTATATAAGCTTGATTTTGATGAAAACCTTTATTATTCCTTAGGTTTGTAGGCTTCCTTATGTCTCCCTAGTTATGAGAGTTTATACACCTAATGGAATTTTAGGTTTTGTAAAAGCTTATATTTTCCCAATGGATTTGCAACTTGATAATTTATGATCAATGTTGATATTACCAAGTTTTGTGGAATTCCTTATGACTCCCTAGGGATATAATATAGTGCTTTTGAAAATATAGTTCAATTTTTGGTTGATTTTGTAAGGCTTTGTAAATATCAAAAATCAACTTTTATCTATCCCTTATTGCTCCTATTGAACTAAGCACTTTTTCTCAATATGTAGAGGTTTTAATGTTGGATTTATTTTGTCCCTTTTTGATGTGTTTGAGACAAGTATATATATAAGTTTCCAACCTTAGCCTAAAGCTTTTAATAACCTCTTTTTAAATATCCCTTATGTTTTGATTGAAGTGAATCTAATTTCCAATAAGTTAATTTGAAGTAGTAACCCTTATAACTCCCAAATGTTGGAAAATTAGATCACAATAATATTTGCAAATATTTTAAATAAATTCTAGTAGAAGTCCTTATTGCTCCTATGTTAATATTGCAAATATTTTATTGATATGATATATTATTCCCCTTTTTGGATATTGCTTTCAATGTAGTTGAATTATTTTAATTTCAACCTTATGACTCCCAAGTAAAAGAAAGCATATTATGGTGGAATAAAGCTTACCTTATATCATTCAATATTCGATATTGTATTCGTTGTGCATGCACTACAATATGGATATTGATTCTACGGCTCTCCTTTCAATGATTTGCTTGGAACCTTGGTGGCAAATAGACGTTCCAAATGTGGCCCTTCCATCAATGATTTGCTTGGAACCTTGGTGGCAAATAGACATTCCAAATGTGGCCCTTCTATCAATGATTTGCTTGGAACCTTAGACATTCCAAATGTGCCACCGCTTACGTCTGCTCTTGACCTTCCTTCTTTAGAGCATTGAAGGCTCTTCCATGCCTTGCTTCCACGTTATCATTGCACCCTGTGATTGCAGACTTTGGATGTAAATTCTCTCCTTTCGCTCTCTCTTCACTACATTTAATGGTGGTCAATGATGGACAAGTGGCACCTATGTTTCTTGAGAGTGTTACCACTTCTTCTTGTAATGTTGTTGCACTGAACGTTACTCCTTTGTAATGTATGTGAACTTGCTTTGAGCACTTGTAACTCCTCAATGTTGGTCTCTTGAGCATTAGAAATATGATAGGCATTAGGGAATATTATGCCAAGTGGCATATGGACTTCATGCATGCAAATTTTGATGTAACACCTTCAAGAAGGAGATTGTAACTCCTTCGTTATTCTTCTCCTTAGCTTGCTATGCTTTCTTGGGCAACAAGCAACATGTTTTTCTCTGCAAGCAATTCATGAGCCATCTTGGAGCTTCGAATGAGGATGGGGTAGCTCTTTTGCTTTCCTCTGTTGATGCTATTCCCAATGTAGCATCTATCCTTCTCTTTGTGCTTATGCCTTCAATGTGCTCCCTGTTCACATTGATAGAAGTGAAGCTTGATGCGCCTGTTCATTGGATGTGCTCTATCCTCTTTTTTACGTAAATAGCTTCTTCTTGTCCTTGCAAATGTCGATGATGAACTTGCTATGATTTACGTAAATGATTTTGATAGACTTCCTTTGGCTTACGTAAATAACCTTGGTATGCTTACTGTCATTTATGTAAAAGCTTCCTTTGTCTTGCAGGTCCGTTCCTGGAGAGAATGCCCTTTCATTGTTGGAGAATGCTCGATCCTTTGGCCCTTATTTTGGCTACCTTTTTCCTGTACTTGTTGTGCCTATTGTGGCACCTTTAAATCTGCTCCTTTCCCTATGTTTGATGTATTGTAGAAGTGCAATACCATGTAACCTTTACATGTATATAGAACCTTTTTATTGCACCTTTTCTTGCACTCTTTTGCAGGCCTAAGTTTCTGATTTTTGTAGCAGATTAGTGAGTGCAAAATGAGGGTTTTGAGGATGTCTCTTTGGCTAGACTCCTTACCCTTTTTTCTTGGATGATTGATGGTGAATCCAAGCCTTGTAAATGTTGTAAAATGAAGCTTTCTTTTAGTTGCACTAACCCTTGAGTGCTTTGGATTTGAGATTCACCAAATCTCAATCTTTGAAGCTTCTTTTGGTTAGTTTCCTTTTGCATGTACTAACCAATTTTGGTGGCTTCTATTGGCCACTTAGAGTTGCAGGTTTTGTGCTTTCAAGAGTGTCTTTAGACACTTGATACAAACTAGATTTTGTAGCCTTTTTCAAAGTACAAAAACTAATTTCTTTTGAGAGTAATAGGATAGTGCAAATAAATCTAATAAATTTTCCCTTTTCAATGCACTAACAAATTACACCTTATCACTCCAATTTACTCTCAAAAATTAATGCACTCAATCAATTTACTGCAACTAATCAAGAATAATCTAGAATGAATCTTCAAGACTTATTCTGCAATTTTGTTATAAGCAAAGGTAGTAGGAGCTAGTCTTCTTTTACTTTCCAAAGTAGATGATAGGTAGTTGATAGATAGTTGGAATTCTAAAATCTAATCAACTCCTAAAGTGCAAATGAACCTAAAAGGAACCTTTCTATTTTGCACTTTTGAAGACTTTAATTCAATTCTCCTATTTGCAACTTCAATTCAAATTAAGGTGCTTAAACAAATCTGATAAGTAATCCAATTAATGAATCTACTTGCACCAATAATTGCATACTTTTTTTGAAAGCTCTTTTGCCACTTCTGTAGAGGATGTAGATCTTGGTGTCTAGGATCACCAAGTTGCTGCCTTGTGTAGGATGTTGCAGCTCTTTGTAGGCTACCTTGAACAACTTTATCTTCACCAAAATATGATCTCAAAATTTCTTTCATGAGCCTAGGATTTTTGGTGGCTTGTTCTCCTCTTGTAGTCTCCTCCTTTTGTTGTAGATTTGAAGAGATCTTCATTTCTGAAGTGGTGCCTTTTTCTGTGAGAGGTAATCTCCAAATATCCTAGATTTGGTAGGCTTCTTCTATCTGAATCTTCCTTCAAGATTCTTGTTGAATTTTGACTTCAAATATGATCTTCTTCTCAATATTATGAGTGTCTTGAGGTCTTCACTAGATTCTTCTTCTAGTATTTGGCACTCCTTGCCAAATTCTTCTCCTCTTGGGCTTGTTTTTGGATGGTGATAATTGTCCCAAGTCCTTCACTATCAAGGGCTTCTCCTTGGTAGTGGATTTATCCAATGAGTTCTTCTTTGATGATTTCTTTAGTAAGGCTCTCCAAGCCTTTTATTGGATGCTCGTTGAGACCTCTCCAAGGTCTTTGATCTTGTATACTACTTCTGGTCTTCCTTGAGACCTTTTATTCAACCTTCTACTCTTGGAAGTGTTGGTGGTGAGATCTTCCTCTAGATATTTGCTTCTGCTACTTCTATATTTGAGAAGGACTCTCCTAGTCCTTCTTCTTCCAAGACTAGAAGTTCTTCTCCTGATATCTTTGCCTGTAGGTGCTGGATTGATTCTGAAGAAGATACTCTTCCTAGCTTTCTTGTAGGAAGTTTTCCCAACTCACTGAATCTCCTTTCCCTACAACAAAGTATTAGTACTAAAATCTTAATCTCCTTCTAAATCAGATACTCTCTTCTGGAGTCTTCTTCAGGATCAAGGCTACTATGGCCTAATTTCAGTATCAAGGCTCCTGTGGCCTTTTTCAGGATCAAGGCTTCTGTGGCCTTTTTCTTCAATATCAAGGCTTCTATGGCCTTTTTCAGGATCAAGGCTTCTGTGGCCTTTTTCTTCTAGATTTAGGCTTCTATGGCCTTTTCTTCTTGATCAAGGCTTCTATGGCCTTTTTCTTCTGGATCAAGGTTTCTATGGCCTTTTCTTCTTGATCAAGGCTTCTATGGCCTTTTATTCTAGATCAAGGTTTCTATGGCCTTTTCTTCTGGATCAAGGCTCCTATGGCCTTTTCTTCTTGTGTGAAGTTTTCAATTTAGTAATGGAGATCTCCTATCTCCTAACTTCACCACAACTCTTTTCCAGAAGTCTTCTTCCACAGTATTCTTTTCTTGGACAAGAAACTAACCTCTGCACTATGAAGATACACCGACCTTCGGGCAACGAAGTTGAAGTCTCCTAGCTTTCTGTTGTAGGAGGAATCCCAATATTCTAAGAATTAGATTTCTGCAACAAAAAGAAACTATGGGTCAATAGTTAAGAAATTCCAGATATCCTGACTTCACTAGTTGATTTGTCAATCTAGTGGATTGAATGTTGAGTCCTAGTCTTCACGAGTTTTTTCTGCAACTCTGTGGAAAGACTCTAGCCAAAAGTAATCTCAGTATTTCTGAAACTGAGATTTCTTTCAGTCCTCACTTGTGGCTCTCCCTGTTTCTACCACCTAGACTCTTCTGAGAGTTTTTGATAGTGACTGGTCCAAAGGCGCGTCAGGTTGACAAACAAACTCAGGCTCATTGATAATGGTGGCTTTCCTATGGCTAGATCTACCGTAGCTCTGATACCACTATTAGCTTTTGATGCTATATGCAATGGGAGATAGCAATCACAAGATGCAAAAATAATAATATGAAAGAAAGTAAATCTACGAGATGACTGAAAATATACTATAAATAGAAATGACAAAAATGAATACAATGTAGTTGTGGAGGAAATGAACACTCCATGAATAATGCTACTAGACTACATTGCACCCATCTCCAATATGGGTGACTTTATCTATGCCCTATGATGCACTATGTGTTGCTCTCTATGACACTATGCTATATGTGTTCTCTATATCTATGACTATGACAATAAGGCCATTATATAGGAAGATAGGTTCCTTGGCCAACACTCTATCTAGTTGTGCAAGGGACAACTTGCACATGTACAACTTGCACATTGACACTTGTGCATTTATTACATTGCATGAAGAAACTAAGTAACTTCCCCCTAAAGTAATCTAATGTCCTAAGTATGTATCTTGGTAGATACATTTACATGACCCAAATAATGTAATATGATCTATCTCTAACAATTCAAACCCTAATATATTACATATTTACATTTATACCATAAAAGTACCATGGGGTACATTTGCATGTACCAAATAATGTAATATTATCCAACAATAATGCTTGTTTAGGGCAAGGATGTACTAGCTTATAAATGTATGAATATAAAAATGAATTCCATGTGAATGAACTTGGGATACTGGGTAACATTTATTTCACTCATTTCTCAATGGCTTCTCGAAGGCCTTTGTGTTTAGCCCACAAAGTGACCTCTGTGTATTTTATTCTATAGGATCGGTCTTACAACACCTTCTTATCCTTTTGTATTTTTTGCTTCCATGGTCTACTGAGCACTAGTTGCTTGTTTAGTAGGAGTTTGTGCATTGCTAGCCATTAATAATAAATTTGAATTGTAGTACCTATTTGCTTACTTCTCAACTAGTCATCCTCATTAGTTGTTACATAATTTTTGCTTGAATTACTTTGTCAGCTTGAGGTTTCTTGTACTTAACAACTTTGTGAAAATATTTCTTGACAAGGAATTCTTTAAAATAGTGTGAAACTGGTTGTTAGGGTAGTAAATGTGGTGGTTGACGCATGCTTTTGCATATTTTGTGAATCAAATTGTTGTGTTTCTTGAAAACATGCAAGATATTTTCATGTCCTTCAAATTACGACCATTGTGCTTGTCTAATAGTTCATCGTGCAAAATTTTAAAAGTCGCCATCGACTAGCCTTTGCTTTAGCCAATGGGTTTTTTACTTTTCAAAATTATCATGGCTTATTTATTTTTTGCTTTTATATGTACATATATTACAAATGTAGTGACATTTTAAACAAAGCACTTTACATGCAGGCCATTTATCGATATCGACAAAATGTGGGCTTTGATGCCTGATAACTCATATGCATTACATTTATGTTTGGCAATGATGCGGTAAGGTCCAGATCAAAATGAGTCAAAATTCTAGTGATTTCTCAATTTTGTTCTATCTTCGTCCCACTTGAGCATGAGGTTGCCAGCATAGTAGTCTTATAGCATGGCTTCTTTTTTGAACCATCACTTTATTCTGGCTTGATATTTTTGAAAGTTATTATAAGCCTTCTTCCTTTGTTCTTCCAAGAGTAGAAGCTTTGCCATTCATATTTCTACTACTTCAATATCTAGAAATTATCTTCGATCTATCAATTTCATTACAAGTAGTTCAAGGTGTAGGGGAAGAAAGACTTATTTTACATATACTAAAGAATACAATGAAGCTTTCAATGCCTTCTTTGTTTTTATCCAATCCACCCATAAAGCTTAATCAAATAATAAATGCTAGGTTTTCTTGTTTTTCTCAATTATGGTTTTAATGATCTTCAACAAGTTCTTGTTAGTGGATTCAACCAACTCATTTCCTTATGGATAGTAGTTTGAAGATACTTTTAAGTAGATGTCATATTTACCCATAAAATAAATAATTTTTACCCCTATAAAGGGAATACCATTATTTGTTACTAAAGTGTCTAGGATGCTAAACCTTGTGATTATTTTTTTCTAAAAAATTAATTAATGTATCCTTATTGACCAATTTTATAGCTACTATTTTTGTCTGCCTAGTGAAGTAGTAAGTTGTTGTTAGGATATACTTATGTACCGTTGATGATTTTGGGTTTATGACCCAAATGAAATCCAATATCCATTGCTAAAAAGTTTCTTCTGGTATAATTAGCTATAGAGGAAGTGCAATATTTTTGCTATTTTCACCAAACCATTGGTATTTCTCACAGGATCTAGCTATTTTAAAAGTGCCTACAAAAATGGTAGACCAATAGTACCCAAATAAAAGAATTTTAGTAGCAATAGTTTATCCTAAATAATACTCCCTAGATAAGCCTGAGTAAAATACTTTCTAAACTCTTTTAGCTTGCTTTAGTTTTATGCAACAAAGGACTCCAATTTTTTTCTAAACAGTCCTTCTAACAATAGGATATATTTCAACACTTGTATTATGTATTTAAGTCTCTAAAAAGCATTCAATTATTTTAGACATATACCTATTTAAAATTATTTTATAAATTTAATGACCCAATCTAACTTTTCTACACATTGCTTATATCTAGAGTTTGATTTAATGTTGTGTTCTATGCACATATTGCATTCCTATTTTGGTGTAGCAGTTAGTTGTTGGCATAATGATCTTCCTTTAACTATCTTAGTAGGGCATATATCAATACTCCTATATTTTAGTGATCCACCCATATCTTTTCTCTCCCAATTCTCCTTGAAGAATAAAATTTCTAACATTTGAGTGAACTACATAGACTATTATCCTACTTTGAGAAACATAATGTTTTATCTTCTTAAGTGATTTCATGATGGCAAATACTTGCTTCTCTATGAAGTTGTAGTTCTTTTAATAATCATGCAGTGCCTATCTTAGGAAATATTTTGGATTTTATTCTTGATTATTATTTTTTTAGTCAAAAATGTAGCATAGCTATCTTTAGATCCATATGCAAGGGATAACTTGCACATGTACAACTTGCACATTGAAACTTGTGCATTTATTACATTGCATGAAGAAACTAAGTAACTTCCTCCTAAAGTAATCTAATATCCTAAGTATGTATCTTGGTAGATACATTTACATGATACAAATAATGTAATATGATCTATCTCTAACAATCCAAACCCTAATCTATTACATATTTACATTTGTACCATAAAGGTACCATGGAGGTACATTTGCATCTACCAAATAATGTAATATTCTCCAACAATAATGCTGGTTTAGGGTAAGGATGTACTAGCTTATAAATGTATGAATATAAAAATGAATTCCATGTGAATGAACTTGGGCTACTGGGCAAAATTTATTTCACTCATTTCTCAATGGCTTCTCGAAGGCCTTTGTGTTTAGCCCACAAAGTGACCTCTGTGTCTTTGATTTTATAGGATCGGTATTACAACACCTTCTTCTCCTTTTGTATTTTTTGCTTCCATGGTCTACTGAGCACTAGTTGCTTGTATAGTAGGAGTTTGTGCATTGCTAGCCATTAATAATAAATTTGAATTGTAGTGTCTCTTTACTTACTTCTCAACTAGTCATCCTCATTAGTTGCTACATAATTTTTTCTTGAATTACTTTGTCAGCTTTAGTATTCTTGTACTTAACAACTTTGTGAAAATATTTCTTGACAAGGAATTCTTTAAAATAGTGTGAAACTGGTTGTTAGGGTAGTAAATGTGGTGGTTGACGCATGATTTTGCATCTTTTGTGAATCAAATTTTTGTGTTTCTTGAAAAAATGCAAGAGATTTTCATGTCCTTCAAATTACGACCATTGTGCTTGTCTAATAGTTCATCGTGCAAAATTTTAAAAGTCGCCATCGACTAGCCTTTGCTTCAGCCAATGGGTTTTTTACTTTTCAAAATTATCATGGCTTATTTATTTTTTGCTTTTATATGTACATATATTACAAATGTAGTGACATTTTAAACAAAGCACTTTACATGTAGACCATTTATATATATCGACAAAATGTGGGCTTTGATGCCTGATAACTCATATGCTTTACATTTATGTTTGGCAATGATGCGGTAAGGTCCAGATCAAAATGAGTCAAACTTCAAGTGATTTCTCAATTTTGTTCTATCTTCGTCCCACTTGAGCATGAGGTTGCCAGCCTAGTAGTCTTATAGCATGGCTTCTTTGTTGAACCATCACTTTATTCTAGCTTGATATTTTTGAAAGTTATTATAAGCCTTCTTCCTTTGTTCTTCCAAGAGTAGAAGCTTTGTCATTCATATTTCTACTACTTCAATATCTAGAAATTATCTTCGATCTATCAATTTCATTACAGGTAGTTCAAGGTGTATGGGAAGAAAGACTTATTTTCCATATACTAAAGAATACGATGAAGCTTTCAATGCCTTCTTTGTTTTTATCCAATCCACCCATAAAGCTTAATCAAATAATAAATGCTAGATTTTCTTGTTTTTCTCAATTATGCTTTTAATGATCTTCAACAAGTTCTTGTTGGTGGATTCGACCAACTCATTTCCTTATGGGTAGTAGTTTGAAGACACTTTTAAGTAGATGTCATATTTACCCATAAAATAAATAAATTTTACCCCTATAAAGGCAAGACCATTATCTGTTACTAAAGTGTCTAGGATGCTAAACCTTGTGATTAGTTTTTCTAAAAACTTAATTAATGTATCCTTATTGACCAATTTTATAGCTACTATTTCTGTCTACCTAGTGAAGTAGTAAGTTGTTAGGATATACTTATGTACCATTGATGAGTTTGGATTTATGACCCAAATGAAATCCAATCTCCATTTCTAAAAATTTTCTTCTGGTATAATTAGCTATAGAGGAAGTGCAATATTTTTGCTCTTTTCACCAAACCATTGGTATTTCTCACGGGATCTAGCTATTTTAAAAGTGCCTACAAAAATGGTAGACCAATAGTACCCAACTCAAAGAATTTTAGTAGCAATAGTTTATCCTAAATAATACTCCCTAGATAAGCTTGAGTAAAATACTTTTTTTTTTTTTTTTAAAGCGAAAAACCCCTTGTGGAGCCGCCTTGGTCTGAGAGACCATGAACAGGGGGTTCTACACTGTCAAAGTCACTCGGGAGTCGCACCCAACCTTGCCCGCACCAACATTATCAATTGGATTTTGGATACCCAATTCAACTTTTTGGTAGGGTGGAGATTTGAACCTGGGACCTCCCTTGGAGGATTGCCCTCTCCTCTCCAACTCACCTACAACACCTGGGTTGAGTAAAATACTTTCTAAACTCTTTTAGCTTGCTTTAGTTTTATGCAAAAAAGGACTCCATTTTTTTTCTAAACAGTCCTTCTAACAATAGGATATATTTCAACACTTGTATTATGTATTTAAGTCTCTAAAAAGCATTCAATTATTTTAGACATATACCTATTTAAAAGTATTTCATAAATTTAATAACCCAATCTAACTTTTCTACACATTGCTTATATCTAGAGTTTGATTTAATGTTTTCTTCTATGCACATATAGCATTCCTATTTTGGTGTGGCAGTTAGTTGTTGGCATAAGGCACTTCCTTTAACTATCTTAGTAGGGCATATATCAATACTCCTATATTTTAGTGATCCACCCTTATCTTTTCTCTCCCAATTCTCCTTGAAGAATAAAATTTCTAACATTTGAGTGAACTACATAGACTATTATCCTACTTTGAGAAACATAATGTTTTATCTTCTTAAGTGACTTCATGATGGCAAATACTTGCTTCTCTATGAAGTTGTAGTTCCTTTAATAATCATGCAGTGCCTATATTAGGAAATATTTTGGATGTTCTTCTTGATTATTATTTTTTTAGTCAAAACTATAGCATTGCTATCTATTGATATATGGGTTGATCAAGACCTAAGCTTCCATTATAATCTGCTTGATTTATTTGAATGCTTTTCTCCTTTTTGGGTTCTACACAATTGCTTCATTCTTCTCCAAGAGTTCTATCATAGACTTGACTATTTCTGCAAAGTCAGAAATGAATTTTTGAATGAAGTTAATCTACCCAAAAAATGATTGTAAAGCTTTCTTACTAAGGGGAGTGGTAAGGCCAAAATAGCTTGGATTGTTTTTGGATAAATAGTTGGCCCCTATTTAGAGATGACATGTCCTAGTAGTTTTCCCTCATGTATGAAAAATATAAATTTCTTGGGATTCAATGATATCCCAAACTCATAATATTTCTAGAAAACCATCTCTAGGTGATCTAATTGTTTCTGCTTATCATGGGAAAAAATGTCATGTCATCTAAGTAAATTAGGATTATTTTATTGACCAAATTACCAAAACAAAGTCCATTGCTTGTTTGAAATTTGCTCTGGCATTAGATAAATCAAATGACATCCTTTGATATACAAACATTTCCTATTTGGTGGTGAAGTCCATTTTATGTTGATAATAATATTTTAAACTATATGTGGTTGTATCTTGAAAATCCATCAAGGAGTGAAAACCATTTACCTCTTGCTACAACCTGTAAGTTTTGGTCAATCTATGACAAAGGATAATGACCTTTCAATGATGCCTTATTTAAATTCCAAAAACCAATGCAAAGATGAATATATTCACTCTTCTTCCTTACTGGTACTAAATTTGCTATCCATATAGGATGTTTGATTGGATATCTAATTTTGGCTTTTAGCAGCTTGAGAAGTTCCTACTTCATTACTACTATTTTAGTATTGAATAGCCTTTGCTTTTGCCTAAATGTATTGGCATCTGGTATCAGTTCTATAGTTTTTAAGATCCCATCCTAACGTTACTTTGTAATTCTCATTATTATGTAATGACCCACTTCCAACGTGGGGGGATTCTATTATAATATTATTTTGTAATTTCTCATAATGTATGTGGTAAATAACACACCTATCCAAGTGGTACCATCACATGTAACTATTATCAATATTGTAACCGATGGTGCCATTACATATAACCATTATCAAGATTGTAACCAATGTTTGGTAGAATATTCTAGCTCGAGTGGCATTTTACATGTAAGCCAAGTGGTATTTTGCATGTAAGCCAAATCTTGAGCCTTTAGGTAGGATTCAATGTAGATTTCTATTTAAAAGGCATGAAGCCATATACGAATGTATCTTTTTGCAAGCTAACAAAATATTTGAGGATGCTGCCCCCTCGAAGATGCCTGTGATTCTAAGTTATTTATGAGATTGTTTCAATTTTACAATTTTTTTTTGCATAGTGTTACCCTGTTATTGCATGTATTTTAAATATATTTTAGTATTTTGTATGTGTGAGCTTTATTTCAATAGTAGGTTCCTTACATGTTAGCTAACACTTTTGTCATAAGCCCAGAGGCCATCATAGCTCCATGCTATTACATCTTAGTACCATTTACATAGCAACATAAACTTGTCTACCTCTTCTATGGAGCAATATATTCCAACTTTTAGAATTTTGCTTGGTTTGATCCGAAATTCTATAAAGGTTTGTTCCTCTATTTTCATTGTTTGTCCAGTAACTCAATCATTATTATCAAATAATATTTCTAAGGTAATTATTTCCTTAGGCATATGATTATTTTTTAGCTAAATCATCCCTTATTGGTCAACATATTGTAAAATATCTTATGAATGTATTGCTTAAATTGCTTATCTTATCAAGAAATCCATAATATGTTGATCATGTTTGATCACTTGCCAAAATATCTCTCTTTCTAGAGTTGAGGATTTGAATATTATCCTCACCTTATGTGATGTCTCACCATATTTGGTGGTTAGCATAAAACTTACTCCTCAAGAAGCTAATGTATCAACCATTTCATTATGTTCCTTAGGAATAGATTTTATATTTAGGGATTAAAAACTTTCTATTTGATCCTACACCCTATTACAATATGATTTTAAGTAGTGGTATTTGTTGTTGTATCTTTATATTACTTTATTGACCATAATATTAGAGTCATCGAAGATGGTCAACAACTTAATCCCCATTTATTTTACCTTCGTCAAACCCAGACACAAAGCTTCATATTTAGTCGCATTGGTGCAAATCCATGTTAATATGTAGAACTCTTTAATTTCCTTAGAAGGATATATTAGCACCATTATAGCTCTAGAACCATTCTTGCATCTAGCTCCATCAAAGCTTCCAAAGCTCTATTTTTTGGAGCTTTTGATTTGTCATAACTTGGAATTTTCATTGCTCTGTTTTTGTTATGCGATATGTGCTAATTTTGATTTTGATCATGGCATTGTTATCTTTGAGATAAAAATCATCTTCTATTTGTAATTATTCAAGGATATCTACCTCTTCATTGATCATGTTGATAATTCTTCCTCTATATTTTCTATATAATATGATATTGGATTTTATGGGTAGATTTTAATCCATTTACCCTTATATGGAACTATTATATGAGAATAGTCCAAATACATATAGCCTCCTAATTTTGTTGTAAATTTTTAGGGAAGGCAGAGGCATAAATATGGCTCAAGGCCTACGATCACCACTTCCTATATTATAGTGATTTATGGTGCTTTGTGTAGCATCATGAGAATAAATTTTATTACTCCAATAGTCTTCATAGGGGTACCATCTAATTGCAAAAATCTAGGGCATGAACAAGTATATTCCATTCCCATAACTTCATACACTACTTTAGGCATAACAATAGTTGTAGCCCTAGAATCAATCATGCAATTAAGTACAATCCAACCTTCCATGCATAAGGACATGTAGAAAGGTGGTGGCCTATTTTTTTTGTTTCAAGAGTCAACAAGTCCTGAGCTAGATTATACTCTGATATTGATGCACCTTTAGATTTGGTCATCTTAAAAAAATCTCTAAGTAGGTCAATTTGTTTGTGAATCATCAAGATGTCATACATGCTTGCTTTTAAGGGAGTCTTCTTTAATTTCTTAACAATGTTAGATCTTGATGATTCTACTTATTTCTTTTCTTCTCTGGTTTATCAAATATTTTTCTATACTCTTGAGTGACTTCTATCCTCTATTGTTTGGTTATAGAAGGATATCTCAATTTGTCCTAGACTTATTCCTTAGACTTGAGCAAAGTATCTTTTGCTTTTTAATCTTACTTCAAATTTGCTTATCCCTTTTCTAGCTCCGACAGAGGTGAGGTCTCTTTAGATTATGGTCAAAATGAAGATTTTTTGGAATCAAGTGGTGTTTAATCTTTTAAATTTTGATGTTGGTATGGAACTTGGAATGGCCCTAACTTTTGTGGATCTATTTGTAATGGATTATTTTCCAGACTTGGTCAACATTGATATGTATTATTTTTCTAAAGGATCATGTGTGATCATAATTTATTATGGATCACATAACATATTTACTTGATTCTTTTATACTTTTTTAGTTTTCGTTATAGCAGCTAACTGAGCTTGATGTATGCAAGTGTCAAAATTATGAGGATCACTATATACTATGCACCAAGGGCTGCCCCTAATATCAAGATCAATGGTTTTGGTTCCTAATCATTGTAGATGTTATTGGCCTTTTTAGTCATGTTACTAGTAGAGGTTTTTTGGTATTTAACAACATAAGAAAATATTCTAGGATGATATCTTTCAACATCTCTTTTTCAATAGCTATCATTTTGTTTCTTAAATTCCTTAGTATAGTCAACACCTCTTGCATCATAAAATATTTTTTTGGCTCTAAGGTAGGTAATGTTGGTAAACTCTATACTAGGGATTGTTAGCTTTTGAAGCTTTAAACTTAAGGAAATGCAACCACAAGTATGGAAATAAGCATGCAATGTTATAGCTATGATAATGGTTAACTAATATGCATGAAAATATAATAGAAAACTTGTTACAATGCTCAAGAAATGCTCATATAAGAAAGCTCACAAAAATATACAATGCTCTCCAATGGAGGTTACAACCTCTCCATTCTTACAAAATGGATCTACATTGTATCTACTACTACTCAACCTACACACTCCAAAATCCTCTCTCAAAACACTCACAATGAGGCCTTTATATAGGAAGATAGATTCCTTACCCCTTACTCAACCTAAGACTCATGTACATGTGGACTACATGCACATTTACATCATTGCACATTCTGACACTTGTGCATTTATTACATTGCTTTAATAAACTATTTAACTCCTAATATAATCCTAATCTAAATATGTACCCATGATGGTACATTAGTAAAGAACCAAATAATGTAATATATTCCTACCACCCCTATATTACTTTGTTTGGTTTTTGAAGACTTTAGTCTTCAATTTGGATCTTTATTTTGGTTCTAGATTTTGTATTCTCCTCTATTGTTTGAGACCTATTCAAAAAAATAGTTAGTGTCTTCATGATATATTATTATTTTTGAAAGAGCTTTGACTTCATGTTCATTTATAGATTCTTCTAGTTCTTCTATTTCTTGAATCCTTTGTACTAAGTGTCCTTTCTGATTCCCTCCATGATATTCCAATTGAGGATATTGATTCTGGGAAGTATGTGGATGTTGAAATTATTGCTTTTGTGGTTGATACTACCTTGGTTGGAATACCCTATTTTTTTGGTTTCCATAATTTATCTAATTCCCCTGATTTTGATTTCTAGGATTGAATCTACAATAGTTAGTGCTATGTCCTTTCCTCCTGCATACATGACAATATCGATTATTCCAAGGTCTTCATCCTTTTGAGGATGATGCAATATTTTCCTATGGGTTGTCCTTTGAGACTAATGCATTGTTAGTCATTTCATATTTAACTATATTTTCCACCTCTAATTTTTGAAGAATATTGACTAACTCATCAAATGAAGTATATTTACTTAGGACTTGTAAGGATGTAACTAGATGCTTGTAGCTATTAGGAAGTCCTCTCATGGTTACTTGAACAAGAAATGTATCTTTTACTTCTTCTCCTAAGGTTAATAATTTCCCTTTAATATTTGCTACCTTCCTTAGGAATAGTTCTACACTTTCACCATTGTTCATTTTCAAGGAATGTAATTGAGTTTGAAGATTTAAGATAGTAGCTTTATTTTTCCCTTCAAATATCTTCTCTAATATTTTCCAAGCTTTTGAGGATGTTCCTGCTGAGCTAATGTAGGGTTGTATTTCATATAAGTTATTATCATTAAAGCTTTTGCATCACTTTCTTCAAACTTATAAATTTTTGTATCACCTGTATCAGGTTTAGTGGTTATTCCTTTGGCAATTTACCATAGTTTCTCAAATATCAAGATTACTCTTACTTTGTTCTTCCATGACAATTAGTTCAGACCTTTAAGTAGTTGAGACTCTATAAGGATGAATTTATTTGTTGACATGATGGTCCTAGTATGTTTCCTTGTAACTGCCTAATTTAGTAAATATGAACTATCTTGATAAAATTTTCAAGATTTAGGTTTTGTGGAACTCCTTATGTCTCCCTAGTGATAGGATAACAAACTTTAGAATATTATTCAACTTCTATCACTTGTAATCAACTATTTAGATCTCCTTGTAGAAATATTATAAATACAATTTCAAAGAATAAGCTTTCAATATCTTTAGTTGGATTGTTTATGTCTCTTTTATTTAAGTATGAGACTAATAAGTTTAATTTTCCAACTAGTATTTGATGCAAGCAATAAACTTCAATTTTGAATCAATGCTATGATAAAATTCTGCACTTCTATGATATTAGTTTGATGTAGGATTCCTTGTGTCTCCCAAGTTAGAAGTTTTAGAAAGAATATATATTTGCAAATTATGTTCTACTATCCTTATAACTCCTTGAGTTAAGGTTTGAAAATATTGGAAGCAATAATAATAAATATTTTAATGCTTCTATTTTTTTCTTCTTTCTCAAAGCAAGCAATGTGCTTTCTAGGGTACCTTTTATTACCTTATAACTTCTACTAAATATCCCTAGATTATGAAATATTAATTACTATCAATTCTAATATGTATATCCTTATAACTCAATGCTTTGCAAATATAATAAGACTTTAATAATACCTTTATAATGTGCATTGTTCACTATGTTATTTGCTCAATTGGACCTGCGATCAACTTGTGCTCTTCTCCAACAATAGTATTATGATAGGCACTCTTTCCTATGATGGCCTCATGTTATTTATAGGCTAACCTGCATTCTTCCTTATGATGGTCTCACATTATTTAAAGCTATTGTGTTCTTCTATAAAATTTGTTTCATTGATGAGCTTTGCTATGCACTTCTTTATGATTACCTTAGCTCCTTCAATGCTGCTTGACTTTGCTATGCGCTCTTACTTTCCTTCTCACTCGGTTATGTGCTCTTGTAAATACATTTTAATATGGTTGTATCCTGTGTAATGTGTGACAAATATCACGACTCTCTAAGGCAATGGAAATTCCTTCCTAGTGAGCATTACTAGCTAAGTAGGGCTCAATATTGTGTTGGTTTTCTTCAAGCATTACTATATTATGCTAGCTTTGGTCAACTATTCTAGGTTATTTTGCTCTTCTGTGATAGTGAACTCTAAGATGCATTTCTCCTCCAACTTGGATGATTCTTTCAATGTGGATGGCATGATGTGTAATGGATTTTTCTACTGCTTTTATAATGATTCCACCTTTTCTTATGTTGTGTTATTACCAACTAATTATAATATCTTACCTTTGTTTATCAATTGAGACAAGATACACTCTATTTACACTATGTTAACCTTGTTGTCCTTGTGTTGATGTAGGTTTTTGTTGTGGCAACTAACTCTCACTAAGATGCTTCTCTTGCATCACTTGTTGCACCTAGATATGGTGCTTTTAGTACCTTGAGATGGTGGACGTTGAACTCTTTGAACATCTCCTCTTTGTGGTAGTGTATGCCCACCATGATTTCCTTTTAATCTACAAGGTTTTCCAAATCTGTTTACATGGCCCGAATGATGTTGCTTACCTTCATGCAAGTCAATGTTATGATATCGATGATGGTTCTTTTCAATGCATCAATGCTAGGATGCGGGCATAATAGAACTTATGCCTAATGATGCTCACGTCTATATGCATTGCTTGAGGTAGAATTTTTTGTACCTATTTGATGTGTATTCACCATAAAATTGTTGTACCCTACCTTTACCAAATTTTATTTGATGCACCTTTCTTATGTCTTCTCCAAAGACTATATTGATGTTAGATATCTTCAATCGAACATTCTTCTTCCTTGTATTACTATCACCTTCTTGTTGACTGTAACTTTTAAATAATAGTTGCTTTATTTGGGTGATGAGTGCTGGTGGATGCTACTAACCCAAAACTATCTTTCTTTCCTTGAGGAAGTTTCACTTTTAGAGCCCTTTTGAATGGTTTTATATGGATGCTATGCAAACTTAGACTATGATGGTATAGACGTTTACCCCCTCATGCTCTTAAACTGACCCTATTGAATTTTTAAAATGTAGGCTTCAACTTCCTTTGTTGACTAATATATATTGAAGCCAATATTACCTTCTATCCCTTGGCAATACCTTCCTTGCTTAGAATAGGCAATAGAATGTTGATATGTTTCTTTCTCTCGAAATATACGTTCCTTGAGTTAAGGTTTGAAAATATTGGAAGCAATAATAATAAATATTTTAATGCTTCTATTTTTTTCGTCTTTCTCAAAGCAAGCAATGTGCTTTCTAGGGTACCTTTTATTACCTTATAAATTCTACTAAATATCCTAGATTATGAAATATTAATTACTATCAATTCTAATATGTATATCCTTATAACTCCTCAATGATTTGCAAATGTAATAAGACTTTAGTATTACCTTTATAATGTGGATTTTTCACTATGTTATTTACTCAATTGGACCTGCAATCAACTTGTGCTCTTCTCCAACAATAGTATGATGATAGGCGCTCTTTCCTATGATGGCCTCATGTTATTTATAGGCTAACATGCATTCTTCCTTATGATGGTCTCACATTATTTAAAGCTATTGTATTATTCTATCAAAGTTGTTCTTTATTGATGAGCTTTGCTATATGCTTCTTTATGATTACCTTAGCTCCTTAAATGCTGCTTGACTTTGCTATGTGCTCTTACTTTCCTTCTCACTCGGTTACGTGCTCTTGTAAATATATTTTAATATGGTTGTATCCTATGTAATGTATGGAAAATATCATGATTCTCTAAGGTAATGGACATTCCTTCCTAGTGAGCATTACTAGCTAAGTAGGGCTCAATATTATGCTGGTTTTCTTCAAACATTACTATATTGTGCTGGTTTTCTTCAAGCATTACTATATTGTGCTAGCTTTGGTCAACTGTTTCGGGTTATTTTGCTCTTCTGTGATAATGAACTCTGAGATGCATTTCTCCTCCAACTTGGATGATTCTTTCAATGTGGATGGTATTATGCGTAATGGATTTTTCTACTACTTTTATAATGATTCCATATTTTCTTATGTTGTGTTATTACCAACTAATTATAATATATTACCTTTGTTTATAAATTGAGACAAGATATACTCTATTTACACTGTGTTAACCTTGTTGTCCTTGTGTTGATGGAGGTTTTTGTTGTGGCAACTAACTCTCACTAAGATGCTTCTCTTGCATCACTTTTTGCACCTAGCTATGGTGCTTTTAGTACCTTGAGATGGTGGACATTGAACTCTTTGAAAATCTCCTCTTTGTGGTAGTGTATGCCCACTATGATTTCCTTTTAATCTACAAGGTTTTCCAAATATGTTTACGTGGCCCGAATGATGTTGCTTACCTTCATGCAAGTCAATGTTATGATATCGATGATGGTTCTTTTCAATGCATCAATGCTAGGATGCAGGTAGAATAGAACTTATGCTCAATGATGCTCACGTCTATATGAATTGCTTGAGGTAGACTTTGTTGTACTTCTTTGATGTGTGTTCACCATGAACTTGTAGATGAACCTTACACTACCTTTACCAAAGGCTATTTGATGCACCTTATTATGTCTTCTCCAAAGACTATTTTGATGCTAGACATCTTCAATCGAACATCCTTCTTCCTTGTATTGCTATCACCTTCTTGTTGACTGTAACTCTTAAGTAATAGTTGCTTTGTTTGGGTGATGAATGTTGGTGGATGCTACTAACCCAAAACTATCTTCCTTTCCTTGAGGAAGTTTTACTTTTAGAGCCCTTTTGAATGGTTTTATATGGATGCTATGCAAACGTAGACTGTGATGGTATATACGTTTACCCCCTCATTCTCTTAAACTGAGTCTCTTGACTTTTTAAAATGTAGGCTTCAACTTTTTTTTCTGACTAATATAGATTGAAGCCAATATTACCTTCTATCCCTTGGCAATACCTTCCTTGCTTAGAATAGGCAATAGAATGTTGATATGTTTCTTTCTCTCAAAATATACCTAGCTTCTATTTTTTGTGTAGGTTTGAACCTTGTAAATGATAACTTTTACACTACCTTGAAGACTTAAATAAACACTATTTATGCAACCTTAAATCCTTGAAATATGTGCTTAAGAACCTTAATACGAATTTAAATATAAAAGCTCAACTAATGAAATTTTGCACCTTTTGTTACATACCTTTATATCTTCATAGATGATGATGATGATTTAAGTCACCTCAATTGCTACCTTTTGTATATGATATTGTATATCTTCTAGGCTGTCCAAAAATAACTCTTTGGATCACCTTTTTATAGCTTTAACACTTCACTAATTTGCTACCCAATACTATAACTTGGTCGCTTCAATACTTCTTCAATATGTACCTCTAAAATATGAACCTTAGCAGCTACCAATACTACCCAAATTGCTACCTTTATTCTATCCTCAAATCTAAAAAATTCAGATTGTAAAGTAGTCACAAAACTCATTGAATTCTATTCTTGAATATCAAAATTGGGTAGGACACTCCTCCAAATTTCAGCTGAGATATATCTCAAGAAATATTCAATGATGATCCCAAAATATCTTAGATTTAATGGTTTCTCTATCTCCTTTCTCTTGTCAAGTTCTAACTTTACTGGCCTATTTAATGGCCTTCTTCTCAAGATTTTGAATGTCTTGAGGTCTCTCACTATTCTTCTCTAAAATTCAGCAAGCTTCTTTCCAAATCCTTCTCTCTTGGGCTTGTTGTCAGATGATGACAACTATCCCAACTCTTTTACTAGCAGGAGATTCTTATTGATAGTAAATTTCTCCAATGAGTTCTTCTAGAAACTCTTCCAATGAGGCTCACCAAGCCTTCTCCTTGTTTCTCCTTGAGACCTCTCCAAGGTATTCAATATTTTAGCTTCTAAAACTTCAATGAGACCTTCCTTGATCTCTTCAATCTTCAACTATGGAAGTTTTGCAATGAGATATCCTCCTTGGATCTCCTAAATCTGTTGCTACTAAAATATTGCAATAGGACTTTTTGTTAGTCCTCTATTCTCAATCTTCCAAATATGGAAGTTCTTCAATAGGGTCTTCTATGGACCTCTTATTCAATGTGAAGTTTTCAATCTTCAATGGATATCACCAATCTCCAATATTCACTAGGACTATTCTCCTTGAATCTCTACTTCCTTCAATGAGTTCTTCTTTCTAAGACCTCCTTCCTAGATTTAAAATCTTCAATGTGGCTTCCTTGGCCACTAGATATATCCTCAATATCCAACTTGAAGTATTCAATCTGTAAATATTTCAATGGGAACTTTCTCCTTAGGCCTTCAAATCTTCCATCTCAAACTTGTTGCCTCAGGTACCAAAATGATTCAAAGAAGATATTCTTCCTAGCTCTTGTAAGAAGCTTCCCAACTCTATTTGACTCTTCTTTCTTCTAGAACAAAGTATTAGACAATGATAATAAATGTTTTTATGAATCCATAAAAAAAAAATATCCACTAGTTGGATTACCAATCTAGTGGATGCAATGTTGAGTTCTAGTCTTCACAAGTTTTTCTACAACTTTTTGGAAAATCTATAGCCAATAGAAAATTTTAGAAATATAAAAAATGAGACTACAATCTCCTCTCAATCACTTTTGTGGCTCTCACTACTTCCTATTGATCTATTGTGTGCTTTGATACCACTGTTATATTTTGAAGGTTTAAACTATAAAGAAATGCAACCACAAGTATAGAAATAAGCATGCAATGTTATAGCTGTGATAATGGGTAACTAATATGCATGAAAATATGATAGAAAACTTGTTACAATGCTCAAGAAATGCTCATATAAGAAATCTCACAAAAATATACAATGCTCTCCAATGGAGGTTACAACCTCTCCATTCTTGCAAAATGGATCTACATTGTATCTACTACTACTCAACCTACACACTCCAAAATCCTCTCTCAAAACACTCACAATGAGGCCTTTATATAGGAAGATAGATTCCTTACCCCTTACTCAACCTAAGACTCATGTACATGTGGACTACATGCACATTTACATCATTTCACATTCTGACACTTGTGCATTTATTACATTGCTTTAATAAACTATTTAACTCCTAATATAATCCTAATCTAAATATGTACCTATGATGGTACATTAGTAAAGAACCAAATAATGTAATATATTACAACAGGGATAATGCCTTAGGGGAAGGAATGGGGGCTACTAAAGCAAAATGTGTGATCATTATTAGGGTTTCTTTTTGTTGAGTTGGATGGAAAATTTTTGGGAAATATGGCATAACAACCCTAGGGGGTAGCCTTTCTACAAAAATCAAAGCATTCTCTTCAGTTATAGTGGATTGGTAGACCTAAGGGTAGGTAATCACATTAGATTGTTGTGTTTGGAGTCCTATATTAGGACCTATAGCTTTGATGTAATAAATGTATGCTAGGGGAACAAATGGTCTGATATCTTGAGGGATTCTTTTCTAGGTCTAACTAAATCTAATATAAAATTAGTAATGATCTCTTGAGGATGTCTATAAATAATAGTGAATTGAGGAACAAGAAAGGATCGACAAACTCATTATGATACCAATGTAGTATCTTTACTTTGAAGGATAAGGCGAGGAGTCAAACTATAGTATCTTCTCTAATTTTATGAATTATGGCCAATGAAATCATATATTGGTAGTGTCCATATGTTGTTTTGCATGTGTTATCATAGGTTGGCAAATATTTGAGTGCTACTTGAAAAACATCATTGAGATGTGCCAAGCCGGGCGGTCTGGTAGTGTTCTACTTAGGAAAATTTTGAGGAACTTGTTGCTATTGTTGAGCCATGATCTTAGAATTAGATGTATCTAAAAATTCTTGAGGACTAGAATATGTGGATTCTATGATTTCTAATTGTGGCTTAGAAGGTAAATATCTAGTTTATCTTGGCCTAAAAGTTGACACTTCAAGAAATGGTAATGGATTCTCAAGTTTCTTGGATGCTAACCTTGTTAGAATAAAAACATAGTATAAAGTGGAAACTAGGTGTTTATCATCCAATTATAATGCAATGAAATCACCAAGTGAATAATTGAATGATCTTTAAGAGTATAATTTCATCAAGACTCTACTAAATCAAACATATGGGCAAATCAATGTAATTCATCCCATCGAGCATGCCAAAAATTATTGGGCTAAAATATTTCTAAGTCTATGAAGAGCACCCTAGATGTTAGCCAATATTGGATGACAAAAAATTATCTCAAGTTCAACCTCTAGATAAGGTTGGCTCCTTGGAATACTAATTAAATAAAAACAAGGGTTAAGATAAAATTAAGAAATAGAAGGGTTAGAAAGGAGTAAGGGTTTAAAAAAATTACTAAAATATGGAAGGGGTATGGCGTAATAACATTAGAAATTGCATAAAATTCCAATCTAATTAATTTCCAAGGAATCTTAATAGACCAACCATTGTCAAATGTGTAACAAATTTTATTCAATTATAATTTTATGCTCTAACCATTCCAAAGATTTAATGAAAAGTAATCCAATAGCGATCCAAAGAGTATAATTCACTTTAACAAAATAAAATAATCACAAGTGTAATATAAATGACTTAAAACATAATTTTTCATTCATAAAAACTTGTAATCACAATTGCAATGGAGGCCAAAAAAGTTTCATTTTTCCATTATTTAGCATATATTATACAACATACACCTAGGCAAATTGCTATAGAGCCAACCTCCACTTTGAGATGAGTTGGGGTATTTATAAGCTACTTTTTTAATCTTATAGTGTAAGATTATTATGCCATTGTAAGTTTGTTATATAGATAGTTTGATAGAGATCGTTTTTGGAAGCTTATCACTCTTCAAGCTACTTTAGCTTGGTTGCTTGCATTGTTGATGTGGTTGATTTAGATTTTGCCTTGCATTTGAATTCAAATTTATCTATAATAAGCTTTATGGATATTCAAATATATTCTACAAATGGATAGGCCATTGCAACTGATTATCAGAGATGTCACTCTCGAGCTTAACAATCTTAGTACAAATAGGAGGTATTGAGGTAGTTGTAGCTTTGATAGGGATATTCCAGGGTGATATGTATCAAAGCCATGTTGGTGATGGTATTAGGCTTCTTGATTGCTTGGAAAACGTCTTGAATCAAATCCAAAATTTTGAGATGGTTTTATGATGTTACGATTTGACAAGTCCTAATTTTATTCATTTTTGATTGATTAAGAAAATTTCATGGTCTTATACACTTTGGACCTTATTGGTGCTTCTATATCGAGAGCCCAATCTTGTTCTACTCTAGTATTTCTTACATTATTTCAAACCTTGGCATGGAAATGCTGACATCATCGCTTGAGGAAGTCCAAGGTTGTTCCATTCCATCCTTGAGCTATGGATGTTTTTGATTGATGTCGGAGTCACATTACATTATCTTTTGAAAATTTCGCTTTGGTCCATACTATGTATGCTAGCGCATTTTTAGACTTTTGAGAAGTTGTGATGACATCATTTATAAAAATAGTCCAATATTGTTCAACTTCGGTCTTGTGCATATTTCTTTTGGGACTTAGTTGATTTTCTAAGGCAATGCCTAACCACTTTGATATTTATATTTGGACTGGAACATTGGATATATTGGCAAAAAGGGCTTGCAAACAAGAGTATAATTTTGACCTACATTACCTTTATAAAAAATTAGTATTTTAAAAGTTATACACTAAAATTTATAACGAAATCTTCAATATTATAGTTTTCTATAGTTGTAAATTTGAAAAAAAAAATTAGACAATTAAAAATTATCTTTTCATCATTAATTTTTATGTAATTAATTATATTAGATTATAAATGATGAAGTAAAAAACTTGCAGTTGTCAAACAATATTTTTAAAACTGGTTAGTGATTATTTTAAACTAATTTTTTTAAATTTATGGCCAAGAAATCTTATTGGTTGTTGAGAAGTACAACTAAGTTAAATTTTAACCATAGAATCTCTTAGACACGATTAATTTCATCAAAATAACAATAATAAATGGTTTGAAATAATATTCTTTTAACTTGTAGTGAAAGAAAATTTAAGATGTGGTTATTTTTAAAATCTTTAGAGACTTTTGACCAATTGAGAGTCAACCTATGATTGACTATGTTGGAGGGTCACAAACTCAACTATTGGTATATAATAAAATAAAAGATCATATCCAACTAGGTTTTTCACCCTTGCAATAGAAGTAATATGTTTTGATCTCTACCTCACTATGGAATCAAAATCTACTCCCAAGAAAGTTATGGTTAATCGTGCATTCAATGCATGAAAACTCATCATAAAATCTCTAACTTTGTCTAAAATAGGTTTAAAAATATGAATTAGTTAGTCTTCTTAATAAGTTTAAATATAAGCATTTAACATTCTCAAATTAATTGTATTGCAAGTGGATTGTCAAGTGATCTAAGCATCTCACATAAAATTTTGTCAAGTTAAATTTGCATATATGCCTTCCAAGGTGTAATATGATATGCCTTAGAAGGCTAAGGTTTTATGTTGGCATTAGATATTGGAGACTAACTCATTGGTTGCCTTTTGAGCCTAAGAGATGGAATATTTTCTAGTGAATTTAAGAAAAAAATCAATATGTAGATGAATTCAATAAGAGTATAAATTATGAAGAGATATGTAGGTATATTATTAAATGTTTTAGGTGTTAGTAAATCTATTTTACATTTGTCAACTATGAATATATCTCATTAGATAACTAGATGTAGATAATTATTATTTTTTTAATAAGTTAGATGTAGATATTTATTTTTTATTAATGGTAAAAAAGCAGGGTCCCAAAACCTTTTACATTAGAGGAGGTAGAGAAAGAGAAGGCCAATTAAGCATAGGACAACCTCCAAGGCCAAAAGAATATAAACTAAACCCAATAGCCACCCAAGAGAACAAAAGAGAAATATAACTCCATGATACAACATAGACCAACCCACCACCCAACATGGCATAAAGGAGAATTTTTGTTTCAACTTTCTTTTAGAGGCACCAAAGATCTTGCTCCATTTTTGCATAATACTGGAAGGGCAACAAATACATCAAGATGCAGATAACAAAACCATAATCCCAGAGAGCAAGGGTGAGGGCAATACACCAAGCATATTCCCTAATAATGGAAACCACCAGGGAGCAAAAGGACTAGCCCCCCAAAAAAGACCCCCTAGAGAGAGGATCACTACAACACAAAGGAGACCTCATCCAAGAAAAAAATACAATAAAAATATCTACTGGATAGGTAGGCCTAATGCTTCCAAAGCAACCATTTTCATTAACTATGGAGGAAAATTATATTCCTAAATTTTGAATTGGCCACTATCCACCCCTAAAATAGCCATAACATCAGCAACCTAGTTACCTTCCCTATATATATGCTCAATTTTAACTTCTAACATACCTTCCAAAATCTTCGAGATGTCAATAATATTCAAGATGAAATAATTGCCAGTCTTTCTAGCCTACAAATCCCAAATGGTATTCAATGAGTCACCTTGTATGAGAAGTCTTCTAAAGCCCCTTTTAAAAACTTGATGAACACCTGATAAGAGCACCTTAGCTTTAGCTATGTGGTTGATCTGAATACTATAATAACGTAATCCCAAATGACCTCACCATTATCATTTCTAACAAAACCCCCTCCACCAGTCCTCCTAGGGTTACCTTTGTCATCCCCATAAAAATTTAGAATAACCCACTCTTTAGCTGGTTTATGCCATCTAGTAGCTAATCTTTTTTGAATAGTGGATATAGAAGTTGAAGACCCTAAATTCAGTTTTCAACTAACAACCCCTTTCTCCATAGCATTCTCCCTACCATTTCTAGCAGTAAAGACAACCTAGTAATTCTCAATAAAAAATTTAATCCTTTTAAAGACATGAAATTTATTTTATTCCTTTCCCACCAAATACCCCATAAAAAATGAGGAAGAACCAAGTCCCATGCCCTAATGAGGTTGTGATTGATGAAGACAAATTTCCACTAAGTGAAAAGTTCCTTAAAAGTTAGAGGTAACGTCCACTTGACATAAAAAGAATCCAATAAAGCATTGAGAACCTTATTTGAGAAATAACAATGGATGAAAAGATGGCCCATAAATTCAACATCCTTAGAACACAAAAGACAAATATTGGGAAGATGGTAGCATTTCTTACATAAATTATGAATAGTCAAAATTTTGTTTTGCAAACACAACCATAAAAATGTAATCTTGGGTATCAAATAAGGATACCAAACCCTTTCCACTAGAAAATATCCTCCCCAGGATAATGTTTGAGCCTCATATGTAGTCTTGATAGAAAAAGGCCTTTAGGAGAATGAGTCCATAGAAGGAAGTCCCTATCATTCTACTAAGGAAGAAAGTACTATTGTAGCAACATGTTCAAATTTGCCAAACTCTAAAGGATCCGAAGATCAACTGTATGTAAAGTCAAATGCTTCCAAATCCTCTTATCATTAGTGATGATTATATAATCAATTACTTTTTCTCTTTATTTCAATGACAAAGGAGCCTTCAACTCATAAAACTTAGGATTAAGAAAGAGGGGTTCAGGAAGCATCCAAGTATCCTCCCAGAAGATCACATCCTTGCCATTCCTAATATTCCATCGCATCCCATTTGTAACCAAACCTCTAACCCCCAACAAACCATTCCAAATCATAGAGCCCCTAGGAGGAGCAACACTTATAAAAAAATGAATGTGATTTTCTAGATACTTACCTCTCATAATATCTTTCTACAATTGATCCTCCTCGACACATAATCTCTATGTTGTTTTTGCAATCAATGCCTTAATGAAAAACAATAAATTTCTAATCCCAAAACCACCTTCTTTATTAGAAGAATAGACCCTATCCCAAGAGATAAGGGATACCCTATGTTTATCCTACACGCCATCCTACATAAATATCCTAAAGATATGATCAATCCTACCCCTAAATTTAAATGGCATTATGAAAAAAGATATGTAATAGATGAGAATGCTTTGGAGAGTAGCTTGAAGCAATTGCAACTTACCTACTTGGCTCAAGAGATTACCTTTCTACCCAGCTAACTTACATTGAATCCTATCCAACACAGGAGACCACAACTCCTCCTTCATCCTAATAGTGAACAATGATATACCTATATATAAAGAAGGAAGATTAACAAAGCCACAACCAAAAATACTTGCAATTCTATGTTCAAGATACCCCTAGTATTCATAATAAATATTTGAATTTTATGAAGTTAATTTGTTGGTTGGAAGCTTTCTCATACAGATGCAAAATAATCTTGAATTCCTTAGCCTCACCAAGAAGTACAATGTCATCTACATACTATTGACAAGAAATTACCTCCGCAATACCAGCAAGCCTAATATCCTTAATATTAGAGGATAAGGTAGCAACAAGAATCGATCTTCCTAAATATTCAACCATAAAAATTAAAATATATGGAGACAAGGGATCACCTTGCCTAATACATCTTTGACCCAAAATAAACCACTCAAAATCCCATTGATGGTGATAGAAAATTTAGCAGAGGAAATACAAACTCTAATCCACTTCCTCCATAGATCCCCAAAGCTAAATTTCTACAACACCTTGTCAAGGAACTCCTAGGAGACCCTATCATAAGCCTTTTGCATATCAAGTTTAAGAAGCATTCTAGCCAATATGCTTTTAGACATAAAATATAGTCTCATGAACCATAATGATCCCATCCACAATCTGCCTACCTGTTGAGTGGAAATTTTACCCAATTGCAAAATCACCATCACAATCAGGATTTTGGAATAAAACCCTCTCTTGCAAAGAAATAGAAATTTCTCCAAGGTTCCTTTTACTTAATGTGTGCTTGTAATATTGTGAAGATGTATCAAATAAGTGCTAGGAATACCTTAGTGATTTGCAAATAACTGTTAACAAGGGGCTTGTGTTGGTATTATTTTATTGCTATACTAGTGATTGTTCATGAAACTTAAAGGAAAAGAAAATGTGATTGGCCCTCATATGACCACGATGTAAAGCCTTAGTTCATTTTATCTTGAATTATTTTAGGTAGATTTTATCTTCTTTTGATTAAGCAGATTTTAGACAAGTTTTATCTTGCATTATTAAACCCTACTTTGAGCATAAAAGAGAAGACTAAAATCTATCTTTTGAAATGCAAAGTTTTAATGATGATTGGATTCATTTAATTTTGCTTTGAATATAAAAGTAAAAATAGCCTTTGATATAATAAATAAATTACCCCTCTTTGATGAAATTAATTTTCATAAAGAGACGTCAATTTATTGCTCTAAAAATGATGGCCTTTGAAATGCCATATAAATCACTCCCCTTTAATGAAATTATGATTTTCATAAAGGAAAGTTAATTTATTGCTTGCAAAACAAACATGCAAAGCTTGAAATTTGATTTACCTTCAAAATGCGAAATTATGTAAAATCCGAAATTATAAAATACGTATAAAAACAATAACTTTGAATAAATTTTATAATTTCAAAATGGCTTCAAACTAAAATTGAACTGCATGAGATGAAATATTAAAGCTTATTCTAGAGACCCGTGCAACTATTTTTGGAATTTTAATTGTCGAATTTTTAAAAAAATTGTAAAAAGGGAAGGGTTAGAAAAAAATAAATAAAAGAAACAGAATGAATTGTTGTAATCCAGAAGTTTCCCACAAACCCTACAAGCATTAGTATTCTACACAAAACTAGCATTAGTGTGATCTAAATTCACACAATCAAACATCTAATGTGGTGCAAGCTTCTAAGAAAATGGTGCAATATATCAAAAATGACACACAAGTAAACCATTAACATGCATAAACTTGATGTATCTCCAATATATTGTAGAAAAAGATCTTCAACATCAAACATAAGTGCAAAAAATCATGCCCTAAATTGGCATCATGTGGTGAACTCCAGTCCAACAGTGTGGCTTTTCGAAAAAAAATCCAGCCATGGCCTCCAAAAAGGTCCAGCCTTTGGTTCTTCATTTTGCCCTATATTTCAAAATTTCAATCTGCCCTTTCGTTTCTCCTTCTCATCATTTCATTTTTGTTTTGGCTTTTGGTTTGTTTATTCTTCATTTGGTTTATAACTGACACAAGTCATCATTTACAAGATGCTTGTGGTAACGCCTCTTTCGTTATATCATGCCTATAATAATAATTACATGATACTTGTTATATTCAAACTTACCACCTACTATTTATTACTTTCCAACCAAAACAAACATTGCCATAATACACATGGCATGATCTGTATTGTCAGGAACTTATCTTTGGATCATGGTCCATATACGATATACTTTGATGTACATGGAGACACCTAACCTTAATAATACTACCCTGCTTTCATGAACAAATGTGTGATTACCATTGACCTAATGTATCTCGACACAAAGACACTATTCTACTTTTCTCTGTAATGTCATCGAATATCTGGAACTATGTAGATGTATGTAATATACTAGGAGAATGGGATTCGAGGTATCTATTGGTGCTGCTTTCCATCCTAGTATATGAAACCATCACATTCGAAATTGACCACCTTCACCTATTATCTGCCAAGTTTGCATTCCCCATATTATAGTCTCGATCTACGTGTCAAGTTATCTATCAGGTTCCCTTCTCATGGCACCCGTTTACCCATATCTTGCTATCCACATCAAGTCCTCCATTCGTGTCATGGGTCCCGATCATACCATCTTTCTAGTGTTGAAACTATTTCAATACCTATCAAAATAATTTTACACTACACCCTATCGTTTCTCCTATCTTCATAAGAATTAATTCCACACTCTTCCAATGGTTTGAATGCTATCGTGGATCCCTCCTATTCCAAATTCCACACTGCGTGCTCAACGTTATGCTTGACATGATATTTTTCAAAACCCACATCACCTGTCCAATATTTGTAATGTGAATAATTACCCTTCATTCTGCATCTTACCTTACTATAGTGTGCTCTCCTGCAATGCTTTCACATATGCTGTGATGTCCCCTCGTTCATCAATTTTGGTCAAAATTCCTTCATGCTAGGTGAGGTCTCAAATCTATTTACAGTACATTGAATGTCAGTGTGTAATGTTAAAATCTGCAATACATCGACGTCTTCGACCATCTATAGGTAAATCTTACCATTTACTTTCCCATACACTCTGCATGCTGGATGTGGTAATTACAGTCCGCTTGTAAAAAAATGTGATAAAAATACAGTATTCCTGACCCTACACTCTTCCTTTCCATTGTGAGTTTTCGTCCACACTAGTTCACTGTTGTTTTCGCTAGTTTGACTTGTAGCTAATGTTCAAATTGCCCAAAACTCATCTCTAGCCTCTCAAAATTTATTCACTGCATTTATTGACACTGCTAGAGCCTCTCATTGCACACAATCCACAACATCACCACCTAGCCTCAATGCCTAATAAAATGCCATTGCCTTTGTTCAAAATCACATCCCTGCTGTAATTTGTTCACCGCCACCATGATCAACATCCTCATAGTTTAGGTCCATAGGTCGGCTTCATCAACAATATCCTCTAATGCAAAGTTCTTCACTTGGTTTGTTCATCATCCAGTAGGTGTATCATCATCAACATAAATCCCCGTCTATTTTCCACATCAAGCATTTGGTTGCCATGTCATCATGCGAGCCCAATTCGGGTCATCACTCGATTTTCTTTAGTTGACCACCAATTATTTGCATCTAGTGTACATTCGGTTGCCACCACATAGCATCCATATCAATGCCTTCACCAAATTGTCAGGACTCATTGTCATACTCAAAAACATGGTCCCTTATCATTTATCAAAATGTCACGTAAGTCGTGTCTTCTAATTCAAGTATGAGCTAGTCAATACATGCCACTGTCTAGTTTGCCAAAGCATCAATCTAGGTCAGTATCTGCTATGCGTATGTCTAGGTATGAGTGTCTATGGCAACATCCAGAAGTCCCCATCAAAACTACAATCCTTATGCACATCGTGGCTGCCACGTTACCAATCCCCTTTACGTCCTGAAGCATAAACACAATGAAACAATTAGTATCAAAGAGGCTTTAATTAAATTTACCATATAAACAACCACAATATATAATTAAAATCAAACCTAAGTTAAAATCTATTTAAAATGAATAATTTCTCACTAAATAAAAGTAACCGAACAATCAAACTTAATAAATGTCAAACCTAAAATTAAATTAAACTTTTATTATATATATATATATATATATAAACACATATACAAATATATAAGATATATATGTATATTATATATATATATATATTTTTTTTTTTGAATTTTTTATTTCTTTTATTTTTTATTATATTTTTATTTTGGCTTTATTCAAAAATGTGAATCGATTAAATTTAAAAGCTTTTAATCATTGAAATGCAAAATGAAAGTAAAACTTTCAAAGTTAACTTCAAAAATCAAAAGACTACAAAAATAAGGAGGCAACTAGCCAACACCCAAGAACCTTGAAACCTACATGCAACCACAAAAATTACAAGGTAAACTTACGCGGAGAAACCTATCAGCACTCAAAGAACACGAAAATCTCAAAATAATAAATTTCAAAAGGAGGTTTCCCAATTATGGGGTAAGTTGTGCAATGAACACAACAAATGGTGACTCTACTGGGAAATGCTCCTGAGCATTTCGGATGAAGAAGCCAATCTAAAATGAGAACATCAAATATTAGTGAAATAAAATTATTTAGCGATGTCCCGAGAAGGTGGGGGTAAAAAACGTCAAATGAAAGCAACTAATCCATCTACCTTTTCTCAGTGTGTGAAAAAAGTGATTCATTTTATATCATTGAAACCGTTCGGATTCCATCATCTATTTTGCATTTAGGCTATGAAGCACAACTCATAAAAACTTTTACAAATAGAGCCCTACTTCTAGTCAGGCGTCTATAGCCCCGGTAGAGTTTATCTAAACTTGGTGGACAATTTTAATGTGTTTTCCTTTGCTTGTTTTTCTATCTCTTTTTTTTATAGCTTTGCAATAATTTGTGTATCATGAGGGTTAGGAGGTATAGTGATGAAGCTCATTGAATTTTTACCTTAATTTGCAAACCAAGATGACTTCATACCTCAAGACTTCCAGAAATACATTTTAATTATGTGAGTTGCATGTGGAGCTTTTGCAAAGTGCTTCATTGTTCCACTCTCCACCATTTTAGTCCCAAATTATGAGCATGATCACAAAATAACTCATTCCCCTTTTCTCAGGTTCACTTTCTTTCAGATTAGGTATTCCAACCTACTTAACAAAGGAACACAAAAAATAGACAAGAGGCCATAAATTAGCAATCATAAAACATCACCTAAAAATAAGGGAACAACCCAAAACACAAAACTAAAAACACAAACCAAATCCTAACCTAATGCAAACTAACAAGAAAGCAAAATAAAATAAAAAATTAAGGACAAAGCACAAAAACAACAAAGCTAAACAAAAACATGAAAACCAAAACTATATACAATAATATACACTATGTACAAGGTGATGCAAAAATTTGGACCATCACTTCCTTGGATCCCAAACATGATTAGCACATTTCAAAAGAAATATAACATGATACACATGCCAAGCTTTACAAGAATCCAACGACAGTAAGATTAGGCCACACAATGCAACAATTTTCATCTTGCCTTTCTCACCCCACCAATTTGATCTAGTTCCATTAGCAATCCCATAGTGTTTCAAATTATCAAATTGATAAGACAATAGTTGATTTTCAATTACTTCTTGTCTATTTCTTAACATGTAGATTTCACAATTCAAATCATGATTTAGAATTAGGCTTTCCTTTTTAAATATGAGATCTTGCAAATAGGAGCCTATTTCTAAAATTTTAAAGCCACATCATTTTTCGTGTTTTTAGGCCAATCAAATTTATGTAACAATTTGCAAGCATCTAGGATATCTACAAAATGAGTATCATTATAGGTTTTTATCCTAGATTCCATTATCCATTGTTGATGAACTTGATTCAACAACTTGAGCACATCTACTTCTGTTTCATTCAAAAAAGCATTCTTATTAGAGGTGTGAGTAGAAATCAACTCTAGTTATTCATTAACCTCCAATGGCATTTCATCATTAATAGCATTTGAATCCAATAAATGATTATGCAAACCTTTACCTAGAATTTGGATGGTGGAACACAAAAGGTGAGATTTTACCTTTGATGCATTTCCATTTACCAATACTTGGAGAGGATTTGTAACTTATTTTTTCTCATGATCTTAATCATCATCATCATGTAGCATTTCTTCTTTGTCCATAAACTATTTTTCAAAGACACCAAAATTAGGCACCCAATTAAAAATATGCCCATCCTTTTCAAAATATAGGTCTTGTTTATCTAGGGATGTGTCAAATGGAACATCTCCCTAATAAACCACTTGAGTTGTTTTGAATAAAGGAATATTTTCATTTGGATCATCAATGACATTAAACCCAAATAATTGAGGTTCTATAATTTCCTCTATCTAAGGCAACATAGGTGTTATAGGATCCTTAGGTGAAACAATGCTTTCCATTTCTTGCATCTCAAATGGAAACCAAGTGAGTGAGTATCCTCTTTCATCCACAACAAACGGATCATAGGAAACATTTATCATTTCTTTTCCCTTTTGGCAAGGTTTTCAATAAAATCATCTTCAAAATAATTGAGTCTTGGAACCTTCTCTATTTCTACAAATGGCTTATCATCTTCTGATTGTACAAGAATTACCAAATATTTATGCGAGATAGAGTTTTCAACATACTGCCTATCAAGTAAAATAGAAATTTTATTAGTAGGAGCATGAGAACATAATGATTCTTCATATCTTTTCCTACAATTATAATAATGGTCATCTAAACCCATGGGATGAAACTCTATTGCATCCTTGTAATTTTCAAGCTCTTCAATAAATTCTTCTTCAAATTCTTCCTGGTCATTATCTCAAGGATGTTGAAGGCTTTGATCATCAATTTTAATCATCTTGTCCAAATTTATGGAAGGTTCTTATTTGTCATGTGTTTTAAAATTAGGCCACTCTAGGACCCCTCCATTGTCTAAAAGAGTATCACTTTTAGTATCTTCAATATTTGTCTCATGAGGATGATTTGGAACATCATCAAGATACGCATCTTGAGGTATTTATTCCTATAATTGAGCACTGTTTCCTTTAAGTTGTAGAACTAGCATTTACAACTTGTCCTACATATCAGGTGAAGCGAGTACTTCATTAGAAAGAGCGGTAAAGTTCTCCCATCTATTCCATAAACAATGATCATATTCTAAAATTGGGGTGTGATGTTCAACCACTTCTTCACATTTTTTAAATTCAACCATAGGTTGCTTTTCAAACTTACCTTTATCCACCTTTGAGGGTTCAATAAGTTCTAAGAGTGGATCATTTGGTTTTCTATGATTATCCCAATCCTCACTTGTAAATAGGGACTCTAAGCCTTCTAGCTTGTCACAAATTGACTCATGTTGACTTTCTTGATCATCATAATAATTGTCCTCTAAAAAAAATGATGAGATTCTATCCTACCTTCTGTCCAATCTTCAGATTCATCTCTTGACTCCTCAAATTTACTTTCACCATCTTTGGTGAGTCAAGGGTTTCTTCAATAAGATCAATTCTTGTATTTTGCTTTCTAAGATTGTCCCAACTCTCCTTTGTGAATATTGACTCCAAGTCTCTTATTTATAGCTTGTCATAACTTGAATCACATTGGCTTTCTTGATCATTACAATGGTTTCCTTCCAAAGATAGGTGATGGAATTCCATTGTGTCTTATAATGGATCCTTAGATTCATCTATCGATTCCACCTCAAGTTCACTTTTAACCTCTTTTTATGGCTCAAGAGTTTCTACAAGAGGATCAGTTTTTGCATTGAGCTTCCAATAATTTTTCCAATATTTCGTTGTGAATAAACATGAACCACTCCCTACATCTTGATGGGTTTGTTTACCATAATACTCATTAATTGTGTAGACACCAAAACGACACCAATCTGATTATGTGACAACAAGCACTGATCGCATTAACACACACAGCCCCCAGGGTAGCCCCCAGAGGTTAAATAGTGGTTCTAACCACTCACATAGCAATTTTACAAGTCAAGGATCAATTTGGCATCTTTTAGACACTCAGCTACTTATTCGTCCCACCCAGGGATGAGTGCAAATTTGTACTCATCCTACCCAGGGACGAGTGTGTATTGATACTCGTCTCACCCAGAGACGATTACCAGCGCTCGCTTCGGGGTGGGACGAATGCCAGGTTTGACCGATAAAAAGTCAGATCTCGACACATGACAACTCATAATTGCCACTTAGCTTTTCTTGCATGGCATAGGAGTGCGAGTGAGTTCTTTTGACAACTCATATCTGCCAATTGAATTTCCCTTCACTGCATGGGAATGAGAGTGAGTTTTTTAAGACAACTCAGATTTGCCACTTAGCTATCCCTTCATTGCATGGGAGTGCGAGTGAGTTTTTCTAAACATACAAAGACATGCACAAAGGCAGTTAAGAAGCCCTTGATCAAGAAGAAGTCTTCTCTTCACACAAAAAGCATTCATGCAAAGAAACACTTTTGCATGTTAATTCAAAGAGACCCCTTGGGTCTATAAAATGGTGAGCTTCCTCACCCAAAAGATATACAGAGAAGGAGCATTTTGAGCGACGAAGTGATACTAAGTCACTTACTTGCGATTTGTGCTTTTAACATCCATAATATCTTAATCGAAAGAGAGGTTATTGGGTGACTTTTGAAGGCACGAATCAAGAACCGACACCGATTTTTCTGACCACAATATTCTACCAATTTGCCGACAACACATCACATCAGGTTTCGGACCCATCCTAAGCGGA
The DNA here is from genome assembly GCA_028583015.1 of Wollemia nobilis. Lineage (NCBI taxonomy): Eukaryota > Viridiplantae > Streptophyta > Pinopsida > Araucariales > Araucariaceae > Wollemia > Wollemia nobilis. The sequence goes on along the minus strand of JAQPPZ010017058.1, from coordinate 32,805,966 downwards.
TTGGTGTCGAAGCAAAGTTTCACCTGCAGGTGGTTTGCCTTCGGGCACCCCCCGCTTTATTGCTTTTGGTGACTATTTCTTTTGTAGTATTTAGCTAGTTTCATGTTTATGCTTTTGTCAAGTTTTCAGTTTATTTAGATTCATTTTAACCATCGTTCGATTTATCTTTTATTTTTCATACACAGGTGCTACTGATTCTTTGTTTGTTTCTTTGAACGCAGATTTGCAGCATTGGAGGAGCAATGAGGAATCTACCTTTATCAACGCAAGCGACGACAACATTTTGGTTCGCCCATCTTATATGTGGGCACGCGAAAGAAGGAATTCTGAAACAAGTTGTAAAAGACCAACATTTAACGCTCCTATCCCCTTAAAAAGGAAGGAGACGCATTGTAACACGAATTTGTAAAGCATATCAATAAAAGGGATGTTCTTTTTATATTGCTTTGATATCTTGTGTTCATGTTCTTTCTTTTTATGCATTTTTCAATAACATAGGGTTTAAGCGTTATTTTAGTTTCGTTTACATTGCATTTTTAGTTTATCCTTTTTGTTTTCGAAATCTCGTGTTTTCAATGGCGATCTTGGGTTATTATTGGCCATCTTTAGAGCGATATTGTTGCGCATATGTGAAGAAGTGCGTAAAGTGTCAGCACCATGCTAATTTGACACACGTACCTTCTCAGGCCTTGCAGTCGATCCAATCGGTTTGGCATTTTTTGTAGTGGGGCTTTGATCTAATTGGAAAGATCTCCCCTACGTCGTATGGTCATCACACGTTTATTTTAATGGCCACAGAGTACTTTACCAAATGGGTGGAAGCAATTCTGCTGACCACTATGACTGGAGCCTGCATTGCAGAGTTTATTTTGCATAACATCATATGTCGTTTTGGTATTCCATCCAAAATCTTATCAGATAATGGGACACCATTCAAGAATAAAGATGTGCATGCTTTGACCACAAAGTACAAGATTCAGCATAGCTTTTCAACACCCTATTATCCACAGGCAAATGGACAAGCAGAGGCATCAAACAAAATGCTAGTCGCCATTCTCAAAAAGACAGTTGCAGACAATCATAAAGACTGGCACATTCGGATCCCGCTTGCCCTATGGGCTTATCGCACCAGCATTCGAATGCCCACTGGGGCAACTCCATTTTTGTTGGTGTATGGCTCCGAGGCAGTCATGCCTTTTGAGTTGGAAATTCCTTCCTTGTGCATTTCAATGCAAGATTTCATCGATGATGACACTGCGCGACAGGCCCGATTAGATCAACTGATGTTGCTCGACGAACGACGCGTTAATTCTCTCGAGCATTTGCGTATCTATCAAGAGTGACTTAAGAAAGCATACAACATGAAAGTCCACCTTAGGAAATTTTAGGTTGGTGACTTGGTCTTAAAAGAGAACCAACAAGAATTCTAATTTGTCGTCCCATCTACGGGACAAGTTTACGGCAAACTGGTTAGGTCCTTACATCATTGACAGTAAAATAGGACCTGGAACATACCGGCTTGCCTCTCTTGAAGGAATCAAGGAAACAGAACCCTTGAACATCATTCATTTGAGGCCATTCCACATCTAGAGAGCCATAGTTCAACACAAAAAGCTCCAAGGATTACCGCAATCGCTTGGTCAACCCAAAAAGCTCCAAGGATTACCGCAATCGCTTGGTCAACCCAAAAAGCTCCAAGGATTACCGTAATCGCTTGGTCAACCCAAAAAGCTCCAAGGATTACCGCAATCGCTTGGTCAACCCAAAAAGCTCCAAGGATTACCGCAATCGCTTGGTCAACCCAAAAAGCTCCAAGGATTACCACAATCGCTTGGTCAACCCAAAAGCTCCAAGGATTACCGCAATCGCTTGGTCAACCCAAAAGCTCCAAGGATTATCGCTATCGCTTGGTCAACCCAAAAGCTCCAAGGATTACCGCAATCGCTTGGTCAACCCAAAAGCTCCAAGGAGTTTCATAATCACTTGGTCATCCCTAAATGCCCCAAAGGTATCTATAAACCCTTTGGTCAACACCAAAAGCTCCAAGCGTTACCATAACTGCTTGGTCAACATAAATATTCAAAAATCAACAAAAACAACACAAAAATCAAAATCACAAAAATAATTGCATTTCAATTCCATGCATACTCATAAAAAAAATCAAAATCACAAAAATAATTGCATTTCAATTCCATGCATACTCATAAAAAAATCAAAATCACAAAAACAATTGCATTTCAATTCCATGCATAAAAAAAAATAAATAAATAAAAAATAAAAAAAACAATTGCATTTTAATTCCATGCATTCTCATAAAAATCAAAATCACAAAAACAATTGCATTCCAATTCCATACATTCTCATAAAAATCAAAATACAAAAATATAGGTTGCATTAAGCATCCATACATTGCATACTTCGATAGGTCATACAAGTCAAAAGCACCATAGGCTGTCATTACTTGGCAATTCCATCATTTCCACATCAACTCCATTTTCATAAACGCATACATCCAGCATATCACCATTTTATTTTAGCATAGTCAGTTGTCTCCTAATGTATATAGGGTTTTCGTCATTCAGATGTCTTTAATTTTCTAGCCAAAACCATACACAGTTAAGCAGATTTTACACGGGAAAGTTTTACTTGGATCACACCTTGTTACGTAGCATCCCAACACCAATTAATACACATAATAATTCCTAAGGTGTGTGAACGAAAGATGAAACCTGCATAGTAATTCAGGTTACCATAAGCGAAACGGCTATCTTGCTTATCCCCCTGTGCAAATGACCCTAGGAATGCTGAGAGTTGGAAAAAGGACAAGCATCCTCCCTACCCAATTCCCCATGAATCCCAAGTTCTCAAAAGTTGCAAAAACATCAATAATTTGTAAAACGTCAAAACACAACAATTTGACATCCTACAGTGCACACATCAAAAGGCACAAACAATAGTGATTCTCGTAACTCCATATTCAAATCCCTTGCTCAAAAAAAAAAAAAAACAAACATAAAACAAAAATAAACAGTGATTTTATCACTACAAAAGAGCAAGTATCCCAATACAATTGAAGAAAATAAGGGAGTTGAACTTGAATCCCTGAAACTCTCAGCATTTCGACAGGTCATGAGGCAAGCTTCAGTATCGGTTTGGTTGATAGCCTATCGGTCACCGGCGTCAAACCTCCCGCATGACGATATATCTGTCACATTCACTTGTGTACAGATCAATGTTTGCATGTGGATGAGCTAGCTTATGGTATCCTAGATAACATCGCAAACAAATCTGACTAAATACAATAAAGGAGTTAGTGGATCTAATTAGGTGATCCTCAGTATAGGTTCGGTTGAAAGCCCATCTGGCACTGGCGGTATCCTGATGAATAACACATAAACGAACTCAATTGCACACACAAGGATGTGAAATAACTTGGTTAAATTCAAGTCGGATTTAGACCTTGTTCAAAAGTCTTGCGAGATAAATGTATAGTCTTGGCTAGTTAGTTAAAATATCTGCATCTCAGAAAAGCAAAACTACATTTTCAAACAACCGGTACATTCCATTTCGTACGTCACCATCAAAAAATAGACAAAATACAAAAACAAAGTTTTCACATGCACACACATTCCACAATGTTATCCCATTACTATAGCAAGTCCATCCAATCTTGTACAGTCTATGGTGCATCAACAAATCATCAATAATTCATTTCATTCATTCCATATGCATACATCATACAAATTAGAACCATCGCATTCATAATTGCATATGCAAACATCAATATAAAAACATGCACATAAAAATAAATCATGAAAAAATGTACAAACACCAAAAAGAGTCATCTGTATATATATATCATAACAAAATTGCTCGCAGGCTACAGTGCACCGGTCCTCGGACCTCGCTCCCACAATCCAAAAACTCAAAAACCCCCAACCTAGGGCATCGGCCACCATGATCACGCAGGATCGGTGCGACGAGAACTACCCCTTGCAGTATCGGTCCTCTGGGACCTCTCAGGGCGACTGCTCGCCCCTGCATCACGTCCACTCGCACCTCCTTCATCTCGTCGCCTGTGACGAGATGATGCCGACTACTCTGCCCCGCTGTCTCTCGTCTGATACGACAAGCCATTGGTCGAAGGCTCTGGTATTCACCCACCAAGGCGGATAATCTCGCCCTCCATCTCTAGCCGATGCTGCCCCCAATCTGCCTCCCGTAGCCTCCACTCTACCTCTCACCTACGGTAGTACGTGATTGCATCATCGCGCTGTGCTACCTGCACCTGCAAGAGATCCCTCTCCTATGCAGCATCCATATCATCCGCCTGCTGGCGAGACGTAGCCCCTGCGCTCTCTCGCTCTGCAAACTGTGTTCGTAGAATATCCCTCTCCTGCGTCATCTCCCCAAGCTCTCTATCTCACCTTTGTAGTAACCCCGTTAACTGCGCCACCTTCACACGTAATCCTGCCTCTGTATCTCCCGGCATGGCCGGCTACCTCGACCCCTCTGGAGCATCAGCCTGCTTCGAAGCATCCTGCATCTCTGGTGGCTCCTCATCCCCAAATTCCTCTCCTACATCTGCCACCTCCACCATATCCACATCAGCAGGAGCTCCCCAACCCTCTCCTGGTGCCTCTGCACCCTCTCTGCATCCGCTGCCTCATCCCCTCCCAATGGCCCCTCACCTTGCCACTGTCGAAGCGTCCACCACTCCTGGTACTCGGCAGTCACTCCGACGTCATCCACGTCTGGAATGTCCAGTACTGTATCAGACTCCTCCCCCAATGGCTCGAGGATTGATGCAACTAAGGTCCTCTCATCGCTTTGACGTTGATAGACTATGGGTTCCCCAGGCAACCCCTGGCGTACCCCAAACTGTCGTGTCACTCAAAGATAGTGAAAGTACTCTTGCTTCATCCTGTGTCGTCCAATCACCCATCTCCCCCTCCAGACTCGCTGAAGCCACTCATCAGCCTCTGGCCATGCGAGAAAATCTCGATATGGCCTCCATACCACATCTCCTGGAGTCAATCGTGTCAATGCATCTCTATAATGGTCCACGTCTCCTGCAAACCGCTGACTCTACCCCCACTCCTCCGATCGATACCATAAAGCACCATAACCAATATCCCTGTCCACCATATCTGCCTTTGTAGTCTAGGGTAGCCCTCGTGGTCGCTCTATGGCTATATGTTGCCAGGCCCAGCACTGCAACAAGTAATTGCAGCCAATCCCCTTCCGCCTTCGACAGCGAACCTCATATAACTCATCATACAATTGAGCCAAAAGTTTTTGGCCCCATATCATAATCACCGGCTCTGTCACCGGACAATCCACTAACTGCCACACCACCTCCAATAGGTTCCATGGGAACCTTGCTCCTGACGAGTCTGGCAGGAGCATGTTGGAAATGAGGCTCATGAGTAGTGCATGCCTCACTCCCAACACTCCCCTCGCGTACCACCATCGTACCAGAATCCCCCCAATCTGACAATCTAGCTTCGCCCTCTCCAACGAGCTCATCCCATCCCCATCCCCCCCGTGTCCAAAATATCGAGTCAATACAGCCATCCTCTGGCCTCGTGGCATCGTCCGGATGGGAACCCCGTCTATCAGAATCCGGAGAATCCGATACACGTCCTCTAAGGTGACTGTCATCTCCCATGTTGGAAGATGGAAGGTGTTCATCCGAACATCCCATAGGCCGATCAAAGCTGTAAGGTACGCCCGATCTGCAACAACTACATCCAACTAAGCCACATGCTTGAGCCCTAGGGCATCAAGCCACTCCCAGTCCTCTGCACTCAACGCCTCGCGGGCATTAGAAAAAACAGTCGGTACCCGATGTCGACTCTTCACTACCTGCACATCCTAGAAAATAACACACATCAAAAACATGCATCAAATTACCATCACATGTACAAAAATGCATAGCTGTACAGTAACATCTTTCATTCACATGTAAATCTATTAAAAAAAAAAAAAACAACAAAAATTTGACATGGTTTACCTAAGTTTACCATTTCAAAACAAAAAAATTCATCAAGTTTTCATCTTACATTTCATCAAAAACAACAAAAATTTGACATGGTTTACCTACGGTTTTACCTAAGTTTACCATTTCAAAACAAAAAATTCATCACGTTTTCATCTTACATTTCATCACAAATAACAAAAAAAAAAAAAAATCGACATGGTTTACCTACGGTTTCGACCTAAGTTTACCATTTCAAAAAAAAAATTCATCCATTTTTCATTTTTTAATTTCATCAAAAATGACAAAAAATTGACATGGTTTACCTATGGTTTCGACCTAAGTTTACCATTTCAATAAAAAAATTCATCCATTTTTCATTTTTTTTAATTTCATCAAAAAAAGACAAAAATTTGACATGGTTTACCTATGGTTTACCTAAGTTTACCATTTCAAACAAAAAAATTCATCCATTTTTCATTTTTTAATTTCATCAAAAACGACAAAAATTTGACATGGTTTACCTATGGTTTACCTAAGTTTACCATTTCAAACAAAAAAATTCATCCATTTTTCATTTTTTAATTCCATAAAAATAACAAAATAAAAATGGGCATGGTTTACCTACGGTTTCGACCTAAGTTTTACCATTCACATAGAAAAACATTTTTTTAACCATGGTTACCCTAAGATGTTACTCTAAGTTTCATTTTGGGTTTATCCTACGGTTTTCCATCTAAGTTTCCATCGGTTTGCATCCACGTTTCATTTGGTTTCATGGTCTTTAATTCATTCACCTTTTAATTTAATTAATTAGGGTTCCATGTCTTAAACAAAAGAAAAACACAATAAAAACACATTTGCATTTTTCAAATTCAAACTCAAGGAGATAGTGCACTTACTGGTCTCGCCTCGGCTTCGCTGCTTAACGACCCGGTCTGTGCACTCATGGTGGTTGGAAAATCTGGCAGCGCTTCGCGTCAGAAAATCTACCTCCTCCTCCCCAGAGCTCCAAATCGCAATCGATGAACAGTGCAAATGAGCCAAAATCGTCATTTTTGCATATTTATACTTTTTGCTTGTTGGTAATCGTCCCTGCCTGGGACGAGCGCTTTTCCCTCGACGGTGCGCTCGTCCCTGCCTAGGACAAGCGCTTTTCCCTCGACGGCATGCTCATCCCACCCCAAGACGAGTACCATCATGGCGCGCTCGTCTCACCCCAGGACGAGTACCATCATAGCACTCGTCCCCCCGGACGAATAAAAAAAAAAAATTTGACAAATGCCAACAAAACCACTAAAAAATTTCCGGACAAAAGTGCTCTTGCACTTAACCTCTTGGCATAAGAAAATTGATGTCGGGGTCTTCCTTGTCGCTATCCTACTCCCTAAGAAGGCTACCATAGCCGGACCGCTCCACGGGAAGACGGATTTTTGCCAATGTTAACCCCCAATGGCATCCCCAAATGGGTTCCCACCCACCAAAAATAGGTCAAAACAATCGAGAAACTGCTCGAGCATGCACTGGCTAACATCTGAAGGCACCCTCACTTAACTCATCTTGGGTCAAGCGACTCGTCACTTTTCTCACGTCGGTCATTCCCTCATCGATTCATCGCTTGAGGGGGTAGTCACACTTAGTTGCCAATCAACACCAATATACCCAGTCGTGGAAATGACACGCATTCAAAGGATCATTGCAAAAGACAATCGCACCCCTGCTTGGGGCAGCAAACAAGCAATTATCACAAACTGATCATATACTTGGCATTCGTGAATCATGAACTCAAGGTTCCCATAGACAAAAGGTTGCGCCCTTTGCCTCTTCATGACTGATCAATTTCTAAGTTCAAGCAATACCTCACCGAACCAGGTTAATGCTTGATTTAAGTTCCTTAGCTCATCAGAAGCAAGGATTCAAGAATGCATGCCCTTTCCATACTTGGGGCATCAAGAGTTGGTTAGGTTACTGAGAAACCCTAATCATTAGTGCTTTGGTTATCTATTTTTGCTCAGCACTGCACCATGTGTAGTGCTTTCCAAAAAGGGGCATCTGTAGACACCAAAACGGCACCAATCCGATTATGTGACAACAAGCACTGATCGCATTAACACACACAGCCCCCAGGGCAGCCCCCAGAGGTTAAACAGTGGTTCTAACCACTCACACAACAGTTTTACAAGTCAGGGATCAATTTAGCATCTTTTAGACACTCAGCTACTTATTCGTCCCACCCAGGGACGAGTGCAAATTTGTACTCGTCCTACCCAGGGATGAGTGTGTATTGATACTCGTATCACCCAGAGACGATTACTAGCGCTCGCTTCAGGGTGGGACGAACGCCAGGTTTGATCGGTAAAAAGTTAGATCTCGGCACATGACAACTCAGAACTGCCACTTAGCTTTTCTTACATGGCATAGGAGTGCGAGTGAGTTCTTTTGATAACTCATATCTGCCAATTGACTTTCCCTTCACTGCATGGGAATGAGAGTGAGCTTTTTAAGACAACTCAGATTTGCCACTTAGCTATCCCTTCATTGCATGGGAGTGCGAGTGAGTTTTTCTAAACATACAAAGACATGCACAGAGGCAGTTAAGAAGCCCTTGATCAAGAAGAAGTCTTCTCTTCACACAAAAAGCATTCATGCAAAGAAACACTTTTGCATGTTAATTCAAAGAGACCCCTTGGGTCTATAAAATGGTGAGCTTCCTCACCCAAAAGATATACAGAGAAGGAGCATTTTGAGCGACGAAGTGCTACTAATTCACTTACTTGCGATTTGTGCTTTTAACATCCATAATATCTTAATCGAAAGAGAGGTTATTGGGTGACTTTTGAAGGCACGAATCAAGAACCAACACCAATTTTTTTGACCACAATATTCTACCAATTTGCCGACAACACATCACATCAGGTTTCGGACCCATCCTAAGCGGATTGGTGTCGAAGCAAAGTTTCACCCACGGGTGGTTTGCCTTCGGGCACCCCCCGCTTTATTGCTTTTGGTGACTATTTCTTTTGTAGTATTTAGCTAGTTTCATGTTTATGCTTTTGTCAAGTTTTTAGTTTATTTAGATTCATTTTAACCATCATTCGATTTATCTTTTATTTTTCATACACAGGTGCTACTGATTCTTTGTTTCTTTGAACGCATATTTGCAGCATTGGAGGAGTAGCGAGGAATCTACATTTATCAACGCAAGCGGTGACAACGTTTTGGTTCGCCCATCTTATATGTGGGCATGCGAAAGAAGGAATTCTGAAACAAGTTGTAAAAGACCAACATTTAACTCTCCTATCCCCTTAAAAAGGAAGGAGACGCATTGTAACACGAATTTGTAAAGCATATCAATAAAAGGGCCGTTCTTTTTATATTGCTTTGATATCTTGTGTTCATGTTCTTTCTTTTTACGCATTTTTCAATAACATAGGGTTTAAGCGTTATTTTAGTTTCGTTTACATTGCATTTTTAGTTTATCCTTTTTGTTTCCGGAATCTCGTGTTTTCAAATTGACATTGGCTTAGATACTTGCACCTCATCTTGGATGAAATTTAAGGTGGTTGTAATATTTGGACATTCAACTTTATCCCATTTATTTCTCACATTAGGCCTTATTTTATTCAGGGGTGCTATATTGGATGTTTAGTGTTGGTTGAAATCCATAGCTCTTGAAAAATAGTTCATCACGGGAGAAGGTTGTGTCTCAACCTGAATCATGGGTGGTATATGATTTTGAGCCTTAATATTAAGTAATGATAATCTACCCACATCAATATTTCTCAAAGTCCACCATTGTTATACCATAATTGCCTCCTTGTAGATCTTAGGCAAGGATGAATCTTCAAGAAGTTTTCTTAGAAATTTGGATATTGAGGGGTCTAAGACTTCCATGTAAATTTGAAAGGCTCTCTCTTCTGGAATGATGTAATGGGGAACCACTTCGATAAAAAACTTCTGGAACCTATCATTTAATGACTCATGGATTCATTAGGTTCCTTACAGATAGAGATAAATTAATTTAGTATCATAACTGGATCAACTAGTTTTCCAAAATGGCTAATAAACATTGCTTTTAGTTGAGCCCAAGAAGTTATGGAACTTACAAGTAGGTATAGGTACCACTCAAATGCAACCTCATCCAATGTGTATGAAAATAATCTACAAGGAACATCTCCATGCCATATTTGCAAATGAATTAAAATGTCCTTGTATCTTTGAATATGTTCCTCAGTCGAGGCCACATCATGCTTAAATATGAGTAAACAATTTTCTACACCTTCAAGAATTTGATAAGTAGGCATGTTTAACTAGTTATAATAGTCATCTATCCAAGATGCAATTCCTACCCTAGTTGGAATAACCACTACCATTAGTGAACCTTAAAGAACACAACTTTAATACCAATTTTGTTAGTCAAATAAATATATCTTACAAAGAAGCATGAAATGACTAACAAATATCAAATTTCTAACATATAAATCATCGTGTTAGCATCACCCAAAATATATACATAAATTAAACCATGACATCAAAGAACATCCTCCAATTTGAAAAAAGGTTAGCCTTCATACATCATCAATTAGAGAACGTTAGGATCAATGAAAGTGATAAATAAGTAAAAAAAACTTCGTTAGTCAAGAACGATATATTTAAATAAATATTTCAAGTAAACATGAACAATTTAGCATCTAAATAACAATAAAGTAAACCAATTCAGGCCTTCCTTCTAGTGCCAATTCCGTTGAGTGAAAAGTTTACCCAATTGCAAAATCACCATCATTGTCAGAAATTTTTGGAACAAAATCCTCTCTTGAAAAGAAATAGAAATTTCTCCAAGGTTCCTTTTACTTTATTTATTTATTTTTTTTAAGTGAAAACCCCTTGCGAGGCCGCCTTGGTCTGAGAGACCACAAACAGGGGGTTATACACCGTCAAAGTCACTCGGGAGTCGCACCCGACCCTGCCCGCACCAACATTATCAATTGGATTTTGGATACCCAATTCAGCTTTTTGGTAGGGTGGAGATTTGAACCTGGGACCTCTCTTGGAGGATTTCTCTCTCCTCTCCAACTCACCTACAACACCTGGGTTCCAAGGTTTCTTTTACTTAATGTGTGCTTGTAATCTTGTGAATATGTATCAAATAAGTGCTAGGAATACCTTAGTGATTTGCAAGTAACTGTTAACAAGGGGTTTGTGTTGGTATTATTTTATTGCTATACTAGTGATTTTTCATGAAACTTAAAGGAAAAGAAAATGTGATTGGCCCTCATATGACCATGATGTAAAGCCTTAGTTCATTTTATCTTGAAGTATTTTAGGTAGATTTTATCTTCTTTTGATTAAGCAGATTTTAGACAAGTTTTATCTTGCATTATTAAACCCTACTTTGAGCATAAAAGAGAAGACTAAAATCTATCTTTTGAAATGCAAAGTTTTAATGATGATTGGATTCATTTAATGTTGCTTTGAATATGAAAGTAAAAATAGCCTTTGATATAATAAATAAATTACCCCTCTTTGATGAAATTAATTTTCATAAAGAGACGTCAATTTATTGCTCTAAAAACGATGGCATTTGAAATGCCATATAAATCACTCCCCTTTAATGAGATTGTGATTTTCATAAAGGAAAGTTGATTTATTGCTTGCAAAATAAACATGCAAAGCTTGAAATTTGATTTATCTTCGAAATGCAAAATTATGTAAAAGTTGAAATTATAAAATGTGTGTAAAAATAACTTTGAATAATTTTTATAATTTCAAAATGGCTTAAAACTGAAATCGAACAAATTTTTTTGGAAATTAATTTTAAAGCTTATTCTAGAGACCTGTGCAACTATTTTTGGAATTTAATTTAATTTTTTTTAATTTTAACTACTGAAGTTTTAAAAAAACTGCAAAAAGGGAAGGGTTAGAAAAAAAGAAATAAAATAAATAGAATGAATTGTTGCAACCTAGAAGTTTCCCATAGACCATGTAAGCATTAGTATTATGCACAAAATCAACATTAGTGTGACCCGAATTCATGCAATCAAATATCTAATGTGGTGCAAGATTCTAAGGAAATGGTGCAATATATCAAAAATGACACACAAGTAAACCATTAACATGCATAAACTTGATGTATCTCCAATATATTGTAGAAAAATATCTTCAACATCAAAAATAAGTGCAGAAAACCATACCCTAAATTGGCATCATGTGGTGAACTCCAATCCAACGGTGTAGCTTTCCAAAAAAATTCTAGCCATGGCCTCCAAAAAGATCCAACCTTTGGTTCTTTGTTTCACCCTATATTTCAAACTTCCAATTTGCCCTTTCGTTTCTCCTTCTCATCGTTTCATTTCTCTTTTGTATTTTTGTTTGTTTGTTCTTCGTTTAGTTTCTAACTGAAACAAGTCATCATTTCCAAGATGCTTGTGGTAACGCCTCTTTCGTTATATCATGCCTATAACAATAATTACATGATACTTGTTATATTCAAACTTACCGCCATGTATTTATTACTTTCCAACCAAAACAAATGTTGCCATAATGCACATGGCATTATCTGCATTGTCAGGCATCTATCTTTGGATCGTGGTCCATACATGATATACTTTGACAGACATGGAGATACCTAAACTTAATAATACTACCCTAATTTCATGAACAAATGTGTTATTACCATTGACCTTATGTATCTTGATACAAAGACATCGTTCTACTTTCCTTTGCGTTGTCGTTGAATGTTCGACACTGTGTAGACGTATGTAATTTCCTGAGAGAATAGGATTCGAGGTATCTATTGGTGCTACTTGCCATCCTGATCTGTGAAACCATCGCATCCAGAATTTACCACCTTCACCTATTATCCATCGAGTTTGCATTCCCCATATTACAGTCCCAGTCTGCATGTCAAGTTATTTGTTAGGTTCTTCTGTTATGGCACTTGTTTTCCCGTATCTTGATATCCATGTCAAGTCCTTCTCCATTCGCATCGTGGGTCTCGGTCATACCGTCTTCCTGGTGTTAAAACTATTTCAATTTCAATCAAAATAATTTCACACTACACCTTGTCATTTCTCTTGTCTTCATAAGAATTGATTCCACACTCTTCCAATGGTTTGATTGCTACTGCGACTCCCTCCTATTCTAAATTCCACGTTGTGTGCTCGGTGTTATGGTTGACATGATCTTTTCTGAAACCGGCATCACCTGTCCAATGAAACTTATGTTTGTAACATGAATAACTACCCTTCATTCTACATCCTACCTTGCTACAGTGTGCTCTCCTACAATGATTTCATGTATGCTATGATGTCCCCTCGTTCATCGATTCTGGTCAAATTTCCTTCATGCTAGGTGAGGTCTCAAACCCATCTATGGTACATTGAACATCGGTATGTAATATTGAAATCTATAATACATCAATTTCTTCAGCCATCTGTAGGCAAATACCACCATTTTCTTTCCCATACACTCTTCCTATTGGATGCGATAATTGAAATACACTTGTAAAAAAAATGTGACAAAAATACGGTATCCCTAACCCTACACTATTACTTGCCATTGTGAGTTTTCGTCCATGCTAGGTAGCTGTTGTTGTCACTATTCTGATGTGTAGCTAATATTCAAACTATTAGAACTCGTCTCTAACATCCTAAAAAAAATTTGCTACGTTTATCGACATTGCTAAAGCCTCTCATCGTGCACAATATGCAGTATCACCACCTAGCCTCATTGCCTAATACAATTTCACTGCCTTCGTTTGAAATCACATCCCTACCATAATTTTTTATCGCCATCATGATCAGCATCCTCATAGTTTAGGTCTGTAGGCCGCCTTCATCAAAAATATCCTCTGATACGAAGTTCTTCACTTGGTTCATCCATCATCCAGTAGGTGTGTCATCATCCACGTAAATACCCATCTAATTTCCACATCAAGAATTCGGTTGCCACATCATTAGGCGGGTCCAGTTTGGGTTATCACCCGGTCCTCTTTAGTCAACCACTAGCTATTCATATCCAGTGTACATCTGTTTGCCACCACAGAGCGTCCACATCAATGCCTTCACCAAGTTGTCAGGACTGACTATCATACTCAAAAACATGGTCCCTTCTCGTTTATCGAACCATCATGTAAGTCATGTCTTCTAAGTTGGGTCTGAGCTAGTCAATACATACCACTATCTAGTTTGTCAACACGTCAATCTAGGTCATTATCTATCGTGTGTATGTCTAGGTATAAGTGTCGATGGCCACGTTTGGAAGTCCCTGTCAATACTACAATCCTTATGCGCATGTGGCCACCACATTACCAATTGCCTTTACGTCCTGAAGCATAAACATAACAAAAAAATTATTATCAAAGAGACTTTACTTAAATTTGCCATATAAACAACCACAATATATAAGTAAAATCAAACCTAAGTTAAAACGTATTTAAAATGAAGAAGTTCTCACTAAATAAAACAAACCGAACAATCAAACTTAATAAATGTCAAACCTAAAATTAAATTAAAATTCTATTATATATATCTTTTTTTTTTTTTTTTTTTTTTTTATATTTTTATTTTGGCTTTATTAAAAAATGTGAATCGATTAACTTTAAAATCTATTAATCATTGAAATGCAAAATGAAAGTAAAACTTTCAAAGTTAACTTCAAAAATCAAATGACTATAAAATATGGAGGCAACTAGCCAACACCCAAGAACCTTAAAACCTACATGAAACCACGAAAATTACAAGATAAACTTACATGGAGAAACCTATCAGCACTCAAAGAACACAAAAATCTCAAAATAACAAATTTCAAAAGGTGGGTCTCCAATTGTGGGGTAAGTTGTGCAATAAACACAACACTACCATGAACAAAACCACCTTGAAAAGGAGAAGTCAAGATGGGAATAAGCCTTTTCAACCTATTAGCAAGTGTTTTAGTAAGCAACTTATATAGGGTATTGCATAAGCTGATACGTCTAAAATCCCTTAGAGAAGAGGCACAAGATGTAGATAATTTTTAATATTATATACTTTGATTTATTTTTAAAATACTATATTTTTGATGTTGTGGTATGGGTTGCCATATATTAGAGACTAGATTAGAATAATGAGTTAATTAAAATTGTGTTTGAGCTGAAGTTTTATGATATTCTCATAATGAAGATGATGCTTTGAAAAAGGATATGACATAATATGAAGATAAAGCCTTACTTGAAAGAGGGGATCAAAAACACAATATTACTAACCACTTGAATGAGACTCCACAAGGGGAATACTTCCTTATCATAAGGCCACATACTACCTTTGAATCCATTGAAATATGTCCTTTAGGCTATTCAAAATATGATAAATAGTATAGTGGATTATCTTTTGGTAGGTCAATACGTGGTTGAATAGGAGTAGGAAAGAACACAATTTTCTAGTTGAATAGTCTCATCATGGAGCATCTCTCAAGTTTCAAAGTAGAGACCAAGTCAAGGTATATTTTAAAAAATATTACCACATAAATTCTCAAGAATGAGATGTAAAAGTCTTCAAGGAGTGGATAGTTGTAATATAATGATTCTTCAAATTTGATAGCTTATTAGTTAGGAAAAAAGTAATATTACAATTTTTTAAGTGGTAGGATGGTGGTATAAAAACTAAAAGGTTATGAAACATGAAACATTTGATAGGAACAATTTAAGGATTTTTTGTTATAAGTACATATTCAAGTAGAGGTATACATAAAGGTAAAAAGTTATTAATGGAGAATAAACAAAAAGCTATTGAAATCATGAGTGATATACCTTCCATTTTGGGATAAGTTAATGTAGGTTAAAAGGTTACTTACTAAATTATAAATTTTTATAGCTCATATTGTTAAAAGGAATAGTGTACCAACTTGATAAAAAGGCTGAAATTAGGATTTGGGACTAGATGATGGGCCAAGTGAAAAGTCAAACCACTATGATCAATTTAGATGCTTAATAGGTCTTAAGGGTAATATTTGAATGTTTAAAGTTATAATCAGGCTCCACCAACCTATTAATATAGAAGGAAATTGTCCATTTTAGAATTACTAGCACAAACATTTAGGAATTAAAGATTGTATAACTTAGGATCAATTTCAAGGGGGATTGATTAGAGGAGGAGCTACACAACATGGGCTTCAACATAGACTTTGATATCATCTACATATGCACCTACCTTTTAGTTTATAATATAATAGTAATAGTAGAATAGGTCATATTAGAATACTCACAATATTGAGCCACATCATAGATGTTTTGTATGTTGATGTCAATATTTTACTAGGAATTACTATCAATTAGTATAAAATATGTTCAACATTATGATATTGAATGAGTAAAAATAAGAATAGGAAAATATTAAGATAAAAAAAATTAGAATAGGACATAATTGGAATTACAAGTGAAAATTAAAAAAGAAAACAATATTGTCACATGTAGTTGGAGAGAATGTTAAGATCTAAGAGTCTCTAGATACAACTATAGTACCTTGGCACTACCTTTACAAATTATTTTAATTTTAGAAGGAAAATGCAACAATAGAAGACCAAACTGTAGAAAAAACCCCTAAACCTCAAAATTTGGCTAAATTTTGATAGTGGCCATTTCACTTGCAAAATTTTCTTGATTGGCTTAGAGGAGCATTTTTCTTGCTTAAAGGCACTGATCATATTGAGATAGTGATTTGTTAAACAAATATGAATAGTTTTCTCACTATATTTGATTGAATTACTTGACTAAATTTAGCAGATCACTCAAACATGTGTAGAGGTACAAATCAACATTGATCACAAGGTAAATATTTTGAAAAGTAACTTTTTGGCATGTAGTGGTGTACCAAGTCATTTTTGGAGCCTTATAAGCCTATTAGAGGTACAATTAGAGGTATGTAACATTTGGAGGTACAAAATTTTGCTATATTTTTCCCAAACTTTTACTTTTACTAGGAATAAATATTTTTTATTTTATGTAATTCGAGGGTAAACTTTTGCTATAAATAGGGGCCAAGGTTCCTCATTGTAATCACATTTTTCCTAATAGAATTAAGATCTATAGTCTATGGAATCCACATTATGCTTTGTACTCATGAAGTTATAAGAAATTGGCAAGTTCTTATGCATCCCATCAGTGGCATCACCCTCATGGTTTGCTAAGTGCATGATAGTTGTGGCATGGCCATTCTAGCCCATATTTCCATTCACTTATCAATTTCATATTCAAATTAATGGGTGGACGTTGATGTTATTTGAATTCTCATGCATTTATTGATCACATGCTATCTTTGGTATGGTGCAAAAGCCACATTTACTTTTAATTTATCGCACTCTAAAACTACAAAATAATTTTATTTTCTACATCTTGTTTTTTGCACTTTACTTTTATGGATACTTTTATGCATATTTTCTTTCCACACTTTAATTCCATGCAAAATAGTTAGATTGATATAGATAATTCATATGAGGATAATGGGGATTCAACCTAAATGTGGAGGTCAAGATAAGCCATTAGCAATCCCATCCAACCTTGTTGAAACTTAAATTAAGGGTACAAAACCTAAATTAGAAGTAAGGACAATTCCCTAGATCAACAAATTTTCTAGTACACCCAGTGGGACCAACCTTCATTTTCTATGTCTTTGCATTAAATTTCTTTATTTCCATGCCAAAAATGTATTTGTCAAGGGCAAAGTGATTGGATTGAAATTGAAGAATTTTTTTGCTTAGTAAATATTAGCAAGATATTTGCTCTAAAATTTGGGTGATTCACAAAATTTTGAGCAAACTTGAAAAATTGCCAAAGTCCTAAGAACAAAATAATCTTGTAGTGATTGATTAGATAGAAGAATTTAATTTGACTTTGCCATCGACACCTATAAACTTCATAGTTTTCATCATGTGATAAGTTGATTAATGGTTCGAAATACATCATAGTTATGGTTTGAGATAAACCAAATTAAGATAGAAATATTGGTGGTAAAGATAGATGGTTGCACAAACCCTCATTTAGTTTACAAATATGGGACTAGGAGGATTTTCTTGTATTAGTCACCTAGCTAACTAGCTGTGGGTGAAAATTTTACATCTTTCCACTCACTCTCATTTTTACATGATGATGCTCTTATAAACTAGCCAAATTTTGAAGCTGATCCAAGGCATTGATGGCTGAGGTAGATTTCAAGATCAATGCAGGTGGATAGGAAAGTAGGTTGCCATAAAGTAAGGAGCGGTCCCAAAAACACACCCCCAGTTTAGATGAAAGAACCGAAATTCCAGGAATCTGCCTAAAAGGGATGAAAGAATGGGAAGGAAATACACTAAATATTTATCCCAAACTTTCATCTAAAAATTAAAAAAGAACTTTGGGATGGCAAAGGTAGGATCCCAATTGTTCGTCTAAGGGACGAAAGATCAGGATAATGGTAAACAAAGGGGTGTGCCCAAAATTTTTTCCAAGGCTGAGGTCACCACATGTCATGATGAAAGCTTCGAGGATACCCAGAAGTAAGCATTAATACCCTTAGCTACCTAATCTAGATATATGATGGATGCAAGGAAGATATTTGAATTGCACAGCTTCAAAGGCAACCAACCTTTGATCTTTCTATAGCATGAAGGGGTAAAGTAGAATGAAGTTTAAGGAGCTATTAAAATGATCAAGGGGCCAGATTTCTACAGAAGTATCTAAAATTTCTTCAAACATCTGCCATCCCTCCTGGAACAAAGAGTCAATAGATTTTCAAATTGTTCTAGTAGATTCTCCCGCTTGATGCCATTAATGCTTGAATTTGAATTTATTGTAAAATACTCTATAAATAGTGGAATGTTTACCATTCCAAAGGGTAGCTCTATGGCCTTTACAATTCATATGTAATTCTTATTCACCTTGTAAATAATAGTGCATCATTGTTAGGTCTATCAATATGTCTTCACTTTTATTTTTGCTTGTGTGGATGTTTATTTTTGCGATGGTTGTCTAAGATTGTTCACTTAATTTTCCTATCTAGATTTCATGGATTTGGTTGGATGGTTTTGGAATTTACATCTATCCCTGGGTGTCGAGATTTATTTTTGCTAAAGTTGGTCGGGTGGGAGCACTCTATTTATACTACCTGGATTTCATACACCCTCTCATTGGTTATGGAATTCACCCTTACCCATGGTGCTGATCAATAAGTGAAGATGAGGCGAGTTGATCTGTTAGGTGATCCACTGTTGTTTGCATCAATGACATTGAATGAGTGTGTCTTGATGTGGCCATACCCTATCCTTGTTAGTTTTAGCTACGATCTACCTTTTCTTTCTCTCTCGTTCCCTTTCCCCCATTCCTCCTTTACAACGTAGGTAGTTGGAACTGAAGGAGCCCACCTTCTCTGGAGATCGATTTCCCCTATCTCTCCTAGATCAAGCAATCGTTCAATGCTGGTCAAGGACAGCTGGGCATACCTCCCGCTCATCCAGTGATGGTTTTTGCACCAACAATTTTTGGTAACTCTGTTGGGGAACTCACTGAGTTTTTGTGTTTGAGGAAATCAAAGTTTGGTGATACTTTAATTTACCCATATCTTTGCAAATAACTTGGTGACTTCGAGTTGTGCAACATATCCAGATCATAAGATCAATTATCTTTTTAATCTAAAAGATTTTATTTCTCGGAGGATCCAAGGTTTGATGAGCAGGCTTGACCTCATCAACAGAGAAAATATGTTCATCTGGAAACTCTGACTTCGATGCATAAATTAGGACTTTTGAAGGACACTGGCTCAATGGCCTAGATGAGCTACCCATAGTGGAATTATTCGGGTCCGCTGAATCTCCAATGTTGGCATGATATTCTTGAAAGTGCCCTGAAGCACTTGATAAAATATAATGATACTTTAGGAATGACTTGAGAACATATTGAGGATGTCATTGCACTAGTGTCCCTCCATGGCATAACACATGAATATGTCATGATCAGGCTTCTAATATTATCTCTAGAAGGGATGGCACTATGGTGGTACCATACCCTTGGGTGAAGAACTATCTGCTCATAGATAGACTTAGCGAGAGCCCTTGTTGACACATTTGATGACTTCATGGATCCTTTCCAACTCTTGATGCATTTCTCATTCATCAAGAGGGCCCCTTTTGAATCTATCACAGATTTTAACATACAATTCAAAAGGATTTGGGTAAGGATTTCCTTTGAATACCGGTTGTCCCCCACCTAAGCTCACTTGTACTATGTTCAGGCTTTTAGTTTAGACATAAGCTTTTTTATATATCAATTATGGGAAAGATATTCCCACAAGTCTTTCAGGTGGCTTCATAATCTGAGTATCTTTTGCTACAAGCAAGAAGTATATATTCAAGATATCTCCCCTTCCCATCCATATTTTCGTTCACTGCTGACACTCTCCCAATTGTATGATGTCTGCCTTGGTTGTCATTTGAATATGTGCAAGAGTAAGAACTGCAATTATGTGGTATGCAAGGGGTGGATCTCTTCTCGAACTCATGCATAAGAGATGCAAGCATGACTCTTGCATTGCATAATTTTTTTGCTTCTACCTTTTCTCAGCAAACAAAGAATACAAACCTATTAGGGAATTCCACTTACAAAAGGGATGTAGTTTTACCCTTTTTTTGTATCCAAAAGCACGATGAAAAGTAGTCAGGTCTTTGCCTTGAGGATTCATATGACCAGGAGGATAGCCCCAAGGAGATTTTAGTAACATAATTCACATTCAACAAGTATTGTTGGCAAATGTGTGTGAAGAATTTGGAGATATGTGAGCTAGGGATTTCATAGCAAGTGGATCCCAAAGAGTGGTGATATTAGAGCCTATTGCCACATAAGCCTAAACCAGGCTCTCACGTGGTAGGATTTTCTTCTACATTTATTATTGATTATGTAAATACTAGTGTGCATGGAAATCTGCCAAGTTGTAGGTACTCTACAACTTAGAAAACTTTGGGGCAACACCAATCAAACTACAACAAGTACCTCAAGTTTAATACAATATGGTATATTTATTACAGATTCATTGGATGATTTCTAGGGCAAATCAATACTTGTGGTGTGACACTCACACTGCAATTTTATGTACATAAGTTGACAATTAAATAAAAGTGCAATAAGCATGTGGCCAGTGACATCATCATGTACATTGGTAGCCCATGATGGATTTCTAGAAAGAAGGTTAGTTTTGAAGCTCCTCCTTTTGTTCCTAATGTTTTTCTTTGTATTTTGTTATGACCTCGTGCACAATGGATCAAGGCTCTAAATTCATGAGTCACTTCACACAATATCCAAAAATATATGCATTGCAATCTTGAAAGCAGTGCCCACCCCTCTGTCCAATGAAGAGTAAAATATAAATAGAGCCTCAAGAGGGTAAAGAACAATGTATATTGAAGCAAGAGTAAGATAAAATGATGCTATGATAAGAGAATATTTGGAGGAGTGGTGATAGATTGATAAAAAATTGGTGTGATTGTGTTAAAAGGAAATATCATGATAGATGCTTCTGACATTATGTCTACTCTTGAAATAGCCTTGGTCTTTGGTGGGGTATGTTGATAGAAGTGTAGTCCATAGGAATATCCTATGGACTGTCTTCCAATTCATCCCTCTACTCTATCTTGTTTCTCTTCCTTCCCTTTTTCTTTCTCTTTCTTGTCCCCCTTCTCTTCCCTCTTTCTCCCCTTTTTGCTATTCTCTATCCAATCAATGCCTGGGCACTTTGTATTTCCTCTCCCATTATTCCCTTGATTCTACAGCCTTTTGGGTTTTCTTTGTTAATAATTCTTCCATCTCTATTTTTTCCTCTCTTACCCTATTATAGGGAGATTTGAAATTGATTTCTCTTTCTAGGTTCCTCTCTTCCACAAAGTGGAAAACACCTATAAGTCGCCAAGACTATGGGTAAAAATTTTGTATATTTCCACTCATTCTCACTTTTACATGATGATGATCTTGTAAACTAGCAAAATTTTAAATTTGAGCCAAGGCATTGATGGTTGAGACATATTTCAATATCAATACAGGCAGACGAGAAAGTAGTCTACCATAAAGTAAGGAGTGATCCCAAAAACCCACCTTTACTTTAGATAAAAGAACCAAAATTCCAAGCATCCGCCTAAAAGGGATGGAAGAATGGGAAGGAAATACACAAAATATTTATCCCAAACTTTTGTCCACAAATTAAAAAAGAACTATGGGATGGTAAAGGCATGAGCCTAATTATCCATCCAAGGGATAGAAGATCAAGATAGTGGTAAACAAAGGGGTGTGTCCAAACTTCCATCCAAGGATGAGGTCACCACACATTATGATGAAAGCTTTGAGGATCCATAAAAGTAAGCATTAATGACCTTAGCTACCTAATCTAGATAGTTTATGGACATGAGGAAGAAATTTGAATTGCACAACTTCAGAGGTAATCGACCTCTGATATTTTTGCAATACGAAGGGGTAAAGTAGAATGGATTTTAAGGAGCTATCAAAATGATCGAGGGACTAGATCTCTACATATGTACCTAAAATTTCTCTAAACATCCACCATCCCTCTTGGAATAGAGCATCAACAATTTTTTCAATTGTTCCAGCAGATTCTCTCACTTGATGCCATTAATGCTTGTATTTGAATTCATTGTAACATACTCTATAAATAGTAGAATGCTTGCCATTCCAAAGGGCAGCTCTATGGCCTTTACAATTCATATGTAATTATTCTTCACCTTGTAAATAATAGTGCATCATTGTTTGGTCTCTCAACTATATTCACTTCTATTTTTGCTTGTGTGTGGATGTTTATTTCTACGATGGTTGTCTAAGCTTGTTCACTTAATTTTCTATCTGGATTTTATGGGTTTTACTGGGCGGTTTTGGAATTCACATCCATCCTTGGGTGTCAAGGTTTATTTCTTCTAAAGTTGGTTTGGTGGGAGCACTCTTATAATACTATCTGGATTTCATGCACCCTCCCACTAGTTCTAGAATTCACCCTTGCCTGCTACACTGATTGATAAGTGAAGATAGGGCGAGCTGATCTATTAGGTGATCCACTACTATTTGTACCAGCAACATCGAATGAGTGTGTCTAGATGTGGTCATATCCCATCCTTGTTAGTTTCAACTATGGCCTTCCTTTTTTCTCTCTCATTATATTTCCTCCTTTCTCCTTTGTGATGTAGGTAGTTGGAATCGAAGGAGCTGGCCTTCTTTGAAGATCGACCACCCCTGTCTCTCTCGCATTGAGCGATCATTCAATATTGGTCGAGGATGGATGGGTGCATCCCCTGCTCATTCAGTGATGATTTTCACACCAACACTAGGATCATCATTTGTATATCATCACAGATCCTTAACTTGAGATGCAACAAGTAGTTCATACATAAATAGGCATGTGTGTGTAGGCAGATATGAAATCAAGCAAGATGTAAGAAAGCAACAATAGGCAATTGAAAGAAATAAATACTCAATATAGACTCATACATAATGCCTTTTAAAATATATTATGTTCCTTGGTTCTTTAAGTTCATTTCTACCAAGTGTGGCAACGTGATAATCACTGAAACCAAACTTGGTGGTTATGATGTATAGACTTAGCTAATTAGGATTAAAATTACCTTTAAGCTAGTTTTGGTATTGGTATTATTTTGATTCTCTTTATGAATGAGATCATCAACCTCAAAGGAGTGGGATCATACCTATTTTCTATAGGTATGTTTAAACCATTGTTGGTAGACCTATGTTAACATATGGCATTATGGCATATATTGTATTTCATTATTTGCAAAAGTATCGCTTGTAGGCGATCTCTAATTTGTTGATTAACCAACTAGTTGGTTAATCAACTACTTTGTATTGTTTATATTTGAATGAATGAGAATGAATCAAGTGCTTCATGGAATTTATTATGGCATCAGAGCTACGGATGTAAGGACAGCCAATGGGACCTGTGGTGACCAAGAAGCAGGTGGACGAAGGACGATAAGCAGCGGACTTGACCAGATAGCAGGCGGATGAACCAGATAGCAGCAGACTGACCACGATATGCAGCGAACTTGACCAGACAGCAAGCAGACGAACCAGACAGCAACAGACTGACCAAATAGCAGGCAGATGAAGGACGACAACAGACGAAGGTACGTGAGGTAGACGGAGGATGCATGGCGATTGCGGAGGCCAAAAAGGGTGGGGTTGGTTGCCCGAAGGCAACCGAAAGCTTAACTACTTTCCCCCGATTTTAAAACGTCCCACAGTGGCCGCACAGGCCATGTGGGATTATTATTTTTTTTCAAATCCTAGGCCGCAACACACTTCTTTATTCCCTATTGTCTATTTTGGTTTTGTCGGGCCGTCTGGCTCCCGTGGCAAGTGCGAACGTTGTTTGGTGGCAGATCATGAGTTCAAATATCTTCGGGGGTTATGTGATGGCATTTTTTTTCTTTTTTGACGGCCGCACCAGTTCTGTGATTCCCGCACAAGTTCTGTGACGCCAGCACGGGATAGTTGACGCCCGCACGACACTGTTGATGCCCGCACGGCATTGTTGATGCCCGCACGGTGCCATTGACACCTGCAACGCATTTTTTGATGCAACATACCGCCAGTTTATGGTTGCAATGCCACATTGACGCCCCACAGCAGCAAAATTGACGCCTTGGAGGCTCAATTTTTTTTCAGGTATTCATTTCTCATTTTTTGCCAAATTTTGCAAGTTGACAGGGGGAAGATTTCACATGATTCACTTGAAAAATTGTCAGATAAATGGGGGAAATAAAGCCATTTGGCAAAATAATTGCTAGATTGGTAATAGGAGCTATAAATTTATGGGCATTTATGATTGTTTCTTTTGCATTTAAATATTTTGTTTTCTTGCATTCACAATCATAAATTAAAAACAAAACATAAGACCCCAAATTTATACCCTATTTGTGCAATTTATTGTACAGCAGCATTCGGTATTTGAGATACCTCTGGCCCACACTTACAGGTAATTCTGTCGTGCTTTGGACTACTGTATTCGTTGCCTAATATAGCTGCAACAACGACATCTAAGCTTGTTCTCTATAAATCGTCGGGGAGAAATAAGGCAAACCAGTTTTTTATTTCTCATTTCATACCCACATCGTGATTGTTGTTAGGCGTAAATCCTGACGAAAGCTCTTTTTTCCAAAGTTTTTAGGGGAAGTTATGCCCCACGCATGCGGAATAAAACTTTCTATGGTAGGTGTCATTAACAACACAATGCCCTTTCAGTATCGCTAATGTTCAATATATTGTGCTTCTCATATGTACTTATAGTCTCCCTCTCGTAAGGGCGAGTACATATTGCGTAGTATACTGTTCTTATATACCTATAGTTTCCCTCACGTAAGGGCGGGTGTATATTGAATGGTTACAATATAATGATCTGGTAGGTATAAAGAAAGGGAGACCAATTGGTGATATAAGGAACCTTCATAATGGCCACAATTCATAAGTATCTCTCAGATTCCCAATTGTTGAAAGGTCCTAACTTTGTTCCATGGAAGACAAAGATGAAATTCATACTTCAGTTGGAAGATTTATGGGATGTAGTGACTGGCACTAAAAAATGTCCTTAAACAACAGGAACAGATCAAGATGATTGGGATAAAAAAGACCAGAAGAGTCTTGTATTTATCTTACTTGCTACCACAGATGAGGTGCGGCCTCATATTTGTGATGCAAAAACTAGTAAGATAGCCTGGGAAGTTTTGCTCACAGTACATGAAGGGAAGAATCAATCCACTATTCTTCATCTTCAAACTCAACTACATAATCTTAGTATGAGTTCTGGAGAAACAGTTGCCATATTCCTATGCAGAGTGGCAGATCTGAAAGAAAAATTGAATGCTATGGGAAAACCTATGGATGATAATGTCTTGAATTCTGTTATCTTGAGAGCATTACCAAGTTCCTACAAGATGTTGATCACCTCTCTCAATGTTTCTGGTAGACAAGTCTCATTTGTGGAACTAGTAAACTTGCTTCAGACTAAGGAAGCAACTCAGGTCCAGAAAGATGACATGCCAGATAATGCTCTTTCCACACAACAAAGTGGTAAACAGCAAGGCCAATTTCAAAAAGGAGGTGCTTCTTCCAAAGGAAAAGGGAAGCAATCTCAACAAAAAGATACAAAATATTGCAAAATTTGTGACATGAATAACCATGACACCAACAGATGTTGGTTCAAAAACAAGCAACCACATGAAAGAGGTTCCCAAAAGAAGGGCAAGCATAAGAAAAACTACAATAAGCATAAGCAATCTAAAGGCCATGTTGCTTATGATGAATCCAACTCAGACTCACATTCTCTTGAGTCTGATTCAGATTCTTACTCTGAACGAGCACATAAGGTGCTCATGACTCATACTTCGTCTTCTCAGATAGATGTTGTATGGTATATTGATTCAAGAGCTAGCAAACACATGACAGGGGATAAATCTTGGTTTGATACATTTATGGACAAAGAGGGTAAGCCAGTCACAATTGCTGACAATCAGGTATATCAAGTAAAAGGAGAAGGGGATATTTCTGTGTCTCTTCTTGATGGTAATTGTCAAATTGAAAAGGTTCTCTATGTTCCAGGCTTAGCCAATAATCTGCTTTCAGTCACACAAATGTTGGATAGAAACATGGAAGTCATGTTTCGAGTTGTCAATGGCCAAAAGAGATGTTTTATCACACATAGTGGTAAACATGTAGCAACTGGATCTTACAAACATGTCTTGTTTATTCTCGATGCTATATCCACTTCCCATGTTGCTTTGACTGCAACTACAAAAGAGGCCACCTCTCTCTGGCATCGACGTTATGGGCATCTCAGTTTTGGATATTTACTTGAATTACACAAATATGGGATGGTGACAGGACTTCCGCCCCTCTCATCTATCTTGCCGGTTTGCTCGGATTGCTTAGAAGGGAAGCAACATCGAGTGCCTTTTGAAGCCAGCTCCTCTCGAGCTGCAAATCCTTTAGAGCTGGTACATACCGATCTGTGTGGACCTATGCCAACCAGTTATGGTGGAAAAAAATATTTTCAACTATTCGTTGATGATTACTCATGGAGGATGTGGGTTTTCTTTCTTCAGTTGAAATCAGAAGCGTTTCTCTACTTTCAACGGTTCAAGAAACTTTTTGAGAAGGAGTCGGGATGTATGATCAAGACCCTCCGCTCAGATCGAGGGGGGGAATACACCTCTGAAGAGTTTTCAGAGTTTCTTAAAAAAAATGGGATCAAAAGACAACTGACTACAGCCTATACACCTCGGCGAGAATGGAGTTGCGAGAAAGAAGAAATCGTTCCATTATGGAAATGGTTCGATGTATGCTAAAAGGAGCACATCTTGAGGATCAATATTGGGTAGAAGCAGTAAATACAAGCATCATACCTCCTAAATAGAGCACCCACTAGAGCTCTACAAGGGAAGACTCCACAAGGAGCATGGAGTGGTAAGAAACCTTCCATTGCTCATCTGAAGGTGTTTGGATGTAAAGCATTCATGCACATTCCAAAACAAAAAAGGAGGAAGCTGGATGAGAAAACTTTGCAGCGTATCTTTCTTGGCTATGATGAGTACTCAAAAGGTTATCAATTGATTGATCCTAAGACCAAGAAGACACATGTAATTAGAGATGTTATATTTGATGAAGCTCTCACATCAAAAGATACATCCACAACTGTATACCTAAATGAAGAAGAGCCTAAGAAGGAGGTTCAACTTCCACAAAAAAAACAAAAAGTTCCAAAATGGTATACTAGCACTTTGAGAGATGCTAAGTTGAAATCCCTTCCAGATATATCTCTTGATAGGCCATGTACTCGTAGTATGACTCAACAGATGAAAGCAGAAGAATTTACTTCAGAGGTTGACGAACTTTGTCAACACTTTGATGATTTGTCAATGGGTACAGAAAATGATAGAGGAAGATGGAGAAAAAATTTATATGTCTACATTGAATACAAATGAACCCACAACGGTTCAATCTGCACTTGATGAACCACAGTGGAAAGAGGCCATGGATGTAGAACATCAATCTCTCCTTAAAAATAATACTTGGAAGTTAGTCGATCCGCAAAAGGGAAGAAACCCATAGGTCTGCAAATGGGTATTCAAAGTGAAGTATAAGGCAGATGGATCTATTGATAAGCATAAAGCCCGACTTGTTGCAAAGGGATATGCTCAAAAAGAAGGCATAGATTATGAAGAGACTTTTGCCCCTACTGCAAAAATGACTACCATTCGTGTACTTTGTGCCATGGGAGCTCAGTTTGGGTGGAAATTACATCAGATGGATGTTAAAAGTGCCTTCTTGAATGGTGACTTACAAGAAGAAGTATATATGACTCAACCAGAAGGATTTGTGGAAAAGGGAAAAGAACAAAAAGTATGCAAATTGATTAAATCCTTGTATGGGCTAAAACAAGCTCCTCGAGCTTGGTATATCAAGATAGACAGTCACCTTGTGCAACATGGATTCGAAAGAAGTCCTTCAGATGCAAATCTCTATATCAAGAGAAGTGGTTCTAATATAGTGATTCTTGTACTTTACGTAGACGATCTGATCATCACAGGAAGCTCAGAAAGTATGATTGGCTTAGTAAAAAATGACTTGAAGCAATCATTTGAAATGACAGATCTAGGACTTCTGCACTATTGTCTTGGTTTAGAATTTACTCAGGAACAGTTTCTTATTCGAGTAACACAAAAGAAATATGCCAATACTTTAGTAGAAAAATATCGGATGACTAATTGTAAGTCCAAAGCAACTCCAATGGAGCAAGGACTTAAGTTATCTCGATATGATAAGTCACCTCAGGTAGATGGAACTCACTATCGCCATTTGATTGCGAGTCTCCTATATCTGACAAATACCAGGCCAGACCTCAGTTTTGTTGTGGGATATCTTTCAAGGTTCATGCAAGAGCCTAAGATGAGTCACTGGAAAGCAGCAAAAAGAGTTCTTCATTATGTTTGTGGTAGTTCAAATTATGGTCTGGAATATAGAAAGAATAATAATTTTTTCTTACTTGGATACACAGACTCAGATTATGTTGGATCTCTTGAGGATCGTAAATCCACTTCTGGATATGTTTTTCATCTCGGGTCTGGACCAATCTCATGGCACAGTAAGAAACAACATGTGGTTGCTCTATCTTCAACATAAGCATAATATCATGCAGCTAGTGAAGCAGTCTGCGAGATAATGTGGTTAAGTCGCATTCTTACAAATATGGGCCTTCCAAAGAATCTTCCACTTCATTTGTTTTGCGACAATCAAGGTGTTTTGAATCTTGTCAAAAATCCAATTTTTCATGAACGTACCAAACATGTTGATACCAGATGTCATTTTATTCGAGATGAAGTTCCAAAGCACCATATACAACTTCAATACATTTCTACTGATGCGCAAGTTGCAGATATCTTTACCAAAGCACTTGGACGTATCAAATATGAAAAATTTCAAGATACAATTGGAATTTGCCAATAATGTAATACGGGGGGATGTTAACATATGGCATTATGGCATATATTGTATTTCATTATTTGCAAAAGTATCGCTCGTAGGCGATCTCTAATTCGTTGATTAACCAACTAGTTGGTTAATCAACTGCTTTGTATTGTTTATATTCGAATGAATGAGAATGAATCAAGTGCTTCGTGGGATTTATTAACCTATAGGTTCTCTAGGGTATGGATCCAATTTTCATCAATCAGTTCCAACTTTCTCAAATGGGTGAGATGATATTTATCTCTAACAAAGGAGTCTTACAATAAAATATGCAAGGATAGCATCTCAAAATCAAAATAAAATACTACTTCAATTCCATAAACTAAAGCATAAGGTATCACATGAATGAAAGTTTTAAAACTAGTATGATAGACCCACAAGATGGGATAAAGCTAAAGATGCCAGTCTCAACTAGTTTTGATAATGAGCTTCTTAAGGATATTAACAAGACTTTTGTTAGAAGCTTAAAATTTTCCATTACCTTGAGGATAGTAAGGCATTGACCATTTTTGTTGAATATTGTATGTAACATAATTTTTTTGGAATCCATGTTCTTGAAGGGTGTTCCATTGTTTGAGCTTAGAACCAAAAAATGCCATAACAACTACGGGTTTGATTGAGGATAAACTTAGAGACTTGGACTCTAGTGGTTAAGGTGAAAGACATAGCTTCAATCCACTTATTTAAGTACTCAATAGTTATGATGGTAAAATTCAAGAGTTGGAAAACTTGGGATGCAACATGGATAAGTTTTCATGCTTCTTATACTTATCAAACTACATAACATAGTCACCAAAGTTATTTTTCATGTAGGACCAATAATAACCCATCTGTAAGAGTTTTTTTGTGATGATGATACCACTTAAGTGACCACCACATGTTCCATTATGGACCTCTTTGATGACTACTTAGGCTTTGATTGAGGTTAGGAACTGAATAATAATACCATCAAAGGAACAGTGGGATAATAAATATCCAATGATGATATACCTATAGGCATGTTTGAGATTCTTATGTTCATTATGGTTTAAACCAGTAAGAAATTTTTCATCCCTAAGGAAGGTAAGGATATCCTTATACCAAGGATCAAAAGGAGATGCTTCTATGGAAATTACTTCTACAATAAGTTTGCTAGAATCTAAGGTTGAAGTATTCTTAATTTGTTAAAGGATGATCATGGCTTATTTATCATTTAACTCTAATGGGATAAGGGATGTAATTAAGTCCATAGGATAGGCATAGGAATTACTAGACCTAGGAATAACTTCAATGGTGATTTTTTTGAAAGTAACCATGAGTTTATTAATGATATCTTTGTATAGATTAAGATTTTATGTTTTGTTTGATAAACACCATTGAGTTGGTTAAGTACAAGTTGGAAATATTCAAAATTAAGAGGGGTTTAACCTACAAGGCTAATGTTGTGCAAAACCCTAATATAAGAGCTTCATATTATAAATATTGTTGGTATAAAAGGATAGAGAGGTAAGTTTCTTAAGGAGTGACTACGATGACTTTTACCCTTTACCCTTTGACATATCGAATGCATTCATAGTATAGGATTCACAAATTAGGCTGATCAACTTTTAAGCTAAAAATTGACTCATATAGGAAGTCTATGGCTAAGATATGGGTAGATTATAAGGGCATAACTACTAGTTAGTTAGCAATAACCTAACCTTTCACAAAATTTTGGCTAACAAACCCAAGATTGAATTCACTAAGTGTGATTACCCATTTAGTTATTTATCTAGAGAGGTGAGGCTTACACATGAGATATCACAAAGGATAGACCCTTGTGATGACAAACGTATTATGCCTAAGCATGTAATATCTAAGATTCTAGACAATAAACACTATAGTAAAACAAAGCTTCTCTAAAGAAGTATAATGGACTTCGTTATTGACCAAAGTCTTGCTAATGTAGAAAATGGATCTCTCTATGTTGGTCATCGTACTATACCAACATATCTCCTAAGGAATGGTATAGAAGAATTAGGAGGGACAAGAATAAGAAGGGATAAAAGGTAGGATTTTAAGGCATCAACAATTGTTTAATAGCCAACATCCCAAATGAAGAATACATCCTTCCTCAAAATATTGGTTAAAGGTTGACACTTGTCAGTAAGTTGGGATATTAATCTCCAAATAGCTTGAATTTTTTCTTGGAGATTCCAAAGCTAGGTTAAAGTTTAAGGGGGCATTATATTGACAATAGTTGATATCTTGTCAAGATCAATTTTAATGTCACATGGGGTACAATGAATCACAATAGTTTTCATAATATAACCCCAAAGATGTAGTTCTCAAGCTTTAGACATACCTTGTATTCTTGTAGACACTTGAAGATGTGCCTTAAGTCTCAAACATGATAATTCTAGTTTGAAGATCGATCAAGAAGATCATTGACATAGTCCTCCATAATATCTTGAAAGATGTATGTCATGGCTTGTTGGTAGGTAGCTATTGCATTTTAAATCTAAAAGGTATGACTTAATAGTAGAAGGTTCCCCATAGGGTGGTGAAAGCTATTTTGGGTTGGTCCTCAAAAGTAACTTTGATCTTATTATAGCCTAAGAATCTATCCATTAAATATTTCATTCCATATCTTGCACTAAAATTGATGATCATGTCAATGTTGGGAAAAGGAAAGTCATCCTTTGGATATGCTTTCTTGATTTCAAGAAAGTCTATGCAAACTCTATCACCACATATTTACTTGGAAACAATAACACCATTATATCTCCAGTAAAAATAAATGATGGCTTTGATAAATTTAATGTTGAGGGGCTTCTAAGCTCCTATTTGACTAGCAAAGTGGCTTTGAAATATACTTTTCATAATTTTTTCTTTATAGATTACACATCAAGAGTGAAAAGTAGGTGATGGACAAGTAGGGAAGCATCTACTCCTAGTATATTAGTATACGAACAAGCAAATATGTCACTAAGCTTTGTCAAAATATTAGTATATTCATCACACTAAGTTAGGGTCAATAATTTGCCTACCTTAAGGATCTTATGTTCTTCAGAAGTCATAAATTCAATATCCACAATTTTCTCAATCAGAATATGAGACACATCTTCACATCAAGGAGGAGCAAGCAACACTCCAAAGCTCTCAAGATCAATAGGATCTAAGGATGGTCAATTATGATTTATCAGCTATGAAAGAGCAACATTCATAATTTGGCGAAGAGATCCACCAAAATAGAAGTTATTTTGGCTTAGATAGTCTAAGGAACAATCTTTAGGAGGATCATTCAAGACATCCTCCATATCACAGTTATCTTCATTAGCATTCAACTCAAAATAGGCTAGAGTCAAGAGATTTACACTGACAAATGATGTAAATCAAGAGAAGCTAAGATCTATGAGAAGTGATAACCCATTTTCATCCTCCTTGTTTAAATCCAATTTGTTTAATAAAATAGTGTCATCATGAGACTTTATAATGCTAACTTTGTCTTCACTATCAGACAAAGAAAAGGGAAAGGGATAACTTTGGCTAGGGATATAACCTAATATATAGTGTCCTAACTAGGTGTTGGCCTATAAGGGCTCTTTGATGCCCTACTCATATAGGCCTAATCATTTACCTTGAAATTTCATGTTAGAAAGCATCTCCTTTGAAATGGAATACAAGTTAAACAAGAAGCAAAAAGCATACTATCATTTAGCTAGGAGAGGGTTATTGCCATGAATTTTATCATCATTAAAATTTTGGTGCAAATAAAGGAGCAACTTCTAACTTATACCATTTTACTGTTAGGATTCCATATCTAATCTTTTTATCACTTATTTATTTAATTATTTATGTTTATAATTATAAATGGACCATCGTTTTTTTTTATAATAACCATATAAAATAGAATATAGAATGCTGTAGGAAAATAGGCATAAATAAGAATATATATTTGTTTATTTGATACATTGGAGGGACTTTCTACCAGTGAAACCGTGATTCTTTCTAAACGGTGATTCATTTCCTTTATTTTCCTTAATTTTATTGAAAATCTATAATTTAGGATCCTAGGATCAGAGCCTCGTTTCAACACTTCTAGATCGCATATTAAAACACTATAATTCGGCCTCCAAATTCATTCTGCAGCCCAGGAAAACACAGTAGATCGTTGCTTCGAAACTCAGCAGTTGTAAACCAGAATAGGGAGGAACTCGTGCTCATCTGCAAACTTATACCGGGAGTTTTTCGAAGGCACTAACTGTTTCCAGGGAGCACAGGTGTAATCGGAGAATAAAAATTTGAAAATATTGTTGTACGTCGCCAATGAAACATACAAGAAGGTGCGTCCTGGGCATCGAGATTGGACTCTGTAGGGTTCGTGTGTTAACATATCAACTAATTAAAAAAATAAAAATAAATAAAAATAAAAATCCATCCATGGCGCAGTCATCTACCGCGTTTTTTTTCGATAATAGGTTCACCAATCAGAGCTAGAAATTTTAGCACTTCCTTCTAGAAGTTTAAATTTCTTCTGGCAAGTTTGTGACATTCTGAAGTCATCGCAGTTTCCAGGCTATGATCTAGTTCACAATACTCTTCCAAAAATCTTCACAGCACAAATCCAGCAAGGAGAAATCTGGATCCGAACATCGCAGAACAGGCTAGCAAAATCACCAAAGGATACTAATACTCTCTTGTTATCGTAACTCCCGTTAACTTTGTCTCTCATTCCAGAAATTATAGGACCTAAGTAGATCTCTAGAATTGCAGGTGATCAGACAATAATTTCTTTTTGGTAGGTTAATACCAGGCCAGTACGAAGTTCATAAACCTAATTTCTCTTATCAGTTACGGGCGTTCGAAGGATTTGTAGTTTAAGCAGCCTAAATTATCAGTTCGGCATCAGTGAATTCCGTCCTCACCCTACAGCCTAAGTTTGCATCCCCGTCCATATCGCAATCCACCACATTCAAGGCTTTAAATGATTGAGCAACGTCCGTTTACACTCATGTATTCCTCATTTTTGGGTTCACTGCAACATCAATTTCTAGTTCTGCAGTAACGATTGAACAACTCAGCCGCTAAATGCAACGCAATCGCGGAGTAAATCATGAATCACTTATTTAAAAGAATCAGGCAACCAAAATTTAATAACGCGCATAAACAAGCATAAATTTCCAGCATTCTAAACCCTAACTAGATCACCAACTGAAGTATGACACGTGTTTGTTAAATATACCATTTTACGGTCCACATCTCTGATTTCCGGTCTACAGTGCTACATAATCCTCCAGTGCATAAGCACACAAAGCCCTAAAAAAAAAAATTAGGTTACTCCTCCGGTGAATAAGGATAACGACCAATCTAAGCACACAAAGCCCTAAAAAAACAATTTAGGTTAATCCTGCGAAGTAATTCGCGATCTTAAAGGAGTAATTCACGATCTCAAAGGTTAATTGTAAATTTTCTTTTAAACACCAGCTCTTCTGAGCATTTCAGATTTCAATACGTGAGTGCCATTCGATTGTCTTTGATTAGAGTACACAGGCATTAGTATTGAAAATTTCAGCCAACCAAATATTCCACGTCAGCAGCCGTTGCAAGTTTTTTTCAGTGTCCAGATGCAGGAAGGTATTGTGACCACCATCTGCGTGCTTGATTGACTCGTCTCCCGTCCCTTATATACCACATGTCAGCATTATTATTTCGCTCATCGTATCTTCACTGTTCGCTCACTTGTAGTCTGCTTGGTCAATTTTTTCTCCCACTCTGCTCACCAATGTGTCAATCGTTAGAGTCTTCTCTACCAGTTGTTCTTGTCCACAATCTGCCTTGGCATCACAGATTCCTTTCATTGCTTACTGTTCACTTATCTGGTATTACTTGTCACTCGTACACCTAACCTATCACCGCTTGTTGCTAGTACACCTAACGGTCACTGCCCACTGTTCCCTCGTTAGTATAACTGTTGGTTGAAAATACCGTTCCCTCGTGAGTGTAACCGCTGGTTGAAATTGAAACTTAGCCGTTGCTACACAAATACCATTGAAACACCACATTCTTGACAAAAATAAATAAAAAATGATCAAGGCGTGAACACCTAATTTTTGTGCAAAAGTGTTTAAAAAAAAGTTGACAACGAGTTTGTCGATAAATTGTCAACAATTTTTTGACAAGAACTTGACAAAATTGTTGACAAGAAACTGTTGATAATTTTTTCGACAAGAGTTTGACGAAAATTGAAAGAATTTGATGACAAGAATTTGACGACAAATTTTTGACGAATTTTTGCTGTAAAAATTGACAACGATTTTTAGCAATTTTTGCTAACGATTTTTCTGCAATTTTTTGTCGACGATTTCTTGTGAGAATTTTGTTGATGACTTTTTACAAAAAAATTGTTGATGACTTTTAGCAACTTTTGTCGACAACTTTTTGCGCCAATTTTGTGGTGCTTTTCAACATTTTTTGCAACACTTTTTCATCAAACGACTACGTAAATGGTCGATGGAGGAAGATCTCAAGACTCCAACATGCTTTCGCCGATTAATATCACCAACCTTCATCAAATAATTTATGTGCGTGCGTATCGAAATCAGTTCAAGGATCTTGTCAATCACATCTCAGGGTTAGATGAATCATTTATCATAAGTTGCTTCGTCAATGGATTAAAGGACAGATTAGGAAGGAGGTGGAAATATTTAATCCTTGCACCTTGATGCAGACCTTTGGATTAGCTTTATTAGTCGAAGATAAACTCAATGTTCAACATCGATTAGGAAAACCACCTATGGGGAAATCACAAACCACTTACACCAACCCCAAACCTAACCGAAATTTACCAATTAAATATCTCAACTTTGAAGAGATGAAGGAACGATGAGCGAAAGACCTCTGTGATACTTGTGATGAGCAATTTGGACCCCATCATAAATGCGCTACACAAATGTTGTATTTATTGAAGGTAGTTGATCTTTGTCAATCCATAAAGGACGAAGATGAGGAAGATGAGCAAGAAATGACCGAAACATTGGATCACAACCATGAATACAATGAGGTCGATGTGCAAGAAGTGACCAAAGCACCTGATCACAACAATGAAGGCAATAAGGTTGATGTGCCAGAAGTGATTGATGCATTAGGAAAGTATGAGGTAGACATACACGAAGTGATTGATGAAGACCAGTCATACACCTTACATGAACTAGATACAAGTTCTTCATCAATAGTCAGTTATCACCACATGGTAAAACCTATTCGAAAACAAGGTAGAAAGGTGACTACACACTCATTTTTTGTTGACTCTCCCAGAAAACAATCGAAAGATGTGGAAGTATTACCACCCCTTTTGATACATCATTCCAAAGTGTTTGAGGAACCCCAAGGGTTACCCCTCCACCGTCATCACAATCCTCCTATTCTTCTTGGTGACCTCCCACTAACGATTTGACCTTCAAGATATCTCTGCCTTTGGAAAAGTGACATTAAACTTGTGCAAGAACTTGTGCAAATACTACTTGGAAAGTGCCTCATCAGTTTCAACAACAATTTCCTTAGTCCCAGCTTTGAGGACAAAGCTTCTTTTCGAGAGGGGTGGCATGTTAGGATTCCATATCCTAACCTATTTTATCACTTATTTATTTAATTATTAATGTTTATAATTATAAATGGACCATCGTGTCCTTCATAATAACCCTAGATAGATATAAAATAGGGTAGATAATATTGTAGGAAAATATCCATGAATAAGAATATATATTTGTTTATTTGATACATTGGAGGGACTTCCTACCAGTGAAACCGTGATTCTTTCTAAGTCGTGATTCATTTCCTTTATTTTCCTTTAATTTCATTGAAAATCCATAAGTTAGGATCGATGATCCTAACATTTACCCTTACTACTAGAAGGTAAGCTTAAGATTCAATGAGATAGAGGGAGCTTAGATAGGTCCAAAATTGATTGATTATTATCTTGATTATTAATGTTAATACTAGTTAGATTAGAGGTTTGACTTTCAAATTTAATGTTAAATGGGTTAGTTCATATAAGATACGTTAATGCATCACTGATTGAAAGCTAAAAAGAAGAAGGATTTCGCTCGAGGTAAATTGAGAGAAGGGAAAAGATGAGCTTTAGGGTTATCAACCTCGATCACCTAGTACTAGACAAAAGGTTTGAGGTTAGTTGGAATACGATAAGTCTTGTCCCTATATTCATAGTTAAGGAAATAATAGATAGTTGAACCAATGGCCTGCATCTCATGGATCCATGTCCTCCCAAGAAAAATATTATAGTTTAGGTCATAAGGCATGGCGTAGAAGAAAGTGTTGAGAATGTGAGATTTGCATCTAAGGGGTAATGTGATAGTTCCACTAGCCTCACATTCCCCATTGTAAAATAGTTTAATAACATTATCATTTCTCTAAATATTGTCTGGTTAGCCCAAAATGACTGGTGAATCTAAAGCTACAAATATTGAGCCTAGAGTCATTCTTGACTAGGATTCATTTGATGAACCTATCACTAATATGACCTATGATGTATAATTGGATATCTCTAACCATAGAGGATTGAGGGATATCATACTTATGGAATGATATAGTTGCATGGTTGACCCCAATGGATCCCACCATAAAAGTGAGGTCATTTGGGTTGAGGTCTTGAGGAACAACTTGTTCACTCAAAATTTTGAGTAAGATGTACCTATGAGTTGAAGAGATTATAATAAGCTTAAGAAGGAATATTTTAGTTGGGGTGCTTTCAAGTTGATGAAGCAAATTGAAAGTATCCTTAGTCTTAGTTCTCTATTGAATGATTAATGGAGGTCCTTCAAGGGGATAAGTTATCTTTGTATGGACCAATGGATATCTATAAGATTGTTCAAATGAAGGATCCATGTGTTGTTGTCTAGTTACAACACATATAGAAGTAAGATGATAAGAAGAATGGATCATCCCAACCATTATTTGGTTTGGAGGTAGTATGTTCTTATAGTGAACCTTATTCACTAAATTTTGTTTTTAATTATGATTGGGTAGCAAATTTGGAGGTATTGATTAGAAGGTTAACAATTAGATCTACTGAGAATAACTTGACATTTATTCATTAGGTTTTGGATTAGGTTCGTAAGTGTAACATCGCCACGATTTTCTTATTTGCTTGCTAATCTTATTATAACAAGATGTTGTTGATGATTCTCTGTTAATGTAGGAATTGTAGCAGAGGTGTTATGCAATGCAGTATACTTTGATGTTCAATCACAGGCAGAAGGATGGAATTTGTCACTGAGATAAGTGGGATATGATGTTAGTGCTTTACAAGCACCACGGTTGCGAGTACATGAAAGCTCGTGGAGGTAAACTCATTTAGGAGCATACATGTTTGTCATTGCATATCTTGTTTGCAACGTTTTTTACATTTGTTTGCCTCCATTTTTCAAAGCATAAATATCATTTGTATATACGTATGTGTTTTCAATATACATATAAATATTTAAATAAACTTAAATATATATAAACATATATATATATCGTGTTACAAAATATAATAATAATAAATTAAAATAAATCATATATATATAATAATAAAGAAATAAATAGTTAGCACCAAAGGTGCAACGCAATGTTTCGAGCTTTGGTTCTTCTTCAAGAGGTCCAAGGTTCAAACCACGGCATGAGCGAGTGTGTGAGGGGGTGGGTGTGTGGTTGCTTTGTGTTTTATTTTACTATTGATAAGTATAGTTCTCGACTTTATGAGGGATTATGGTTGGGAGGAGACTGCCCAGGCTGTACGTCGGTCATAAGGGTTTCTCACAATAACCAAATCAAAAAATAAATAAATAAATAAAATTAAAAATATATATAATATTGATAAATATAGTTCTCGACTTTATGAGGGATTATGGTTGGGAGGAGACTGCCCAGGCTGTACGTCGGTCATAAGGGTTTCTCACAATAACCAAATCAAAAAATAAATAAATAAATAAATAAAATTAAAAATATATATAATATAAATACAATACAAGTTAACAGGTTAGGCGATTAAGGTGCCACCCACCAATAAAAGATTCATGTAATTGCATGTGTCATAATTCTTTGGGCTCTTGCTCCATTAAAAAGGCAACAAAAAGGCAAGCTTGTCGAGGAACAAGGCATTCACTCATTTTGCTTTGTTCTTCTCCCTGTGAAAACGAAGCTGTGCGTGCAAGTGGAGGTGTTGATGACTGCTTGTCTAACTAAAACTTTTCACTCCTACTAATGTGACAGGTCGGTATACTCCAATTTTAAGTGTGTATTGGTGATTGTATTGGCTTTGGTTTCTTCAGTTAGTTGTTATATGTGTTAACTTTATGTTATTTTGTCTCAAGGAGTACATGTTTTTATATTGTATTTATATAAAAGATTGTTCTTCAACCGAATTGTATACTGTATGTAGTATGATAAAAGTTTTGTCATTGATTGGGATTTTCGGGTAAACATCCTGTGAAGCCACAAATGAATTGCAGTAGTGGATCATATAACAGTTTGAAGATACAAAATAGTATTTACAGAAGAAAAATTTAATAAAAATAAAAATCTAATTCTACATAATAATATATGTCTTGGACTGTTTGTGTGAGATTTGAAATTTACTGCATGTTAGATAGTGCAACTTCACATAGATGCATATCATGTTAAGCCGTGCTGATCCAAAAGAGCAACCACAGTGATGCTTGTGAAATCAACAACAAAGGGATAAGGAGGCATATTGTTATTTTATTACTGATGAAAATTTGAACTGTGTTGAAAACTCAGCTATGTATATTCCCGTCTTGAATGTATTCATCAGTTATATCTTTTTATTTTCTCATTTTGTCTAAAATAAGTTAAGAGACTTAGTTTCTACCAGATTGTGTGTAAAATGGAAATTGCGAAGTTATGATTCTTATGGTTATGTCTGATGTTAGATGCACCTTAACTTTTTTGTCAGAGATAGTAGAAAATAAATCCGAGTGGTTGGTTTCAAATTTGTGGGAAATTATTTATTTCAGTGACTTTTGTATTAAGAGATATATAAAAAAAATGGCTTTTCTGCCTCTGTAAATTTGATAATTCTCTTTTAACAAATGGATTTTATATTTTATGATAATAATGGAGCCAGTTTTACAAGGCTAAATATATTATTGAGAAAATGTGTTGCGCTTATTGAAAATGAGGAGCTCGAATATTCTTTTGGGATAACTATTAAGCTTGCATCCTTTTTAATTAGAAGTCACAGACCCTCTAAATTAGCAAGGAAACATAGAAAACTGGATATTGCCGATAGTTATCTTAACACTTTAGTTCTAGGAACGCCCATTTGAAGCAAAAACACCAGAAGTATATTGCTTACCTGCCTTGTAGAAAAGATGTCCCATCTCTTTTTTATTGAGTGAAAGTAATTTACTAAGCGACCCACACTATATAGCGACCCACTATATGACTAAGAATAATTAAGTATCTAATATTGGAAAATTTTCATTTTGTTATAAGTCTAAATTCATTGGAGTGCCAACATTGAACCAAGCAATTGCAATGAGGAATTTGGTTAATGGTCTTCGAAAATTCGATGTCTTATTTATGTTAAGACAGTGGAGGGTAAGCTAGGGAGTGTTATAAGACGTCTAAAAGTCAAAAATGAGTCCCAAAACAGGTTTTCTATGTGTAGAGTATGTGAAGTTCCTCATAGTTCTTTAGGGCCGTCAAAGGTAAGTGGATAGGTAGATGGTTTAAACACATAAGTTTAAGATACTTTTGAGTTAGAATCTTACCTAAGTTTAAGAATGACTTTGTCACACGTATAGGTAGGGGTACATAAAACTTTAACATAGTTGACTTTGAATTAAAAATTATAAATTGAAGATATATTAATACTTGATTTTGATAAAGTAGAATCTTGGCAAAAGACTTCCGCATTTATGAATTTCGAAAATTTAGAAGAGATTACGAAGAGGTTGTATATTAATTTGATCTTTGGTAAGTTAAGTACTATCATCTAAGTGGTTGTATATTGATTTGATCTTTGACATGTTAAGTACTATCATATTAAGTTTCTTTTATTTATATTTATAATGTTAGTAAAAAATTTCTTATTATGTCAAATAATGTTTTTACTTTGAAAGTATAGATAAAATTATTTTATTATTTGTTATATTAGTTTTTTTATTTAAAATAATAGGATAGGTAATTTTTTTTTTTTTCAAATCATGTTTTATTTTTGGAAGTATTGATAAGATTATTTTATTGTTATAAATAATGTTTTAAAATTATTGATGTTTTTAGAATAGAAACTTTGTAATATAAGAAAATAAAACTTAAATTGAATATTCTTAACCTAAAAATCAAAATGACTATTAGCCTATTAGCCACTCGGTATACCCAACTAAACGAGGGATGTACTATGATTATGATATCATCAAGGGGGAAGGGATGCATCCACCTAAAAAAGATGAAATTAATAAAAAGGATGAAATATCATAAAACATATGCCATTGAGAAGGATGACATCCACCCAACTCGAACAACTTGCAGAAGGCAGTTGTTGTGAT
Organism: Wollemia nobilis; assembly: GCA_028583015.1. Classification (NCBI taxonomy): domain Eukaryota; kingdom Viridiplantae; phylum Streptophyta; class Pinopsida; order Araucariales; family Araucariaceae; genus Wollemia; species Wollemia nobilis. The sequence goes on along the minus strand of JAQPPZ010017058.1, from coordinate 32,763,923 downwards.
TTAGGGATAACCCTTCTAGCAATATTAGAAGGATTAGTGGATCCTCTGCTATAGAGATTAACGAACGACGATATGAGATGTCATTCTAGGTTATTGTATGAGGTAGTACATGAGTATTTATCATAATTCGTACTCCAGTTGTAGAATAGCCAATGAAACTCAAGACTAGAGAGTTGGTCTTTGGGGTTATAAGGTCCACGATAGATGGTATGAGCAATATTACCGTCAATTGGGATATGATCTAAAATACCTGAACCCAAAGCCAGAGAATTGGTGGGCCCTGATAACATCTTAGTTGAAGGTATGTTATCAGGCACTAGGCATAATACGTTAACTCTAGCATGGGATTAAAAGCTTGATCAAAATGAAGATAAGGTTAGTGAACCATTTGGAAGAATATAGGGTCATAGACCAATGTCCTCCATGCTACGAGATGGGGAAAATATACGTCCATCCTTCCAAGTGTTATGGGCCCTAGAAGGATAACCCCATACCGAGAACCTAGAACTCAAGAATGAGAAGGTAGGTTTTAAAAAAATGGTAGTCTATTGCAAAAAATTGGTCAGTCTCGAGTACTCATGAATTCATCTGCAGCAGATATTGATCTCAAAGTGTTAACATTTATGCCTATGTACTAATATAAATCTGGGTGTGCATGTAGCAATTGTGAACTTGTTTTAAAAGTAAAACAAAATTTTGAATTTATATTTCTGATAACCAGGTGAGTAGACCTGGGTTGTTATAGTAAGTCTCATGCATTTCTTGGTCACATGACAATTAATGCGATGGAAGGCACAATCATTATTAGGGTGAAATCAAGAATATTTTTCCTACCAGGATCTAAAGGATTGGTAGATGGAATCTCCATCATTTTGGATTTTAGGAGTTGATCTAGAATGGCTAAAGGAGTTTCATATAGTTGGGAGTACTTCCTCCTAGGTTTTAGTTGTTGTGGTTTACCCATGATAATTTTTTGAAGGTTTGCCATAATACTAACATTATTGGTTATGCATGATTCCATAACTCCATTACCTACACCATATTTAATCTTGTACTACACATTTTTGTGGGAGGAAGATATAATTCCTTCTTATGGAATTCATATTTCAATTGCCCTCTCTTGAGGAGGGATAGCTCTACTCTCTTGTCTATGTTAATTGCATCTTTGAAAGAAGATACATTGGACTACTCTAAATAGAAGGCCAATTGCTCATTTATATTTCCTATAGTTATATCTAGAAGATCTCTAGGTGGAGGGACATGCCAAATCCTCCTTACCAAGGCTCAAAAAAATTTCAATAAGTTAGCAAAGTTCTTATATTTATATTATTTGAGTTGATATATGTCACTGATTATAACCTTTTTCTAAATATAGATAGATAATTTTTTACAAACATCTTGATAAGATCCCTAAATATATTAATGGAATACCTCAATATTTGTTAGTAATATTCTAAAGCAAGATTGCTAAGACTCTTGGAAAATATCTTTAATAGCAATGTTTCACTAGATAGGGTTTCCTTCCCTTTGTACATTTAAAACTTAGGAAATTTAAAGTTGTGAGGGAAAGAGTGACTAGCTAAAAAAGGATCTAAATATTGGTTGCACAAGTCATCATAAGAGTACTTGTAACTAGAGAAATATATTTGGATTGTGGTCATTTTCTATTTTAATATCTCTACCTAAGAGGTTAGAGCTTGAAGTTTAGAAGAAAATGTATTTGATTACATAAAAGGAATGTTCTATGAGACAAGAAGAAATTGATTAGTGACATAAGAAGACAATTGATAAACTTGGAGGCATAATGTTGAGATTAGTATTATATGGTTTGATACTAAGGTATTTGAAGTGAAAGGATTAGAAGATGAAGTATGAAATATTACAAGATTAGGGTTTTGGATAAAACCCATGCTTGCACTTGTGAAACTATAATGAAGGTTATTGACATCAGGATTAAAAATTAGGATACTTAAGGGTAGATATTTGTTATGAATGTAACTTATGTCTTCTTAGTGAGATACAAGGCAAATCATAATAGCCCACCAATAAATTTGCAAGAGAAGGCAAAGATAAATGATATTCAAAGAAATATAGAGGTTTTGCATACCAACATCCATAAAAGTGGTGATAATAGGGGGATTTAAATCAATGAAACTAGAAGTTGATGCATTAAGATCTGTAATTAAATATCCAAAGGATGGACTCACTCAATTTGAAGATAAATAATTGCAACTACGTTGTTGGGGATGGTCCAAGAGTGAACTTCCCCTAGAGAGACACCTATGTTGTCACGAGCTTCCTTAATAAAGGATTCTATAGCATCCCTATGCGTTTACAAAAATAAATCCATGTGATCAATAAATTTAAAAAGCACTCTCCCTTGGTCATCATGGATAAGGGTTAGAGGACTTGAGGGTGGAGAATACTCATATTCTTCTTCAAAATTAGGGTTATCAAAGGTAAGTTGATCCTCAAGACCATCTCATGGAGGGTTAGGATTGATGGCCAATTTATGTACGACCCTACAGGTTAGGTAGTGTCTCTTGGCCATGGGTTTCAAAGGAAATAAATATTTAATTAATTATGTTTTAAAGTCCATAGATTGATAAAATAAGAAAGAATATTTTTAGCAACCTTATATCCCATTCCCTTAATATATAAAATTTGACCTCTATACCTCAAGGGCGTCCCTATATACAAAAAGTCCCTATATATTTGACTCGTCTCTATATAGTTATTATTACATGAAAGAAATCCAATACATGGGTTATCAATAATACATGGAAGTGATAGCTTGGATACATGGCTAATATGGTATATGAGGGATAATAATATGCCTCTTTATGGCTTCCACTAACCAACTATAATATACTACTTACAAGGCATAAGTACGCACAAGACCCTATATGGGATGTTGGCAATCGGGGATTGCTATATACCCAATATAACCTAGTAGCCCATTCAATAGCTACTCAAAAGATCATGAAGAGCCTTAGTAATACTATAAATTGGTTATGTTCTTGTTATCTAGATTTAATGTGATCTAATCTAAACAAACAAGATTATGTTGTCTTGGCCAATGGGGCATTGATTCAATGGTTGAGACATATGGATGATGTAGCCCACATCAAGGTTCTAATATCAGTGGTACCAAATAGGTTATATATCTCAATGTGACTAATTTGATGTAAAATGGAAATGAAAACCCTACTTAAAAAAAAGCATGTTGTCTTGATTAAGGTTTGGTAAATTCCAGCTTGATTAAGATTTAGCTTGGATAAAAAAGAACCTTTGGATCTAAAGTGGTGTTCATGTTGGGTTCACCAAAATATGGTGATGGGAAAGGGAAAAGGTATCATGAAGGGTATCTTTGCAATGCTCTTCCACTCTCCTCTATGTCACTTTAAGACTATGAGAAGTTCGTGTGCAATTTATGTTAAATGTATTAGTTGAAGAAAACATATGTTTCTCCTAAGATACTTATTTGTCTAATATTAACCCTAATTCACATACAAATGTAAAAATCAAGGCTTAAAATTCAAAATGCTCTTTGTGTTTGATGGGAAAGGAAATAATGATTTTTATTTTAAGAGATAATGTTGCAAGAAGATGCACCAAACAAAGCCTAAGATGCAACTATATGTAATTTAATTACATGCTAAAGCTTAAATATTAAGTTGATGTCATATATGATTAAGACTAATTAGTTTTTTTATTTTTAATTATTTTGCTACTAAATAAAAAATAAAACCTAGTTTACACAAACAACAAATAGAATCTAATTTCTAGATGCTTAAATGATAAAACATTGAGGATAAAAGAACATATTTCTACCACATAGGCATAAGTATTATCAATCTATAAAAGTGTTTCCATTATTATTGTCTACTGATGGAACTATTGCTTGACCTACAAAATAAACAAAAAAGAAAAGATAATGATAGGAGCCTATCTAAGTTGGAAAAGGATAATTGACTTTCTTGGATAGAAATGAGACCCCTATTCAGATAGACATATATTAAAATGATATAGGTGCCTAAAATAAATTCCAAATGGTAAAACTGCCATTGGGTCATGATAACACCATCAATGTTTTTTATCTATGATGGTGCTCTCGCTCTGTGTAAACTATAGAGCAATAGCACAACTAACATGCAATCTAGTGAAGCTTTCAATTTGAGAGTAGAACAATGGGATTAAATGTAAGATAAGATAATATAATAATGACTATGATGAAGTGATATGACTTGAAATTGTAGAGACATTGTAAAATAGTAGAAACATAGAGATTTACTTGCTTGAAACTAAGATTACATGACAAAATAGGTTGTTTAACTAAATACAAATGTAATATGTAAGATTAGTTATAATTGTAATAAAATGAAGCTTAAACCTACAAGAAAAAGGAAAATACAGAAGAAAATAAGAGGAAATATCACAACCTAAGACACAAGATTATTTTTCCCTTGTTGGAAGCTTGCTAGCTTGCTTGTTTATAGCCCTTGAATGCTTGAGCTTGAAGACTTCATGCTTGATGCTTGGAGACTTAAATTATTAAGAGCTTATATATTTGATTGCATTGAGAAGTATTAGAGACTTAATTGATAGAGATTAGAGGCAGAAGAACTTGTTTCTACCATAGAAGAAGTACCATTGACACTATCGCATGTTGATGGTACTATTACTTAACCTATAAAAAAATAGAAAAATATAAAGTTAGTGATAGAGGGGTATGTCTAAGTTGGTAGAGGATAGTTGAACTTCCTCAAATGACAATCAAACCTTTGTCTAGATAGAAAAAATAAGAATGATAAATTAAATGCCAAATGGAAAAAGCACCATTAGATCACAATAGTGCCACCAACACTTTCACTCTATGATGGTATTCTCACTCTATGTAAACCAAAGAGTGATAGGGCCGCAAACCCACAATCTAGTGGTTCTTTTCATTTTTAGAGAAATTAACGAGATTAATGCAATATAATATAAGATTGTATTGACTAAGATGAAGGGCTCTAACTAGAAGTGCAAAGGTCTTATCAAACAACAAAAAAATAGAGATTTACTTAATTGAAACTAATATTACATGATAAAATGAGTTGCTTAATTAAATACAAATGTAAGATGCAAGATCAATTCTAAATCAATAAGATAAATATTAAATCTATAAGGACAAGGAAGAACCAAAATCAAATAAGGAAAAAGAGCACAACCCAATACATAAGGTTGTTTCCCCTTGTTGGAAGCTTGTTAGCTTGCTTGTTGTGAGTATTTGAATGATTGAGCTTGAAAACTTGATGCTTGATGCTTGAATAGTTTAATGATTGAGAGCTTATAGACGTAATTTCTTGGAGAAAGCTTAGAGAGTTGATTTCTTAGGTGCTAAGACACTTGCAAAACAAGAGATTTGAGTGCTTGCAAAAATGATCTTCATAATATTGTGGTAATTGCATTCAAAAGACCATGGATTGGGCTCTCTCAAGTGTTGGAGTTATAAGAAGACATGGATTTTTGGGGAAGAATTGCATCAAATATGATAAGATTAGAGACGTTAAGAAGAAAAGGATAAAGAAGCCATTAATAAAAGAAGATGAGAAATGATAATTCTTGGATTTGGGATTTTTATAGGATATATGGATCAAATTTTGAGGATTTGGTTCATTAATGGTGGGTGGCTTGAGAGGGATAGAAAGTCAAATTCCTTGATTTTGGTGCAAAAGCGTTGGGAGGTGATAGTGTCAACGATGCTTTTATGGTGGTTTTTTTGCCTCATGACTATTAGAGATTAATGTGTAAGAAAAATTAGTTTTTTAAAAGCATTGTCAAGTCATGATAGTGTTTTCAATGCTATCTCTTTTGCCCTAGTGCTATCATATTTGGAGCAATAAATTCTCCAAATTTAGACACAAGAAATGTTGATTCAATTTTGTTGATTGAAAGACTATTTGATGAAGGAAATTGTTAGGATCCTAATCCTAACCATTAATATTATTAATTCACTTATTTTATTTATGGACCATTGTGTCCTTTCACCTCACAACTCTAGGGTAGATATTTATATGCATTCACAAGGGTGTAAATAGGCATCCATCAAAATATAAGAACATAAATTATTATTCAACCCATTGGTAGGTTTACCTCCAGTGAAATAGTGATTCAATTACAAAAGTGATTCAATACATTTTCATTTGTTTTGCATTCAACTCCATTTGTATTCCATCCTTACAGGCTAATAGGAACCAAGTTCCTACCATCTGGTATCAGAGCCATCGTTCACCATAAATTTTTTCACTCTCATTCGTCTGCCATCATTTTTGCACCATTCACTTCAAATCACCATTTTTACCAACTGTTACTCTTCGTTGTTCGGTCTTACCAGCTATTGTTCATCATAGAGACCAAGGAGAGGATAAAAGTCTTAAAAAATCACTGTACGATAATTATCACATTCTCCTGCCCGAAAAAGAAAATCCTAGGTGACACATTTTGATCGATTGTAAATCAAAAACCCACTATGAAATGATATCGATGAAATGTAAGAAAGAAACTATAAATAAATTCAATTCCAATACCAAATAATCGAGTTACAGGTCATTAACAACCTCATATGAACCTCTACAGAACTTCTAGATCACCCAAGGATCAAACGGTAAGATCAAAACAAACAAAAACCCATATGCTGAAGCAACATGATGTTTCCCTGTGAAATACGTAGAAATCCAGTGAAATAGCTAAAATTAAAAATAAATTTTTGAAATCGATAGTATTTTCCTGATCAGTATTCTGTTGTCGAATCATGTGGATAGCAAAAGTTTTAAATTTAATTTGGGATTAAAATCTCACATCGTCAGTGATAAAGGAGCAAGGTTGTTTAAATACGTGGTATCATAGAGGGTAAGTCGTGACTTAGGTCACACTCCCCCTCACGCTTCACACAAATCCTACCTAGTTTCCATTGACTTGACTCAACTCACCTGCTGACGCTGATCTCTGCCCCCTAGTGCCATCACCACCACCTTGGTTCCCCGCTGCTCTGCCCCCTAGTGCCACCACCATCGCCCGTGTTACCTACTGCTCTTGATCCCTCGTACCTAGCTCTCACCTTCCATGTCACTTCATGCTAACCCCTCCTTGCCTTTCATACCACCTACTTGCCTTACCTTCTGTGCCACCTGCTGCTCCCACCGATTTCAAATTTTAATTTCAAACTTGGTGACTGTTGTTGATGTCACTAATCATCACACCAAATTTCAAAAATTCAAATTTAAAACATTGATCGTTAAGGTCTAATTATTTGATAAACCAATTTTGGTAAAAAATTATATATTTTTTTGCAAAAATTTATAAATAAATACATAATTTTTGCAAATTTCTTCCAAAAAAAACCTAATTCCACCTACTCAAGAAGACTGAACAATTACAAACTAGATCTACAATGATCTATGGTAGGAGATCGTAGGACCCTATCAAATATTTCATGCAGGATATTCATTAGTGGAAGGAAGACCTTACAAATAAAACTATAACAAAGGAGGATTTTTGCCAATGGAAGGACATAATTTCAAACAATACTATACCAAAGGCGGAATATGAAAACAAGATAGCAGAACTAGATTTAAAAATCGATGCCTATAACCACTATGTCAATATGGTACAACAAAATATGTCACTAATCCAATGCGGCCAATCTATCGGAGGACCAACACACCAAGCATTACTTGGGGGATGACAAACGTCAATCCTACCTCAAACTACTAAATTAGATTTTCCAAAATTTTAAGGAGACAACCTCACAAATTGGATCTATTGGGCTGATCAATACTTCTCCCTCTACCAGGTCCTTGAGACATAGAAGTTTGCATTGCATCCTTCCACCTTGAAAGTACATCCACCCAATGGTACCAGTGGTAGAACAAGATGAATGACACCCCTACGTGGCTAGAATTTATAAAAAAACCTAATGGTACGATTCAACCCTACTAAATTTGAAGATTTCATGGGATCCCTTACCAAACTCCGCCAAGCCGCTCTAGTGCGAGAATACCAAGCTCAATTTGAAAAATTAAAAAAATCTTACATCAAGGCTAAATACCTCATTCTTCTAAAGTTGTTTTATCAGTGGCTTAAAGGAATACATTCGATTAGAAGTACAAATGTTCAATACCACTAACATGATGTAGACTATTGTGCTAGCCCAAATGGTAGAAGAGAAATTCAATAACCAACATCGACTAGGAAGACCACCTATAGGGAAATCACATAATACTTACACCATCCCAAAACTTAATCGGATCTTACTAATTAAACGTATCAGCCTTGAGGAAATGAAGGAAAAAAGATAATTATGGATTATGCCAATTAAACATATTATCATTGTGATGAGAAATTTGTCCCTAATCACAAATGTATTATGCCAAAACTATATACTTTGGATATGATTGATCATTATGGTTCAAAATAAGAGGATAATATTGAGGTTGAAGTTGTTAGAAATATTAACCCTAATTTCCCCCCAACAACACTCCGAACATGTGCGATTCTGACCTTCGCTTAGCAAAAATAGTGAAGCTGGGCGGTTCGTCAAAATGTTCGATGTGACATCGCATGTGTCCTCTGACATCTGTCCAATATGCATTGATCTCTTTCGTGCGGGGTTAGGTGATTGGTTAAATTCATTCGTACGTGGTTGGTGATTGGCATCTTCTGCTCTACTATATAAACTCTTTTTCTTTTAGTTTTTTTGTGTGCAGGAAGTGGAGACCACAGTAGTCATTCGCAGAGCAGCAGAAGAGAACAGATGTTAGTGAGCAGTGTGCTTATCTGACTCAGACCCAAGAAGCAGTCTCGACATTTTATTTTGTTTCTTCGTCTATCCTACAGTATCATCTACATAAGTTGTAAATCCTCTATTGAGGATCTATATAACCAGTTTTTCTAATACAAATAAACTTTTTGCCATTTTTCGAGTAATTGGGGTTTTGTCTATCTTTTCTGCATCATTGTATGATTTTATCATTCTGTGTTCTTGAGTTCATCCGTAACACTGCACTCTATATTTAGACTTAATTCTTGGAGGTGTTCGAGCATAGCTTGTGCATTCCTTTGCCAAGTGGCTAAGAGACAACAATCGGCCACTTACAAAATCATCTCCATTGTCATACATTTGAGTTGGGGACTACTGAAGTTGCTCTCAGAGTTTGGAAACTTTAGATGATGACTTTTATTTTTATCTAAGTGTTGAAGACATGCGCCTCATGAATTTGGAAAAGTCTCATTGCAACACCCAACAGCACAGTGAAACTCGATAGCGTTGCACCTAGTGTGCGTCCTTGGACGAAATTGTTTTTAGCCTTATTTTGGCTAAGTGTTTGGCTGTCGCCCTCTTGCGCAGTGCAATTCGACTACGCAAGTTCTCTGTTGCGCAGCCAAACGGGAACAACCAAATATTTTGGCTAAGTCCTTGGACAACCACTCGACTGCGTAGCATAGTAGAACTATGCACTCTCTGAATTGCGCAACCGGGCGTTGACTGACTGTTTTCGCCCACCTTCATTATTTTTGCATCGTGTAGCCCGACATTGCAGGGAATTTTTGTGCACCCGGGTAGACTTGATTTTTAAACGTCACTTCAAACTGGTATCAGAGCCTCAGTGCCCTTGATGCAAAGATCGAAGCAGAATGGCTTCCGTCAACAACCATTCGCTACAGTTGTAGATCCCACGCTTTAATGACAAGAATTATGATTACCGGAGCATCTAGATGAAGATCTTGTTCGGATCTCAGGATATATGGGAGTTAGTCGAGAACGGCTACCCAAAACTGGTATATGCAGCAGCACTGGCCATCCTCTACCAAGCAGACAAGGACCTATTAAAGGAGAACATGAAGAAGGACCAGAAGACCCTCTTCTATATTATGCAATTGGTCGAGGAAATCATCTTCCCGTGGATCACATCGACCACCAAAGCAAAGCAAGCCTGGGAGATTCTGGCCAGCTCGTACCAGGGCACCAACAAGGTGAAGTTGGTGAAGCTGCAGATGCTCAGGAGAGAGTTCGAGAATCTACAGATGAGTGAGTCCGAGTCCATGAGCAACTTCTTCACTCAAACGATGGACATCATCAACCAGATGCGATTGAATGGAGAAATTATGCAGACTCAAAATTTTGCCTGCCAAATTTGACTATGTCGTGATTATGATAGAAGAGTCGAGGGATCTAACAACCCTCTCGATAGATGAGCTCATGGGTTCATTACAGACACATGAGTAGAGGCTGATCCGTTCGTCTCAGACCTCTCTAGAGCAGGCATTCAAGGCTTAGATCTCATTCCAAGACAATGGTAGACAAGACTCCCACCAAGGTGCCTCTAGTTCTCAAGAAGGAAGAGGCAAAGGTAGATGTGGGAAAGAAAACAAGCAAGGAGGATGGTCAAACCCTAGTGAGGGAGAGACCAACTACAACTTCCATTAGCAAGGAGGAAGAGGTGGTGCAAAGAACCAACAAGTCGGATCTGGTCATAAAAAGGACATGTCAAAGGTCCAGTGCTACTATTGCAAGAAATTCAACCATTATATCTCATAGTGTAGAAATATGATGACCAAGGAGAACCAGCAGCAGACCCATTATATGGATGGAGGGAACGTGTTGTTGACTTGCAACATTAAGGAGGAGAGCCAAAAGAATATCTGGTACCTGGATAGCGGGTGCATCAACCACATGACGGGGAACAAGGAGATGTTCTCACAACTAGATGAAACAGTCCAGTTCGAGGTCAATATGGGGAACAACAACAAGGTTCCCATGATGGGGAAAGGAAAAATCATCATCTGCACCAGGCACGATGAACAAAAGCAGGTTTGTGACATCAATTATGTGTCTGGTCTGAAGTATAACCTACTGAGCATGGGACAACTCGTATAGAAGGGACATACATCCCAGTTCAAAGACGAAACCTGCACCATTAGAGACAAGACGTATGGGCAGATTGCAATGGTATCCATGATGAAGAACAAGATGTTTTCACTGTAGATTTAAAATGAATCGTTGATGTCTCTGAGTGCAGTTGTGAAAGATGCTACCTGGCTATGGCATCTCAGATTTGGTCACCTGAGTTTCAGTGGGCTGAATATGCTGCATAAAAAATAGATGGTGAAGGGTTTACCCCTTATTGAGCAGCAAAATAAATTCTGTGAAGGCTGCTTAGTCGGTAAACAACACAAGGATTCATTCCCTTCTGGGCAGTATTAGAGAGCATCACAATCATTGAAACTGGTGCACTCAGATATCTGTGGTCCGATGCAGACTAGCACGTTCGTCGGTAAAAAATACTTCTTGACTTTCATTGATGACTTCAGCCGCAAGACATGGATTTATCCCATCAAGTTGAAGTCAGAAGCATTTGCCAGATTTAAGGAGTTCAAGGCTCTGGTGGAGAAACAAAGTGAATATCATATTAAGACTCTCAATATGGATGGTGGAGGTGAATACATCTCCAACGAATTCCATAAATTTTGTAAGTAGCATGGAATTTGGAGGCGGCTCACTGCCAGATACATGCCACAGTAGAATTGCGTAGTTGAGAGGAATAACCGGATCATCATGGATATGGCTCGTAGTATGATGAAGGTGAAGGGATTCCCATATGAGTTCTAGGTAGAGGCTGTAAGCTGTGAAGTCTACCTACTGAATAGATCTCCCACCAAAAGCATGAAGGACAAAATACCTTAGGATGCCTGGAGCTGTCTGAAACCATGTGTGGCTCATTTGCATGTGTTCGGATGTATTGCATATGCACATGTTCCAGAAGAGAAGCAATAGAAGTTGGATGATAGGGCTAAGAAGTGTATCTTCATAGGATACAGTGAGTAGGTGAAGGCATACAAGTTGTACAACCCTATGACAAAGAAGCTCATCATCAGTCGTGATGTGAAGTTCCTAGAAAAATAAATCCTGGAACTGTAAATCAAATACTGGCCAGTCAGATCCAACAGTAGTTGAGTCTGTTGACTTGGAGGAGGACATTGTGTATCCACCTGTAGCCTCAAGCAGCAATAGTGGTGCCAGCTATAGCATAGCCTCACCATCTCGGTCACCTCCACTTGCAAGCAAAATCCAAAATTTGGTCACACCTACGAAGACAAGGAGCTTGCAAGATATTTACGAGGCAACCCGAACTCATCAAGATGAGGAACATTCTGATTTTGCATTCTTTACTAAGGTTGATCCAGTGGAGTTTGAAGATGCAAGTCAAAATTAGAAGTGGGTTAAAGCAATGGACAATGAGATAAAAGCCATTGAGAATAATGATACATGGCAACTGGCAGATCTTCCAGCAGGGAAGAATACCATTAGGGTCAAGTGGGTGTATAAGATGAAATTCAATGCCCAAGGAGAATTTGATCGACACAAGGCCATACTGGTGGTAAAATACTACAAGAAAAAGTTAGGCATTGATTACCATGAGGTATATGCGCCTATAGCCCGACTTGACATAGTGAGGATGATCCTCGCACTGGTAGCTCAAAAGGGCTGGAGTGTTTACCAGATGGATTTCAAGTCAGCATTCCTCAACGATGTGTTGGAGGAGGAGGTCTACATAGACCAGCCACCCGATTATGAGATTGAAGTTCAGGAGGGCAAAGTCCTGAAGTTGAAGAAGGCCCTCTATGGTTTGAAGCAGGCACCCTAGGATTGGTACAACTGGATTGATAACTATTTTTAGGAGAATAGGTTTGTAAAATGCCCATACGAGCACACACTGTACATGAAGACAAATGAAGCAGGAGAGCTCATCATCGTCTATCTGTATGTGGATGATATGATTTACATTGGTAACAATGCAACACTATTTTCCCAATTTAGAACAACCATGAAGGAGTTCGAGATGACAGACTTAGGGCTGATGAAATATTTCTTAGGCATTGAAGTTGACCAATCGGCATATGGCATCTTCATTTCTCAGGATAAGTATGTGAAGGATATCCTGAAGTGGTTCAAGATGAAGGATAACAAACCTACCATCACACCTGTCACCACAGGCTTGAAGCTGAGAAAGCTAGACTTTGGAAGAAATGTCGATCCAACTCTATTCAAGAGGCTAGTTGGCAATCTGATGTATTTTACTACAACTCTGCCAGATCCGATGTTTGAAGTCAGTCTGATCAGTCATTTTATGGAGATTCCAAAGGACACACATTGGCAAACAAGCAAGATAATATTGTGCTATGTCAACGGGACGCTGAACCATGGCATCTTTTACACCAGACAAGACCATCTGGAACTGGTAGGCTACATAGATAGTGATTGGGCTGGTAGCACCGATGATCAGAAGAGCACCTCCAGGTATGCTTTCCATCTCAGATTTGGGGCAGTCTTATGGGTGGCCAAGAAGCAACCAATCATTGCATTATCCACTACTAAAGCAGAGTATGTCTCCACTACGTTTGCTGCATGCCAGGAAGTTTGGCTGCGAAGAGTTCTAGATGAACTGAATCATCTTCCAAAAGGTGCGATAGAAGTGTTATGTGATAATAATTTTGCCATAGCACTATCGAAGGATCCAGTGTTCCATGGCCGGATGAAGCACATTGATATTTGTTATCACTTCATCAGAGAGTTGGTGAATTTCAATGAAATTCAGTTGTAGTTTTGTATATCTCAGGAGCAGTTGGCGGACATTTTCATGAAGCCTTTGAAGGAGGAAGACTTCAGCAGATTGCGAGAGCATCTAGGAGTCAAAGCACTCATGAAATTAGGCTTAAATGAGGGTGTTAGAAATATTAACCCTAATTTACCACCCAACTGCACTCTGAACATGTGCGATGTCGAACTTCACTCCAAAAAAATAGCAAAGCTGGGCGGTTCATCAAAATGTTCGATGTGACGTTGCATGTGTCCTCTGACATCTGTCCAATCTACATTGATCTCTTTCATGTGGGGTTAGGCGATTGGTTAAATTCATTCGTGCATGGTTGGTGATTGGCCTCTTCTACCCTGCTATATAAACCCTTGTTCTTTTAGTTTTTTTGTGTGCAGAAAGTGGAGACCACAATAGTCATTCGCAGAGCAGCAGAAGAGAACAGATGTTAGTGAGCAGTGTGCTTATCTGACTCAGACCCAAGCAGAAGTCTATCATGCAGTATCATCTGTATAAGTTGTAAACCCTTTGTTGAGGATCTATATAACCCATTTTTTCTAATACAAATAAACTTTTTACTATTTTTCAAGTAATTGGGGTTTTGTCTATCTTTTTCGTATCATTATATGATTTTATCATTCTGTGTTCTTGAGTTCATCCGTAACACTGCACTCTATATTTAGACTTAATTCTTGGAGGTGTTTGAGCATAACTCGTGCATTCCTTTGCCAAGTGGCTAAGAGACAACAATCAGCCACTTACAAAATTATCTCCATTGTCATACATTTGAGTCTGGGACTACTGACGTTACTCTCAGAGTTTGGAAACTTCAGATGACAACTTTTGTTTTTATCTAAGTGTTGAAGACGTGCGCCTCCCGACTTCGGGAAAGTCTCACTGCGATGCCCGACAACGCAGCGAAACCCGACAGTGCTACACCTAGTGTGCGTCCTTGGAAAAAATTATTTTTGGCCTTATTTTGGTTAAGTGTTTGGTTCTTGCCACTTGTGCAGCATAGTTCGACTACGCAAGTTCTCTTTTGCACAGCCGGATGAGAAAAACCAAATACTTTAGCTAAGTCCTTGGATAGCCGCCCGACTGTGCAACATAGTCGGACTACGCACTCTCTGACTTGCGTAGTTGGGCTTCGACTGGCTGCTTCCACCCACATTCGTAATTTTTGCATCTCGCAGCCCGACGTCGCAGGGAATTTCTACACACTCGAGCGGACTTGATTTTTAAATGTCACTTCAAAAGTGGTGTCAGATACACTCCATAATAACACAAAAGATACACCAAAAATCTCTTTTAATGCCCTCGCTGGTTTCTCCTCCCCAAAAACTATGAAATTCAAAGGGTACTTTAAAAATTAAAATCTCACTATTCTTATGGACTCTGACAACACACATAATTTTATCGACCCAAGGGTGACAAAACAAGCCAATTGTTTTATACATCCTTGTAATAACTTTGAGGTCATGATTGGCAATGGAGGAAGGATTGCATGCAAGGGAAAGTATCAAAATATTAAACTCACTATGGGTGATTATAATATGAAAGGTGACATGTATGTACTTCCCTTAGGAGAATACGATATCGTCCTAGGAGTACAATGGTTACGAGCACTCGGTACAATCCAATAGATTTTGAAGATCTATGGATGGAATTCACATAGAAAGATAAAACACATACTATTAAAGGATTAAAATAAAGCCCTTACCAAATAGAAAGATCTCATAGAATGGATAAAATTATTTGCAAATGATGCAAGGGTATGATTGCACAATTATTTTCCATCCAACCTACAAATGAAGAACAAGAGGCACCTGAATTACAACAACTTACAACATACCATTCTCAAGTATTTAATGAACCAAAAGGGTTGCCCCCTCAAGGTAGCCACAATCATGCAATTCAACTTCTTCTAGGGGATCAACCCCCTAATATCTGACCTTATCGATATCCTTATCTACAGAAAACACAAAATCAAAAAATTGGTGCAAGAATTACTAAAAGAAGGGGTTATTAGACCTAGTGTGAGTCCATACTCTTCTCCATTTTTATTGGTTCAAAATAAATATGGGTCGTGGTGTCCATGTGTTGATTTCTAGTCTCTTAAAAAACTAACCATCAAAGATAAATTTCCCATCCCCATCATCGATGAGTTGTTAGATGAGCTTCATGGGGCTACATACTTCTCAAAATTAGATTTACGATTGGGTTACCATCAAATTCGAGTAAAAGAAAGCGATATTCCAAAAACTACCTTTCGCACTCATGAAGGGCATTATGAATTTATGGTTATATCATTTGGCCTTACCAATGCCCCTTCTATATTTCAAAATCTAATGAAACAGGTATTCCACCCTTACCTTTAAAAATTTATTTTAGTTTTCTTTGATCACATTTTGATTTATAGAAAAATATGGGAAGATCACTTGCGTCATTTAGACCAAGCATTGAAAACCTTGGAGGATAACCAATTATATGCCAAAATATCAAAATGTTCCTTTGGACAACAAGAAATTGAATATCTGGGACATATTGTCTCTAAATAAGGAGTTAAAGTAGACCCTCGCAAGATTGAAGATGTGAAAAATTGGCCTACCCCAAAAACCTTGAAAGGGTTGCATGGTTTTTTAGGATTAATAGGTTACTATCGTAAATTTTTCAAAGATTATGTTAAGATCACAACCCCCTTGACAACTTTACTCAAGAAGAATGCTTTTCTTTGGTCTCTAAAGGCTGACGATGCTTTCACCGCTTTAAAAAATACCATGTGTACCACTCCTATGTTAGCCATACCAGATTTTTCCAAACCATTAGTTATTGAAAGCTATGCTTCTGGAGTAGGAATAGGAGTCGTTCTCATGCAAAATAAAATATGAAAACCATTCATTATTTCCATTTTACTATATATCAAAGTAGATCCTTTTTGTTAACTCCTTTATCATAGATGACCCTTCCTATGATGAGCACCATGTCTATAAACATTATACAAGAGATGCAATAATATGATTCCAAACTTGGGCATGATTTTGAGATTTATTTTTATAAAAACCATTATTCCTTTCAAGCCATAGATTCTAATTAATAACGAAAAAACCAATACTCCATAAATTGTGTTACTCTTTAGTTTTGAAATAATTAATACAATATTTCATAAAGTCTTAATTATTCATGAAGCTACTAAATATATTGTCATGTTTTAAAAAATGATAATCTAATGTTTCTAAAATTTTCTCACACAAGGCACACCCAAAAGGTCCATGATATAGTCTTCTTTGTAGACTCTCTCCTATAAAATTTTTGTTTTAAATTGCTAACCAAAGGAACATTGAGGCCTTACGAAGGGCCTAGAATGACATAATATTTTCCCAAGATAAATCATTAGGAGTATGAATTACTTATTACTCTAAATTTGTACATCCCAACTTGGTCAAGTACCCACCATATATTAATATATTCTAAACCAACCCATATTTCCATGTGAAAATAAGTAGATAGAACTCTTCAATCATATTTTGAAGCTCATTAACTATTTTTTTAAGGTCTTCTTCTTCAACCATATTGTTAATAGAAACCCATGGTTTGGATTTATTGCTCACATTAATATAATTGTTGACATTTGTACTTTTACAATCTAAACATACCTAGGCTAGCAATTGTCCTTTTGAATTATAAATAATAAGATAAGGATTCAACCAAACAATAGACAAAAAAATTGTAAAATCTTCCTCAGTGACTAACTATCTAATATGCTTCTTGAATAATTATAAACTATTTGATATGAAGTTATATATTTTTTCAATCCTCTAGGTAGGGTTAATTTAAAGGATACATTGATTACATAAAAAGAACCTATATATGTTTGGAGTAGCATTTTTTCCAACTCTTTTCATGATTTATAAATCATTTTCCTTTAGTTTTTGTCTTTAATGACAAACTCATAAGTCTATATTTCTGTGAACCTACCCCTCCAGTATTATTTCTTTTCATACCTTATCCCACTTACAAAAAGGAAACCAAAATATTTCCTTACATCCTTCCAAAGAATATATCTTTAAATTTAATCAAAAAATGTGCATTATACCTATTAGCAATCTTAAAATTGGCATAACATACATAGAGATAGATTGCAATGATTTTTTCATAAGTTGTAGCCTTCTATCATTGTTAAGAACTTACCCTTCCAACCTATTATATAAGATTTAATTCTAACAAAAATTAAGTACCAAAGCTCCTTATTTCCTTTATTAAATAAAGGAAAACCCATATATATTAATGGAAATTTTCTAACTTTAAACCCTAAAATATCCATAATAATTCATTATAAATATAGGAAAGTGTTAATTCTAGATTTGTAGTATTAGCCAACTATGTGAGAACCTTCTCATAACATGATAGTATTGATTTAAACTGTGTGTTCTCACTAACTAAGGAATGATCCAAAAGAGAAGTATCTTTGATAACAAATTGGAGGTGAGATTCGAAAGGACCATTTGTTAGAACCTAAATACCTTTGATTTTTTCTTCCATGTTTACCCTTCAAAAATTTATATCCAATGCCTCAATAAGAATCATAATAGATAAGGAGATAGTGGGTCACCCTTTTCAAGCCCATGAGATGATTCAAAGTATCAAATAGGGGATCCATTGTTTAAAATATAATATGTTGGAGTGCTATAAAACATCTAATCCATTCACACCAACCTCATACATTATATCTCATGTATATATATGAGATTAAATTAATAATAATTCATTACAAATATAATAGGCTATTAAATTTAGAGATAAAATTAATATATCCATAAAAAAGCACTTTGTACTTACATTTCTCATTAAGACTGCCATGACCATCAATAATGCTAAAAGAATTATATATCATTGAAAATCATTGACCTTTGTCATTTATCCAATAAAGTACCTAGGTCTTCCTATAAGGGATAGGATGGAATAACTTTCATCTATGCATTGAATAAGGTTCAAATGACCATTTAGATCGTTCACCTTTTCCATAGTGATTTTTCTCTTTCCATCACATGTCATCGACCAATGCAAATTTTTTAATTGTAAATTTCATCTTGAAATAGGTTGTTTGTTGCTCTTACCTATGTCAAATTTTAAAACATGCTCATATTATGTGTTAGTTCAATATTTTTGGATACTTTTATTTTTTATCATGTTTGATCACAAAGGATAATATGGATTCATAAATCCATATGGTTTAAAAATTAAGTATATAGGATTTTAAAAGAGTTTTATTGATGACCATCAATTAGATTTTTGCTTTGTTGATTTTTGGCACATTATCCACTTTTAGTGGTTATTGTGGCATCATCAATCATAATAGGTCAATTTATTTTGTGTAATTAAAATATCATTTATTGAGGTCCTTTTTAACAACACATGATAAGGTCTAGTAATGGATAAGCAATTTTGATCTACTCGAATACACTTTATTGTTAGAATATTCCTATATTACTACGAATCTTGCCCATTTATCAACATCTTGACAAACATAAAACACACTCATATTATGTGTTGATTCAATATTTCTTAATACTTTTATTTTTATTATGTTTGATCACAATGGATAATGTGGATTATTAAATTCATATGGTTTAAAAATTTACCTTATCAGAATTTGGAAAGAGTTTTTATTGGTAACCATTGATTAGATTTTTGCTTTGTTGATATGTGCTACATTATCCACTTCAAATGACCATTATAGCATCATCAATCTAGTTCCTTATGAGTCATTAAAATGTCATTTATTGAGGTCCTCTTTAACAACACATTATTATATCAGCTCATGGATAAGTCATTTTCATATACTTGACTATACTTTATCATTAAAATATTCCTAGATTATTGTCAATCTTGGCTATTTATCAAGATCTTGACAAATATCGTATTTACTCTTTTATAAGCATTATAATTTTGCTCTATTTTCCAATATTTGCATATGCACAATCTCATTCTAGTACCTTCTATATCACAAAGATCAAGTTGCCTTATCAACCCCTTGAAAGTAGCCCAATGAATAGCACATTGGTTCCATTCCAAATGATCTACTTGTTACCATGGATTTGAGTGTTCTTAATTATTTATTTAGGTACGAGTTCCCTTTCTTACTTTCTAAAATATTAGCATTATTTTTTATAATAATAATTTTGTTATATCACTATTATATACTTCGGGATTACAACAGTTTAGTAGATATTAGTTATTGTTTTCAATATAATATTTCAATTCTATTACTATGATCATCAAATGACATTAGCTCAAATGGTTATATTCCTTAACACTCAAGGAGGAGATCTAGGTTTGAATATTGCCAATCGATACATGTATAATTGTCAAGTTGTTGTAATACCACCTATGGTCATGATGTAATATGGGTGGGGTCCATTTAAATTCCACAAAAATTTTTAAAAAAATTCTATTAATATGATTAACTAATATTCTAGTCTATTTTAGGATTTTTAGATTCTTGATTACTCCACCCTTTAAAATGCCTTTGGAGACTTTTCATATTTTTACAAATAAACATGCCTTGCCCCTTGACATCCAATCTACATAAATCATATGTCAATGCAATGTTTTTTATTATTGGTTATATGAGATAAAAACAAGAACCACCTATATTACATCATTATTGGCTAATATGCATATATCACTTGGCAAGATTCAAACCTAAGTATCCTTGAAAATCAAGGAATTTAACGGTTGAACTAGTGATATTTAGTATGTGCATGCAATGTTATATCAAGGGGTTAAACTAATTTAACAAATTATTAAATTGTAACTATAAAATTATGCAATATCCAACTCATTAGAAATTGTTCAATGTTCAATATTTTATACATATTTGTCTATATAAAGAATCCCAATAGAGGGATAAAATGACAAACATGTAGACATCAAATTAGAAATGTATATACCCTAACCTCTTAACCTAAACCCTAAACAATGACCCCTAACACATTAAACCCTAAATCCAATCTATTATTCTTTCTAACATACTTTAGTATTTCGGCCAAGGAAGGAAAGGTGTCGTGATTTTGTGACATGTTGCGTGGTCGTGGTCAATGGAGGGAAGATGTCGCGATATCACGACATGTTGCTTCGTCACGACCGTAAGAGAAAAGGTGTCGCAATATCGTGACATGTTGCTTGGTCGCGGCCAAGGGAGGAAAGGTGTCACGATATCGCGACGTGTTGTTGGGTCGCGACCAAGGGAGGGAAGATGTCGTGATTTCGTGACATGTTGCTTGGTCGCGGTCACTGGAGGGAAGATGTCATGATATCGCGACATGTTGCTTCGTCGCGCTCGAAATAGAATAAGTGTCACGATATCGCGACATGTTTCTTCGTCACGGTCGAGAAAGAAAAAGTGTCGCGATATCGCGACATGTTGCTCCGTTGCGGCCGAAAGAGAAAAAGTGTCACGACATGTTGCTTTGTCGCGGCCGAGAGAGAAAAAGTGTCGTGATATCGTGACATGTTGCTTCGTCGCTATCGAGAGAGAAAAAGTGTCGTGATATCGCGACATGTTGCTTCTCCATGGCCAAGAGAGAAAAAGTGTCGCGATATCGCAACATGTTGCTGCGTTGCGGCAAAAGGAGGAAAAGGTGTTACGATTTCGCGACATGTTGCAATGCTGCTGCCCAAGGAGAAAAAGTATCATGATTTCGCGACATGTTGCTTCGTCGCGGCCAAAGGAGGAAAAAGAGTCGCGATATCACGACATGTTGCAATGTCATAGACAGAAGAGGAAAAGGTGTCGCGATATCGTGACATGTTGCATTTTCGCGCCCAAAGGAGAAAAGTGTCGCGATATCGCGACATGTTGCTTTTTCACGGCCAAAGGAGAAGAGGGTAAGTGTGTCACGATATCGTAACAAGTTGCATCTTCTGACCAATCTGATCCCATTGTTAGCTAGTTAATGGTTCAGGAGATTTGGCCTCATTGCAAATCTTCCTTTCTATTGTAAGCTTATGTTCTCTATGATATCGGCTGGGAAAATTCCCTTCCCAATTTGTAATTGATCTTTGTTTTAATACAAGTTTTTTTCAAATTTTTCAAAAAAAACATACTTTAGTATTTTTTTAATAGAATATACCCTCTCAATAATAGATATTTTATCACTCCCTTAGAGCATTCTATTTTTAAAATTGGTTATATGGGATTTAAATGGATCCACTTGTATTACATAATGAAAACATTACAAAAATATTTCAATAAAGCACATAATGATATTCTAGTTGATAATTATCCACCTATTGGTTGAACATATTTAATTATGGGTTTGCACATAATTAGCTCATGTATTTTATCAATTTAGATTATGTCATTTGATGTTGATGTCAAGGTGTCCTCAAGGAATTAGAACAATAGTTTATAGTGTGAAACTCATAATTTCCCACCACTTTCTCCAAGCCCCTTTGAGGTATAAATGCTAATGTCCACCATGTGATAATAACCTTAGTTCATGGTGTGAAATTTCTTGCTTCTCACCACTTGCTCTAAACCTTATGAGCAAAAAATTTAAGGTTTGTAGATAGGATTAGGGCCTTGGTCTATGGTATTAAAATATTTGCTTACCATAACTTCCCCACACACCTTGGGCCTTTTAACATTCTTGTGCTATTCTATAACCTTTTTTATAAATATATAAGAATATAAAAACTTAGATATTATAGTTATAGCATTAAATTTATAACAACCTCCCTCTATTAAAATTGAGTCTTTGAAAGTGTTTTTAGTAATGCTATTTTAGCTAATATAATACTATACTTGTAATTGTAACGATCCCAAATAGATGTGTCGGTTCATCAATTGGTCATGTCTATCTATTTATTCTTTCATTTATTTATAGGTAGCATGATTCATTTAATTTATCATCATTGAATAATTAATTTCTATTGCGTACTCCACCCTCTCTAAGTGGTTTATAGGAATTTTCCCTCCTTAAGTGGGCTTGATTCATTCATATTATTTGATTTAGGAAGCTATAATGCTTCAAGTGGTATTAGAGCTATCACTCCTAAAAATCATGCAATTTTTTTTTCAAAATGATTAGTGCAAGCTACCCGTTCCAGGAGTTCGCATCAACTAGCAATTGGAAGAGTCTGGGGATGAAGTGCACGGTCTACCGGTGCCACTCACCACTCACAAAATTTAGATATGGGAAGTTATGTTGAAGATAACGTTGAAATTAATCTCTTTTGATGACTTCTAACATTCACGATCTAAAGGCTCAACAATGGAATAAGAAAGTAAATCTTGCCCAGTGAAAGTTTATTTTTTTAGGAGCAGGAGCACATCTTCTCTAGGAGCTCGTCTTCACCCACCTGTGAATCGTGATTACCGACACATTCCATTTCTTCAATTTTTGACACTGCTCAAGTCCCAAATATTAACACAAAAAAAAAGGCACCTACAAGTTGTAATAAATCAAACCACCACAAATGTTTTTTGGAACGCATAAACATTGAATTACAAGAGCTACGAGGACGATTCATAAGGGTTATAATAAAATCATTCAAATAATTTATGGTACTCCCCTTTAATTAGTGCAATAAAATTATAGGCATCAAGAGAATTCAGAGACAAAGAAGAAAATAGTAGTTGCAGGAGCAAGATAAAATAATAATAATTAAAACGATTTTTCTAAGGTGTAAGATCTAATATATCACAGTTGAGATTCTAACGTTATCCAATCAAATAATGCTGCACAAAACCCTAATATTTCCCTCAATTGACGTTTGATACGTGGCATCTTCACATTGCATGGTGAGAATCGAAGAAGTTTCCACAGTTTTTAGGCGAATTCGTTTCTGGCTACAGTTGGTTTAAATAATTCTTAAAAGGACGATTTATATCATTTAAAATTATTTCAGCGTGGTAAATCAATTTAAATCATCACATAACATTAAGAGCTCCATATTCATCACATAACGCTTTATTCTAAAGTCATCATAAAGTGCTTCTTCAAGTTAGAGGAATTCGGAAGTTATTATTCAATAGTTGTTGGACGAACTGATTGGCGGGAAATCGAGCTCTGGCGATTTTCTCCTCTGAACCAGGGTTTCTGCATCCTCGAGTATTATTTTGTTTCTACTAACTTTCTGAAGTGCCTTTAGGGTACGGGGGATCTGAAGATCCGATCGGTGCCCCAGGAGGGTCCAATGGGGACTTCTCCGACTCCTTACTCAGGAAACACCAGCTCTTACGCTGATCTGTTTAAAGGCGATTCTTCCCCGAAGACTGCTGAAGCGCAAAATATGGCATACAAGAAGATCTTCACGACTGCTGGGAATCGACCGTCAGCTCATCGGGTGAATGGTTGTCTGCCGCAGGCCGAATCCAGGCCAAAAATCGTCATTGAGCCCAAGCATGGTTGAAGAATCGGTTCTCTACAGAGCGAACCATGACCTAATCTGCAAGTTCATGGGCATTCGCCCCTCCCCGAACTTCTTGCATTCCTAGATCCATCAAAACTGGGAACCCCACGGTGAGTACTCATTGTGGTTTATTAGTAATGGTTATTTTATTGTCACCTTTTCGGCTCGGCCGATAGAAATAAGGCTTTCGAGTCGAAAAAGAAGAACCATGGCCCGACAGGGCTTTTTGTACAACCATGGCGGGTGGGCTTCGACCCTCGTGTTGAACCTACTATTGTACCAGTGTGGATTAGATTATACGCCCTTCCTATGGAGTTCTGGGGTGAGCAGGTATTGGCCATGATTGGCAATACGATTGGTAGACATATTGGTGTTGCCAGAGACACTATTGAAGGGAGCATGGCAGTGTACGCTCGAATCTGTGTTGAGATGGATCTCAGCCAGCCTCTATCGGCTGAGTTGGATATTGAACTGGCAGGTCTTACCTGGATCCAACAACTAGACTATGAGGCCCTACCCTTCAGATGTCGGGTTTGCCATAAGCATGGGCATCTAGCCCGTTTCTGTCCTATTAATATGAATGCCAAAATGGAGGCCCCTTCAGGTATGCCAAACCTGCCTAAGGAGGATAAGGTTGCTCCTAATACAGATCCTAATAGCTCTGGTCAGGGCCAAAACGCTCCGAGAGAGGGTTTTGAACAACCCAAAAGAAGAAGACGGACAAAGAAAAAGGAGGGAAAGGAGCAATCTAATCTCAGGCCTGCCAATAGGTATGAGATTTTTAAGTCATTGGTTGATGAAGAGGATCACTCTATGGAGGGCTTGGAGGGTTTCAAGGAAACTTCTAATATTCCTGGGCAGCTCCCCCTCTCACCTTCTCCTGTCATACAACAGATAGTTGATCCCTGTGAAGTATCACAGCCAGTGTCTTCTGGTGCCTTAGTAGTCCATAATCCGGAGCAGTCAGTATCTCAGGATGTCCACATGGGGATAGCAGAGAAAAATAGGGAAAGGCCAGCTTTGGGGATAACCCAGCTTGAGAAAAGACCAAAAAATAGCAATTCTCAGGGAGCAGGTCGAAGATCCAATAAGGAGCTGCTAGCAGCTCAAGGAGACAAGTTGATCATGGGAGGATCGATGAGGACAATTGATTCTTATTGCTCTCAGGGTAACCCATGATTATACAATCTTGGAATGTGAGGGGTTTAAACAACAGAACCCATCAATCTGCTGTTCAAAGGTTATTAGAAAATAGCAATACTGATTTCTTGCTTTTACAAGAGACTAAGATGTCTTTGGATCTTATGTCTAAAACAATCAACAGAATCTGAAGGGTGTCGGTCACATGGATGTGGCTGCCCAAGGTGCCTCAAGGGGGATTGTTACTCTGTGGAACTCTCCGGAATGGTCTGCAATAGATCACCTTGCCTGGAGGGGTGTTCTCACTTCTCTTTTTAGGAATAATGTCTCGACGAAAGTCGTTCTAATCACTAACTTTTATGGATCTCAAACCCTTGAGGGCCAGAGGCGGCAGTGGAAGGCTGTGCATGACATGAGAGCATCTAGGGAAGATCTAGACTGGATTGTAGCGGGGGACTTTAATGCTAAATTATCTTCTAGAGACCAGGAAGGGGGAACACCTTTTTTGGATCCAGGGGACCGTTTCATGATTGCTCAAGTCCAGGCTTTACACCTAGTGGACATCAAATGTCCTGGCAATAACTTCACTTGGACTAATAAAAGGAGGGAGCCACATAGTAGGAAGGTGAAACTAGACTGCTTTCTGCTTTCGGAAGAGAAGTTTGTAAAATGGAACATTAATTTTCAGATTTTAGCAGCCCTGTTTCCGATCACTCGTCCTATTCTCGTTGGAAGGTGGGGCTGGGAGGGGACACCATCACAAACCTTTCGGATTTGAGAATTTCTTGCTGCAGAAAAGAAGAACTTCGGGAGAAAATCCCGCAATGGTGGGAAGAAGGCCGCCCGACTTATGGAAGAGCAATGTTCGGAATTCACAAACAACTTCAATATGTCAAAACTCGGCTTGAAATATTGGAGGCGTTCTAATAAATCTGACTTCCGTGCCCAAAGAGCTCCGTTGGTGGCCCGCTGGGATGAGGTCCAAAAATAGTTCAGAGAAGGAGTTATTACAGACCAGCTCAAGGATGAGGATGATGCCTTGCGTAGAGCGGTGGAGGACATTGACAACCAGGAGGAGACTTACTGGAGGCAGAGAGCAAGAACTACCTGGTTAGTGGAAGGGGACCGAAATACAAAATTCTTTCATCGGACTGCTTGTGCCCGAAGACAGATGAACAAGATGGAGGCCCTTCAAGATGAGAATGGTCATTCCTTTGACACTCTTCCAGATATACACTCCCATGCTATGGATTATTTCTCAAAGCTTTTTAAGGAAAGTGCGGTTCAAGATGTTGAGGCCCAAAATGAAGTTATTTCTGTCATTCCTGCTCTCATTTCTGAGGATGAAAATCAGGCCCTCCTCAAACCCATTGATAGAGATGAACTGACAGTTGTGGTCTTTGGAATGAGTACTGGTAAAACTCCAAGTCCCGACGGTTTCCCCATTGAGTTTTTTCAGGCCTTCCGGGATTGCTTAGAGGAAGATGTTAGAGCCGTGGTTGAAGAATCCAGAGAAAATAAGAGAATGCTTAAAGCTTTAAACCACACTTTCATTACCTTGATTCCAAAAGGGGAGGAGGGGAGCCATATTTCAGATTATAGGCCTATTGCCTTATGTAATGTGTTGTATAAAATAATCACCAAGGTAATGGTCGAGCGATTAAAACCCCTTCTTCACAAGCATTATCTCCTCTCGAGCAAGGGGGTTTTGTTGAGGGTCGGCAGATTCTGGATGGGGTGGTTCTAGCTCAGGAAGCTATTCATTCAATGCACACTTCTGGGAATAAAGGGATGTTCATAAAACTGGACATGTCCAAGGCTTATGACAGGGTTGAATGGAGTTTCCCCGGCCAAAATGATGGCTGCCTTTGGTTTCTCTCAGGATCTGGATTGAGTGGGTCATGAGTCGTGTCTCTTCCCCGACCTACTCTGTTCTAATTAAGGGCCTTCCTTCGCAGCCTTTTGGAGCCTCTCGGGGTCTCCGCCGTGGGGATCCTTGTTCTCCTTATCTCTTTTCGATTATGGTCGAAGGTCTTGGCAGACTTTTCTTGAGGAGAAGACAACAAGGCAGATTATTGGGTGTTAGGGTGGGGGACGAAGTTTTATCGCATCTGTAGTTTGTGGATGACACTGGTCTGATGGGAGTTGCCAGCCTCAGGGAAGCAAGATCGATTAGGGATACTCTTAATGTATATCTCAGGGCTACTCAACAGGTCATTAATGACAAGAAATCCAAAGTGGTCTTTTTCAATCTGGAGCACAGGCTTCAGAACAGAATTTTAGAAATCCTGGGATTTACTAGGACTGCTCTCCCTGTGGTTTACTTGGGGATCCCCTTGCACTTCAAGAAGCCGAAACTTGACACTTGGAGGCACTTGCTTGAGGGTATCAAGGAAAGAATTAATCACTGGTCTCACAAGTGGTTAAGCTATGGTGGCAGAGTAACTTTCTTACAATCAGTCATTCAAGCCATGCCTATCTACAAATTCTCTATCTTGGCTGCCCCGCTTACAATCTGGAAAGAATTGGACAGGATGGCTAGAAAGTTTTTGTGGGAAGGACCAAAGGGAGAGAGAAAGTGGGCCTTAGTGAGCTGGGATAAAGTTACCCAACCCAAGGTAAAAGGTGGGCTCGGGACTGAGAGGATCCAGGTTAAATAATAAAGCCTTGGCTGGAAAGTTGTACTGGAGGTGGATTTCCCAGCCAACTTCCTTATTCAGTAGAATTCTCACTAGTAAATACTTGGGTCATGTCAACCCCAATGAGGTGGGTCACTTCTCTTTGGAGGGTGTTGGATCCTTAGTATGGCAAGCTCTCAAGCTTGGATCTCAGGTTATTAAAGACCAACTATTTTGGAAAGTGGGGAGGGGGGAGAAGGCCCGTTTCTGGACAGATTCTTGGGATCAGTTTCCACCCATCATGGTTGAATTCCCCGAGTTACTCCCAATAAAAGCTGCCATAGAATCCAAGGGTTGGGTCCAAATTGAAAGTTATTTCAATACTACTCAGCTGGGGGGGTATAAGTTTAAGAAGTTTAAGAAGTTGGAGGAGTGGCCAATTTCAATCCCTCCGGAGCTAGCACCCATCTTGACCAAAATCTTGAAAGAAAGGTTTCTCACTGGGAGAGACGAGGAGGATGAATTAGCTTGGGGCTATGGGAGCCTTGGCGTTTATACTATTAAAGATGGATATGATAACATCCTCCCTGAGCCTCCCCCCCTTGCTTATCCGGTTGAGGACTGGAGACAGATTTGGCAATCCAAGGGCTGGCCGAAAGTGAACTTTTTTGCCTGGCAGGTTATGCACAATGGAATTCTCACTTTTGAAAATTTCAGGTGTAGAGGTATCATCGGTCCATCTCAATGTGTTCTATGCCATAAGAACGAGGAAACAGCTGATCACCTGATGTTTGAGTGCCCCTTCACGCGCCAGATCTAGAAGCGCTGGTTCTCTCACTATAAAATCCAGCTTAATGGTGATTTGAATCGGATTAACATTCTGGAAAGATGGAAGAGGGGTAGATTTAAATCTAAAGCTCTTCGAATCGGTTGGGAGCTCGGCTTAAACTTCATTTGGTGGCAAGTGTGGTTGGAGAGAAATGCTAGAATTTTTTGAGAAACGTTTTCCACGCTTGATGGTGTTTGGCAGGTCATCTGGAGCAAAGTCACTGAAACAGTTGCCGTCCACGCAAATGAGGAAACTCAGGTTGATTCGGGGCCAATGGATGAGAGAGTTGAAAAGCAAGAGGAACAGGTCAGAGCTAGCTGGAAACCTCCTCCCGACGGTTGGATTAAAATCAATACTGACGGAGCTGCTAAGGGCAATCCGGGCAGTGCTGGCATTGGTGTGGTCTGTCGAAATCACGAGGGCACCGTGCTCTATTGGGAACTGCAAGGATTGGGCAGAACCACAAATAATGAAGTTGAAGCCATTGCTATCAAAGTTGCTTCTATTTGGGCAGTTAATCAGGGCCATAGGAGGATAATTCTAGAATCTGACTCTCAAATACTGGTTGGAGCTCTTGACTGCATGAGGAACTTTGCTTTGAAAGCATGGAGGTTGAGGATTCTGGTCTCTCAAATCAAGGAACTATGGAGAGAATTAGATGACGTGATCCCTGTTTATGTGAGTAGAAATCTAAACAAAGCGATCGATTTCCTTGCGAAGATGGGTGCTGAGAAAGAGGTTGGGGTGCAGCTACACAGTGACATGCCTTTGGAGGATGAAGTGATTAGGCAGGGCCTGGACCGATCCTTGAGACAATGAACAAAGAAAATGCTAAGGGTGGTTTTTGTCGCGATATCGCGACCTGTTGCGCCGTCGCGGCCTTTGGAGGTAAGCTGTCGCGATTTCGTGACATGTTGCGCTGTCGCGGCCGTTGGAGAGAAGCTATAGCGATTTCGTGACCTGTTGCACCGTCACTGCCTTTGGAGAGAAGTTGTAGCGATTTCGTGACATGTTGCACCGTCGCGGCCTTTGGAGGGAAGCTGTCGCGATTTCGTGACCTGTTGCGCCGTCGGGGCCTGTGGCTGGAAGTTGTAGCGATTTCGTGACACTTTTGGAGAATGGGCGCCAAGGGGGAAAATCGTCGCGATATCGCGACACTTTTGGAGAATAGGCGCCAAGGGGAAAAATCGTCGCGATATCGCGACATTTTTGCTGAATGGGCGCCAAGGGGAAAAATCGTCGCGATATCGCGACATTTTTGGAGAGCTGGCACCAAGGGGAAAAACCGTCGCGATATCGCGACACTTTTGAAGGTTGGGCGCCAAGGAGAAAAGCCGTCGCGATATCGCGACACTTTTGCTGAATGGGCGCCAAGGGGAAAAATCGTCGCGATATCGCGACATTTTTGGAGAGCTGGCACCAAGGGGAAAAATCGTCGCGATATCGCGACACTTTTGAAGGTTGGGCGCCAAGGAGAAAACTCGTCGCGATATCGCGACAATTTTGAAGAATGGGCGCCAAGGGGAAAACTCGTCGCGATTTCGCGATAGTTTTGGGGAATAGGCGCCATGGGGAAAAATCGTCGCGATATCGCGACACCTTTGATGAATGGGCGCCAAGGGGAGAACTCGTCGCGATATCGCGACACTTTTGTAGTTTGGGCGTCAAGGGGAAAACTCGTCGCGATTTCGTGACACTTTTGGAGAATTGGCGCCATGGGGAAAACTCGTCGCGATATCGCGACACTTTTGAAGCACTGGCGCCAAGGGGAAAACTCGTCGCGATATCGCGACACTTCTGGTGAACAGGCGCCATTTGGAAATCTCGTCGCGATTTCGTGACACTTTTGGTGATTGGGCGCCTTGGGGTTGTGCCGTCGCGATTTCGTGACACTTTTGGTGTTTAGGTGCCTCGGGGATTGGCTGTCGCGATTTCGCGACATGTCGCGATTTCGCGACTTGTTTCTCTGGCGCGGCCTCGGTTGGGTTGTTGTCGCGATATCGCGACATGTCACGATTTCGCGACATGTCGCGTTTTCGCGCCTTGTTGTAATCTTGCTTCTTTGCTCTCGACTGGGATGTGTTTACTCCCTTTTGTAATTGATCTTTGTTTTAATACAAGTTTTTTCAATTTTTTCAAAAAAAAGTTAGAGGAATTTGTTAGGAACTCTTGGCATTCAAACCCAAAATTCGAAGTGTGGAAATTCGAGCATCAGGAAACGAAGGAAATTACAGTGCATAACAAATATTTCAGATTACCATAAATAAAAAATAAATAAATAAAATCGTTAAAAACCATTTGCCATGTGGTTACACTATAGTCCAAGAAGCAAATAGGAGTGCTAGTTTCTTTACGACACGTGGAAGTAGGCAGGCAACGCTAGCAGATAGGTCATGACGTTTATTTCTTACGAGATACTATCCCACACTAGAGCATGCGCTACTGTTAGTGTGACCACCTTGTGGTGGCCACATATTCCGTCGGAGTACTGAATGGTTGCACGATTTCGTATCAAAATTACCGTTGCCTATTTGTATTAGATCGATGATGTTGAAGTGTGTCTGAACAGTCTTGGTTAACTGAGAGATCTATAACCAATTCTTTTGTTAAAACAAAAAAAATTGGGTGCCACTTGAAAACTGACCAATGTTAAATTTGAATTCGTTGGAAACTGACTATTGTTAAATTCGAATTCGTTGAAACCCTAATTTTTACTACAATAAACACTTTTTCTCCATCATATTTTTTATTTTTTCAAAATTCAAATTGACTTTTGGGTGACATAGGATCATCACAATCCTGTGGATCATTATGAAGAAGGTAGCATACTTCCAACAATTATTGCAATCCAAAGTATACCATCTTCAATCTCGCTAAATTCAAGCATTCCTAAATAAGTGGTAGGGCCTTCTAGAAGAAGATGTTACAGGGAGACAGATTATTTTTTAATCTTTTCCAGCTTTAATAAAAATGCTTTTTGAGTAGGGGAGCCATGTAACGATCCCAAATAGATGTGTCGGTTCATCGATTGATCATGTCCATCCATTTATCCTTTCATTTATTTATAGGTAGCATGATTCATTTAATTTATCATCATCGAATAATTAATTTATATTGTGTATACCACAAGATACTCTGCCCTCTCTAAGTGGTTTATAGAACTTTGCCCTTCTTAAGTGGCTTGATTCATTCAGATTATTTGATTTAGAAAGCTGTAACGCTTCAATAATGCCACCATAGCATGGGGAAAATTGGTGATATTAGAGTGACACTAGTTTCTTTTGTTTTTTAATTAGTTGCATGGGATTAAACCGAATATACTAGTACTATATCATCACCATATTATATCATTTTATTTTATTGAACTTGATATTTTTATTATATTTCCTAACAAGATTTTAACCTAGGTCTCCCTATTGGCAACCCATATTTTTAACCACTTGAGCTAATATAATTTGATAGAATGACATTAGATTTCATCTCTTTGATAATAATAATTTTGTTTTAGTGATGTTAGGGCAGTACTAAAAGCACCATTACTACCTTAAAATATAGTAGTAGCTAGAATTCAAAACATAGTGTGTTTATATGTATACTAAAAATAATAGTAAAGCGGAAAAGATCGACACCAATATAAAGATAACGAAATAAAGAAAATAATAGTTATATGCACATCAAATGAATAACATTATATATTAATCAAATGAGGGAGCCTTGATATCCACTTTATACATA
This sequence comes from Wollemia nobilis, assembly GCA_028583015.1. NCBI lineage: Eukaryota > Viridiplantae > Streptophyta > Pinopsida > Araucariales > Araucariaceae > Wollemia > Wollemia nobilis. The sequence continues at coordinate 32,731,548 of JAQPPZ010017058.1, read as the reverse complement.
GATGTACCCCAAATTAGGGGTTACAGAGCAATATTTGCTTTGATACAATGATTTACAATGGGAGGGGTGAAACCCTCGATCACTCAATGGTGGTGTCTTCGGATCTTCTTCACTCCAAACAAGGGTGAGTGGGCTTGTGTATCCCTATGGGGCCACTCGAGCTGCAATAACCATCAATGAAAGTATCTCCTACACCTACATACAAATCACAACACAAAAATGGATCAGTAGCATATGTGAGGGCTCCACTGTGTGAGGCCCTCTTCAAAAAGTAGATCTACTAAACCCTAAGTGCAGTGTTGATGAAATGTAAACTAAATATAAGAAACATAAGTTAGAAAGCAAATAACAACCTTGTCAATACCTGAGTCCTTGATCTACACTTATTTTGGTTCGATCTGATGATGTGTGAATCCCTAAAGCATCAGGGCTAGTGGATGCTGTTCTCATCTTCTTTTTTTTTTTTTTTCTGTTGTTAGGGTTGAGATAAAACAATGAATATGGCGACGATGAGGGTTTGTGTGAGTGCAAAGGGGAAGTGAGATGACAAAATGCTAGGGCTCATGAGATGATGGATGATCCGACCTTCTAATTTCTCTCCCCTCATTCACAAAAATGAATGATCTTTTATGATTCCCCTTAATACATGTTAGGGTTTCGATGACACCAATGAGTGATCGAGATTAAAACATGATGAAGGGTTGTGATTGTGATTTGATAAGTGACATGGATCATGTTAAATGAGTGGCTAGGATTAAGACGTGATGGGTGGTTGAGATTTATTCATATATATATATATATATATATATAAATATATATATATAAATAAATTATGAATGGCTATGATTTGATGATGAGTGGATGACAAGTGGCTAGGATTTGGTGTCTACAAATACCTCTTTTTGTATCGCGTTGCATGAAACACAATGCGGTGCAAAAATAAGAGACACCTAGTTTGGTGGAATGGATTCTTTCCTCGGTGTACAAGAAGACTCTAAAAATAAAAATTGTGGTTGTAGCTTACCCCCTCAATTGGTGAATGAGTGAAGAATGAATCTCATGAGCCAATTGATAGAAATGTGGATGATGCGATGAATGTGAATGATGCAATGAATGTGAATAATGCAATGAATGTGAATGGTGCAATGATTGATTCTAATTTTGCCCCAATAGAAAAGGTTTATTTTATGGATGTTGGTTGTTTGTCATGGTAGAAGAGGGAATGTGATGGATTGATTGACTCTATTTTTCCCCAATAGAGTGGGGTTTTTGATTGAATGAAGCAATGGATGTGTATGATGTATCCCGATGTTAGAAATCAAAGTCAAATTTGGTTACCCCAAGTTTGGGGTGATTTTGTGCTGTTGGAAAATATACCTTTTGGCATCATTGAAATGCAAAATTATGAAGATGCAAAATGATAAAGTCAAGGAATCAATCATCCTAGGGGCTTGTTATCCCTAGTGACTGGCTCTAATTCCTGAATGTAAAAATAAATGATGTAATAAAAGTTATCCGTGTTTATAACCCCATGGATAGGGCATCAATGACATCCTTGGGCAAATTTGCTTGAGCGTAGTCACACTCAAAAAATGAGGAATCAAAATGATTTTATTTTTGAACAAGAGGATGTTGGATGATGATATGAGCAAGCATCCTTATGGTGATCTACCCATCCTACCGAATTGCATGGATAACCAATCACTGCAACCACTAGGGGAATAGAGTAAATCACTAGATACGAGGTTCACTTGATAATGTAAATGGATTTGATGATGTGAGGGGATGATGTAAAAGCATTGATGAGAAAATTTGAGGGGTGTTGTGGAATGAGATGGGGTAAGTGCATTTCATTCTTGCAAAGTGAAATAGGATGATTTTACCTTTGCCCTAGTAGGATAGGGTTGATGATGGATTGATTGGTTCTACTTTTTCCCCAATAGGATAGGGTTTTTAATTAGATGATGCTACCCTTGCCCTGGTAGGATAGGGTTGATGATGGATTGATTGATTGTGAATGCAAGGCAAAGGGTGTAACCTTTGATAAAAGGATGCAACCTTTTGAACCTAGCAATTGATTTGATGAAGCAGTTTGTTGGACTGATGGGGAAGGTGTGATACCTTAAGCACCCCTAGTTGATTGATTATTTTATTGGGGAAGGTGTGATACCTTGAACATCCCCAAGTGGATTGATTGCTTGGTTGATTGTTGATTGTGATTGTTTGAAGAAGGTGTGAGACCTTGAACCTCCCCCATTTTTTTTTAGGTGATTGATGGGGAAGGTGTGATACCTTAAACACCCCCAAGTTGCTTGATGATTGTTTGATGTATGCAAATAAATGAATGGCATCATGTTCTAATGATCATTCGTAAAAGTTTTTAGACTCTTGCTTGACCAATTTTGTTGCTTAATCAGGGACACCAACATCTAATGGTGGTATATGAAGTGGGAGACTCATGTAATGATGTGAGTATGGTATGAATGTTGTTTTGGCTTGTGGATAATGGATCTAGAATTATTTTGCAGAGACTCAAACATCCTAGTGATTTTGAACAAACTCATTAATTTATGTCGAATCTCTTAGAGACCAAATGTGTGTGCAGTGAATGTTTATTTACCAATCATGAGTATGGTGATGACTCAAGTCAATCAAGAACCAATGTGTGTGCAAGTGAGTTCATTTACTCATCTTGGGAAAATTGAGATGAAACCTATCATGGAGAAGATCGGGAAGCTAGCTTGTCCTTATGTGTGGTCAAAGGTCTCTTCAAGAGAGACATGTCACCATGCATGAGCGTACTCCACTACCAATCAAGCATCTATAGCCCCGATGGAGATTAGCTCCATAGTCCAATGATCTGATCTCTAAGCTTTGGGGAATCAGACTACCTAACCATCTGGATGGAAATGTAGTTCTATCCTTACTACTTGAGGATCTGTGGTGTGTGATTTGTAAAAGAGTTAGAGTTTTGGGGAATCGGATTCTCAACCATGGTGTGATGAGAATTTTACCCTATCCTTACTACTCATTATTTTATTTGAAAGTGTTGTTAGTGGTGAAGACCATTATTTTGATTTTGGACTATGTGCATAATGGGACAAGCAAAGATGACTTTTTTGCTTCGAGGTTCAACCCAATCATGGTGTTATCCCTCTTTGACACAAGATGTTTTTAATAAGTGTTAGATGTGTTTGGTTCAAGAATGTTAGAGTCAACTCTCATAACTCAAGATTTTCTTAGTGAAAATGTTCTTTGGTCCTAGAGAAAACTTGACATGCAATGGAGGTTGTTGGAACACTAGGAGTGGCTGAGTGATCGAAAACACCTAAGGGTGATGGAATTTTATGGTAAATGATGACATGACTTATGAAATGGTAAAATGGGATTGATGTAAAATTGAAGGTGCCCCTGATTAAGGTGATAAGACTTATTGGATTCACAATTATCCCCACTATGCAAATGACCACTAATATGGTGGATGAAAATGTACTAAAATGACATGCATATGATTGTGTGAAATGGATGTATGAAATGCAATGTGTAGTATTTTTGTTGTTTTTTTGTGTGTGGGGAAGGTGTGATACCTTAAACATCCCCAATTTATTTTATGGTTGATGATGTGGATGATTGGGGAGGTGTGATACCTTGAGAATCCCTAATTTGTGTGATGGTTGATGATGTGGATGATTGGGAAGGTGTGATACCTTGAGAATTACCACTATTATTTGAGTTGCTACCAAGGTCTTGATAAGATGAGGTGAGTGGATCATCTATGGAAAAGACCCTCCTATCAATAAGATCTTGGACCACATATTTAAATGTGTAGCAATTATTGATGTCATGGCCCACTTGCCTATGATAGATACAATAATGATCTTCCTGATACGACTTGGATTTAAGTCTGTTCGGATCGAGAGGGTGCACATTAGGTAAAACAATTGTTTTTGCCTCCTACAACTTTTGAAATATGGTTGACATGGGCTTGGATAGAGGGGTATAGGTATGGAGCTAGCATTTTGAATGAGATGAATGAGGTGGACTAGGAATGGTGAGGCCCCCCTATCGATAAGATCTTGGACCACATCTTTAAATGTGTAGCAATTATTGATGTCATGGCCCACTTGTCGATGATAGGGATAGTACAAGTGTTTCTTATAACCTTTGCTATGTGGCCTATTGGGATCTCTTGGTTTTATTGCTAGTAAGGTAATTTCATTTACCTCATACAACCTTTGGAAGATGGATGAGTAAGACTCTGAAAGTGATGTGTGGTCATGAAGGAACTTCGTAGGATGCTTGGTGTGTTTGTTTGATTGTGATTGATTTTGAGTTTGTGGCATAGGTAGTGTAACTTGAGATGTGGATTGTAAAAAGGATGTTGCAACTATTGAGGTTGTTGAGATGGATGTTGATGAGATTGATGATGACTCAACTGTAACTCAATGTTTGTAAGTTGAGTTAAAATTTGATGTAGAATTGGAGTGTGTTGGCAACTTGATTGTAGCTCGATGTTAGCTAACCACTCCAAGATTTGTTGTAAGTCTAGTGGTGGTGGTTGTTGGTATTGTTGAGGGGGTTGTTGGATGGATGTTGATGAAATTTATTGGTAATTGGTGGGTGGTGGAGGTGGACTAGGTGTAGGTGATAGGAAATAATTAAGCGAATGTGGATCAAAATTCCTCGACATATGAGTCGGTATGAATGGTTCATGATGATTTTATCTAGTGGGTATATCCACATGCTCATGTTCCTAATTTTTCTTGGAATGTTCAGTTATGGTAGTTGGGTTATCCCCACCTTGGTGTAGTGTGTACACCTATTCTTGATTCTGTGGAGATGTTAGGTGAGATGGAGTAGGTGTGACTTGATTCGATGGTAGCAACACTTGTGGTATGGAGGGAATGTTGGGAGGAGCTATAGGTTGTGTGGATTGGTTTGGGTATTCTTGATCCTTTGTCACAACATTGATCATTCCCATAAAATCTTGGTGAGGTGGACTATCATGCACCTGATTCACTTGCTTAGGTTGCTTTGCTTGATTGGCAAGTGTTGTGTTAGTTTCATGTGTTGGCAAGGGGTCTTTGAAGACTCCTATTTGTTGTGGATAACTTGGAGGATGGATGGGTTGTGATGGATTGGTGGGTTGTGAAGATACATTTGTTGGTGGTGCCATAGGGGGTTGAACTGCTTGAGGTTGTTCATTTTGATGATTTGTGCTTCATTGACCTTGGGTGACTACATGAATAGCACCCATAAAACCTTGGTACTATTGCACATGATTGACTTGATTAGGGGGAGTCATAGCATTTGATCCCCCCATTGTCTATTGTGTTTCCTCATGATGAGGAAGTGGTGTTTGGTAGATACCAAGATTTTGATTTTGTTGTGCTAGTGGGCTATCCAACTTAATGGCCCCTAAGTCTATCAAGTCTTGCACAATGTCTTTGAATGAATAGTAGTTATTAATGTCATGCCCCTTCTATCGATGGAAAGGATAAAATAAATGCTCCTTATAGCCCTTTTCATGTTTGGTCGGATCATCTGGTTTGACTTTAGGTAAGGTGATAGCATTGGTATCATACAACCTATGAAATATGGAGGTATATGATTCGGATAATGGTGTGTAAGTGTGAGTTTACCAAATAGATTATCGATGTTGATTATTTTCCATAGTTAGTGTTGGGTTGTGCAATTGTTGTGGAGGTGGAACCACTTGATAAGATATTTGTTATGGTTGTTGCGATGATGGTTGTGGTTGGTGATGACCTTGGGTTTGTTGAGTCATTTGTGGTTGACTCAAGACCACTTGATTGACTTGTCCAGATTTTGATTGGCCATTATAGTTTCCTTTGGATTGGCCCTTGTTTTGCCATTCTTTCTTTTTGGGTTTGATCTCACCCTCTTGTATCTTGATTTCTTTGATAACTCGGGCCTGGGCAAGAGCTTCATCGAATGTTCTATATTATTGTAATTGCAATAACAAGGAGATAGGTTTTAGACAACTCCTTGTGAACATTCATGTTAATTCTTCCATTGGGAGGAAGAATGGTAATTTGGTGATGATTGCCCTCCAATGGTTTCCAAAGTCATAGACCGACTCTTCTTCAAATTGTCTAAGATTGTACAAGTCGGTCAAGGTAGTTTTCTTGTGAACATTGAGGGAGAACCTTTCTAAGAATTTATCCACCAATTGTTCAAATGTATAGACACTATGATGTGGTAGATGGTTGTACCAATCTAAGGCATCCCCTCCTAATATCTGAGGAAAAGTTTGGAGCATTAAGGTATCATTCTCTTGGATTCTAAAACATGAATGGATGAATGCACTAATATGCTCCCTAGGGTCCTCAGTCCCTTTGAATTTATCAAACTTTGGTAATGTAAAGTCTATCGGATAAGGTGGTGATGGTACCAAAGAATGAATGGGTTGATTGATCAACTATCTCAATGTAGGTTTTTGGTACATCATACGAGGTGTATGCATAATTAAGCTATCAATCTGTTGTTGCAAAGCTTGGATCTTAGGGTCTTCCATTTGTGTGTGGAAGCCCTGGTTTGTTTGATGAGTGTATGGGGGTGGTGTGTGTTGGGTGATGAACTATTGGGATGAAATGTGGTTTTGATTGGCCAATGGATTGATGGGTATCTGATGATGTTGGATGTGTTGTTGGATTTGGTTATGGAATGATTGGTGTTGATGAAGTGGGGATGAAGTTTGGGGGATTTGAATGTGTTGGGTTGTGGAAGTGGTATTGATGTGGTTAAATGGAGGTGTGGGTATAGTGACCTTAGAATATTGTGATACCCAAGATGGATCAGGTGTGAAAAAGGTGCTTTGGTTGAAAATGGATTGAGGTTTGAAATATGCTACCTACGATTGTTATTGTGGGTAAGAATGAGTATCTTGATGTCCCATAAGTAGTTGATTGAGGTGTTGCCATGCTTGTTGTATGGCAATTTTAGATGCAGATTGTGTGGTTGTGTTGGAAGTGGATGTAGGTATGGTGTGAGTGTTGGAAATGTTGGTTGAGGTTAATGGAGGGTAAGTTGTGAAAGGAATCATAATTGAATGAGGGATGGTATATGGAATGGTGGATGGAATCTATGAAGCAACATTAACTTGTGCTTCGTAGAGTGGGTTGGAGTAGGTAGTGGTATAGGTAAGTGGAATGGAGGTGCTTTGGCTAAATGGTTGTGGAGGAATTTGGTGTGGGAGGGTGGATGTGGCCTCAAAAAGAGGGTTGGTGAGGACTTGGTTAAAATTATTGGGGTATGAGTGAGCAAGTTCCTACTGAGAAGAAGGAACATGTCTGGGTGGGATGTTGAGTGGTTCTAGAACTAGATTGGTTGGTCTTAAATAAGCTCTAACTTTATCCATATCTATGTAAGTGGTGTGATGGTCGATTGGTGTGGATGGTTCTATTTCTGGAATGGAAGTGTGGATAGCCCTTTGCATCACATCTACATTCAAAGTGAATACTATGTGAGAAGGTCTAATAGATAAGCCAAAATAGCTTGTCTATGCCATGTTGGTTGGGTTAGCTACAAAAGTGGTTGGGGAAGGAGTGGAGCACTCCATGGATGAATTTGGTTGGCTGGTGAGTAGCTGACTCATGGCTCTGGCTTGATTTTGGGTCAATACCATAAGCTATAAGTGGGCTAGGGTAATGAATGTGGGGGATGCGTGTGTGAAAAGTGTAATGAAAAACACACAAATCAAGCAAACAAATGTATCCTATGTCTTTGCAACAAATTTTGATTTTTTTTTTTTGTTTTTTGTGTTTTTGTGTTAAGACTCCCTAAGCCTAAAACAACTATGCAAGGTGGGTGGAAGGTGTGTTCACACTCACCCCTTTGACAAGGAATGAAATGTAAATGGCTGAAATGGCTTCCTAAAGTGTAACCCACTCTAAGGATCTCTCAAAAGTGGGGGATTTTTTGGTGATGAAGTCTAGAAAACCACTCATGGGGTTACTAGGGTGTCTAGGGGGTGAGCCAATGGATGGAGATGAAGCCCACCATCACTGGTCTCGATCAATGGTTGGTGATGAAATCCAACTCGTTGATGTTAATAGTGAAACGTGTTGTGTGTGGGTTCCTTTTAAGTTTTCATTTTCTATGGTGTTTTTCTTAACATAAAAATGCAAAGAAACCACCCTTCACATCATAGGGAACTCAACCAAGGTGGTGACTAGGAACACTAGTGCCAAGTGTGAGGCCCTCAAAAGAGTCTAGGGTACACCACTTAAGATCCACAATGTGTGGAGGGTTCACCTAGCTCTTCCACTTTGAATCAACACGTGTTTCCAATAGTGGGAGGAAGCTTGAGCACAAGTGACCTATTCCAACCTAGAAGGGTGAGAAGTGAGAAAGAAAGAAGAGTGTGTGGTTCCTTTTAAAAATTTTGTTCTCTATGGTGTTTTTTCTAAACATTAAAATGAAAAGAAAAACTATCTTAAGATGCATCCTAGTATGCTCTTCAAGTTTGTTGCCTAAAACATAAGTGAAAACACTCAAAGCAAACCAAACAACAAACAAAATGCCATAAACAATAAAAAAATATGAGCCAAAATGTAGTGAATGAATTTCAGATAAACTTTAGACTATTTCTAACATACAAATTCAGAAACAACATAAAATAAATTTGAAAGCCCTAATGCAACTAAAAATTGATTTATGAGTGCAGATCTTCCCCTATATGCAGTCTATATGACAAATGAATTGCTACTCTAAAATGCACTTCCTTTTTTTATTGTAAAGAAAAATACCTACGAATGCCTAGAATGCCTAACAATGCATGATGTATTGCTTTTTACACAAAAAATAAACATTTATTTTTTCCTTTTCTCTTTTAAAAAGAAAAAATATAAATGGGGTTTGAACACAACTTACCAGGAAGCCTACGTATTCTTTCCCCAACTCCACAGATGTGGTACAGAATCTCCCAGATACTCTATTGAATCTCACAGATACTCTATAGAATCTCCTAGATACTCTGTGGCATCTCTCATATGTGTGGCATCCCTCGAATGTGGTATGGCATCCACGTGACCACAGATCGAATCCCACAACTCCTAAAAACCCTAGTTCTATGAACGAATTTCTAAAAACCTACAATAAAAACAGAAAAACATAGATCAAAAACTCAATATTGACAAGGCAAATCAAAATGTGAAACCCTTTGGGGGTCCCACCATGATCACCATTTTGTAAAGCGAAAAATATCGACACCAATATAAAGATAACAAAACAAAGCAAATAACAATTATATGCACATAAAATGAATAACATTATATATTAATCAAATGAGGGAGCCTTGATCTCCACTTTATACATAGATGTGCCCAAAATCAGGGGTTACAAAGCAATATTTGCTTTGATACAATGATTTACAATGGGAGGGGTGAAACCCTCGATCACTCAATGGTGGTGTCTTCGGATCTTCTTCGCTCCAAATAAGGGTGAGTGGGCTTGTGTATCCCTACGGGGCCACTCGAGCTACAACAACCATCAATAAAAGTATCTCCTACACTTGCATACAAATCACAACACAAAATGGATCAGTAGTACCTATGTGAGGGCTCCACTATGTGAGGCCCTCTTCGAAAAGAAAATCTACTAAAACCCTAAGTGTAGTGTTGATGAAATGCAAACTAAATATATGAAATGTAAGTCAAAAATAAAATAACAACCTTGTCAATACCTGAATCCTTGATCTACGCTTCTGTTGGTTCGATCTGATGATCGTGTGGACCTTGAAGCTTTCGGAGGGCATTGGATGCCATGTTATCGAGATGCCTCTTGCAACACTTTGGAGATGGATGTGAGATGCTCTACAACATTCATATCCTATAGTGTCAGATGCCTTGGTAATTTGGATCTGATTCATAGATGTCACGGAGGTAAAACGATAGATATGGCAGCGATGAGGGTTTGTGCGAGTGCGAAGGAGAAGTGATATGACATAATGCTAGGGCTCACGAGATGATGGATGATACAACCTCCTTTCTCTCTCCTCATTCACAAAAATGAATGATCTTTTATGATTCCCCTTAATACATGTTAGGGTTTCAATGACACCAACGGGTGGCCGAGATTAAAACATGATGAAGGGTTGTGATTGTGATTTGATAAGTGACATGGATCATGTTAAATGAGTGGCCAGGATTAAGATGTGATGGGCGGCTGAGATTTATTCATATATATATATATATATAAATAAATGATGAATGGCTATGATTTAGTGTCTACAATTTTAATTTAGAAAACTTGAAAATAAATTTAACTAGTGTATCAACTTAATTTATCTTTACAAAAATTCATTAAATTATATCATCACATAATATATTACCTTAAATAATAATATAATAGAAAATTAATACTAATTATTTATTAAATTCCAGATGCTATATTTTATTATCAAAATATTTTTTGTTAAAATGTTGTCCAAATCTAGCCTATTACTACTATGCGAGAGGACATGTTGAGGTGGCTCTGATGTCAAAATATTTTGCAAGGCCTAACCATAAAGGATACATGAGGTATTGGGATCGAGTGAATGCATACCTACACTTGAGATTGGTCCTAAGACTCAAAATTCACTTATCATCTTGAAAAACACCCCAAACTTGTAAATCAACCCAACATGTGACCCATTTTCACAATTATATTTTAGTACTATCTTGTTATAGTTAAGGGATATTTTAGAAAAATATTACATCATATATATATTTAGGTAGTTATGATTAGATGGTTAGTAAATCATTACTAGAATCAACTATTGTTGATAATTACTATGTGTCTTCTTTCATTGTATATATACATCTATTATGATTATTGAAAACTTGTTTAACATCTTGCTAGTTTGTTATGTGGTATCAGAGCGACACCATTTTGGAGTGTCCATTTATGGTGAAGATTATTTTAACCAATCCAAGAAGGAGATATGGTGAACATGCATTTAAGACATTGAAGAGATATGAATAGTTCAAATATTGTGATTACAAGAAGAAAAGAACATCCAATGCCCCATATATTGATGTTGAATTGATAAATTGTTCGACTTCTTGTGTGCCCTCAATTCTATTTTCAAGAATATTGGATGGAAGGGACAATGCCTATTCCAACATCTACATTTAGGTTAGATCCCCCTTATCCCTAATAAAATATTAACTAATATAATATAGTTACATGAAATTAAATGTCAGCTTACAAGCTTCTGCTTGATGACGAGGATTTTGTCCTCCAAAAAGACTTAGTTTGAATAATATGATGCGTAAAGGTATTTATATCACTAATCACTGTTATCTGTGTAGGGCTAATTGGGGGACCATTTATCACATTTTCCTTGAGTGCCCTTTTTCCTTGACTGTCTTAAGTGGGGTATTTTAGGCCTTCAATATTTCCTGGGTTAAACCAGCCATCGTACTTGATTTGTTTGTCCAGTGGCCTTACCCCTTTTCAAGCCAAATACTTAGATACATGTGGAAAATTTGTCTCAATCACTATCTTTGGCAGGTGTGGTTAGAAAGGAACCATAGAGTCTTTAATGAGTCTATCCATGATCATCAAACTATCATTGCTAGGATCCTATCCTTTGCCAATGAGAATGTGAACCTTATCCCTTTTGATAGTCGTAAACCTCATCTTCAAGAGACCACAATTGCTCAATATTTAAGCTTAACCTTGTTATATGAGTCTGTGCCTAGGGTAGTCAACCCCAGAGCCAATGTTAAGTGGTCCCCACCTCCTACGGGTTGGTTTAAGCTTAATTTTGATAGAGCGTCTAAGGACAATCCTGGCAAAGCAGACACTAGCAGAATTATGCGATATCATAATGGGAATATGATGCTTGCATTTTTTGAATATTTGGTAACAAGGACGAACAACAAAGCTGAAGCTAGAGCTATGTGGAGAGGCCTTCAAATGAATCAAGACTTAGAAGGCAATTTGATCATAGAAGGAGACTCTATGCATGTTATAAATCTCCTCAATAATTGGAAAACACCTTCTTGGAGGATTAAAACAATTGTTGAAGAGGCTAGGATCCTTTTCTAGGGAAGACAGGACAAAAAATCCCAACATGTCTTTCGGGAAGCTAACAAAGTTGTTGATAAGCTGGCCAATTTGGGTGTCGATGGTGACGGACTTTTCAAATGGGAACACGGTGTCCCGAGATAAGTAGAGGAGCTTATTCAAAAAGAATGCCAAGAATGATAGTCAAATTTACCAATAGGGAAGGCACTGTAAGTTCGAAGGCTATGAGTATTCCCGTCTCTTTTTTGAAATGGACTCATAATAAAAACTAATGGGGATGATTTGTTAGTCTTGGTGGATGTTGCTTGGAAATACCACAAAGACTAATGGGGACAGTCACATGTTAGATAACATGGTTCCTAGTCGTCTTAGTAATTTTATGTTGGTTGATAATCACAGGTCAGGAAAGAAACGACAATATAAGACTTCGAACCAGAGCCACGTGGACCACCAGATAGCCACTGCAATAAATCTAGTCAGCATGTTCACTTCTCCAAGGCTGATTGGCCAAGACGAGATGTGGTCCCAAAGCATGTGATATAGGGAAGAAAGCAATTACCAAAGAATTATTAAGAGTAACTGTTTATACAGAGCTTATGGGAGTTTTTTTTAGTACTCTGCTATGTGTGTCTGCAGATTTTTGTTTCTCCACTATTTCAAGGAAGGGATCTGTGTCTGTTTTTTTTTTTAATTATGATGTAGGTGTGTTTTATCGGGGTATACCCAAAATGTTGTATGGGGAGTTTCTTTTTGATAATAGGCTATGTGCCTTACCGAATGTAATGTATTTGGCAGCATGTAGATTTTACATATATAGGATCCTTAGTAAGGACATGTTCATCAACACCCCTGGGCTGATTTTTGTAAGAGGTTTTGGGTCAACCTGTAAAACCCGGTACTAATGCTATAGTATCTTATCTACCAAAAAAAATGTAATAAAGTAAAATACAATTAAATGCTAAAAGTTAAAATACGTGAAAGTAAATAATAAAATTTAGGGTGCAAGAGATCAAAAGTAAATATGATTAAAACCATAACAAGAAGAGTGTGCAATCAATCAACACATGAGAAAAATAAATAACAATAATATATTTACATTCATATGATTTAAAAGTGTGAGAGGAATGATAATATGGGAAAAAATGCAGTGCCATAATCACCATGTATTCCACAATCTAAGAGGGAAGTGCCACTAATGGAAAGTAGAAGACTTATAAATTTCTCATCAATCTCATGAAAACAAAGCATAATGTGTGTCTTACAAATTATCTTTATAAATTCATTAATACTAAAATATATTTACAATGGAGCCCATGACTCCTATTAATACTAAGAAATCACCCTTGAGTTACCCTAGGTGAGAAATATTTACTATCTAGTAGAAGTAAATATTTGGGGATATATTTAGTAAAATGATGCACCTCCAAATGTTACATACCTCTAATTACATATCTACATAATTTAGTAGTCCTATCAAATTATTGGTGGAGACATTACATGCCAAAATATCACTTTTAAAAGATATTATTTGGTATTTATGCTTCTCTATTTATCCTTCTACCTATCCATGATCAATTCACTCTATGAGGTAAACGAATTGTTAGTCTTACAATGACATTGAGAGGGGGGGTGAATCAGTGTAGCTCTATAAACTTAAATTTACAGCTCTTAATACCGCAACAATTAAAACTTATTACTAGATACAACAAGTATAACAAAAGAGCATCACACAACACAAGATTTAACGAGGTTCACCAATGTGGCTACTCCTCAAAAATTGATTGCTTGGACTACCATCCAAATCCAGCCTTTGCAAAGCACCAACTTTACAATCAATTTACCAGCACCCACTGGAAGGAGCACCAACCCTTGATTTATCTGCACCAATAGAAAGGAGCACCAACCCTTGATTTATCTACACCAATAGAAAGGAGCACCAACCCTTGATTTATCTGCACCAATAGAAAGGAGCACCAACCCTTGATTTATTGCTACCAATAGAAAGGAGCACCAACCCATGATGCCAAGCTACAACCTTGGACTTCAATTTGAATCTATAAGTTTGATGGTAAGATACCTTTGCTTTTGCAAGACCCTACTGGTCTTCTTCACCTTTGCGTTCTCTATGCACTCTGCTCTCTCTACGTAATCACTTCGCACACTCTGCTTTGTTACAGTCGAACTTCATGATCGTCTTCTCCCTTTTGTGCACTCTGCTCTCTTTGCAAATTTTGCACTTAGCACGATTCGACACGACTTGCTCTCTGCGCACAATGACCGTATTTCACACACATTCAAACCACTTCTCAATTCTCCAAACAACCCTCCTTTTATAACAATATTTTTTATGATGAAAACCCTAATCTTAGTCGTTGTAAATCCTAATCTTAGTCGGCTTTCATAACAACTGTAAACCCTAATTTTAGTCGGTTGTCATCGGTCTTCGTCGGCTTCAACTCAAGAAGATGTTCGGTTTATCCATCGCTTGATGATTTCATTCTAGACAGACCCTGTAACCGCCATATTGACTTTTGATCACTCTTCGTATTTTAGCAGTATAAAATCACTCTGTAACCCCCTGTGTAAATGTCGTAGTGATGTCGGTCCATTGTCATACTTCTCATTTCAGTCGGGTTCTCCTTCTTGACTTGCGCATTTATGACCTATCATGAAATCATGACATTTCTGCCTCTGTAGCTTCTTTTGTTGTTGTTGCCACAAAAATACATGTCATGATATCGTGACACTTTCACCTCCGTACGCTTTCTCTATTATTTTGTCATGATATCATGACATTTTTGCCTCCGTAGACTTCGTCTTTTCTTTTGTCATGATATCATGACATTTTTGCCTCTGTATACTTCGTCTTTGCTTTTGTCGTGATATCGTGACACTCGCTTCCATAGACTTTGACTTTGCTTTTGTCATGATATCGTGACACTTCTACCTCCGTAGTCTTCAACTTAGCTTTTGTCATGAAATCATGACACTTCGCTTTCGTACTTAGCTTCTTTGCTTTTGTCATGAAATCGTGACACTTCTGCCTTCGAAGTCTTCTTCTCTACTTTTGTCATGAAATCGTGACACTTCTGCTTCGTACTTTACTTCTTTGCTTTTGTCATGAAATCATGACACTTCTTCGAAGTCTTGCTTTCTGCTTTTGTCATGAAATCGTGACAGTTCTGCTTCTGTACGCTTCCTCTCTTTCTTTTGTCATGAAAATGCGACATGTCACGATATCGTGACACTTTTCAAACTTACTTTCTCTCTCCTATTTTAGTCATGAAAATGCGACATGTTGCGAAATCGTGACACTTTCCCTTCCATCGACACTTTTCTTACTTGTTCTCTTTCTTCGAACTTGTCACGAAATCGTGACACTTTTCCTACTTTCTCTTTCTCTTCCAACATGTCATGAAATCGTGACAGTTTTTCCACTTGCCTTTTCTCTTCCAACATGTCACGAAATCGTGACAGTTTTTCTACTTTTTCTCTCTCTTCCAACATGTCACGAAATCGTGACAGTTTTCCTGCTTTTTCTCTCTCTTCCAACATGTCGCGAAATCGTGATATTTTTTCTCTTTTTTCTCTTCCAATGTGAAATCGACTTTTTCCTTTTCTCTCTCTTCCAACATGTCACGAAATCGTGACAGTTTTTCCTGCTTTTTCTCTCTCTTCCAACATGTCACGAAATCGTGACAGTTTTTCTTGCTTTTTCTCTCTCTTCCAACATGTCGCGAAATCGTGACAGTTTTTCTTGCCTGCTGTATATGTCGCGATATCGCGACACTTTTCTTACTTGTCTTTTTCTTTGATCTTTTGCATATGGGCCACTTCGGTCTTCTTGGAAAATCACTGTACATACTCTGAATAACCTTTGAACTCCTGTCTTCTGCATCTGAATAGCTTTTGAACTTCCTGTCCACTGCATCAACAGATCTATCTGACTGTGTTGACAACAATGACAATATTGTTGCTGCACCTTGCTCAACAATCTCCCCCTTTGGAATTTTTGGCAACACATGTGCAATTTCCTGTAACTCTTCTCCCCCTTTGACAATAATACCAAAGGGCTACTGCAGACTCCCCCTGAGTCCATGCACAACATTCTCAGGAAAAATTTATTACACTTAGCAAAAATCATGAACATGAGCAAAAAGATAATCAAATACTTAAATGCTCCCCCTGAGAATGTGATCCCTGTAGCTAGTCAATTCTTGGGAAGTGTGACCACTCCCAATTTATTGCGAAGGTACTCAAAAACTTCCTTGGGCAATGGTTTTGTGAAGATATCTGCTACTTGCTCTGTAGTTGGAACAAAATCCAACTTAACCTCACCTTCCACAACTTTCTCCTTCAAAAAGTGATACCTGATAGCAATGTGTTTTGTGCATGAATGCATAACCAGATTCTTGGAGATGTTAATGGCACTGGTGTTA
Organism: Wollemia nobilis; assembly: GCA_028583015.1. NCBI lineage: Eukaryota > Viridiplantae > Streptophyta > Pinopsida > Araucariales > Araucariaceae > Wollemia > Wollemia nobilis. The sequence continues at coordinate 32,715,070 of JAQPPZ010017058.1, read as the reverse complement.
TCACACTTAACTAATATTGGCTCACTGAAGCTAATACCAAGATCTTTCAGGGTTTGTTTCATCCACAATACCTACGTACAACATGTTGTCATTGCAATATATTCTGCCTCTACTATCGATAAAGAAACTGACTCTTGTTTCTTATTGTGCCACGTGACCAATCTGTCTCCAAGATAGAATGCACCTCCATTGGTACTCTTTCTGTCATCGACACCTCCTGCCCAATCTGCATCTGAATACGAAATAAGGGTGAAGTCTTTACCTTTCGGATACCATAACCCATACTCCATAGTACCCTTGAGGTACCGAAGAATCCTCTTCACTCGCTGTCACATGAGTCTCCTTGGGATTAGCATGAAATCATGCTACCATGCATACTTGCCTGCAAAATATCTGAGTCCAGTAGTCTGTCGAGTACGATAAGCTCCCAATCATAGATCTGTACATGGTTTGATCAACAGGTGGAGATTTGTCATCCTTGCTCAACTTGCAACCTTGTCGTCATGGGAGTGCTAAGCTGGCTTACAATCCTCCATTGTGAACTTTTTTAACATCTCTTTCACATATTTAACTTGAGAAATAAATATGCCCTTCTTATTTTGATTAACTTGCAACTCGAGGAAATACGAAAGTTCACCAATCATTGACATTTCAAATTCTTTCTGCATCTTATTTGCTAAATCTTTACATGACTCATCTTTGTTGCTTGCCAAATATGATATCATCTACGTATACAACAAGAACAATAAGATGCCCATTTTCTATTTTGACATACAAATTACTATCCACCATACCTTTCTTAAACCCTTGTTGAGTGAGATAGTTGTCTAGCCTTGCATACCATGCTCGGGGTGCCTGTTTTAAGCCATATAATGCTTTCTTCAACTTGCAAACCAAGTTGGGATCATCACCAAGTTGGAAACCATCTGGTTGCTCAATATAAACCTCTTCTTCAAGTTTCCCATTCAAAAATGCTGATTTCACATCCATTTGATAAACTTTGAAATTCTTGTAGACTGCTAAAGCCAGAAACATTCTAATTGCCTCTAGTCTAGCTACTGGTGCAAAAGTTTCCTCAAATTCAATGCCTTCAACTTGTGCATAACCCTTACATACCAATCTTGCTTTATTTCTGACTACCTGTCCGTCTTCATTCAATTTGTTTCGAAAAATCCATTTAGTCCCGATTATATTTTTATTTGCAGGTCTAGGTACTAACTCCCAAGTTTCATTTTTCTCGATCTGATCTAATTCTTCATTTATTGCCTTCATCCAACTTTCATCTTTGCTTGCGTCAACAACATTTTTGGGCTCAATGTTTGGATAATAGAGAGTAGTTACTTACTACTCTTCTTCTTGTCTGAACACCAACTTTGGGGTCTCCAATTATTTGCTCTCTAGGATGATTTTTCTGCCAGCTGCCTGTTTTGAATTTCTTATTTTCTTCCACTTCTGAATCACAACTTAAATCATCCGAGTCAATTTTTTGTATCTTTTCCATTTCGTTTTCCTCATCTCCTTCAATAACCTCTTCATAAATTGGGTAGTTCTTTTCATAGCTAATTACTCGTTCTCTACCTTCATCAAATTTAACATCGACACTGTCCACAATTTTCTTTAGCCTCTTGTTGTAGCATTTGTAAGCTTTGCTTTTTGATGAATAACCAACAAAAATACCTTCATCCGCTCTATCTTCAAACTTACCAAGATTATCTTCAGTTCTTTTGATGTAGCACTTGCTTGCCAAAAACTTTGAGGTATTTTGTTGTTGCCCTTTTACCGAACCACAACTCATAAGGAGTTTTGCTTTCATGTGTTCTCGGCATGTACCTATTTTGGATATACACCGCAGTATGGACTGCTTCTTTCCAAAATCTATCTGCTACTCTGCTTTCAGCCAACATAGTCCGTGCCATTTCCTACATTGTCCTGTTCTTTCTTTCTACCACTCCATTCTATTGAGGTGTCCTGGCTGCTGAAAACTGTCTCCTAATACCGTATTTTTCACAGTACTCTGTAAACTCCTCTGAAATGAATTCTCCTCCTCTATCTGATCTTAAACATTTGATCCTCTTTCTGTTTCATTCTCAACTTGGTTTTTGAAAGTCTTGAACATTTCAAAAGCTTCTGATTTATGCTTCAAGAAAAATATCCATGTCATTCTGGAATAGTCATCAATGCACAACATAAAATATTTGTCACCATTTATGCTTTGTGTTCTCATGGGTCCACATAAATCGGTGTGTATTAGTTCCAAAGGTTTGCTTGTGTAGTACTCTTTTGTTTTGAATGTGACTCTAGTTTGCTTCCCCTTTTGGCATGAAGCACAAATGTTGTTTGCAGGTTTGCTGATGGTGGGAATATCTCTCACTGCCCTTTTTGAGTTGATTTTTACTAGATTATCAAAACTGATATGACCGAGTCTCTTGTGCCACAACCAATTTTCTTCTTCCTTTCCAATAAAACAAGCTCCTTCTGAAGTCTCTGAGAGCGTGTATAGGTTTCCATATGTCCTTGATCCAGTTGCTATCAATTTTCCACTATTTGTTTTTCTGACTTCACAACCACTGCTTCTTAAAAACTACTTCATGACCTTTATCACAAATCTGACTTACGCTCAACAAGTTATGTTTCAAACCATCCACAAACAAGACTTCTTCGACTTAATTTTTTTGTCACTAATTTTAGCTGAACCTTTGCCAACTATCTTAGCTCCATCATTATTTCCAAACTTTACTGAACCACCTTCATATTTCTGTAACTTCTCAAATTTTTGTTTGTCACCTGTCATATGATTGGAGCATCCACTATCAAGTATCCATGGTACATATTTATTCTGTGCTTTAAATGTTGTTTGTACGATTAAGGATTCCTTTTCTTCCTTAAGTCGCTCTTTTTCTTTCCACTCCGTTTTGATAGTAGTTTTGGGCTCTTGTTTTGCCTTTCCCTTATCAATAGCTTGTGCATGTTTTTCGAGAAGTTTTCTATTTTGTCTCATCCTATTTGGTTGAAATTTTCTTCCCTGAAACTGATTTGATGCAAATGTACTTCTACGGTTTCTTGCAATGTGCCCAAAATTATGACAGTTATAACATTCTCTTGTATAATTCATCGAGAGGAGAAAAAGCATTTCTACTTGGTGAAATTCCTTGGTCTTACATTATATTTGCGGTCTGAGATTTTATGTCCATAGCCATTGCATTTAAAATAGAAACCAGAAAAGGGATAATTGAACCTGGGTGATGGTCTTTGCCATGTTGTCGTAGGAGCCATAGGTCTTCTTCTTCTTTGATGTGTGACATTGGTGAATCCATCATTGTCAATTCTCCTTTCGTGCCTGGCATTATTGCTTTCTTTTGCATGAGACATTTTTCCTTGATCAACCTGTTTCATATCTTCATTCTTTATGGATTCTACATTTCCGGCCTTTGATCCATTTGATGATTCTCCTTCGATGAAACCCAGACCAAATTTGATGCCTGCAGGCCTTTGGTCATTTATAATCTTATCCAACTTCATAGAACTTTCTTCGCGTTTGTGATAGCAACTAATTTTGTGATTCATCTCTTCTATCTGCATCCGTAAACCAACATTCTCTTCTTCTAGTTTGCAGCAATAATCTATTTTCATGGTAATTTGTACTTCGAGATCTTTAGATATTTTCTTGTATTCTTCTGTCTGTACTTTCAGACTAGTTATGATTTCATTTGCATCCTCAAGCTTTTTTGAAATTTTCTTATTCTTTTTCCTCTCTATTTTCCACTCTTCAAGTGCAGAGATCAACTCACCTTCTAGATCTACTTCAGCCTCAGGGTTTTCACCACATACTTCAGAGTTCACTCCTTCCTTTTTTATTTTACTTCTTCAAATGCCATGAAAAGAGCTTCACCTTTCCTCTTAGAATCTTGTGGGGTCACTCTGAACTGTCGTATCAAAGAAGAATATGTCTTGATTCTCTAGAATGCGTAATTAGATCCGTCAAACAATGGTGCTTTGTTTGATGAGAAGCCTTCACCACCTGCCATTGTGTTACTTCCAAGATCACCCTAGCCGGTTAAGCTTGTACAGGAACTTAGCTCTGATACCAATTGTTAGTCTTACAATGACACTTAGAGGGGGGGTGAATCAGTGTAGCTCTTTAAACTTAAATTTATAGCTCTTAATACCGTAACAATTAAAACTTATTACTAGATACAACAAGTATAACAAAAGAGCATCACACAACACAAGATTTAACGAGGTTCACCAATGTGGCTACTCCTCAAAAATTGATTGCTTGGACTACCATCCAAATCCAGCCTTTGCAAAGCACCAACTTTACAATCAATTTACTAGCACCCACTGTAAGGAGCACCAACCCCTTATTTATCTGCACCAACAGAAAGGAGCACCAACCCCTTATTTATCTGCACCAATAGAAAGGAGCACCAACCCCTTATTTATCTGCACCAACAGAAAGGAGCACCAACCCCTGATGCCAAGCTGCAACTTGGACTTCAATTTGAATCTATAAGTTTGATAGTAAGATACCTTTGCTTTTGCAAGACCCTGATTGGTCTTCTTCACCTTTGCGTTCTCTATGCACTCTGCTCTCTCTGCAATCACTTCGCACACTCTGCTTCGTTACAGTCAAACTTCATGATCGTCTTCTCCCTTTTGTGCACTCTGCTCTCTTTGCAAATTTTACACTTAGCACGATTCGACACGACTTGCTCTCTATGCACAATGATCGTATTTCACACACATTCAAACCACTTCTCAATTCTCCAAACAACCCTCCTTTTATAACAATATTTTTTATGATGAAAACCCTAATCTTAGTCGGTTGTAAATCCTAATCTTAGTCGGCTTTCATAACAACTGTAAACCCTAATTTTAGTCGGTTGTCATCGGTCTTCGTCGGCTTCAACTCAAGAAGATGTTCGGTTTATCCATCGCTTGATGATTTCATTCTGATAGACCTTGTAACCGCCATACTACTTTTGATCACTCTTCGTATTTTAAGTATGAAATCACTCTATACCCTGTGTAAATGTCGTAGTGATGTCGGTCCACTGTCATACTTCTCATTTCAGTCGGGTTCTCCTTCTTGACTTGCGCATTTATGACCTGTCATGAAATCATGACATTTCTGCCTCTGTAGCTTCTTTTGTTGTTGTTGTCATAAAAATACATGTCACGATATCGTGACACTTTCGCCTCCGTACGCTTTCTCTATTCTTTTGTCATGATATCATGACATTTCTGCCTTCGTAGACTTCATCTTTTCTTTTGTCGTGATATCGTGACATTTTCACCTCCGTATACTTCGTCTTTGCTTTTGTCATGATATCGCGACACTTCTACTTCCATAGACTTCGACTTTGCTTTTGTCGCGATATCACGACACTTCTACCTCCGTAGTCTTCAACTTAGCTTTTGTCATGAAATCATGACACTTCTACTTTCGTACTTAGCTTCTTTGCTTTTGTCATGAAATCGTGACACTTCTACCTTCGAAGTCTTCTTCTCTGCTTTTGTCATGAAATCGTGACACTTCGCTTTCGTACTTTACTTCTTTGCTTTTGTCATGAAATCGTGACATCCTTTCAAGTCTTGCTTTCTGCTTTTGTCATGAAATCATGATAGTTCTGCTTTCGTACGCTTCCTCTCTTTCTTTTGTCATGTAAAAATGCGACATGTCACGATATCGTGACACTTTTCAAACTTACTTTCTCTCTCCTATTTTAGTAAAACGAATCTTATTTTTAAAATGTGACATGTCACGAAATCGTGACACTTTTCTTACTTGTTCTCTTTCTTCGAAACTTGTCACGAAATCATGACACTTTTCCTACTTTCTCTCTCTCTTCCAACATGTCACAAAATCGTGACAATTTTTCCATTTGCATTTCTCTTCCAACATGTCACGAAATCGTGACAGTTTTCCTACTTTTTCTCTCTTCCAACATGTCATGAAATCGTGACAGTTTTCCCTTTTCTCTCTTCCATTTTCCTCTCTTTTCTCTCTTCCAACATGTCACGAAATCGTGATAGTTTTTCCTGCTTTTTCTCTCTCTTCCAACATGTCACGAAATCGCGACAGTTTTTCCTGTTTTTCTCTCTCTTCCAACATGTCGCGAAATCGTGACAGTTTTTCTTGCCTGCTGTATATGTCGCGATATCGCGACACTTTTCTTACTTGTCTTTTTTCTTTGATCTTTTGCATATGGGCCACTTCGGTCTTCTTGGAAAATCACTGTACATACTCTGAATAACCTTTGAACTCCTGTCTTCTGCATCTGAATAGCTTTTGAACTTCCTGTCCACTGCATCAACAGATCTATCTGACTGTGTTGACAACAATGACAATATTGTTGTTGCACCTTGCTCAACATGAATCACTCTAGTCTACTAGTGCTTCACTCTTATTTGCTAGTATTTTTCTCATTCAAGCCAATCACTCCCTTAATCTAACAGATAGCTCCTATGAGTATGTCAACCCTTGTGGAGCCAATTCATCCTTGTATTTAGCAAAATTTTAAGAACTTTGAAGGTTTTGATTGACTAATTCAATTTGTTTTACAACCCTCTAAAATGGCAAAATTCCCAAGATAGTGACTTGTTACTATATTTTTGATGAAGTCATAGGGTTTCATGCTTGATTAGTGAGGGATTCTAGATCCTACCGTCATCCTTGGGCTTAGATCCTTCAAACTTAAAATCTCTACTACAATACTATAAAATTGTTAGTCCTTATTATGCTATCTTCATGGTAGCAACCCTACCAGGTTTTTCCATTTCTTATTTTATAGTAAGTGGATGTTTGAGAGGTATTTTGTATCTCCTAGCAAGTCCTCACATAGATTTTTAGTTAACCTGTCCTATTTTTGTATCATTTATCTTAGTTTAACAAGCAATATTTCTAGCTATTTGGCTTGTTATATCCTTATTTTAGCTTAATATTTGGCCTTATCCTCTTTGATCATTGGATTGAAAATGTCATTATTGAGGAGTTTCTTCTACGCATCAAAAATATTGGGAAATCATGTAGTAACTATTCCCTAAATTTTCTTTTCCATGCCATGTATTTGGGATTCTATATAGGATAGTGTCTCTTTGCAAGTTTGGAGGTCCCTCCAAAAAATAAAGGATTTTCTTCAATCTTCTTACTAGGTCCTTCTTGTTTATCCTTAACTAATGGGCATGTGTGACTTCATAGTGGCCAATTGTTTGAGTACATTTGGCTACCTCTCTTTTGTATTCAATTCCTCCTTACTTTATTAGATGATTCTTGCTACTTGGTTGAGGCTCTCTTTTCAGTTGGTCAAAAATTCAAAGTACCTATTGGCACTTGTCACCTTAGATTTTATTTCCTCCAAAAAAAAAAAAATTATTGATTTTTGAGGTCTACTTTTGGTTTTTTGTTGTTCCTTTTAACTAGACAATTTCATTTTTAACTCAAATATCTATAGGTCCTCTTCTGAGGATTTCTATAGTTGCTCCAGTTGATCCTATAGATATGATATATCTTTTTTGGCTTATTTTCTTAGCTACTTTTGCCCTTGTGCAAGCTATTGTGAAAGATCCTCTAGTTGCTACTCATGTCCTCAACTTGTCATAACTTATATTTTCCATGGAATCCTTCCTCAGGGTCCATGGAATCCTTCCTAAAGTCTCATTTTATTTTTGAAGTTGTGTTATTTCTATCTCCAATTGGGCCATTTTTGTTTCTACATTCTTTCTTCTCAATGCATTATTCTCTGCTTCCATCTAGAAAAATTGAATGGTTACATCAATTAAGATTTGATTTCTAAGTTGAATCGTTTGTTATGGATATGTTCTACTTAGATCTTAGCTCTAACACTCTTGCAATGAATTCAACAAGAGTTATGTTGAGCATGGAAGGGTCTTTGGGGACTACTATGATGAGGATTTTGCTACCCCTAGAAGTGAGTCGAAACCACATGATGAGTGGAGCTTTGGAAGATTTATCATTCCATTACTTGTCTTTTTTCCTTCCTTATCTTGAAGAGGGTGAAATATTTCCTAGATATTAAGTCATTTAAGCTCACTAATGATGTTCTAGACAAATGTCAGGCTAGGACCTATGGTCGAGCTAGTTTCTAGGGTTGTTTTAGTGAGATTGATCATAGGAGTGTGAGTAGGTAATATGATTTCATGTATCAAGAGTTGTTTCAATTGTGATATGGGGAAATGAGATGGATGGAATGATATAGTGGGTGGAGCAAGTTATTTAGAAATAAAGTAAATAGATATTTTGAGGTGGATAACCCTGTTGCTAACTAAATAAATAATTTAACTAGAAGAGATACTTTTTTGTGAAGGACATGGGCTTGTAGTGTAATCAAATAGGGATTATGAAGTGATGACTTGGATGGTAGATGAGGGGAATGAAGTGATTGGTGTGGCATAAATAATAATTATTATGGTGGGAGGTAAGGTTCCTCTAGAACAACCAATGTTCACACTTGTGAATGGTGAAAAGAGTGTGGCAAAAGAAGGGATGGGAGAAGAAGAAGATAAATTCAAGAAGTATAGATGGATAAAGAAGAAAAAATAGTAGAAATGGTAGTGGAAGCAATCTTTATCATTACCAATTTAGGAGTAGTTCCTCCTTGAGGTGTTTTCCCATCCTCAAGATGGATGGTTCTTTGTTGCTCTACTTGTTGAGTCCCTACTTTCTACATTACTAGATTCCCAAACATAGTCCCATGTAAGTTGTCCTCTTACTTTTGGAGTCTCTCCCTTATTTCCTCTTACACTACAATGATCATAATCACTAATATTGTTGGAACTATAAATATAGTTATTTTAGGCACTATAATGGAAGGTGGGCTTGGGTGACTTTTTGGGGACTTTTATATAATTATGGCCCTCTTGGAACATCTCTTATACCTCCTATTATAGATGTTAGAACTTGATGCTTCGATACTTTGCATTATAAAATAATAGATATTTAAATATATAATGCCCAAATTTAGCATAGCAACCCACTAACTAATCTTGCAATTACCTCTATCCTATAATGCATGCATAGACCTTGTGAAGGGTGTTTATAGCACATGCCACTTCACATGGACTATAATATAATAATTCCTAATATACCCCCCTTATTACATGATAGTTATAAATCTTTCTCTAGCTTATGACCAAAAATAATTTATAGGGTGATGCTAGAATCTATAGATTTGAGAGAGAAATTTTGCCACTCAATGTAGACTACATACTAAAATACTTAGGAGTGTCGAATTCCACTGATCATGCACACTAAAAACATATTTATTTCATATATTTTTTTAATATCTAGTACATATATGTGCCCCCTCCAATGTTTTCATGTGAAATATTTACCACCATGCATCTTGTGTCAACTATTGAACTATTGATCACCAATTTTTGTCTTGGGAAGAAAGTTGTGTATGGATTCTTTTGCTACTTTACCTTCTTTTATGTTTAATTTCTTCTATAGAAATCAAGTTCTGAATTACTTTCAAGTTCTATTATCATAAGTTCTTTAATATGATAAATAGGATGTATATTTTGAATACAATATTTATTAATTATGTGTATTTGTTTCAACCCTTTAAATGATCCCACAGCTGCCATAGTTTTTACTTGAACAACAATGTAGTAACCTGTTAAGTTCTCAATAGCCTTTAGAGTTTAGCCACTAGGGCCCAACAACTATTTTCATTGTCTAGAAAATCTCCCTTTGTTTTATAGTATGTTTTCAATCTTGATGATATCACAATGCATCTTGTCATTTAGTATCTTAATTGCTTGTAGTGTTGGTACACTCCTTGAAAAGATTTCATGAGATACTAGGCTTTGATAATGATGTATGGATCTCTCATTTGAGTTTCAAAAATAGATAAACATTTTTTAACAAGATTAATTTTACAAGCTATGCCATTCTTCTTCAAAGATTTTCTCACAATAGCCCATTCATCCTACAAGTGTTTTCTTTATACCTAGGAAAACGAGTGGAAAAATAATTACTTTGAGCATACCATATTCATATTTCTTATATTTAGGGGTATCCCATGGCTTGTGCTTGTTACGGTTTCCTTTATATCTTGATAGTGTTCCCTCCTATTGGTTCCTTGGCTTGGAGTGATCAACTAATGCAATATTTCTTGTATAACAATTTGGATGATTTGAATGGATCCAAATTTCTTGACTTATCATTTGTTTGGTTGCTTCGAGTCATACCAAACATTTTTGTGTTGTCTTAGTTGTGCTTGTGCAATGAACACATGTCCTTCTTCTTGATATTTTTTATTCTCTTTTAAATTGGTTTTCCTTTCGATGTGCATTTATCCAAATTTGATTTTTCTTATCTGAAGATGACCTATCTTGCTATTGGTTCATATCTCATGAAGGAGGTCTATTTTTGAATGGACTATACGAACATTCCTTCATTGTTTAGCCATTTTGACCATAAAGTTCACACATATTTTGTGTGTGAAAAATATTTATTTGAGAACCATTTATTTAATTATGATATCCTTGAGAATTGTTTCTTTAATGGAAGCATTATGAAGGTCTTATGCCTCTTTTGAATGGTTGCTTCCCTTTTCTGTTTGAAACAAGTAATTATTCATCTTCATCTATTTTATATGAGGCCTCTACTTTTTTTAAGTAGATTCATCAACTTTTCAAAGCTTGGTGTTTGTTCAATTATATTTAATGTTATCACAAAAATATTATATTTTTAAGGGAGAGATATTAAAATAATTGGAACTAGAGTTTCATCAATTACCATTTATCCCAAAGCTTGTAGTGATGCTCGTAGTTCAATAATTCTCCTCATGAATGATTCGAGTCTTTCTCCATTATTCATATTAAAGCAATGGATTTGGCTCTAGAGAAATAGAATTCAATTTTAATTATTTTCTTCAATTATTGTTTATAGCTTCTCCCATGCATATCTGGTTGTGTTTGAATCTTGAATGTATGATTCTACTTCATTTGTTACTCCAAACATGTTGATTAACCTTATCTTTCTATCTGCCTTGTTAAACTTTATTTGATATTTATTTTATTTTTTAGGACAAGTAATAGTTCCATATAAATGTTTTCATACTTCAAACTTGAGCTATGCTATGATTTTGGCATTCCAAGCAACATAGTTTTTTGCCCTTAATAGTTGGAAATCAGGCAATCAAAACTTTAGTGCTCCACTAGCCATAGTAAATATTCATAAAATTTGATTATTTTCCTTTTACTGAATCAACATCAAAAAATATTTTCTAATAAGTATATAATCATATACTCATAATTTAAATGATATCTCGAATTTACATGAAAATTGTCTCGTCGAGTAAAAAGAATAAGTGTTGAGTTTCTTTCTCCCACTTGAATTTTTCAAGGAATATTCTTTAGAATATTTGGATTTATTTAAAAAATATAATTACTTTTTCTATTTCCTTCATTTAAATAGAAAATAAATAGGTATTTTATTTCCTCTAATTGACTTAGCCACCAGCAATGTGAGAATTGATTTGCTAGGCCAGTTTATCTACAACTTTACCTAAATCCACATGTTTACTATTTGATCTAAATTTTCCCATGTTTTCCTTTTCATATATGAATTGAAGAGTCAATAATTTCCAAATAATTGAGTTCATTGTGACCTTTGACCAAGGGATAGACATTTTTCTTTTTGTGAAATCCCTTCTGGTAGAATGAAACCCTATGATAATGTTTGGTTACTAGATGTTGGACAATAATTTTTAATTATGCCTTTCACATAATTTCTCTTGTATGGATGATAATCTATCCATTGCTTGAATTCTTATCTCATTAAATTTTCAAAATAATATTTTATGACAATGTGAAAACATTCAATAATATCAGGATATTTAGAGTTAGTGGAAGACTGAGTGTGCTCAGATCTGTAACACAAAATTTATGAACTGCCACTATTGAAAGCATTGGTGCTCTCACAATTGAAATAATGATTTTGTTGTTTGTAGATCATATTTGCTTAATCCATGTGTTTTTTGTAATTTGTACACAATCTATTGGATCTCCTTCATGTGTAATCTGTAGCTTTGTGTTTCTAAGGAATTGTTCTTAGTTACACTAGATACTTGAATGTGCATAGAAAAAGTCTAACCTTAGTTGTGATTAAAAAATATTTCAACTAATTTCTACTATTCTTTTTCATTTCTGATATCTTACTCACTTCTTTTATCCTTTTTTAATCTTGTCTAAACTTATATAACCTCTCAAACTCATGATTGCAAGTCATTGAAAAATGGATCACCCATGGAATACTATTGACGCTGGAATATGCTATTTTTTATTTGAACACATGTTTCTTTGTATTTGCTTGTGCATGGATTATGTGAACATGTCCAAACGATCTACTACCATTGCTCTTTCTAACTAAAAATTTGTCCTTTGTGCACATGGGCTTGACAATGCATGGGTTGCTCTTTGATATAAGGCACTCATGGTTTGAACCAAAGAACTCCATGCACATGCTTATTGTTGCATGAATTGTTCTCCTTATGTTTCATCAAACTTGTTTGCTTTATGAATTCTAAAACAAAATATATTTGATGTCTACTAATATGATTTGAATTTTTTATTTGAATACATAGGGTAAATAATATTTCCCTGGGTTGAATTGATAACTTTAATTTTTACCATATTCTTTTAGAATTTTGGAACTCTTTTGAGTGCTTCAAATTAGGATATCTTATTTCCTACGCTAGATACTTTTTTTTTTTTAATTGTACACTTAAATATAGTGGCAAAATATTTACTGGTAGGCATTAATTCTTGTCTAGGCAAAGTCCAAGTTTTGGATCTTTTACAAAATTTGATTTATGGAGATAATAATAATCTTTCTTTTGAAATTTGTCCAAATTGTATCTTCCATGGAGTTTGCTTCATGGAGAAAATAGTTACCTCTTCTTTTTAGGTTAACCCTTAAACAATATTTGATAGGGTTGTTTACCCTTGAAATATATACTATTTTAATAGAGTTTAATTTTTATACTTCTGTGTGTAGAATTGTGAGGAGGATCAAAAGGAGATATTACCTTCATTCTACCTGCTATGATACCACATGTTAGAACTCGATGCTTCAATACTTTGCATTATAAAATGATAGATATTTAAATACATAGAATACCCTAATTTGGAATAACAACCCACTAACTAATATTGCAACTACCTATGTCCTATAGTGCATGCTTTGACCTTATGAAGGGTGGTTATACCACATGCCATTTCACATGGACTATGATGTAATAATTCCTAACACTAGGTATGTGAGAACTAATTATCAAAAGGGCAAATTTACACTAACTTGTAATTATTCTAGTTTCGCACTACATCTTCTACCAAGTGAGAATATTTTTGTTAGACATCCTAGCTTTTCTAGGGCCTTTAATGCACGATAATTAGAATTAACATCAGGATCAAAGTCATCTTTGATTTTCTCATCAGCATAGAATGTGTTCCACTCTAGGAGTTAGTTAATAATTACAAACTTCATATTTGTATCCTTGGTCACTCCCCACAATGGTTTAATCTATCTCTTCATATGAATTTACCTCATCCACTCTATACCTCCTATCCTGTATGAAGAAGGTATGTAAATCCTTGTCTTCCAATTATTTTTGGAAGTAACATTTAGTATCATAGAACCAAATATCTCAAATGTGTTCTAGTCCCATGTCCCTCAATTTCTTCCCCATGACCATGTGGAAATATTATAGCTTTAGTGTGATTTGCATGATTTGCTACTTGGGTGGGTAGGATATGGTTTTCTTCTACTCAAAATATTATAAATCCATATAGTCAAGCTACCAGACATATTAAAAGTTGGGTAGATAGTTTATCATGTATGCAATAGCTTAAAAGGTATTACAAAAAACTAAATAAAATATCTAGACCTCTCTAGGTAGTAGTCCCTATTGGACCACTCCTCTATTTGTAATAGGTTCCATGCCTCACCTGGGATCCTTGGTGAATTTTCTTTCAATATTTTTATGATCATATTATAGTTTACATCATAGAAGTAGTAGGAAGTCCTTTCCACTTCTTATTAAGGTAGGTCTATGCAATATACCACAAGAAATGGTTTTTTTCTTACCCATATTGATTAATCTAGAGGGAGGGAAACTAGTCCTTATTTTCATAGATGATCAACCAAAATAGATAGGAGATGTATGTGAATTTCCTCTCCTTGAACTCCTTCAACTATCAATTCATGTGATTTGAAATATACCTGGTATAGTCAATCATATAAGAGTGTTAGGATAATTTTCAATTGCATACATGAGGGCCACATATTCCTTATACACTCAAGCATCAATTTTCTTCCCAAGTATGTTTGCAATTGTTAATAAGACTATTTGAACATCATTCTAATTCTAGTGGAATGCTAAATTCAATAGCCTTATTTGGGTTCTTTAGATGTGGAATCAAGAAATCATACCAATAGTTTTTGTCAAAGTAGTAGTAGTCATTTTGTGTCTTTGGGTTGCAGGTAACCCACATGGACAAGTCATATATGACATTCAACATATTTGGGATGTCATCTTATTCTGGGTAGAAATACATCTCCATCCACTAAAGAGGTGTTATACTTTTTGTTGGAAAAAAGTAATGCTTAATGTGGAAAAGCACATGCAAAGAGCTAGAGAAAATAAGAAAAGAAATTTTAAACTTAGAAAGGTAATTGGAAAATAAAAAAAAATGCATGCAAAAGTAATAACTAAAGTTATAAAATAGAAAATAATAACTTGTAAAAGTTATTATTATCATTGTCGTAATTCTATATATCGGTGTATCCCTCACCAATTGAATCCATTCATCCATTCCTTAAGTGGATCATCCAACATGTATATAATCCATAGTTGGATTAAATTGTATTGAATGGAGTGAGATGGTGATAAATTCTATGTGATGTAGTGAAGAATAATGTAAGGATTTGGATGGTAGAAAATTTACCTCAATGATTATTAATTCAATGAAATAGTTGAGTAGTGTAGTTGCACCTACATTGAATATATGATTTTATATCATGCAAATAGTATGTGATTTTTATTTTAATTACAAGAATGATAAAAGTGTGTGAGTGAATGTACATAATTTTTATGCTTCCATAATGTTTGTTATAATAGAAATCTGGTTATTAGAGTATTTGATCGTGATACTTTGGTCATCAAAGTTGTGCGTCTTGGAATGTGCCTCTTGAAATATACCTCTATAATTTTTGAGTAAATCCAAGCTTGTGGTACCAATTTTAATATTAAACCTAAGGTATAGACCTATTTTATGCTCCACAACTCATTCTTTGGTCTAAGGTTAAATTTTATTAATTTCTCTCTTCTTACATTCCCTAGAAAGTCTTTGTATTTTCCTCCTCTACTCTTCTATAGGGGTCATCAAAAAGCTCCTATGGTATTTATGAAGGAGGTATTAGCTTCTTCCTTATCAACTTTTTCCTAACCTTCTCTCCAAAGTACTCTACTTTAGTATCCTTTCCTCATTTAGAGTGAATCATCCTATGGAATGGTTGGTTGGTAGATATTTTCAATGGGATTCAACCCTTCTAACTAGGTGTAGATATTATGCAAAGGAGTGGGGTGTATCTATTCTTTAGTAAGGAATCCATGCAAAGTAGTTTAGTATTATATGAATTGGGTATATTGATTATCCCATATGTATGGTCTAATTGTTATGGATCAAATCAATAAGAGAGTAGTTTTCATGGAATAAAAGGATCTGATTGGCTAGGGTGCATCTAGACATGTGTGTATAATCAAAAGTGAGGGGTAAATCCCTAGGATAGGGGTTTTATAGTCCTCATCCTACCTGTGACCATCCATAAATGTGTCAAGCAACTAGGTCAACTCAAAATAGGATGATTTACCCACTTAGATGGTTGGCTTGGTAGGCAAGACACTAGGGAGTAGTTCACTCACCTTGTTGAGTGAATCACTCAATGAGGTAAGCAATTCACTCCTTGCCCTTCTTGGAGATTTTTTATGGATAAGAAGAAGAAGAATAATAAGAAGAAGAAGAAATAAAGAATGAGGAGAAGAAATGGAAGATAGAAATAACATTTTCTTACTCAAATAAAAGAAGGAAAATAGGGACAAGAACATAATTAGCTATTAAAAAATAAAAAAAAAAGGGGTTATGTACTTGTTTTACATTTTTTATCTTGTCAATGGATTCTCTATCAAATATATAAGAGGTTCTACCCTTTCACTAATATTGGTAGTGGTCTTCCTTCCATGGTTTTAATATTATAGGCATTTAGACCCACTATTTGGAGGGTTTGGTATGGTATGCTCTAAGGGAATCAAATTTTTAACAGCCCCCTAATTTATCTCTATCCTCATCCCACTTGAGTACTAAGTTGTCTTCCTTATAATCCATATCAGTGGCCCATTTTTCAAATAACCTTTTAATAACCTCTTGATGTTGGACCATCCTTTTGAACATCTTCTCTTTTTCCTCTTCTAGGGCTAGCAAGGAATTTAATTGATCTAAAAAGAGTTTGATGTTGGTATTTTCAAGATTCGATTACTATACATTTAGAGGGAAGGAAGTTCTAAATAGATTGGTAGCATAGCCTTCTTTTTGAAGACTAAATTTTTATAAGACTACCCTATAAAAGCTTTAATAATCATTTGATCTACCCATAATGCTCTTTGTAGATTAATATACTGATCCCTTTATGATTCAATTATAAATTTCTTCAATATCCTTACAAGGTTCTTGTTGGTAGATTCTATGAGGTCATTTTCCTAAATATAGCAATTGGAGGACATTTTGAGCATAAAATCATATTATAATACAAATTTCATTACCATAAACCCTATGAATGATGTGGCATTACAAGTGACCATCATAAATGGATTTCTTCATCAAGTGATAAAATCCTCCAAAAGTTGAACAACTACTTCTTTATTTGTTGATTTGACTTACATTACTTCAACCAATTTTATGAAATAGTTGGTTGTGGTGAAAATCCATTATGTTAGATAAGGTATTTATCTTGCTAATAAAGTCAATACCCCACTGCTAGAAGGGTTCAGTGATTATGATAGGCTTCAAAGGCATTGGCACTTTTTTCTTCTTCCCATGCACATGTCATAAGCTTTGTAATTATTGACCCATTAGAAGCAATCAAACAAGATGGTGGATGAGTAATACCCACTCTCAAGATCTTATGCACTATGGTTGGTGTAAAATAATGTCCTCCTTTGTCATGATACTCTTTGATTAAGGATTTTGTGTTTTTCTCTTTAAAACTTTTGTACTTCTCTTCAACACATCTTAGTAGGACATCATTGTATTATTTTCAAAAAAGTATATCATCTAGCCATGCATGGTATGATGTCTTCTAGCTAAAATGGTCCCTTCCTTTATATTTCAATAATTCTAGGACCTATCCAATCTTCATGTATCTCTTAACATCTACCATCCAACTTGTCTAATTATTTGGATCTATTTCTTTCTCTAGATATACTTTATCTCTTGGGACAAACATTGCAAGGTTTTCATAGATAGCCCTTCCCCTAATGAGATTAGTGGGCTTAATATGTATGTCAAGATATTGAATTTTATTTATCCATCCTATCCATTTTATCCTAGTTCACCATGGAGCATAGCAAAACAAACATTGGTATAGACCCCAAAGATGATGGTCTTGCTTTATAATAGGTAATATTTAAATTTTATTAAATTTATTTTTTCAATGAATGTGCACCTTTATTTGTTATTATAAAGAAACTGACTCATGAAATAAAATGCATGTTCATTGTGTTTGACATTATTTTGAGTTAGCACTAGAATCATGCTTTCGTCTATCCAAAATTGGTATTGATAAGGACTAGGGATTTAGTGATGGCATGTTTTAGGTCTTGGAAATCCCTTTTTACTTCATTAGTCCATAATAGGGTTGAATCCTTCTTAGATATTTTAGCAATTGGTCTAACCAACTATGTAAAATTGGTTATGAATTTAGCTAAAAACTAGATTTTATGTAGGAATGATTGGATTATCTTAAAGGATGTTGGTAGAGGAATATTTTGAATTATATTTATCCTCTTGGGATCTATGGTTAATCCATACTTTGACACCACATACCCTAATAGTTTGCCTTCTTGGGACATAAAAATATATTTTTAGAATTAAGTGAGAAACCATACTCTCTAAACCTTTAGAAGAAAGAAACTAGGTCTTAAATATGCTTATTTCTTTTAAAAAGACAACTAATCATCAACATAAATTACAATGATCTCACCAACTAGTTATATGAAGGCAATGTCCATGGCTCACTAGAATGTATCTTTGGAATTTGGTAGCCTAAAAGGTATTCTTTAGTAGGTGAAATTCCCCCATTTAGAGGTAAGGGTTGTTTTGTGTTGATCATCATCCTTAACCCATATATGGTTGTGCCCTAATAGGCCATCTAGAATTAAACATATTTGTAACTTTGATATTTTTTATAAAATTTTATCAATAGTAGGAAGAGGATAGTGATATTTCAATGACTCCCCAATTAGATTCCTAAAATCAACACATAACCTGATGTCACCATTCTTTTTTTGTACTAGTACCAAGTTGGCTACATATATGGAGTGATTTATTGGGAATATGATTTATGTTTAGAAGTGTTTTAGAAGTTTCCTTTTTATAACTACTTTTTTTTAGGATTTGTGGGTCTCTATTTATGCCTAAAAGGCTATGTATAAGGTTCTAATTAAATGGTATACTCTATTATGTTTGTGTCATACACCTTCAAATCCTTATAGGACCAAGTGATATTTTTTCTATATTTCCCATAGAGCTATTTGAACAAGTAGGTTTCCTCCTCAGCGTACTTTTTCCTAATAGCAATTTTTTTCCTTTGATGATTTTATAAGGTGATAGGAGGATGACTTCACCTTGATGTTAGATTTCTCTACATTATCTTTTGGATTGAATATTCTCTCTAACATCATCAAAAACTTTGGTGATTGATTGATTTTTAACTAAATTACCTTATCTTTTATGGTGTCCTTGTATTCATTCTTATCTTCAACATGTTGAGCTTCCTTAGTGAGAAAATTATTTACCCATCATCATTTGATACATGTGAATGATCAAAATTATCAAGGGTCATTGGTATAAAGACCACCTCTATATCCTTTGGTTTATCTCAAATCTTGGTGGTGGAGTCACACTTTAATGCCATGGATGCTATCCCATTTTCCTTAGCATTTGATTCTTGAGGAATTACCTTGATCTCATAAGTGTTGAAACTGTCTAGCAAATTATAGAGCCTATGCTTATATGACATCAAGTGCTTGTTCTTAGTAGCATACTATGAATTAACCTAATTAACTACAAAATTTTAGCCACAAAAAATTTAATATTTTTAATTTTCATCTTTTTACATTTCCTCAAATTAGTGCATATAGCTTTGTATTTGGTCACATTATTAGTGCAATTAAATAATAAACTATGGATAAATTTGTTTGCATACCTTATGGATCTACAAAATGGATATTTGCATTAGCTCCATTCCTAATTCTTATACCATTGAAATACATAGTCTACACTCCATCAAGCCCTTGAGCATTTTGGCTGACTAGAGTCAAGATACTAGTTGGTTCTTTAGTTATAAAATAATTCTCTAGATTAGTTTCCAAAAATTTTATCTCTAGATATTCATCTTATTAGAGTGCATTGATAATAAAGTGTATCTCAGACATCTATAATCTTCTAGAACTTCATCATCTATAAAATTATACAATTTGTTTCAGTTCATCATGGATGGCTTGTGTAGCATGAAGGCTTATTTGTTATTCAAAATATTTTTGAAATGGAGGAACCTTCATGTACATTCCATTGCTAGGTATCCATCTCTAGATGGTTTGCAAGTCCATTCTCTAGATAGTAACATACTAAAATACAAGGGGAATTCAACCTTTATTTTTTTTGGTATATAGAAGCAATGGTTACAATCACAATTTTTAGTAACTACCAGCACAGCTGGTAGGGTTCAAACTATCTACGAAGGCTCCCAGGACTTCCATCGTCTCGGTACATGGTAACCCGACATGAGATGGGGACCGCCGAACGCACAGGGGTTGCACCGTCGTCATCAATCTGGCGCACCACTCAGAGGAATTGGATCGGGCTACTGTTTGTGCATGGGCAAGCCCGTGGGATTGGAACCGAGGTCTCCTATGGGTAAGCGCCCCAACTTACCAATCCACCTAGACCCACGAACTTGGAATTCAACCTTTATTACTTAAACTACCACCAACTCAAGATGTTTGGCCATAATCATGATCAAATATTTTAGTACTCTATTGAAATTCACTTAGGTACCATCCATTCGGATTAGGCTCCTAGTAGTATTTATGTAAGGAAGTCTTATTTATTTATAGATAACCTTAGGAATCACCATTGCAACTACCCCTACATCTACTATTCAACTCCTTAGAAGATAATTCTCAATATTTAGAGTCACATAGTATTGTATAAAATTTATGATTTTAGGTTTAGGAGTGTTCAACATGTCCACTGCATTAACTTGAGTATAAAAAAATATCCTCCACCATTAAGTTTTGTTGTTCTATCAAACTAGATTAAATAGGCTTAGGATACCCATTTTTTAGCATACCTTATTTCTTGCTCTTTGAGAGCTTCTTGATGTAATTTTTTCTACCTCATAATGGCTAGGGATTTTAGCATACCCACCTTGTTATTATTTTTCTTCATATCTTCTATGATATTGAACCTAAACTCAACAAAGTTGCCTTCACTATGTACTATAAATTTTCTATACTTCCTAGTAGCCATTGTGTGTCCTTCACTTATGAGGGATAGGTATTATGAGGTATTGTTATACCTCATTTTGTAACTTTTCCCTCTCTTTCTCATTACTTTATTTTTTATACTTTTTTGTCTTATCTTGATTTCTTCTTCCATTTTTTTGATTCCTTTATCTTATTTATCTAATTTTCTTTTCCCACTTGTACACCTACCTCGGGGTATTAATAGAACCTTTCCCAACACTCAGTTATTTTTCTTGATATGTTGTATATACTAGTCCATCATCCTTTATGTGCAATGGTGCCATTCCCATTTAAGAACCATAGTGTATTTATTTGTTTCATCTTATTTTTATGCTCACAATATCCCTTCATTCCTCGTTTTTTTTCTTTAGTCACAAATGAAAGAACATAAAATAGATTAAGCAGATAGAAAAATAGAAAAAAAATACCAAAAATCTAAGTCTAAAAAATAATGGAAGTTATACAAAGGAATATTATAGTTTATGCCTTTATGATAGAAGTGATACCTAATGTAGAAGCACTATCAATACTTTTTATAGTTAATGGCACTTTTGTCTATAGCTTCCTGCTTCCACAACAATGTGTAGAATATATAAAAGAAATTCATGTTTAATGTAGAGGTTCTTGTGTGAGTTAGTGAAGAGTTTGTTCTCCTTTGGATGAAATCATACCCCCATTTACAAATATATAATGAAATAGAAAACTACAAGCTAAAAGTGTTAATTATTTGCAAAGAAAATAGAAGTGCCATAATCAAGCGATAGCGACAATGATGATTTTAATTAGGGACAGTGATTTTGCTATCTATTACCATAATGACTTGTAAGGTTTACAGTATCTATTATAGTTTATCTAGAGAACAATAGCATTGTTAGGACTATAGTTCTATGATATTTCTAACTACAAATATAGAAAAATAGATTTCAAGACTTGGAAACCTACAATAATGTAATGAAAAATATGAGATCATGATCAATAAGATATAGGGATCTAGCATATATATTCCAAATATTATTCAAATTATAATTGATGTGATTTTTAATGTGAAAGCTAAATGACTAATTTATTAAGACAAGATTATGACAAATTAGAAGATAAAATCCTATTATTAAAGATAAAAGCAAAAAACAAAGTAAGAAGCATGATCAACAACTTTGGGTATAGAGCCTATTTAGGTTTCAATATCTTAAAAATAATAGCCTCAATATTTTGTATGGGTTTACACAATCCACTTTGATTATGTCATTGGGAGAACCTTAACAAGGTGCACATGTGCATGTGGAAAGCCAGAGGAAGCACCTTGTTATGCAAAGGATGAATACAAATTTGGGCAAAGTTTGGTTGTTTTATAAGTGGATTAAAAATTGGTAGATCTTTGCTACTTCAAAAAGGTGATTATTGATCTCTCCCAAGGGTTGACTTTATAAAAATCCATGACCCCTTGGATGATCCTTAGGAAGATCTGCTAGAATTTATTTTTTTGTAATGATGGCAAGCTTGCATGGAGAGAATAAAGCTTATTGAAATAAGGTTGAGGGAAGGTTGAAATGCAAGGGAAGATAGAATATTGGATGAAGTCCAAAAGGGAAAGTTGTGGATATTTGATTTCAATCAAGGCACTATGAGATAGCAAATATGTTTGATAAATTCAAATCCAAATTTTGTGGGCAACTAGTGCTTGTCAGCTACCTACCTTTCCTTTTTTGTATTTTGATAGTTATTAGCAGTGATAGCACTAAGGATACTAGTGTTAATTCTAAACTGACCATTATCAAGCTAACTAGGTTGGAAAAGAAAAAAATTGGTAATTTGTCAAAAATTCTATCAACTAATTAGAAGCACCATCGATGCTACTACCTATGGTATGGCACTTTGCTTTGGAGCATTGAACATCCCTAAGTTTGGTCCTTGGATGCATAATTTGATTAAGATGCATGATTCACTGGATGAGAGATATGTTGTTCAAATTCTAAGTATTTGATGATGTGTTCAAAATTGTGTGTCTACATTTACCTTTTGAGATAATTAGATTTCAAATTGGAATGCATCAAAAAATGGCTTCCATACCCCAATTTTGAGATAATTATATTTCAAGTTGATTTAGATCGATGATTTAAGATGACTTATGCTTTTAATTAGTCGATTATAGATGATGCTAAAATTTTCCTTTTCAATACCATTAAATGTTATCATGCCCCGATGTGCCTCATTGAGTTTCAAAGGTAAAATCGAGATTGATCAAAGAAACATGATTTAACCATGATACACATAGGTGCATTGATAAAAAAATTGTGATAAGATAACAAAAATTGGTTAGGGTAGGATAGCGTAAAATTGTTGGAGGGGTAAAAATAAAAAGTAATTTTACTATCGATGATCATGAAATAGAACTCTAGATGCTTGATCATAGCACTAATTATGATGGCTTAGATAGTGATACCTATGCATCGCATAGACTACGTGAGACCATTGGTAGCAGGAGAAGATCATCCCTAGGTACTAACCTTGATTGAGACATAATTTTAAATTTATTTCTTAGAAAGTGCACCTAAAGCAAAGGGAAATTCTACTACTTAGTGATAGCACTTCTACTTTGGTTCTTTTGCTAAGAAGTAGCACTATCACATCGTGATGGTGCTTTTGTCATCATGTGGAACTTTCATTGATTTGAAAGAATTTTTGTTGTCTCTTTTGCTTATTGGTAGTACTTTTGCATGTCTAATTTTTTAAGGTTGATTTTTTTTATAGGGCATAGATTAGGTTTGATTTTGGATAGGAAAGATTAGCAAGGTTTTTTTTACTATGGTTGTAAGATATGTTGTAGACACTAGTCTAGCAAGAGTAATAGCCTCACATACTAGATACCTTTCTAGCACTTCTAGACTATGTAGACCATGCTATCTTGGTGGCAATAAGGTTGTAGCATGTAGACCTAATGCCAAAGGTGGAGTTTGATCGAGCCTCGTTAATTACAATAGTTGAGTTATGGTATTCAAAGATGAATATGTTTTAGTTGTCTTATGAGGAGATTATAGTCACTATAGAGGATGTCTAGTACATCCTAAGGATTTTAATTAGAGGAGATTCAATTTTTATGAGTTATAGCTAGTAATAAAGCCGACAACAACTCATGAAGAATTGTATCACTCCTAGTTGTATGGTTAGGTATTAACATTAATATCACATACATTATGGGTTAACCAGATAGATAGTAAGTACAATTTTATCCTTTAGTGTCTAGATTTTTAATTGTTAACACTAAACAACATGTTATGCACTAAGATTAGGCAAATTTTATCATCGACATGCTACAGTGGCAAATAGTAGTTGCATGGGGGTCTATAATTTTGATATGCCCATACCACATGCTCCACAAGGTAATGTATAGAGGAGGGAGGGGCATATCTTATTGCATGCTACTCTAGGTTTAGGATTGGGATCATATAGTTGTTATTTAACTACCAAGGTTACTAGGATAGGTAGTAGATACCAAGGTGCTTGTAGCATATTCATGGACCCGTCATTTAGAGGGAGGGAAGGCCAGGGTACATAAAGGGTCCTATCTAGAGCCAGGAGGATGGTGGATTACCTAGGTGATGTGGTGACCTTATAGGGGTCACCTAGGTTGGAAAAGAATGCATATCAGTTGGCTTAATTCAAGTAATAGATATGGCTACTAGGACAATGGGGAGAGCAAGATCTCTTCTAATGTGTAGTCTGATGATTGGGCATGTGGCATGATATCTTATCAAATCTAAGATGGTATCAATAAATATTAGAGAATATTACATTATTTGATACATATCAATGTACCACCATGGGTACATGGTTAGATTAGGTTTCATAAGTTAGTATTAGTCTTTACTTTATAAAATATAATAATATGCAGATAATACACAAGTGTCTTTAGTTAGGTGTGCATGTGCACAAGTGTCTATCATGCAGAATGCACATGTGGAATTAGAGTAGGAAAGTTAAGAGTCACATACTATTATATATTTGTGATTAAGCATTATAATTAAAAGAATGAAAAATACATTGCTCATAGCATGCATTAGAAAATCTCCATAACTTTATCCCATTTTCGTGAGCTTTCATTAATGGTAGTTTTCTGAGTAGTTATAGAAGTCTTCTATGAGTTTTACTTGCTTAATATATTGTCATTATCATATACTTGATATTGCATGCTTATTCTAGATCTTGTGGTTGATTTTTCATTGAGTATTAAGTATCAAAAGCTAACAATGGTATCGGAGCACAAGGTAGATTGATAGGAGATAGAGAGAGCCACAAGGGAAATTTAGAGGAGATAGGAAATCTCATTTTTAGAAATTTTTAAAATTACATTTTGGCTAGAGTTTTTCCATAGGGTTGTAGAAAAACTCGTGAAGACTAGGACTCAACATAAATCTCTTTCCACTAGGTTGAAGGATAACTAGTGAAGCTTATTGATTTTTAGAGATCTAGAATTTTTGATGCATTTGCTTCCTGTTGTCTAAATTTTATTATAGGAGATTAATTTATAGCAAAGATATTAAAGTTTGAGAAGAGAAAAAGAGGCCACAAGATCCCTATTGAAGATTGAAGAAGGCTATAAAAGCTCTATTGAATAAATTGAAGAAGTGGCCATTGGAGGAGATTTGAAGAAAGCTCAAGGTAGAAGATTGCAAGAAGGAGAAGTTATTGATAAAGAAGAATTTGGGACAATTTTTGCCATCCAACAACAAGCCCAAAAGAAAAAACTATTTGGAAAGAAGTTTGCCAAATATTGGAGAGGTTTTACATAGATCTCAAGACATTCATATTCTTGAGAAGGAGGCCACTAAATAGGTCAAGGTTGAAGTCAAAATTTGACAATAGCCAAGGAGGATTGGATAGCATTTGGTCAAGCCAAGGTGCTACAAATTTCAAAGGTTAAGACAGCATTGATAACTGCAAATTTCAGAATCTAAGTGGATAGAGTTGGAGGAGAATTAAAGCCACAAAATCATATTTTTGGACAGCCAAAGTAAGGACCAAAAGGTAGGAAATTAGAGTAGCAAAGCACAAGGAGTTGAAGCTGCAAAGTTTACAAATCCATGCTAGCAAATAGGTGAACCAAATCAACAAGAAATATTGCTACAAAGGAGGCAAAAATAATGTTTGATAATTGGTGTTATTAAAATTTCTTATTCAAGTATTATTTAAGTTCCTTGAACACACCATATTAAGAGTTATTAAAGGTAGCAATAAGGAGTTTAAGTTTAAAGGTTTTCAAGTTAATTAAGAAACTAGCATTATCTTCTTGAAACCTGCAAAACACATCAACACAAGTTAGTGTTAAAAGTTATTTGAAATGAGTAATAAGGAAAAATAAATAGTGCTTAATACATGTTATTTTTGAGAGCTATGAAAGTGCAATAGTATTAAGCAAAAGAAGGAAGAATAGTGCACAAGAACAACACTGAGTTCTTGTGTCCAAAGACACCATAAAACACTCGTAAAAGCTGCAACAAGTCCTGAAGAAGAGAAACCACCGAAGAAGACACATTCTTATATAAGTGTCACCTCAATATACTGAATCCTCAAATAGAAGCATTACCATTTAACTTAAATAGAGGAAACAAGTTTGAGAGAATACATTGTTCAGTATAAGCAAAGTCTAAAAGGAGATCATTACTAAGTTATTTTTTTAGGAGAAATTACAACAAAAAAAAACTATCGTTACAGTAAAGACAAGTGTTGCCCAAGGATACGAGATATTACAGTAAAGACAAGTGTTGCCCAAGGATACGAGACATCATCGTAGAGCCAAACTACACTATACACTAGTTGTTGTCTTTTTACAATATCAACTGACAGATAACTTATTCCAGTGTTGAGAGAAGCCATTGGTCATTGATTCTCTCTAAAACCATTGCATTGTGTGAAGACCCAATGGCAAAACCCTAACTAGTCACTTGGAGCATCTAAAAAAAATCTATAACAACACCGTTGTTGATTGGCCAACGTTGAGAGGGTTCTATTTTAGTACCAAGCCACGTATTTTGAGATAGAAGTCTCCAATAAAAACTCCCATCTTTCACCCACGCATCAGTTGGAACATAGTGTAACATCAACTGAAACAAGATTTCACCTATATCTATCAGGTAGTGAATGTTGCAGTGCTAAGGGGTCGTGAAAAGTGGAACCCGCGGCCACTCGGAGTAACAAAGCTGAAGCGAAGTCTTTCGGAGTTGGGTAGATTGGTAAGTGTTTGTTTAGTCAAGCACACCCAAGTTCAAACCTCTGGGACAGCTGAATAGGTTTAGTAAAAGCAGCCCGTGTAGTTTGAACCCTCCACTTATCCATTACTAAAAAGAATGTGGTTGTGACCAACTCTCCTATATAACTGTTGTTAATTACTTAAAAATAATAATATGATTATGACCAACTTGAAAAAGCGGAAGAGAATGCTTGAATAATTTTGGAGATCAACGGTGCAAAGTTTTTAGACCAAACATTTGGGACATAAGAAACACCACGTAAAGGACGAGGACATTAGAACATCAAGCGATTTGTAGGAAAATCAAATTGAAGGCAAACAGTCGAGGCTACAGTGAAACGTTCAGTTTTAAGACATCACCCAACCAACTTCGAACGCGTGACATATTCTAAGGAGAAGTGTTACTTTCTAAAGTAGAATAGATAGCCACGTCAGGTGAGAATCATTAAGTGACTGGTAAACATTATCACGGTGTCATTATATTCTTCTCAAAGAATATAATGACACGGTCATTAGAGAAGTTGTTGGATAGTTACCGTGATTCACGCAAAGAAAAGTCATTATATTCTCCTCGACGTTCACTAGGTGGAATTTGAAAGTTCCAACGAAATAGGAGGAAATTAACAAATGATTGGTTAATGTACATAGTGAACACGTAGCAAAAAAATTCAAGCGTGTCCATCATAGTTTTAAAACCCTAATAGTCATTGCAAGCACTGTTTGGGAATCCACGTGGCTAAGCGTTGCGAAAGAAATATATCAAAGGTAATAGTGCGCTCAAGGTAATATTTAATATAATCCTAGTGCTAGCTTTATGATTTGACTGGAGGATGAGAGGGAGGCAATGTGATTTGACCCTGTGATCAGTTGTTTAAAAAATAAAGACAGTCGCCAATTCTTTTATGTATCAAAAAATACATATATTTAATATAATCCTTGTAAGTGTTTGTTTGGTCAGGCATTTACCAAGAAGATATTTAGGTTCAAACTTTGCAGGCAGCCTCTTTGCAAAGGTAGTAGTTTGATCTGAATCTTTAAGTGCGCGCCAGACTGACAATGACGGTATGAATCTCGAGTGATCGGTGGTCCTCTTCACGTCGAGTCAACAATAACAAAATGGAATAGGTTTGGTGGAAGCAGTTCCTGTGGTTTGAACCCTGCACTTGCCAGTTACTAAAAAAAGTATGGTTGTGACCAACTCTCTTATGTAACCAAAAATATATATATTTAATATAATCCTTAATTTTCTAAAGATGAAGCTATAAGGGTAAATGATATTTAATTTTTTTAAGGTGAAAGTTAATTATTCTTCACCTTGATTAATTGAACTATTGGAGGAATAAGACTAGTATAATATTAATTTTTTAAGGTATTGATTAATTTGAGGAATTAATTGATTTGAAGGAGAGATAAGGCATATGAAAGGAAAATTAAAACCTTAGAATTGATATATACTTTTTTTGAAAGGTCTAGAAAATTTTTGAAGTCTTATTTTAGAATTTTGGGAAATTAAATTGAAGTTTTGAAAAATTAATTACAAGTTTTGTAATTAATCACTTAAATTTTGTAAATTAGATTTAATATTTGCAAATTGATAATTGTGGAGAAATAAGGTCTACAACATTAAATTAGGATTATTAAATTTGCAAATATATTTTACAAAACCTCTAAATTTCTACTTAGGAAGTCATAAGGTATTCAACATCAAAAACATAGTTTTGTGAATTTTAGAATTCAAAACCTAGGTAATCTTCTTCAAAGGAACATGTCAAAGAAAAAGGAAATGAAAAATAAAACAAGTGATTAAAAACTAGAAATAGAAATATATGAGTTAAAGATAATTGAAAAGGGAAACTTATATTGTCAAGGAGAACAAATAGACATTCAAGAAGTCCAAGGAAAATAATTAGATATTTAGGAAATTTTAGAAAGACTAGAAAGACTAAAATGTCATTCACAACACTTGATAGAAGAAATTGAAAAGGATTCATCAATAAGAGAAAAGTGTGTCTTACAATCAATGTTAAGGGAAATTAAAAATGATTATTTCCTAGCACTTAGCAATTATCTAAATGGAAGGCTTGATGAGGCATATAAAGATTCTAAAAATATTTTTATATTACCTAGTGCTATAGGAGACTTGATATATATGGCATTACTTTCTAATGAAGTTCTAAAAGACAAGAATAGAAGACAAGAAAACATGATTAAAGATTTGAAGAGCAAGTTTATTGATGAAACAAATACTTTGAATAGTAGGCTTGTTGATATTACTCGTGAAGCAGAAAAAGGGGAATTTTCAATACTTCAGAAATACATGCAAAGTGTTCTTAATGATGGTGATGATTATTATGAATATTTTATTACTATACCTATTAGTCTATGGAGAATAATATACAAAGTAATTATCACTCTCAATGTTTCTAAGATGAGAATTTAAGAAAAGGTTGAAGTAGAGAACAAATTAGTGATGAAATATGCTTCTTGTGATACAAATGATTTAAAGCCTATGATGATAGATTCATGTTGCAATACTATAGAATCAAAACCATTGATGATTGATGTATGTTGTGATACTAGTGATCTTATTCAAAAAGAAAAAGATGTAAATTATGATTCTTGTCAAAATGAAAGGAAATATTGTAATGCAAGCAATGACACTAGTGATTTAGAATTCATGACTAATATAGAAGAACCTATTGCAAAGATTGATGCTATATGCAATAAAAATGATTTGAATGCAGTTCATGATTGTTCAGAAAAAAATTTATGCTATTAAAATTGATGAACGCATAAATACAAATGATGGTAGAGATAGTGATGTATAGAATTATACTGATATTGACAAATATCATTCTAATGATTGCATTGGTCATTTTGAAAAGCATACTAAAGGATTTGGTTCAAAGTTGATGATACATAAAGATACAGGTTTAGGAAAACATGAACAAGGAATATAAAAACCAATTATACCAGAAATGAGATCTAAATATGAAGGTCTTGGTTATACAAGTCATACTAGCAGCAACTAAGTTTGTGATAGGAAATAATGGTATCAAATCAATGACAGATATTTATAGAAACAATTGCAATGAAGGACATAATGGTCAAAAGAATTTGGTAAAAGAAAATAGATGTAGTCATTGTAGCAAATATGGGCATAAGATAGAGAGATGTTGGAATATTCATAGTTGTAAAATTTGTGGAGGTACTAATCATTCTCATAGATATTGTTGGTACAAATAAAATTATTTTTTTAAATAGATATACACAATGACAAGAAAAGCCATTAAAATATTTTCTCAAATATATTTCTCAAAGTTTAGAGATGGGCACAAAAAATGTATGAACTTCTTTGACAACAGAATTAGAAGGAAAATAGTAACAATGCCAAAGTCATAATACAAAGTCAAGCAAAAATATGAAGCTCAAGCAGAAGATCAAATGCAAGGTCACTTGAAGAATGAAGACAAATATGAAGATCCATATTGAAGACTTTGGTACATGTCAATGTACAACCATGGGTACATGGTTATATTAGGTTCCATAAGTTAGTATTAGATTTTTTACTTTATGAAATGTAATAATGTGTAGATAATGCACAAGTGTCTTTAGTTAGGTGTGCATGTGCACAAGTGCCTATCATGCAGAATGCACATGTGTCCTTAGAGTAGGAAAGTGAAGAGTCGCATACTATTATATATTTGTGACTAAGCTTTGTAATTAAAAGAATGAAAAATACATTGCTCATAGCATGCATTAGAATATCTCCATAGCATTATCTCATTTTTGTGAGCTTTCATTAATGGCAGTTTTCTAAGTAGTTATAGAATTTTTTTATTAGATTTATTTGCTTAATATCTTGTCATTATCATATACTTGGCATTGCATTCTTATTCTAGATCTTGTGGTTGATTTCTCATTAAGTATCAAAAGCTAACAATAAATAACTTAGGAATAAGAGTTTGGTTCATTGTCAAACCATGATTCTTATCTTGACCCCAACATTAATGAACCACTCATTCTAGATTTAGATATCAATGAACACTGAGTTAGCAATTACTACTAGGGTTAGTACCATACCTTCAAACCCTAGAGAGTCATAATAGAAATTATAAGGATGGGGAGAGGATGTCGTTGAGGAGGTAGCCAAGGGAAGCCCAACAGGTGGTACCACCATTGGTGAGATGGTGCTAAAAAGAGTTATCAAAGCAATATAGGGTGACAAAAAAAACAATAGTAGGAGTAGAAATTGTTATGATGATCATCATCACAAGGAAGGAAGGACCTAACAAGTCATATCAAATTACCATAGAGACAAAGAGGGACATATTAGAATAAATAGTGGCTAGCCTTTAGGCTATGCTGGTAACATCCTTGGTGAAGTAAGACAGAATAATTAGAGATAGTGGCACTGACATAGGAGCATGATCTCTTAATCTAGCAGATCTTAATGATGTATTTGACTATCCTAAGTTTGACTATGGAGAGAAGAGTAGTTGTGGTTAAGACCCCAATGGTAACTGGTACGAATGATAACTAGGCAATCCAAACATTGTTGGATCAAATGGTCAATGCAAAATAGCAACATGCAATAGAGTTGGCATACCTTCAATAAAATTTGACAATAGAGATCAATCAATAAACTTACTATCAAACATCCTACCTCTTGATCCAAAATCTACCTAAGTGGATGAGTTGCACCCTCAATACCTCGGCCAAGATTAGAAGACCCAAAGATGGGGGTTTTTTTATTCAACCTCTAAAGTAGGTCAGTTCCTATGGTTCTAGCTACACTAAATAAAAAACAAAAGGAAAAATTGTGGGTGAAGACTAAAGTAAGAAATGCATAAAGCTAGAGGCTAGATTTAAAGTGGCAAGGATTTAGCAGCATCAAGAGGCATAATGCATGAGATTCTCACAGTTTAAACTAAACAATACTGCCTAACATATAGCTTTCTTTCCTTACTACAAAGCATTCAATTTTATCAAGCATTCCATGAACTAATGAATAGCAAATCCAAGGATAATTCCAAAAAGTAAAATAACTATAACCGAATGAACCATTCATATAGCTTTAACATAAATGCTTAACAATTAAATTGGTATAGAAACATGATCTGAAATAATTTGAGAAAGAGGCCAAACAACAATCCAGTATTTATTTAAATATGCACAATACATTTATCATATAATATGTAATTATAAATGCTAAATATCCAACCTCTTGAATGAGCTACATTCAAGTGTATATATATTTTTTCAATGCATTCAGTTAGCTTAGCATGATTACCTTCAAAATAGACTACAAGTATTTCAAGACAGGTGCAGGAAGTGGTTGTCATATTCAAGTTAGCTATGCTTAATTTCTTCAATCACATTTTGTTGACATGTAGGGCAGGGGATTTCTTTTTGCAAGCTAGCTTGCATATTGCATTAGTGGATTCTAACAATCTGATGATGATCCACTCATTTTTGTTACATTTAGCCAATTGAGCAGGGGCAGATGTATGATGGATAGGCCTTTTATTGTTGAGGTCTTCTAATAGAAATGATGCATAGTGGTTGATCGACACATGTAGCTTTTTTGATTAGGATGATTCCAAAGCCTCCTTATAGAAGATAGGAGCATGAGGGCATACTACTTAATATTGGATAGTTTATCTTGGCTAAATGCTAATTCATTTTTTGTTTCTTCATATTGGACTTTGCATTCCCTTTTGTTGGGTGTCAAAGATCTTCTTCTCTTTTGATGATGTCATTGTTTCTAGAGTCTATTCACTTTTGCACATAGCCACATTTTCTCATGCATAGTGTAATATGCCAAGTTTTATTATCATATTCTATACCTTAGACTTATTTTACATCTAACATTCATTTTGCCTTATCATACTTCTCTTCTCCTAATGATGACATCATTACTTCAATAGCCCAACACCTCTAAAAAATGTAGTCTTTCATTGAATGCCAAATGTTAGAACAAATACCTTAGAATATATAGGCCTTTCTTTCATACTGCATCGGGTTTTTATGCTATCTTGATGACATCAGCATCATTGTTCATCTTGCCACTTTCAATATTTAACTTTAATTTGTATCTGGTAAGCTTTGCCTTAATGTCAAATGCAAAATGTCAGATCATTGGGATACTTTACTAGCTTCTTCTACTAGATATCAAACTTACATTATTCCTTTGCTAACATCAGCATCATAAGTGTCCATCTACTTTTCTTACTTAGCCAAGTTTTCTAGTCTTTTGCTTTTGCTTATCTAATTTCATTGCCTTAGAATTTATTTTAATCTAACAAGCTTTTTCTTACTACTCTTCTACTTGCCTCACCTAATATTGCATCCAAACATACATTTCTACTCTTAGTTATCCTCTGCTTTGAGCCTTTTTTTGTAGCTAAATGTGGCATAGGAGCTTCATCCAGTGCTAATATTGATGCCTTCAAAATTATTGCATGTAGTTTGTTGTATTGAGGCTTTAGCAACATAACTATATGGCCTGAAAAAAATCACAATCTACCTTATATTGTAGGATTGTGAATGTAGGTGGTGAATTTTACCTACATTATTGGTGACTTTTAAGGATTTTTTCTTGCAAAATTGAGAACCTAGTAAGCCATATGTATGGGATAACAAAAACTTTGAGAAGAGATGGAGCTAGAAGATAAGCTAACTAAATATGGGGGATAAAATAAGGATAAACTCAAAGCTATGGGAAATAGAATAATTTCATAATAGGGAATTGATGTAGAAAAAGTGATGTAAGGGAGGTTATCGGATTCTATAGTTGTTATAGGGCTTCTAAAATATATTAATAGGCCCCTATTCAAAACTCATCCTTTATGCAAAGAAAATAAAGAAGATAAATCAGAGATACCTGAGTGCAAGCACCTTTAACAAAATTTTATATCTTGTAAGCATAGTCTGCTACAACTGAATATTTCTTTAGATCTAGAGTAGTATCTTTAGGTGAATGTTCACCAGTGTAGACTGCATTAGGAAAATATTCTAGACACTCAAAAATTCTCTCCCTTCCATTTCTCTCTTCCTCATAAAACTACATAGGTGGAACTCCTTTGGATTGTTGAATATTATGCACTAGTTTACTACCTCAACAGTATGCATGGCTGCTTAGTATTCTCATAAAAACTCTAAGCAGTAGGTAGCCCTATAGATATTTTATAGCCTTTTGTCAATGTTGATGATAGCTAGATTATGAATTAGATTAGCTTTTGTCAAATCTAGCATTGATTTCTTAGATCTTTAATACTCACAAGAAGATCTAGCTCCTTTATTTCTCTTTTTTGTTTAGCCAATCACAACTTATTACCACCCTATTTGCATTGATGTAACTTGTGCTCACTTTCATCATCTTATTATTGTAGCATATGGATATCAACTTGACAGGATGTCTACCTTTTCAAATTCTATCTTTGAGTGCCACATATGTTCAACTTACACATGTTGATGCATCTCGTGGTGTCATCATGATGGCTTTTAATGTATGCTTTCATAATTGAGATACTTAGGGAGTTAATTTTGCACACTTCCACTATTTTAGTTGTTTTACAAAGGGAAGATTGGGTTGGCCTTTCCATTGGGCTATGAAGTCAAGAAAATGGTAGAAGAGGGAAAATGATGAGTTGAGGAAGGCGTATAGTATGAAGAATGTGTACAAGTATAAGAAGGATGTTAGCAAAAAGTGAAGATGGCAATGAGAGAAGAGAAGAAAATATGAGAAGTTTGTACTTTCACATCATACATTCTGAACCCTGCTTGTCACTTTTAGTTGTTTGCTTCACCTTTCGATTATATTGGTGTTTGTTGTGTTGACTTCGAACACCAAGATGGCAAAAGAGGGGAAGCATATCCCCTTTTATTAAGGGATTTCTTCTCATTGTTTCTTCTCTTGTCCCTACTCTAACTTAGTGGACTCCATGAATTGAAGAGAGATTTGGAAATGATCATCTTAGTTGGTCAGGCTCTATGAGAAATGAGTACTTGTAAGCTTATTGACCTGATAGACCATTTGAATGAAGAATTTCTCTCTTTTCCTCCTCTTTTCCTATATCTTACTCTTTTGATATTGTTCAAGTGTTCTTAAGAAAGGGTGAAAGCTAAGTACTAGAAGGTTGTGGCTACTACTATTGGATTTCTTTACAAGCCAAGAAGAGTGCAAGCATTGTCACTGGAGGAGTAATTCTAGCAAAGACCAAGATAACATTAGCTAACACTAGAATGGTTTTAGCTAACATCATGATGGTTATTGGACTACCATAAATTAACATGTTGGATTTAGCTAACATCAGGAAGGCTAATATTGATCATTCTTTCTCGTTGACATTATCTTATCTCTTCTAGGCGCAAGTATCTTTAGGCTTGATTGCAACTTTTGCTAATGAATATTCCTCATTTTTTCTTTTACTAATTTCTATCCACCATAGACCCTCAAGATGGAATTCTTCCTTAGGAGTAAGTGGATACTAGGAAAGGAAATCCCCTTTATAGGCTTCCTTTTTTGAAGGAATCACCATTTGGCTCATACCATCAATCCTAATCAAATTCAATTTTTGATAAGCAACTTCTCACCCTAAACTTAGTCAAATAATTTGATATGATCTACATATTTTAAATCTTCTTTGTTATCCCTTCTGGCTAACTACCTTATTATTTTAGTTGGCATGCAACTTTTATTTGCTTAGATTATTTACACAAAATTATGGCATATATTTGTATGCTAGTTGTGCCTAGTTATTAGCTCTTGCATCTGAATCTACAGTGACCTAACTAGATAGTTCTAAATTTATGCTTTTCCCTCTAACATTCATCTTGGAACTTGTAACTTCTTCTATCAGGGTTCTGCCACAAGATTGACTATGAACTTGTATCATTTTCTAAGCCTATTTGAAAAGTTGTTAGGGTAGAAAGTAAATTGTTACTTTTACCATTATTTTATTACCTTTACTTTTTTAACCTAGAAGATATTATTCCTAATATCTATCCTATGGTTAGTAGTTGACTACGTTAGTTGTTAGTTTTTAGGTGCTTAATTCTCTAAGCATATTTTTTAGCGTGATTAGCTCTTAGTCTATTCATAGCCTATATCAAATGTTACTTAAGCCCCATATATTATTAATTCTAAGGTTAATGGTTTACGCTCAATATCTAACATTGGTATTAGAGCGGTAGATTTTACCTGGACATTCTCGAGCATCTTTGGGCAAGGCAGAATGTCATCTCGTTCCAGATACACCAAGGTGCTCAAATCTCGAGGAGCGGGATCCCTTAGACAGGCATATTTTTTGAGGTGTTTGTTCCAGTCAACAGATGTGGGCATGACATTTTTGGTGGAATTTATTTGAGGCAAGGTCGATGATTATTTTCCTTAATTTTTGGTTACCTGGTTTGATTCTCCTCTTTTTTCTTTCTCTTTGGCCGGTAGTACACCCACGTGAGGTAGGCAGCCCACATGGATAGGTAGACTATCTACCTCTATGAGGGGAGGCAAGTGGCCCACTAAATCGGCCACCAGACCACCACTTTCGATGACCAGCCCACTACAGGCAGCTCGATCTCCAATACACAGGAAGATGACCAACCACCAGACCACCACTTTTGGCAATCGACCCACTACAGGTGGACCAACCTCCAATACACAGGTGATCGAAGACCCTTCTCAAAGGCAGTATACTCCTTCAATCTGTAGCCACTTGTATTAATCGACGGTGACCCACGATCTAATCCTACATGATTCTTGAGATCCTCTTCATGCATCCCAAATAATAGGTGACCCCTCCATCTTGACATGTGGTAGGTTTGACTTACGAGGCATGATAGTTGGCTTCAATGTGGAAGCAACAAACATGGCATCTCCTAAAATATGAGGTATCATATGATTGGTCGAGCACCTAACAAGTGGTGAGAAACAATTCATCCATCTGGGTATGCGTGGTGGGTGACTATTTATAGTTGACGTGGTGGACTTCGGTCTACATGGCATCAAGGTGTCACATGGCGGTCCTCCTACGCCATGTGGCATGTGCGATCCTTCGATCGGTATGGCAAAACTAATTTTCTACCGATAGCCCGCAGGCAATCGACGTAGTATGGGAGCTTTTACACTTTTAAAGTGTAAAACATTGCTCGCACGAGCAATGTGGGACTAAAGTACCAATTTTTTTATTCCTTTTGCACAGCTCGCAAAGGAACTGTTGGTCAAATATCTGCCTAATATACAAACATACGTTTGCGCACCCTAGACACAACCAACATTGAAAGATCAAAGGAAATAATTGTCCCCCGTGCCAATCTCTAGAGAGAGCTAGCTTCCTTATTAATTCTACACTAGTTTAAGACTAAAGTTACAGGAAAGAAATTGGAAATAACAGAAATAAATGGGAAATATAGCCACATGCCAAAGGTGTAGGATTGGGGACAAACTAGCAGCAAGAATTCCAAGTGTTATAGAAGCATAAAATAGAAAAGGAGGCAAGAGAATCTAATTACAGTTCCTCAGAGATGACTTCCAAAATCACATTCCAGTACTCATGCTTACACCAGCAATATCCAAATCTATATGCAGATTTTGAACTTAACAGTAGATATCAAACATGAATATAAAATAGAAATGCTTGAACAAAAAGAAATCACAAAAAAAAACTACTTGCAAAATCAGAAGCCACAATTTCTTCTATTTACGTGGAGAACTAGAATAGTTTTTCTGCAGAATATCTCTCCTCATTTTTTTACAATGAAATGCTTAGTATTTATAGAGGTTTTTGGCTCTGTTTCAATTTAATACACAAAAGACAAATTTTTTATAGATTAGGAACCTCTGTGAAGAAATTCCTCCTCGAAATCCTTGAAAATATTCCTTTTGAGACAACGATCTAGTTTCTAAGATGTAATATCCTGGAAATCAGTGCATTTGGGTGTTGATGCATGGAAAATTACAAATATGGTCGTTGACTTGATGCCTCCATCGCTCCTTGGAAATTTACCCCTGTACAGGATGTCTTGAAACTCATGAAAATCGCCCTGTTATTTTAATGTTGTAGCTTTTTTAGCTCAAATTTGATAATTCTAGTCAAATTTTTGCCCCAATCATTATATATAACTCATTCATTTGACCCAAGCGCCTTCAAAAAGTCTCCATTGATGTTTAAAACAAAAATTGCCCAAAACAGGGCAATGAGTAAAAGCATTTTCTTTAATCTTCAATATGTACTCCTTATTCGTGCTTCTTGGTGGAGAGAGTGCCCATGAAAAAATCTCTTATGATATTATGCTTCAATGCACAACCCTGTATTGTCTCCATTAAAATTCTTTGCATTGTATTACCTCTCTGTCATGGGAGAAAACAACCTGGGCAAAAGTGGCTTATCATTCACCTTTGAATCTCTACCTGATGTCTTGGACTGTCTTGGGGCGAACGTTCCTTTGACTGGTCAACGCATTGGTTGGGCGTGTTATTTTAAAATTTTGAAGATGTTCACCCCAAAGTGGGGCGAATGATGCTTTCGCCCCAACTTTGGGGTGAACACGTTTCTTAATATCACTGTTGTGTTTGATCCTTGGTCCCGCTTCAAACTTAACTTCTTAAATGTGTTTTTGCCCCTAGGAGGGGCAAAAGTATTTGCTGAATTTGACATTCTTTTCATTTCCTGATTTGCCCCAATTTGAGGTGAACGAGTCTGTCACCTCACTTTTGGGGTGAATGCACATTTCCACTTCACTTTGCCAAAAATGATTTTCATAGATATCTTCGCCCTAAGGCAAGACTTTCAAGGTTTCTCACTCTTTTTTCGGGCGCAAAGGGGAATTTTATATATATATATATTGGACTGAGCCAAGGCTTGGATCTTCATAGCCATCTCCAGGTGAGGCTCCAACATCTCCTCAATATTATCTACTATCTGTTGGCTCAACTGAATCTGAATTCGAGCCTCGTAGAGATACTATAGAACCTGGACTGCTCTAGCTACCAACTTCTCACAGCTTTGAGCCAACCGAAGGTGAGCCTCCTTAATCATTTTATGAGAGAAGCCTATAGCTTGTGTGGCCTTCTCTGCCAGTTGATTCTGTATGGACTCAAGTTGTGCCTTCAATGCTTGCACCTGCTGCTCCACTGCATCCTTTTCCTTTTGATGTGCCCCTGCCTATCGATGCAAGTGTTCAATTTCTATCACCATCTTCTCCTACTGCGCTCTGCTCGCTGCCAAGGCATCTTCAAGCTCGATAATTTTTGTTTCGGCATCATAATATCTTTGCTTATAATACTCACCATGTAGATAAACCAAACTCATATCAACCTGTATATTCCCCATTTTCTCAGTTGGATCAATCCTCGTCAGGTCCTCCATCACGGTCTCATAAGCGTAATCGCTCGGCGTCATCTCTCCTCGTGGCTTCTGGACCAGGGGAATTATCTTGGTTGTGTGAGCCTCCATAGCAACCGGATCAAAGGTAACTTTCTTGAGAGGCCTAGTGGGGGCAAGTGCCTCTTTTCTATGGCTCTTCAGCCACTACGATGAACTGAGGTGTGCACGATTAATCTTTTCTACATCGGGCTACTTGGGCATCACCTCGGCTTTGGGAAGCACTTGCATCTCCAAAAATGGTGTGAAAGGAACCAAAATTTGTGAACGGTCTGGCTCAAAGGAAGAAGAGGAGATAGATATAAGAGGGGGACCAAAATAGTAGAGTGGATGGAAGAACCTAGTTCAACTGTAGTTACGCTCACTCTTGGAGGAGCTTGCGTACTTACAACCTTAGTGGAAGTGGTGGTAGCAATGGAAGGGGAAGGATACAAAAATAGATTTGGACCTGATGCAAATGAACTAAAAGAAAGGGAGGTCAAAGAGAGGGGAAGAGAAGGAGTAGTAGTGACTTGTGGGTGAGAGGAAGGGAGCGAAATGGATATGGAAGGCATACCAAATGGAGGGGCAAAAGAAGTAGGGACTGATGGAAATGAACTAACAGTCACTACTTGCTCTAAAGTAGAAGAAGAGGGAAAGAAAAATGTACCTTCGAGTGCGGGCACCATGTGTCTTGGTGATGGAAGTGACTACGTAATAATTTCTTCTTGTTGCTCCTCCACTTCCACTTCTAGGTTAACAATTTCCACCTATTGGTCCATCGACTGCTCATGAATTAATGGAAACATTTGGGCAATGCTATCTGGAGCAATTGACACTAATAGAGGGAATTAGTAGTTGTTGCATCAACTGTAACTATAGAAACTACAACAACCAAAACTGCAATAGTAGATGAAGAAGTAGCACTAGTTCTTGGCCTCTTTGTAGCTTTTAAAAATGGAAGCACTTCTCGAATAGTTTGCTTCTCCAACAAAGGTGCCTCATCTACTTTTCACTTTACCCACTATGACCTTCATTGAAACACATATTGTTGCTCTTCTTCCTCAGGTGTCTCTTCCTCAACTGTTGGGTGCTCTTCTTTCGCCATGCTTTCTCCATTGTTAGAATTTTGAAAACTTTGAGGTACGACTTTGGTGAAAGTGATGGGTTGATAGATATTTACAAATTCATCATACACCTCCGAAAATGCCCCATCCATCTTCAACCCATAAGGTGATGTAATTTTCCCTCTATGGACCCGCATTATCCACCAATTCATAATTTTCTCTTCGGTCCAGGGCAATTGTTCCTTCATTTGGCCAAATAGCCTCGATGGAGGAATGTGATCTCTATGCACTACCAGGTTATATTCAACCTCCTGCTCATAAAATTCATGCCATGGAGGAAGCGACATCATATCTTCAATATGCCACTCTAAATCATGCCCATCAAAATTGTTTCAACTTTCCTAGATATCGGGTCATGGACAATAATGAAAAGTCTTGGCCTTAATTATTTCTAAAAATTTACCCAATGGATCATATCTCCACCATTGCGGTAGTTCTATCAGACCCAGGTCTTGAAGTGCCTCTATGAGTAGCCTATTCTGCCCGACCTGGTTCACCTCTATACTACCAAACTTGAATGACATGGTGCAAGTCATTCTTTTACCGCACCCTACTCCATACACATCATTGGTATAATCTATCTGGTGCACCACCTCCATGGAAAAAACATGCTCGATGGTGAAGTATGGGAGCAGGAATGGCTTACCCGTGAAGCCATAAATTCTTACAACCACTCCTTGAGTCAACAAAAATATGTCACCCTTTTTGGCTGTGACAACCACCTCCTTCATTGCCCATGATACTCTTTCAATTTTATCGCAAATAAACTCAATTGTGGGCCCCAAAAATAGGTGGTTAAAACTATAGTATGACTCCCTCCTCGATAGAGTAGGAGTCCACATATAAACAGGCAATAATTCATCCTTTTCATCAACTTGTTTTACTGCTATGAATGAAAAATGTTGGTGTAAGTGAAAGAAGAAATACCAAATGAGGAAGGATGTATGCTTGAATGAAGTCTCTTCTCCCGTATTCAACTTCTCCAACTGGATGTGCATCTTTCGATATATGAAATCGGCCCAATCAAAATAAATCAGATTTGTGTCCCTTCTCATGGCCCTTGGAGCGTAAAACTCCACTTGAGATATACATTGCACCAGCGTCGCTTGCCACTTGTGAACTGTAGAATCTATCGAAAGACCAACAACCCATGCCAACATAGAAAATAAGTCAAGGCTCTTGAATTCTGATAAAGATTTTGGTAGATTTGGAAGTTGCCCTAACTGCGGCTCCTTAATCAATTGTGTTTCCATAAACTGGTGCATTGTCACCGTAGAAACATATCTTTCTTCTTGCTCATTGATATGCAACTTCTTGAAAATCATATCATATGGGGGTTTTAACCCATAGGCAAATGCTTCCCTCACTTCAGTGATGGAGATAGAGAAAAGCACCTCCCCATTGGCTTTTCGAACAACCTTGGTAACTAGATTATAAAATCTGGCAATTAATTTTACCAACTTCGGGCAAGGGTGTACGGGCGTACACAAATACCAAAATAACTATGCATGAAATGACATAGTCAGAGGGCTCTCCATCATCAATCCTTGATTTACTATGAATTCTACATCTTGTCAAAGCTTTACCATGCCCTTGTTGGTAATCACATAGTCTCCGACCTCTGCCATAGTGTCAGAGTATGGGTCCAAATCTACATTCTCATTTCTATGGGCCTTCTTGGATTTTGACCCACCTTCTACTTTCTTTTTAGACTATTTGGGCTCTATAGTCTCTTTCACCTCTTTGCTTTTCTTACCCATTCTGTAAACCCTGACAATTTTGAAAGCGCTCTACAATTTCTACAATAAAAACTTGAAAATACACTAGGAAAATTTTAAAATTATAATCTTTGAGCGAATTTACCTGTGCTCTATTTATATAATGTGCTTCAACTACCATAGTAAATGCAGTAAATTTTCTTGGTGGATTCGAGAGGAGTTGCACTTTGCTTCCATTGGTGGGCACTATTCCCAATACTATGATAGCAACTAATTTTTAAATTCACCATAAAATCCTTCTTAAAAATGTGCCCTTCTATCATGTAAAACTTTGAACGACATGCCCTGGCTGCTAAAACTACCTTGGAAAAATAAATTCACCACCTGGGGACCAATGAGCACTTTTGCTTTCATCGGTGTGAGATTTCATTCCTCGAGAATGCCAAATCACCTCCCAATGCAAATCCGGGTGCACATTTTAAATTAAATGCCCTAAAAATGCATCTCAATGTGCATGCACAATTTTCTAAATCCACCACGTGTCGAAGGGTGAAATCGCTTTGAGAGGGTGCTCTTAAAAATTTGATTTCACTTGAAAAATCATCATTCTTCCAAAAAAGCAATGGAGGAGCGAAAACACTTTTGGGCGCACTTGATCTCTTCTCCTTTCACTCTGAAAATGTCTTCAACCTACTTGGTTTAATTTTATGGTGAATGTCCTCCTTTTAAAATAATTTTAAGCTTTTATTTTTCACCCATATTTAGAAAAAGCACGGATTTTTAAAGCTATTTTGGATTTTCTCTTTTTTTTAATTTCTTTTTTAAAAATTAAAATAAAACTCTTGTTTTTTTTTTTTTCCTTTTTTTTTAATTGCTTTTTTAAATTTTATATTAATAACACTATTTTACAAAGTGGAACTTGAAAACCTTTAAAAATAAGGATCTTAAAATTTCCTTTTAGTATTTTCGCTCCAATGAGGGGTGAATGGGGGTTTCACCCCTCATTTGGGGTGAAAGCCCTTTTGACCATTTTGTTATGTTGACTTTGTGCTTTCATACTTCTTTTTTTACAATATCTCCATGGGAGGTGAATGGGGTTTCCCCTTTGAAATTATTTTTAAAAACTTTATATGTGTTCCCTCTAGGGAATGGGCTTTCACCCTTCCTTGGGGAAAAGCATTACTTGATTTTTATTAAGGCATTTATTTTAATTTATTTTTTAAATTGAGTAAACTTTAAATGGAGTTTTAACTGTTAAAATTTCGGAACCATTAATTCTAATCATAACATGTCCTTATGGAGATTTTTAAGTGAAAATATTTATAAAGCAATAAAAATACTTGTAAATGAAATATGTACATATTTACACACTTGTACCTCTTGATTTCCTCATTGAAAATAGGCCTTCAGATGAAGACCGTTAACTAGAATCGAAAGATCCCAACCATCCATATCTTGAAGATAATATGCATTCATCGAATTCACTATAGAAACTTGAAATGGACCTTCCCAGATCACATCGAACTT
Organism: Wollemia nobilis; assembly: GCA_028583015.1. Lineage (NCBI taxonomy): Eukaryota > Viridiplantae > Streptophyta > Pinopsida > Araucariales > Araucariaceae > Wollemia > Wollemia nobilis. The sequence continues at coordinate 32,671,258 of JAQPPZ010017058.1, read as the reverse complement.
GTGGTGCTTCCCTGGCTTGGCTTTGTTCTCATTCCATTTGAGGACTAGATCTCCCACCTGAAACTTGCATTCTATTGTCTTCTTTCCAAACCACTTTTGCATCACTTTAGTGTGTTTGGTGAAAGCTTGATATACCTTTTCTCTCTCCTCCTCTAGTTGTAGCAATTGAGCCAACCTTGCACTCATTGGATCAAACTCATCATCTTCATCTTTGAACAACTGCAATGTTTGGAGGATAGGTAGCTCGATGTGAGTGGGTAGAACTGCTTCTTTCCCATACACCAAGGAGTAAGGAGAGGCTTTAATAGACTTCTTTACTGATATCCGATCTGCCCATAGAGCCTGATTTAACAATAAGTGCCAACTTCTTTTATTGTTTCCCAATGTCCTTTTTAAGATCCGTAGCAAGTTTTTGTTTGTGGATTCGGCCAAGCCGTTTCCTTGTGGGTAATAATTGGAGGATGTCTTGAGATAAATCCCATACTTGCTTGTAAATTCGATGATCTTGGCCCCAATGAATGGAGTCCCATTATCTATTACAATGGCATCTAGAACACCAAAATGGGTAATCAATCCCTCCAGGAAGGAGATAATTGTAGCTTGATCTACTTTTTTGGTTGGGATGGCCTCTGCCCACCTGGTAAAATAATCAGTCATTGTCAAGATATATTTGTGTTCGGTAGAGGAATGAGGATCAATAACTCCAATGAAGTCTAGTCCCCACTGCTGAAATGGTGCTTCCACTTGAATCGGGTGTAAGGGCAAAGATGCTTTCTTATTCTTGCCAACATACCGCTGATAATTATCACAACTTTGGCTCACCTTGTGTGCATCTACGAAAAGAGTAGGCCAAAAATACCTAACTCGGATGATCTTCAAGGCCATAGGCCTTCCTGCATAATGTCCATCGGATAAACTAGAGTGGAATTCCTCCAATATTTTTCTTTTTCTGACTCCTTTACACATCTGAGGAGTACTCCATCTATATTCTTATGGAACAACCCACTTGGCAATAGGACATACTTAAGTACTTGTAATCTGAATCTTCGATGTTGTGAAGCATCAAGATGTGATGGACATTTCCTAGATGTAAAGAATTCGACAAGGTCCTCTATCCAATCATGATCACCTATAGCTCGATTTGCACAATTGCTTTCACTAATATCCTCATTCTGTACTGAAGTCAATGATCCAAAAGCTGCACTTTTGGCCAGTTCTTGGTAGAGAGCTCATCCATGAACCAACTTAGTCGATCAGATCTCCACATCATATTCTTGAATATTTGAGACCCAACCTACTCTCTTGTCACCTAATTCTCCTTGAAGAATGAAATTTCTGACATCTGGATGTATGACATAGATGACTATCTTGCTCTGTGAAATAAAATGTCAAAATTTTTTCAAGGATTTCATAACTGCATACACCTATTTTTCAATAAAATTATACTTCTCTTGGTGTGGCAATATCACTTGACTCAAGAAAGCAATCAACTTTTCATCTCCATCTTCTTGCTTCTGTGTGAGAACAATAGCGTAACTCTCCTGCTCACCTACTGCATAGAGGATGAAATATTTTGAATAATCTGGGTTAATCAATACTAGCACTTGAGTGATTCTCTCCTTGATTTCTCAAAAATCCTATCTTCTCACTTCCATCCATTTGAATTCTACATTCTTCTTCAGAAGCTCAGTCATTGGTTTCACCACTTGAGCAAAATCAGCAATGAATTTTCGAATGAAGTTGATCTGGCCAAAGAATGATTGTAGATCCTTCTTGTTAACTAGAAATGGTAATTTCAAGAGCGCCTCAACTCTCGCAGGATCAATCACCAATCCTTCTTGTGAAATCACATGTCCTAAAAGTTTCCCTTCTTTGACAATAAAAATGGACTTCTTCGGGTTAATGGAAATTCCAAATTCTTGATATTTTTTGAACACTTGCCTCAAATGAGAGATGTGCTCTTCCCTGCGGTGTGAGAAAATAGTCATGTCATCAAGGTAAATAATAATAACTCTATTCAATAACTCATCGAAAGCAATATCCATAGCTCTCTGAAATGTAGCACCGATATTGGAAAGACCAAATGGCATCCTCTGATAGGTGAAAGTGCCCCATTTTGTAGTAAACGTCATCTTGTGTTGGTCTTCATCCTTCACCCAGATCTGGTTATAACTAGAGAAACCATCCAGCAATGAAAACCTCTACGCTCCAGCAACCACATGGAGAATTTGATCAATCTATGGTAGAGGGTAGTGATATTTTAATGATGCCTAGTTCAGATTCTAAAAATCCATGCATAGACGGATATCTCCATTCTTCTTTCGAACTGGCACCAAGTTTGCCACCCATGTTGAGTGCTTGATTGGATAAATTATTTTTGCCTCCAACATTTTTAATAACTCTGCTTTCATGAGCACTTCAATTTTTGGATTGACAGGCCATTGTTTCTACCGAAAAGGCTTGACTCCCTCCTGCAGTTCAATAGTATGTTGGATTACATTTTTATCATATCCTTTTAAATCATGATAGCTCCATGCAACGATGTCGAGGAACTCATAACACAAATTTTTGATATCTTCAAGTTCTTCTGTCGTACAATCTATTCCGACTTTGATAATCTTCTCAGGCTCTAATTGCATTTCCTTGTATTCCTTCGCATCAACCTTGATCTTATGTTTCTCCACCCTATCATTTTGATCAAACAAACTTTCAAGCGAAATCAGTCCCCTAGGAATGTGATTGTTCTTCAATTGAATCATTCCTTCCATTTCCTCTTCGACCAATGTTCTATCTTCTGCACTTGCAACTTCCTTAATAAAAAATTGATTATTTGTTCATCATTATCGAACACTTGCCAATAAAGGTTTTTATCAAGGATCGAGGGTCTATAAATTACCCTCACAGTCTTGGGTTTCCTGACTACTTGTTCTATAGGAGAGAAATTAGCACCAAGAGAAGCTAAAATATCTGCATGTTTGTTCTGCTCCTATGAAATTGCCTGAATGTTTAATGTTGTAAAGGACTCAAACAAATCCCATACCTTGTTATGGTAGGCCTTCAAGTAGTGCTGCTTTGACACACATTTGTTTGTAGTCTGGTTGATGATGAGCTCAGAATCTCCAAATATTTGTAGTTATTTTATGCCCAACTTTTTAGCTTTCTTCAAACCAAGGCACAATGCTTCATATTCGATGGTATTATTCGTGCAGCTCCAAGTTAACTGATATGAATAGGTTTTCTGCAACCCTATAGGAGAAACAAGAACAATACCAGCCCCTACACCATTCTTACACCTTGCACCATCAAAATATAACTTCCATAGCTGATCAGAGATAGGGTCTAGGGAATCAAAGATTTCTTCTTCAGTCTGCTCAAGTTTAGTTATGGTATAACAACCGATGTCAGTTTCGACCATCGTATTGAAATCCATCAATGAGAATTCATCCTCTAGGTGGAGCTCACCAAGAGCTTCTTCCATCAAGTCCACTTCTTGTACTTCCTCTATCATCATGTTGACTGCACTAGTGGGCTTTTCTTCCTCTTCCAATTTTTCTATATGAAAAGTGGATGGCTTTTCATTATAGATGTGGATTCTTCTTCCCTTGAATGGTATCTCCAAATGTGAATAATCCAAGGAAAGGTATCCTCCTAGTTTCATTGTGAACTCCCTCGAGAGACACATGCTAAAGTATGGTTCCAAGTCAACCACCACTACTTCTTGAATGATAGTGATTTGAGGTATGTTATGTAGAACGATAGGAATATCCTTGATTACTCCCACCATTTTGATAGGGGTCCCATCCAACTACAATACACCTGGACTACTTCTTGTGTATTCCATTCCCATTACTTCACATACTACCTTTGGCATGACAGTAGTCGCAGCACTCGAAGTCAATCATACAATTATGCATGATCCACCCTTCCATTCTGAGAGACAAATAGAATGGAGGTGGTCTATTCTTACCAGTGGTAGAAGTAGGCAGTGTCTATGCTAACACTATTTGGGAATGACTTTTCTTTTGATATTTTGTAGATTTGAGAGATTCTTGCAATAAGTCAACTTGTCCAGGTAACTGTAATGCATCATATAAACTCACCTTCGTAGGAATCTTCTTCATTTCCTCCACAATATTATAATCAGAAATACTAGGAACCTTTTCTTCTACAACCTGCTCATACTTGTTCTGATATTATTGAGTAGCTTCCACCCTTTTCCTCTTAGTCAATGATGGGTATTTGAGGTATTCTTTAGCTTGCTCTTTTGCCTCCATTTGTACTTGAGCGGCTGTGATGTGAAGTTGATGCCTTTATCTACAACTTCTCTTGAGCTTGCTTAGGCAATAGATCCTTCAATAAGATAGAATCTTGCTGCTTCGTTGTTGCTAGGTGCTTTCAGCTTTTGCTTGTGTTTGTACCTTTTCATTTTGTACCTTTTGCTCAGCAAGAACTTTCAGAGGCTCCATTTCTGCTGGATCAATAGTCATCGACTTCTTTCCAGCCCTTGTGAGAACTGAAACTTGCTCCAAATATGGGACCATCAAGTTATGATCAGCTTCCATTATCATATTAACTTGTCCATCGATAGAACTTTTTGCTAATGTCTGTACATAGTTCAAGTGAACCATGCACGTGTCTTCTCCATGAGGATCATTACAGGTGGAGCACCAGTATGCTCTCTTCGATGTACTAGTTTCTTCATTTGCCAACATAGTTGTGTTCCTCTCAGGGCCTTTGCTAGTGGTTGCTTGCTCCCTAGTAATTGGTGGTGTTTGAAACCTCCTTGATCAAAAATCAGCTTCAACTTATTTCTTCTTAACTATAGTGATTTCATTCGACATTGTCCTTATGATCGAATTAATAGATTGCATTTCTTGTAATAATTTCATGTAAGGATCAGGATTTGAGGGTGTAGGAGGTGTTGGTAAAGGTAGGGGTATTGATGGAGCAGGCAATGGTAGTGGAATAGGTGGTGCTGGTAGTGCTGGGAAAGGAACTAAGGCTAGCAACTATGGAACAATTGGTGTAGGTAATTATAGAATACTTGGAGTGGGAGTTGTGGAACCAGGATTGGAGCAATTTGAGGTGGACCCAAGCTCCATGAGGGAACCGGGTACATAGAAGGCATAGGCTATGAAAATGCACTTGAATACAAATGTTGTGGAAGATCAGGAAGGATGGGCATGGTTACCTTCGGAGGAAACTTACCTATGGTGATCAAATCTGCTTCGGCCTTCTGTGCCTATGTATACATATTAGGAAAAGTATTTACATTGGCTTGTTGGACCACCATACCAATGTCTGAGTTGAAGGCCCAGAGATAGTAAAACGTAACTTGCTCATGCATGGGCCGAAGACCATCAGGAACTCTCTGCCAACTTCGAGTGAATCTGACGTTGAAGTCCACTATCTCCTCCTATGGATGTCTTTGGATATTCATGAATTGATGCAGTAAGGAGAAAGGATCAACTTGCTCATGAAAGTTCTTGATTAGCAATTCCACCAACTGGTCCCATGTCGTAATAGTGGCGGGTGGCAAATATCGGTACCAATACAACAATTTCCCTCTAAGTGATAATACCAACAACCTTACCATAATATCTTCATCAGTAATGCCATGGATCATCACCAAAGAAGCCACATCTTGGATATGCTCATAAGCGGTCTTACCAGTACCATCATAGGTAGGCAAAGCCTTCAAAGCTGCTTGAGGAACTAGATTTTGTGCTTGTAAATTCAAAGCTCCTGAGCTATTCCATGTTGGGAACTACCTTGGTGGTTGTGGCTATTGTGGTGGTGGGTTCTGAGCCATTTGAACTGGTGTATGAGGTTGAGGAGGTGGGATGCTAGTAGCAGTACTAGCTGGACTTGAAGGAATGGAGAACACATCGACTATCTGTGAGGATGTTGTAGATGATGTATGAGGTGGAGTGACTAATCTAGGGTGTTCTCCTAATCTTTGGATGTCAAGTTCGTAGAACTCAATGGGGTCTTCAAGATTTTTGGCCTTCGATCTTGTGATCATGAAGTACAACTTTCGCTGCCTTCACGTTCGGAGGCTTCTGGGTATAGTTGAGTCACCAGATGTTCTAACCATACAACATGAAGGTGAACATCAAACCTCAATACTATTGAAAGTGGAACTTTTGGAGTCCCATCGGGCATGCCAAAAACTATTGGTCAAATATCTGCCTAATATACAAACATACATTTGTGCACCCTAGACACGACCAACATTGAAAGGTCGAAGGAAAGAAATGTCCTCCGTGCCAATCTCTAGAGAGGGTTGGCTCCCTTACTAATCCTACACTGGTTTAAGACTAGAGTTGCAGGAAAGAAATTGGAAATAACAGAAAGAAATGGGAAATATGGCCACAGGCCAAAGGTGTAGGATTGGGGATAGACTAGCAGCAAGAATTCCAACCAAGTGTTATAGCAACATAAAATAGAAAAGAAGGCAAGAGAATCCACTTACAGTTCCTCAGAGACAACTTCCAGAATCGCATTCCAATACTCACACTTACACCAGCAATGCCCAAATCCAGGTGCAAAATTTGAACTTAACAACAGATAGCAAACATGAATATAAAATAGAAATGCTTGAATAGAAAGAAATCACACAAAGAGACTACTTGCAAAATCAGAAGCCACAACTTCTTCTATTTACGTAGAGAACTTGAATAGTTTTTCTGCAGAATGTCTATCCTCCTTTTTACAATGGAAATTGAGTAGTATTTATAGAGGATTTTGCCTCTATCATTTAATGCACATAAGACAAAATGTTTACGGATCAGGAACCTCTGTGAAGAAATTCCTCCTCGAAGTCCTTGAAAATCTTCCTCCTGAGATAGCGATCCAGTTTCTAAGATGAAATCTCTAGGAAATCAGCACATTTGGGTGTCGGTGCATGGAAAATTGCAAAGTTGGTCGTTGACTTGATGCCTCCATCGTTCCTTGGAAATTCACCCCTGTATAGGATGTCTTGGAACTCATGAAAATCGCCCTGTGATTTTAATGTTGCAGCTCCTTTAGCTCAAAATCGACAATTACAGTCACCTTTTCACCCCAATCATTAAATATTCCTCATCCATTTGACTCGAACACCTTCAAAAAGTCTCCATTGTGTATTAACAGTTGACTTCCATAATTACATTCCAGTACTCATGCTTACACCAGCAATACCCAAATACAGATGTAGAATTTGAACTTAACAACAGATAGCAAACATGAATATAAAATAGAAATGCTTGAACAAAAAGAAATCACAAAAAAAATTGCTTGCAAAATCAGAAGCCACAACTTATTCTATTTACGCAGAGAACTTGAATAGTTTTTCTATAGAATGTCTCTCCTCATTTCTTTACAATGAAATGTTGAGTATTTATAGAGGTTTTTGCCTCTGTTTCAATTTAATACACAAAAGACAAAATGTTTACAGATTAGGAACCTCTGTGAAGAAATTCCTCCTCGAAGTCCTTAAAAATCTTCCTTTTGAGACAATGATCTAGTTTCTAAGATGTAATCTCCTGGAAATCAGTACATTTGGGTGTTGATGCATGGAAAATTACAAATCTATTCATTGACTTGATGCCTCCATCGCTCCTTGGAAATTTACCCCTATGTAGGATGTCTTGGAACTCATGAAAATCACCCTGTGATTTTAATGTTGTATCTCTTTTAGCTCAAATTTGATAATTACAGTCACCTTTTTGCCCCAATCATTAAATATTCCTCATTCATTTGACCCGAGCACCTTCAAAAAGTCTCCACTATGTATTATTGACTTCCATAATTGCATTCCAGTACTTATGCTTACACCAGCAATACCCAAATCCAGATGCAAAATTTGAACTTAACAACAGATAGCAAACATGAATATAAAATAGAAATTCTTGAACAAAAAGAAATCACAAAAAAACTGCTTGCAAAATCAGAAGCCACAACTAATTCTATTTACGCAAAGAACTTGAATAGTTTTTCTGCAGAATGTCTCTCCTCATTTTTTACAATGAAATGCTTAGTATTTATAGAGGTTTTCACCTCTGTCTATTTAATACACAAAAGACAAAATGTTTACAGATCAAGAACCTCTGTGAAGAAATTCCTCCTCGAAGTCCTTGAAAATCTTCCTTTTGAGACAGCGATCCAATTTCTAAGATGCAATCTCCTAGAAATCGGTACATTTGGGTGTTAGTGCACGAAAAATTGCAAATCTGGTCATTGATTTGATGCCTCCATCGCTCCTTGGAAATTTGCCCTTGTATAGGATGTCTTGGAACTCATGAAAATCGCCATGTGAATTTAATCCTGCAACTCTTTTAGCTTGAATTTGACAATTCCAGTCACCTTTTTGCCCCAATCATTAAATATTCCTCATTCATTTGACCCGAGCACCTTCAAAAAGTCTCCACTGATGTTTAAAATAAAAATTGTCCAAAACAGGGCAATGAGCGAAAATGTTTTCTTTAATCTTCAGAATTTACTCCTTATTCATGCTTCTTGGTGGAGAGAGTGCCCATGAAAACATATCTTACGATATTACACTTCAACGCACATCCCTGTATTTTCTCCATTAAAATTATTTGTATTGTATTACCTCTCTATCATGGGAGAAGACAACCTGGACGAAAGTGGCTTATCATTCACCTTTGAATTTCTACCTGACGTCTTGGACTGTCTTCATATGATTTTGGCTTTAAAAGGGGTGATTGAAAGCTTTACCTTTTTCTTAAGGCAAAAGCGCTTCCGCACAAGACGTCCTTCTTTCATTTTTTTCTAAAAATGTACGTTCACCCCCAAGAGAGGCGAAAGGCACTATCGCCCTTTATCTTGGGCGAACGTAACTTTGAATTTCCCCACTATTTCTTTTAATATTTGCCCAAAGTAAAAATAAAATCTTTGATGCACCTGTGGGGCCATCTCCAGGTAGCTTCACCCCTAGGATGGGTGAATGAGGCTTTCACCTTTGTCCCGAGGCAAAAGCGCTACCATTTTCACTTCCTTTTAAAAATTATATGATATATGCCATCACCTTGAAGGAGGGTGAAAGGTACGTTCGCCCTTCTCTTTGGGGCGAATAAAAAGTTGATTTTTCAATGCTCTCCTAGCACCTGTGTTTTCCCAAACTCACCATTTGTTGAGGTTTTTCCCCATGAAGGGGCGAATGGGACTTTCGCCCCTCAACTAGTTAGTCAATGCATTGGTTGGGCGCGTTATTTTAAAATTTTGAAAATGTTCGCCCCAAAGTGGGGTGAACGATGCTTTCACCCCAAATTTGGGGTGAACCCATTTCTTAATATCAGCATCGCATTTGATCCATGGGCCCATTTCAAATTTAACTTCTTAAATGTGTTTTCGCCCCTAGGAAGGGCGAAAGGGACTTTTTCCCCTCACCTAGGGTGAAAGTATTTGTTGAATTTGATATTCTTTTCATTTCCTCATTCACCCAAAGTGAAGCGAACGAGTCTGTCACCTCACTTTTGGGGTGAATGCACATTTCCACTTCACTTTGCCAGCAATGATTTTCACAAATATCTTCATCTCGGGGCAAGACGTTTGAGGTTTCTCACTCTTATTTCAGGTGCAAAGGGGCGTTATATATATATATAATTTTTTTTTTCTTCCATTGAATTTTTAAGTACTATTGAATTTTGACGTCTTCGGGTGATCTGTACTGATGCTTCACAACAATTTTCCTTGCAACACCTATTATTCCCAATATTTTAATTCATGAAAATTAGAAGGAAAATTAACACATAATAAAACTGTAACACATTATACCGGCCGAAATACTGCAACATAGTATTAATATATTTTGTCGATTTTACAATCAATAAAATTTCATCAAAATTTTAATGTGGTATAATGCAAAACTACCAACAGGAACAAAGCACACATCGTGCGCCTAAATCTTCCATGTAAGAAGCTTAGCCTGACTGGCTCATGCTAGCCATCCAAGGGCGAACACCCACGGGGTCGCAGGTTCAACTCCCAATGGGGTCTCAAATTCAATTTTTTTGATAAAACTTGAGCCCGAAGGTAAAATTTTTCTTTTTTTGTATTTTTTTTATTATTTTTAGTATTTTTTTATATAATTTAATACATTTTTTATATATAATTAATTTTTTATATATATAATCATTTTTTTAAATAATCAAGTGATTTTTTCTATGAAAAAGTATTTTATTATTAAAATTATGACGGGGGACCGAAAAAAAAATCACACGTAATACCCACTCAGCAAATCCAGAAAATCTCATTCATTAAATCTAAAAATGCTTCTACAAACAGCCCGCAGGCTTACAATGACCAGCGCTCGGCTTGGTCTTCACACTTCACGCTTCTATCCTCTACGTGCAATCTTACCCGAATCCACCGTCCCGACTAAAACAACAAACTGGGTTTTTATAGAGGCCCCGATCCTCTGAAGCATCAACTCCCGCGTAAATGGGTTCACCAACCCGATTAAATACATTCACACAAAAATCGGGACACCAACCCGATTAAATTCTCGCACTCCGCACGGTCCCTGCCACTGCTGACTCGGTCAGAATACCCTGCGCGTCCATCCTTTTCGTCTTTCGCGCTTCTTGGTATTTGTTCGCCATTTACTGCACCCTGGGTGCCACGTGTCATTCTGCAACAATTTTGAAAATACCGCCTGTCGCGGTTCCCGCCATATTTTTCTCTTCCTTCTCCGTCGCCTTCTTCTCTCTCTGTCACGATATCGTGACATGTCGCGATATCCCGACGTTCTGGCTTCTCTGCGCCCTTTTCCCAATTTGGTTGCGATATCGCGACATGTCGTGATATCACGACCATTTTGCTTCTGAGCCCCTCGCCTTGATTTATGTCGCGATATTGCGATCGCGATATCACGACCATTTTGCTTCTGAGCCCCTCGCCTTGATTTATGTCACGATATTGCGACGTCGCGATATCGCGATCGTTCTCTGCCTTGCTCTGTTTTCCTCGTTGACGTTGCGATTTCGCGACGTCACAAAATCGTGACGTCGCGATTTCGCTACCGACTCCTGCCTTTGCCCCTGCCTCGCTGAGACGTCACGATTTCGCTACAACTTTCTGCCACTGCCTCCTCCTTGCCTTGACGTCACGATTTCGCTACTCTTTTCTGCCTCCTCGCCCTCCGCTGTTTCGCTATCGCGATTTCGCGACAATCACAATTTCATGACATGTCGCGAAATCGCGGGTCACGAAATCGTGGCCCCTTCTCTTGCATTTTCTCTCTCCTACAAACTGTCACGATTTCATGACGTAGCAAAATCATGATAGTTTTTGCTGTGAACTTCCTCCTTGCCTTCTGCTTTCTCTTCTTTCGACTCTTCAGCACTGAATTTCTCGAATCTTGATGCCTCTGCATCAGATGCTGCTGGATGCTCCTGCATCAGACACCCGGGGTACGTGGAGAAGTGATCTTCACTTCTGCTTGGTCTAGTCACTGCCTCCTGCAACACTTCCAGACTTATCTCTGCCTCTGCAGTCTGTTCCAACTCTCTCTCCTGGCTTCTGTCTTCTACCGGACAGATTTTCTCATTGCTGCAAATTTCTTCTGTAGCCTGCTTGCACTCCTCCCCTTGCACAAAAAAATATGTGCCTTCTTTCGGGCAGGTCCCGGTACTGCTGCACTCTTCTACAGCCTTCTTCAACTTCTCCTCTTTCTTTCTCTTTCTCTCTTCCCGTCTTCTTTGCCGCTCCTCTTGCTCCCGCAACTTTATTGCGAGCCATTCCTTTTGCAGGGCCTTCAACTATTTTTGCAAGGCTATGTATTCTTCTTTCGTCACCATATCTTCTTTGTTGTCCCGTCTTCTTCGGGAATGCATTTTTCTTTCTTTGCTTTTTTCACAAGCTTTAACGATCCGATGTAGCTGCCTCATGTTCGACGATCTGCTAACATGCCCTGGATCTTTAACTCACTCTCTCTCAGAACCCTCCATAGATCCTGGCGTAACTGCCTCACATCCGGCGATCTGTTACGCACTCAGAATCACTCGCTCTGATACCACTTACGAGGAATCAAAAAAAAAATCACACGTAATACCCACTCAGCAAATCCAAAAAATCTCATTCATTAAATCTGAAAATGCTTCTACAAACAGCCCGTAGGCTTACAATGACCAGTGCTCGGCTTGGTCTTCACACTTCACGCTTCTATCCTCTACGTGCAATCTTACCCGAATCCACCGTCCCGACTAAAACAACAAACTAGGTTTTTATAGAGGCCTCGATCCTCTGAAGCATCAACTCCCACGCAAATGGGTTCACCAACCCGATTAAATACATTCACACAAAAATTGGGACACCAACCCGATTAAATTCCCGCACTCCGCATGGTCCCTGCCACTGCTGACTCGGTCAGAATACCCTGTGCGTCCATCCTTTTCGCCTTCCGTGCTTCTTGGTATTTGTCTTTCATTTACTGCACCCTGGGTGCCACGTGTCATTCTGCAACAATTTTGAAAATATCGCCTGTCGTGGTTCCCGCCATATTTTTCTCTTCCTTCTTCGTCGCCTTCTTCTCTCTCCGTAGCGATATCGCGACGTTTTGGCTTCTCTGCGCCCTTTTCTCATTTTGGTCGTGATATCGCGACCATTTTGCCTCCGAGCCCCTTGCCTTGATTTATGTCGCAATATCGCGACCGTTCTCTGCCTTGATCTGTTTTCCTCGTTGACGTCGTGATTTCGCGACGTTACGAAATCGCGACGTCGCGATTTCGCAACCGACTTCTGCCTTTGCCCCTGCCTCACTGAGACGTCACGATTTCGTGACGTCGCGATTTTGCTACAACTTTCTGCCACTGCCTCCTCCTTGCCTTGACATCACGATTTCGCGACATCGTGAAATCGTGACGTCACGATTTCGCTACTCTTTTCTGCCTCCTCGCCCTCCATTGTTCCGCTGTCGCGATTTCGTGACGATCACGATTTCACGACATGTCACGAAATCGCGGGTCGCAATTTCGCGACATGTCACGAAATTGCATCCCCTTCTCTTGCATTTTCTCTCTCCTGCAAACTGTCGCGATTTCGCGATGTAGCGAAATCGTGACAGTTTCTGCTGGGAACTTCCTCCTTGCCTTCTACTTTCTCTTCTTTCGACTCTTCAGCACTGACTTTCCCGAATCTTGATGCCTCTGCATCAGATGTTGCTGGATGCTCCTGCATCAAATTATGCTAGAAATTTAATAAAATTATGCATTAAAATTGAAATTCAAAGGCAATTTTTTTTTGCAAAATATAAAAATTGATGTTTTTTTGTTTTCTCCAAATCAAAGGGGGATAAGAGACAAAAATCAAAGCACAATTTCTTTTGCAACAAATTGAGATTTCTAACACTTTGCTCCAAATTTTTCTAATCATTTTTTGAGAGTATAAGTTTTGTCTCATGAAGAAGAGGCCTTGGATCCAAAAATCTCTTCGTCGTCTAAGAGTCATTCGAAAGAGAAACGAACTCCATCGTCAAACCACAAGATCCAATTTTTGGTGGATGCTTAGAAGACACAGAAAGAGTTTACCTCGTTTCAATACTTACATAGATCCTTGGAAGGGTTTGGATCGAAGCTATGGTCCCATGAGGATTAGAGAACCTTTTAATCCTGATGCACCTCCAATTTTTGAGTATTGAAGCATTAAGGGTCCACTAAAACCAAGTCGTGTGTCGACTGGTTCTGGAAAGCCTTTCAAAAGCTTGTCGTGTGTCGACTTGTCTTGAAAGGTGTGCTACTTTGTTATTTTTGCAAAACAAAGGGGGGATAATTGATAATTGATAATCCTTTTGCAAAAATTGTAACACAAAGGGGGGAGAATTTGAAAATCAAATTTATTTTTTTTGCAAAACACAAATCAATCTTTTGTTGCAAAAACTTGTAATTAGGTGCATTTTCGATATTACTCGACACCTTTATTAAAAATTGGCATTGCTAAATTAGGTGCATTTTCGGTTGCATCCGACACCTATGTGATAAAAATTTTGTGGGCACTCTTTGATTGATTATTGCATTTAATTTCTTGTTTTTTGCAATTATAAGTCATCAAAATCAAGAGCACTCAAAACCCCAAAATTTCACAATAATTTGTGTAAACTCATTGCACAGGTATAAAGCCAATTTTTCTTGATATTCTCTCCTAAATCAAAATCCCTAATTCACTCTTTTTTGTTTGGCTTAATTCCCTCAAACTAACTATCCTTCTTCAGGAGGATTTTTAGGCAGGTGCCATTAAATATCAATAAGAGTGAATTATCTCTCATTTCTTCTTGTTTGGCTTAAATATCCTCAAACTGATAATCCTTCCTCAAGGTTTTTCAGGCAGGTGCCATTAAATATCAAGTAGAGAGAAAGAGAGACCATCTTGGAACCATTCTAGAACCTTCATCATGGCAACTATCAACAAATACCTAAATGATACACAATTGCTTAAAGGTTCTAATTTTTTTGCATGGAAAACCAAGATGAAGGCCATTCTTACTATTGAGGAAATGTGGGATATAGTGGATGGCACTATTCAAAAACCCACTACAGCAGGAGCAGATCAAATTGCATGGGATAAAAAGAACAATAGACTTCTCATGTTGATCTTGCTCGCCACTACTGATGAAATCCAGCCTCACATAAGTGAAGCTAAAAATGGTAAAGATGCATGGGACGCATTATGTACCATTTTTGAAGGCAAGAATCAATCGACTATTCTAAACCTTCAAACTCAACTTCATACACTCCATATGAAGTCAGGAGAATCAATAGAGCTATTCCTTTGTAGAGTGGCAGAACTGAAGTCAAAGTTGAATGCTTTAGGAGCAAAAGTAGAAGATACTATTCTGACTTCAGTAATATTGAGGGCTCTTCCAGAATCCTACAAGATGTTAATAACATCCCTTAATGTATCTCAAAGAATAGTAACCTTTGTGGAGTTAGTCAATTTGCTTCAAACCGAGGAAGCAAATCAGCTCCAAAGTGATGAAGTGTCAAACAATGCACTTTACACAAACAAACAGGGTGGAAAGAAGAAAGGTAACTTTCAAAAGGGAGGATCATCTTCAAGAGATAAGGGCAAGCAACCTCAATCTCAAGGGAAGTATTGCACGAATTGCAAAATGGACAACCATGACACCAATCGGTGTTGGTTTAAGAACAAACAAGACAAGAAGGGCAAAAACAAGCCACAGAAGAAAAATAGACAACAACGAGGACATGTTGCTATTGAAAATTCTGATTCTAATTCAGAAAGAGCACACAAAGTGCTCATGACCCATACAACTTATACACAAAAGGATTCTGTTTGGTACATTGATTCAGGCACCAACAAACACATGACTGGCGACAAGCAGTGGTTTGAGACATTTGTGGCAAGAGAAGGCAAACCAGTAACAATTGTTGATAATAAGACCTATCGTGTCTAGGGAGAAGGCAGTGTATCTGTTTCCCTTCCAGATGGAAAGTGTCACATTCAAAATGTCCTTTATGTTCTAGGATTGACAAACAACTTGTTTTCAGTTCCACAAATCCTGGATAAAAACATGGTTGTCAACTTCAAAGTGGAAAATGGACTGAAACGTTGCTATATCACCAAGCAGGGTAAACACATAGCAACCGGTTCTTACAAGCATGGCTTGTTCACACTAGATGTTGTTTCAACACCTCATGTTGCCATGGTAGTCAACACAAAGGAGGCCACTTCTCTTTGGCATAAGAGATTTGGGCATCTTAGTACTGGGTATTTACTTGAGCTAAGTAAATCTCAAATGGTGAAGGGACTTCCCACCCTTTCATCTACATTGCCAATCTGCTCGGATTGCTTAGTAGGGAAGCAACATCGAGCACCATTCGAAGCTAGCTCTTCTAGAGCTAAGAGACCATTGGAGTTAGTGCACACTGATTTGTGCGGTCCCATGCCACCAAGTTTTGGAGGAAAGAGGTATTATCAATTGTTTGTGGATGATCACTCATGAAAGATGTGGGTCTTCTTCCTCCAACTGAAATCAGAAGCATTTTCCTACTTTCAATAGTTCAAGAAACTAGTTGAAAAGGAATCAGGGTGCTACATAAAGACCCTCCACTCAGATCGAGGGGGAATATACCTCAAATGAATTCTCTTCATTTCTAAAATCACATGGGATCAAAAGGTAGCTAACCATAACCTATTCTCCATAGAAAAATGGAGTTGTTGAAAGGAGGAATCATTCCATCATGGAAACGGTTCGCAGTATGCTTAAGGGAGAAAATCTTGAGCAACGCTATTGGGCAGAAGCTGTCACAATGACAATATATCTTTTGAATAGGGCACCCACAAAGGCCCTTAAAGATATAACTCCATAGGAAGCATGGAGCGGTAGGAAGCCCTCCATATCTCATCTAAGAGTCTTTGGGTGTAAGGCATTTATGCATATACCTAAAGAAAAGAGAAAGAAACTAGATGAGAAAACCTTACAGTGCATTTTCCTTGGATATGATGAATATTCTAAAGGGTATCGATTGTATGACCCTAGAACAAAGAAAATACACATAAGTAGAGATGTGGTGTTCGATGAGGCTTTCACACCTGACATCACATCCTCTATATACCTGGAAGATGAGGAGCCATAGAAACAAACTCCTCCACCTCAGCAAAAGGTGCCAAAATGGTATACAAGTATGGTGAGAGATTCAAAGTTGACCTCACCTCCTGATCTTACTCTGAATCATCCTTGAACTCACAGCATGTCTCGATAGAAGAGAGCAGAAGCATCACCAATAGTTGATGACCTTTGCCAACATTTCGAAGAGCTTTCTATAGACAGAGAGATTGATAGTGGAGAAGAGATGGAGATTGATGATGAGAGGGTTTATATGTCTTCATATGATGAACATGAACCCACCACGGTCAAAGAAGCACTTAGTGAGCCATAGTGGAAGGCAGCTATGGATGCTGAATATAAATCTCTCATTAAGAACAATACATGGAAGCTGGTTAATTTACCTTCAGGTAAGAAACCCATAGGCTATAAATGGGTTTACAAAATGAAATACAAGGTATATGGAACCATTGACAAGCATAAGGCCCACCTTGTGGCAAAGGGCTATGCTCAAAAGGAAGGCATCGATTACGAAGAGACCTTTGCACCCACTGCAAGGATGACCACCATTCATGTTCTTTGTGCTATGGCAGCACAATATAGATGGAAACTTCATCAAATGGATGTCAAGAGCACCTTCCTAAATGGTGATTTGAATGAGGAAGTATACATGACTCAACCACAAGGATTTGTTGAGGAAGGCCATGAGCAACAAGTTTGCAAACTGGTTAAATCCTTGTATGGGTTGAAACAAGCCCCTAGAGCATGGTATATAAAGATAGACAATCACCTTCTACAGCATGGATTTAAGAGAAGTCCTTCAGATGCAAATCTCTATGTTAAGAACATTGGTTCTGAGATAGTGATACTTGTACTCTATGTGGATGATTTGATCATAACCAGCAACTCAGAGACATTGATAGACGTCATGAAGAATGACTTGAGAGAGTCATTTGATATGATAGATTTGGGACTTCTCCACTATTGTCTTGGTCTGGAGATTGAACAAAAAAATAATTACCTAAGGGTGACTCAAAAGAAGTACGCCAAGACACTGATCAAAAAGTATCGTATGATTGATTGCAAGCCAAAAGCAACACCGATGGAACAAGGGCTTCAGTTGTCACGATACGATGATTCACCTCAGGTAGATGGCACTCTTTATCATCAGATGATTGGGAGCCTTATATACCTGACAAACACTAGACCAGATATCACATTTGCTATGAATTATCTTTCTCGGTTCATGCAAGAACCAAAAGTTACTCACTGGAAAGCAACAAAGCGTGTTCTCCACTATATCCGTGGTAGTGTGGAGTATGGTTTAGAGTATAGGAAGAATGACAAATTATTCTTACAGGGTTTCATGGACTCTGACTATGTTGGATCAGTAGATGACCGAAAGTCAACATCTGGATATGTTTTTCATCTAGGATCCGGACCTGTCTCATGGCACAACAAGAAGCAATAGGTGGTTGCTATATCTTCAATAGAGGTAGAATATCATGCAACACGAGAAGCAGTGTGTGAAGCGATATGGTTGAGTCGCATTATGGCAAGTATGGGTTTACCCAAGAAACTTCCAATTCACTTGTACTACGACAACCAGGGTGTTTTGAACTTAGTGAAGAATCCAGTTCACCATGAGCGCACCAAACATATTGACACACAGTGTCATTTCATTCATGATGAAGTTCCTAAACACAACATCAAGCTCCAATACATTCCCACTGACGAACAAGTTGCAGACATCTTCACAAAGGCTCTTGGACGTGTCAAATTTGAGTTGTTCCACAACACTCTTTGTATATCAAAGTAAAATGTAATAAAGGGGGGATGTTAGGGTAAAAAGTAGTTTGTTACTTTTACCATTAGATTATTACCTTTACTTTTTAACCTAGAAGATATTATTCCTAATATCTATCCTATGGTTAGTAGTCATAGTCATTTTGACTACGTTAGTTGTTAGTTGTTAGGTGCTTAATTCTCTAAGCGTGTTTGTTAGCGTGATTAGCTCTTAGGCTATTCATAGCCTATGTCAAATGTTATTTAAGCACCATATATTATTAATTCTAAGGTTAATGGTTTACGCTCAATGTTTGTCTAACAAAAGTGACATTGAAAATTAGCACTGGTGACTCCTCTTTAGTAAGTGAGTGGTCAATTACTTTCTTAATGCACATTGGTCTATGTGTTGTATCCCAAATTACTTGGATATTTCCAAAGTGCATGTTAGTTACTATTTTGAGATACAATCTAAAACATTATTTACCAGAGTGTCATTTTCCTTATGGGAGTTCCAAAAATTTTAGACTCGCTTGTTGATACATGTGGTTGGCCAAATAATATAGCAAGCCATAGTTGTTCTATATATTATTCTAGTTCCCTAGGTTTGACAGCCATATTATTTCAAAACCACTCAGGGACAACTTACTACATATTGGATCTTGTTCATCATTTAAACAATCAATTATTTTTATTTAAACCACATCTATGACCTTTTCTTCTTGATATTTTCCAATATGGTAGGGTTGGATATTTTCAATTTGAATCCAAATCATCTTTTGAATACAAGGGATGATCATCTAATCTTGTGACAAGTGTCCTCCTATTTATTCTAGGAAATCCTTTGACAAGCTCATCCTGAATGTCAATGGTAAATCAATGACCACCATATTTTGAACTACTGCTAAGTTTGGTAATATATGTAACAAAATTAGGATTTATTCCTTGACTCCCACCTTCTAGACTATCGTTCCTTTTATTTGCAATGTTCTAGAATTTATTATGTTGTATTGTATACCCATTGCATCACAGACTGCTTGGGGTATGATGGAAAAATTAGCTTTTGGGTCCACTATAGAATTATGCACCTATCCTTCTAAGCACACTGATGGGTAAAAGGAAAAATAAATAATGTTACTCAAGATAAGGGATGGTTGCTTGTGTGCTAATTTGGGATTTTGACGAAGCATTAGATTGTCTTCTTAGTCGTGTAAATTTATTTCAACCAAATTCATTTGATCAAAAACCACCAAAGACTCTCCCAGATCTTTAGCCTTTGTAATGATACTGCCTTGAGATATATCCTTTGGCTTTGTCACCTTTTGGGCTAACTCTCCATAGGTTTTTACCATATCCTCCCATTGTGCTCTTGTTATGGCTAAATAGTATAATTTTTGGTAAGCTTATTTTCTTTGGCGATGTGAATTGAATTCTTTTGAACTGCATTTTCTCAAACCTATTTTTGGTCTTTGCTTTTTTTTATGATTTTCTTATGAATATATACCATCTACTTCATATTCATCTGATTCATCTTCCTTTTGCTCCACTTCATTCTCTATATTTTCTATCCTTTTGATTGGTTAAGCATAGGATGGCCTGGCATGATAATCCAATCTTGCATTGGGCCAATTAGATCCATCATAGAGTACTTTTCTATGGTGAAGAAATGGTTTAGGTCCATTGTGAGACCCACAACATCTTGTGATTGTTGATTTATCCCTAGGAGAAAATTTAGTTGATAGTTTTCATTAATATGTTTGTCAAATGTTGTATCCATGAGAATGACCAGATAGGAATTCTCTTCTAATTTTTAAATCTTGATGGTATCAAAGTAGCTAATGCACATTACTTGATCTCTCAAATGGAAATCTTCTTGAGAGCTTATTTTGTGCTTGGGTTCAACAATTTGTCACTCAATTTTTGCAATCTCATTGGTAAGGTGTTGAATGGTATCTTTTAGCTCTTGACTTGTCTAGCGTTTCGATATTGTATGCATCTTGTCATTTGAATACTAAAATAGGGGTATTCTATCTACCAGAGTTACTAGTTGAATACTGAGCTTGTTAAATGGGTCTATGGGTTCATATGATGAGGCACTTGGATATCTAATTTATTAGCTTTGGAAGAATTTTTTCCTACTAAAATCAACATATTTATAGCCCTCATAGCCATTTGAAAAAAAATTGGAAATTTTTTCTCCTCATAGTGTTGGATTTGCAGGCCCAAGTCTAGATTTAGAGCTTGGATATAGTAGATATAAGCCAGTATGATGGTCTTACTTCCCAAGGAATTATATCCTATAATCTTATGAATTTGAGGTTAAAATCTAGGAGCCTTTCATAAGGATATCTTTTGATATAGGAAAATTGTCTGAGTAATACGAAAAGGTCCCCTAGATCATCAAAACTCATATTAAAGGTTCATCCAAGTCTACCCAAGCCCTAATGCTATTATCTTCTAAATATTTGTACCATTGCAATACCTTATCCCAAAAGAATTGAGCAAGCAATCTCACCATAACATCCTCAAAGATGATATTACAAAATGTGGCCAAGACTAAGATATTTTGAGAATGCTCATAAGCAATTTTTCCATTGTCATCATAAATGGGTAATCCTTTCAATACATTTTGGAATATCTCACGGGGCTTTGGGATATTAAGCATTCTAGAACTATTCCAAGCAAGACAAATTTTCCCAATCATGCTTGTAAGAACTTTTACTAATGTACTCATGGATCCATAGGATTGGTGCTCGGTGAACTATCTTGGATTTTTGGCACTATCACCATTTGATTATAAGCTTCTCTATTAGTGGAGTCACCAACTTCTTTGGATTATTGTTTTCAATGGAGTCATGAGATAAACATATATTGTCCTCATGTGAGGTTAAAACTATTCATAAAAATATTGAATCCTCTGAGAAATTGAAATAGGATCTATAAAATCATGTCCCGTCGGGCATGTTAAAAACTCTTGGTAACACAATGGATATTTAGCTTTGATCTTTAGGAATTCTTGCTTAAGGGTAGGACACTCGAGTCCTATCAGGCATGCCAAAAACTCATGGCACATTAAATAGCTATTGGATTTCTTTTTTATTATTACATTTTAGCAAAGTCACCATGTGATTAGATAATAATCTATTTAGAGAAAAATGCCATCCAAAACAGAATTTTAACTATTGAAAATCTCATCAAGTGTGGTATCCTTCTCCCCAATAGATGTTTTTTATGTCAATCTGATTGGGAATTGACTCACCACATTTTCCTAACCTATCCTTACTCCAGTTCCATCATCAACAACATTTTTTAGAGGTTTCAGATTAGTTGGGCCAAACCTCCTTCAATTATCGAGTTGTTTTTCCAATGGTCTCTTCCATTCCGTAATCCTTGCCTCCATCATATTTGGAAATTCTATCTTCACCATTTCCTATGGCAAGTCTGGCTTGAAAGGAATCAAATATTTTTTCTAGTTCTATCAAGGATGTTTCATCCATCACCAATAAAATCATTTTCTATGCTAAAGAGAATGCGCTCATCATCCCAAATGATCCTTCAATTGGAGTCCTCCATAGCAAGGATGGGTGAAATTAAATTTTTATGGGGCAGCCAAAGGCAATCCTAGCAGAGCGAGAGTAGGAGGGATGTTAGGATCCCATCCTAACATTATTTTGTAATTCTCATTATTATGTAATGATCCACTTCCAACATGAGGGATCCCATCTATAATGTTATTTTGTAATATTTTGTAATGTACATGGCATGTTAGGCTCCTAGCCAAGTGGGGTAATTTGATGTAACCGTTATCAAGATTGTAACCGATATTTGGTAGAAGATTCTAGCTTGAGTGGCATTTTGCATGTAAGCCAACTCTTGAGCTTAGGGTTAGGGTTGCATGAAGTCTTTCTTTAAAAATCTATGAAGCCATGTATGAAGACATATTTTTTCAAGTTAATGAAATATTAAAGGAGGTTGCCCCCTCAAAAAGGCCTATGATTCTGAGTTATTTGTAAGATTGTTTTAATTCTGCAATTACTTTTTGCATAGTATTATTATGTTATTGCATGTATTTCAGTTATCTTTTAGCATTTTGTGTGTGTGAGCTTTATTTCAATAGTAGATTCCATACAAGTGGTATCAAAGCGCTTTTCAGGGCCGATTTCTTCTACGACTGTGATAATTCTTGCTCAACCATTTTCGCTTGTTAGGTATAATTTTCTTTTATTTTTCATTCTATTTTCCTTTATTCAAAAACCCAAAAAAAAATTTGCAAAAACAAAAAAAATACAATTTATTTTTTTAGTTGAGTAGGCTAGAAACCCTATATCGAGGGTTTTAAAAAATCGTGAAGGAGCTATCATTTTTGGCTAAGATATCCCATAAAGCATCTAGTGAAGTGAGGGGTGATCAGGCTCCAATACCCAATCCTCAGACAACACTCGCGTACGGAATCAAGCTCCCACGCATCTTCGGGTGTATTGGGAGACCATTCTAGGTTTAATAAAATTTTATCTAGTAGGAATATTTTTGGCCTTGTATCATCCATAGTCCATGGGACACAACATCCCGGATGATTACCCTCTCATACTATCAAAGAGGAAGATAGTGTGCTCAAGGGTATGTGTGGAATCCTCCTTGGGTAGTGGCCTAAAATATTGGTCTGAGCACTATTGTTTGTCATTGTGGTATGAAAGAGGGCCTATGGGTGTTACATAATCCTTTACCTAACATACCTTGGTTCTGTTAAACACTTCAACCTGCAAAAATACACATCTTCCTATTATGTTGAACCTGCATTCACAATCCCAAAAAGTGAGCATACGAAGGACTTCCCTATCACTGAAGAACACACTTTGCATGCACCAGCAATTAGAATAAATTTCTCAAGTGTCTCTAATAATCTACAATATTCCAGTACCATCTAGATTAGTTTCAATAATAATCAGGTCAGTGACAGTACCATTCAAATCAGTGACAGTAATAGTCAGGTCAGTAACAGTAACAATCAAATCAGTGATAGTAAAAGTTGGGTCAGCAACAGTAACAATAACATTCAAATGTAATAGTCAAAAAATACAAGTGGTCAAGATCAAAAACATAATTATCATTATCATAAAA
This sequence comes from Wollemia nobilis, assembly GCA_028583015.1. Taxonomy (NCBI): domain Eukaryota; kingdom Viridiplantae; phylum Streptophyta; class Pinopsida; order Araucariales; family Araucariaceae; genus Wollemia; species Wollemia nobilis. Next base: position 32,647,788 of record JAQPPZ010017058.1, on the reverse strand, counting down.
CTGTAGTACAAATGACAAGACAGTGACAAGATGATCAGTTGATAGATCAGAGATAGTTGATCCAGTACCCAACTTATGACCTATAACTCCAAATAAAAAAAAATGACTACACCAGTAGACTTATAAAAAATATATATATTTTGCTACTTTTTTATTTTGCACCCAAAAAATAAAAAATTGTGCAAATCAGAGCTATAATGAAGAAGTTATATTGGTTTTATCATTACTCTATTTTGAGTAATTCTTAAACCATAAATAGGGAAAAATAGCCCTAAAAAAAGTCATAACAGGCCCTAGACAACTCCAAAATTCCTCAAATTTGTTTTGTTGTCTTAGTTAGCCCCTTTTGCATGCATCACAGAATTTTTGAGTCCTAACTCCCTTTTTCTCAAAATTCCTCAAATTTATCAATTTTCCACTAGCTCTTTTTGGCCAAATATTCTCCAAATACAAAATCTGAGTTTGGGGTGCCCAAAAATCTGTGTTGTGGCATATAGCTCATTGTGACCATATTTTCAAGTTGATCATCTTGATATATAACATCCAAGCACTTTTTGGACTCCTTACTAAAAATAGTAACTCCAAAAATCACACTTCTATTTTTAGTAATTTAGTAAAAAAGTTTAAGGCTATCTCAAATGGCAAGTGGTACTCGTGGACATCAAAAAGAGGTAGAGAAAAACATTGCTTCAGCGTTGGATACCCTACTAAGTGTTGTTAATGGCTTGCAAAAAACAACTAAACACTTGATGATAGAATTTCAAACTTTCAAAATTGAATAAGATACCTCTAGAATTTGCCTAGAAGAACAGCTAGTAAATGTTGAGTCTAAAATACAAGGTGTTCCAAGCAAGTCTGAGTATCATCAAGGAAAGGGAACATATGACTCTCACCTTTGCTTTGATCGTGATACTACCTTCAAGATGCCAAAACTAGACTTTCCTAAGTTCAATGGGAAGGATGTGGATGGTTGGTTATGTTGTGTTGCTTAATTATTTAGAATCCATGATGTCCCCATTTATCACTGAGTTCAAATGGCTTATTTCAATTTGGAATCTGAAGCCTTACAGTGGTACCAATTGTTGCAGAAAATTCTCCTTGATCCTTCTTGGGTACACTTTGAGTCTCAATTACTCACTCGATTTGGCTCTAGTGAGTATGATGATTTTATAGGATAGTTGACAAAGTTGAAATAAACTTCGATAGTTCAATATTACCAAATACAATTTGAGAGATTGGCCAACAAAACTATAGGATTGAATGAAGGGTTCTTTATGAGTAGTTTTTTTAGTGGGTTGAGGTAAGATCTCCAAGTCGATATCACAATGTTTAAACCACAATACATGATGTAGGCTATCTAGTTGGCTCATTTGGTCGAGTCCAAATTTTTAGCTCAAAGACGGATATCTAAATTTCCACAGGCTAAACCCTCTTTTCCTCCTAGATTCCACAATCAACATGAAAAATAACCTATTGCACCCACTACTGCACCCAAACATTTAACCACTACCGAAATGGATGCACGACGCACCCAAGGGTTGTGTAGACACTAAAAACTGGTCAATCTGATTATGCTACCATAAGTAGTGACTTCACGACACACCAAGGCCCCTAGTGCAACCCTCAGGATGTATACAGTGGTTTTAAACACTTAATGCAAGGTTTTGAAATTTTCTAGGCCACTTTTGACACCTTTTGGACACCCTGCTACTATTCGTGCCACCTTGGGATGAATACAGAACCTATTCATCGCATCTCGAGGCGAATAGCAGCATTAGTTCCTGGGTAGAGAGAATAGCATGTTTGACTAGCAAAAAGTCAAACTTGGACAAATGGTGCCTGCCAATGGTTATATTTCTAGTCGAACGTCTAGGAGGGCAGGGCACACATCATCTTAATGCTCCAAATCATGAGGGAGGCCAAATTGAGATATTATCTTCTCCCTCCAATGCATGCCACCTCGGTGGCCAAGTGGCACCTCATGCCTCGCATGCCCTCACAAGCCTTTTGACCCCTGAAGCCTCCTTAGGCTAAAAAGTGGAGATATTTTCCACATAAAAAGGAGAGAATATTTTGAGAACAAATCAATGGATTTCTGCCAATATTTCATTCCACCCTTTTTGCGCCAATTGTTCCCTCGGAATCTCTTCCTAGCGAAGGAGGTTTGCGAGTGAGTTAGGAGGCATAATCTGTTACAAAATCAAACCAACTGAGTGAATTCCATCACCAAATTTAATGACAACACATTTTATAGGGTTTTGCATCATTCTCGAGTGGAATTGGTGGTAAAATTTAGGGAGATTCTGTGGGCATCGCATCCCAGTGCGCCCCCTAATCTGTGACAGTCTTATTCGCTCCACACCAAGATGAATAGATATTTGTGCATGATTTCTTGACTATTTTTTATTATATATTTTACATATTCGTATATTATGTTACAGTCCAAATTTTATGTTATTCTGAGCTATATTGGCCGAGATATTGTATTTTTAGTGTTTTGTAGGGTCTCTTGCAGGTATCTGGAGGTCATTTGAGAGAAAATCCAAACTATGATCGATCTCATAAATCTAATCAAATGGGTTTTCTTATAATAGTATTTTATGCATTATGTCTAATTTTCATGAATGTTGGATATGCGTAGGGTCATAAATTGCTTGCTTTGGGTTTTGTAGGTTGTGAACGGTCATTCGAGTTTTGAAGCCTTGTCGGCTGTAATTTTGGAGTTATTCCTAGTGATATCTTCCCAAAACCTCTTTTTATAAATACCCATTTCATATTCTATTATTTGGAGTTGGTTTGATGCATTTTCTCACCACTAGCCATTTGGCCCCCCTATGGTGATTGCATGTTTTTTTACCATATGCACTCGCTATTTGACGATTCTAGTTTTCTTGTGTGCAGGTTCAGGTCATTACAGCACATTGGGAGGCACCCTCAGACATCAAAGATCAAATATGCAAGCGACAAAAACTTTGGCCTGCCCACTTCAATTGTGGGTACGAGGAAAGATAGTGGATGTGCACCCGATTTATTTGAGATATTTGACCTTTGGGCACCCGAATTGTAAACATTTGTATCACCCATTTTGAGACCTCAAGGGGATGCATTGTAACCCATAATTTTGGATCATTTTTATTAATAAGATATATACTTGTTTTGCTTTACTACTTGTTATTCGCTATCTTTCCATTTACTTGCATGCTTTCATTTGGCGCTCATTAGTGATAGGGCATAGATACATACATTGTTTATATTTCATTTGGTGCATAATTTTTCCCTACTTCAGTGGTGATCATGGTTGGACCTAGTCCCTTTTGCTTTAGGTAAAGTTTGGATCATTTTTCATCTTTGTATGTTGCAGGTGTTATTCATTCTAGCCTGAAGCGAACTTTGGCCTGCTATTCGTGCCCCTCTGGGGTGAATGTGAATTCGCCTCACCCTGGAGTGAATGTAGATCTACTATTCATCAAACCATGGAGTGAATAGAAAATGAAGAGCTTTTGGAGCAAAATTTCATAAATAGCAAGTTTTGGCAGTGATGAGGTAGGTCCCCGAATCTGTCATCTCTATTTTGCAGTTACATAAACTGTTTATTTTCAATATTATGTGGTTTTTCTTGTATTTTTGTTGCTTAGAAAGGTTAAAGGTAGCTTCCTTTTCTTAAATACAAAATAACAAAAACACATAAAAGGTAGAAAAATCAAAACAAATTCAGAGTATGAATGCATCTCTGTGCTTTGTGTGCTTATAGCCTACCCAATGGGTAGGCTAAAATTTAGGGCTTTGCATTTCTATATACATTTATGAGTTTATTTTTATATACTAACCTTTCTAAAATTAAAACACACCTTACGCATGCATTTAGTGAATGATCATTGAATACTTCTTTGCTTGCTTTCTTTAAAGATAAAAGGAACCCCACACATCATGTTTTATCTAACATCAATGACGTTGGGCTCTCACATCCAACCCGTCGATCGAGACCAATAGTGGATGTCATTACCACTTGATTGGCTCATGTGACAGAGTATCATCAAAATCCATCTGTGGCCAAGGCCAACCCAAGATCTGTCCTAACCATGCAAAATAGCACACATTCCTCTTTAGAGGGGTGTATCACTGCGCACGGGGTGTTGGGTGAGGGTTGGTAGTACCTATGCTACCTCGTTGGATATGGATTTCATCACCATATTCAGCTTGTGCAAGTATATAGGTGAAATACTTTAAACATTTGAGTACATCATCCAACAATATTTCAAATACGCAACACAAGGTCATTCTTTACAAACAACACATCTAAAACACACAAAACAGTTTAGGGATTCACATCTAAAACTTAAACAAGATAATAATCTACCTTATTGAGTTTTTCCTTTCTTTTTTGTTGTTTCATTAAAAATTTGTAAAGAAGATAATCACTTGGGTTATTGATAGAGGAGCGCAATGGTGCACACTCGCAGCCAAGCCCAAATAAGGGCGAAAGCTATAAAGAGTGGATTAGGAGGCATGAATCGTCTCTGCTATATCCCTAGGGACTTGGTCATACCTCCCTGGTGAGATTCTACTCCACCTAGCCCTAAGACAGTAGGGCACGAGCCTCATCTCCAAAGGGACCCTCTACAGGACACCCCAAGGGATGATGAGCATTACTTGGGAGAGTGTTCCTAGTATGTAGATACATAACAAGCCTTCTTTGATGAAAGGCAACAACACACTGAGGTGCTAATAGATAGAGTAGTGCCATACATCTACGTACCTATCAGAGTTGACACGCCTATTCATAGGCAAGAGCATGACTTCACACACTGGCCAAATAAAGTTGATACGACTTTACCTCTGCGTCGTCTTGATAGGATACAATAGCTTATGCAACCCTATGGGAATGACACTCATCACTCTGGGTGGGCCAATTCCACCCTACCCTTCCTCATTCAAGAAGTAAGGCATGAGTAAATCCTAGATTTTTCGTAGGAGCAGTATTTTGCGCATGCCTGATGTGACTCTACGTCTGCTGAGTATAATGAGCAGATGTTCTAGCCCGAACCTCAAGTCAATGCAGCAAACCTTGAAAGAGGCAAGCACCCAATAGATATCACAGATTAAATTGAATGAGTTTGACCCCAAGGCGAGGCCCCTAAACCCCCTAAGCCTTGCACGGTGTAACAAATCAAGCAAGAAGTTTCAAAATATGTAGAACGTCAAGCTCAGTTCAAACAGCTTCGACATGACAAAGAGCAACTAGACCGCTTGCATCAATTTGAAAAAGAGAGGATTTAGTGATCGACTAATGAGTTGTTCCAATAGACTCTACGAAAGAGGGTCCCTACCCCTAATACCCATAGACAAGGAGTCCCTCTAAGGTAACCTATGCTTGTTCAAGAAATGTCTCCTAGACCTTATCCGATGTTACCTCTGTGGCATCCTAGGCTGGAGCGAGACTTACCTCATAGGCCAGATGTAGGGTACCCACAACGGGCAGACACCCATATTTATAGATCAGCTCGAGAGATGCCTTATAGGGCCTATAGTGAGCATGAGCCAGAAGTAGAGTATTTGGAGATGCCTTATCAAGGTAGGGGGGTGACAGACCAACACCCCACCTTAGGTTGGAGGATCCTAGACCTCCACATCAATATGTGAGAAAGAATGAGGAGATCAAGTCCTTGGATCCATATAAAGAGCTGCTAGAGCACCTAGAATCAGTAGAGAACAAGACCCCTGGGTCTGGATCTCAGAAGCCCACTATGCGCCAGTTGCATAGTCAACAAATCCATCCTTCTGTACCTACGCCTACCTATCCAGAGAATTATAAATTGCCACAGTTGGCTATGTTTAAGGGATAATAGGATGCGCAGGAGCATGTCACCATATTTTTGGGTCAGTGTTTCGACATTCATGATGATGATGCTTTGCTTTTGCGGACATTTGTGACTACCCTTTTGGGCCCCGCCTCGGAGTGGTTTTACTAGCTCCCTAAGCATAGCATCCATACTTTGGATCAACTTGTAGATGCATTCCTAGAATGCTTCACCTTCAATACCAATAGAAAGGTGACATTGGTCGACATAGTCGGGTTGAAGCAATATGATGATGATTCAATAACAAATTATGGCAATAGATGGCGGGCCTTACTCGCCAAGCTGCCTTATTTGCTCCTCATGTCAGAGCTGACTTAGATGTTTTCTAAGATTTGTTTGAATCCCATATCCTTGTTGTTTCATCTACAACAATATCCCACTCTTGATGATGCCCTGGCGCAAGCTAGTACCATTGAAGAAATCAAGATTCAAAAGGGGGAGATTGTGAAGCCTCGCAAGGAGTGGAACAAGAATTCCAAGAGCACCCCGACATAGTCCAAGCTGGTAGTAGTGAATCAGTTTACCCTTAGTGTCTTGGGGCCAGTGCAAGCTGCACCACCTCAAAAGCCTAATTATTAGGCCACACATCGGGACTATACTAAGGACAATTAGAATAGTCAAGGGCAGAATCAACAACATTGTCCCAAGCGATAGTTTACACCCCTTGCAAAGTCTATGGACTCATTTTTTGAGTGCCTCTTAAAGGAAAAATCGATCAATCTGCCTGAGAGTCGACCTATCGAACCAAATGCACCCAGACCCAAAGGGTACAGAGAAGACCTATATTGCAAATTTCATAGGCAAAACGGGCACAATGTGAACATGTACTACAAGTTTAAAAACTTGGTACAGGACATGATCGGTAGGAAGATCCTTCGGGTGGATAATCCTATCGTGCCAAAAAACCAATAGATGGAGATCTATAAGGATCCCTTGCCTGCCCATGTAGAGCAGGCCAAGCCAGTGCCCCAGGTGAATGAGGTTCATCATGCCCCCCTTAGCAGGGATACGTTGGTATGGTTAGCATCATCACTAGGAATAGGCGGTACCCAAGTCTGACTGCACCACCTACGGGTCGAAGTGACATCCCTTCGACATCACAACAACCATCGCCTCCTCTGTCAAGCCTTCCACCTAGGCCTATAGCCACACTCAAGAGTAATATCATTCATCGTTGCATACATAAATGGGATACCATACAAGAGAGTGTTGATAGACATAGGGTATTCTAGCAATATCATCACTACAACAACTCTCAAGCACTTGAAGCTCTCGAAATCCCATATTATCCCATCTACATACACCCTCTGAGCCTTTAATGATGCCATATGCTCGATAGTTGATACGATTGTCCTACCTATTCAGGTAGGAGATAAGACCATCTCGATGCTATGCCACATACTAGAGGGTGAGATGGCATACAATATCTTGTTAGGTAGACCATGGATTAGGGACATGAAGTGTATCCCTTCCATTGCTCACCAGTGCCTCAAGTACACCCATGAAGGGTAAGTTCATGTCGTCCCTGTAGACCTAGAGCCCTACAAGTACTGTAACATGGTGCAGCAGATACCCGAGTCAACCTTACCATCGACACACCTAGATTTCCAACCGAATAAATCCAACCAAGGTTTGACCCCCTCATCATCGCATGACATACCTTCCTCATCATCGACACCCCCTCTGATGCCCACTGGGCTGACGAAACCATTATTGAGGAACCTAGGGAAGAAGCCCATTTATGAGGTACAATCGACCATATCCACCATCTCCATAGAGGAGATACCTAGCCCAAATGATGAAGAGCTACCACAGGTGGTAGAAAATGATTTACATCAAATCTCGCTCTCATCACTCTTATATTCGTAGCCTTAGGTGACAGTTCACTTGGCTTCCATCGAATTAGGAGAATACATGGATAGGGAGGTTACAACTACCCCTGCTATAGATTTTGTGTAAGACATGGGTCGCCCCGTCTTCCCATAGGCACTATCATGCCCCTAGGCATCCCCCCTAATCAAATTAATTTCATCAATGGGGAACTTGACTACGGCATCGAACCCTACCAATAGTAGAAGGAGGATGAAAAGCCCTTTGGAGAGGACATCCACTACTTGTCTAACCCTAAATTTACCCTGAAGTATCTTGACCTATGCAATTGGCATGATTATAGGTTAGGTTTGTATGAGCAAGGCACACGGGTTTCGTTTCAACCCCAGTACTATATGCCATGTGATAAATCGGGGTTAGGACATAACAACCCCCTACATTTGGATATTCTTTTTAATTGCATGGAGTGCCTATGCCTCAATTACAGAGATGAGTTGGCTCGAGATCCCTTTGCCAACCCTAATCACGTCTACTCACTAGGGGACTATTTCCCTATGCCCTTGGGAGACGACGAACTACCTCAAGATGGTATCCTATCCTACAAGAGAGGTGAAGGTTCATGCACTCTTACCCATAATGGTGAGGAAGAAGATATAGGGTCCCCTTATGAGTGGATGTTAGATGATGAGTCGAACTATGGGGTCGCATCGATTGACTCTGATAGTTCTAATGGAGAATACGCGTAGATCATCCCTTGGAACGAGAATGATGATTACTTTATGTGCCTATTCCCATTACAAGAGCTCATTTTGTGGTAACTTCTACCTCACGAAGGGAAAGTTCCTCCACAGCCACATCGACCACTGCCTTTCATACCACCACCTCCGCAGTCGCCTCCTCAGGTCGTGCTGCATCTAGAGTTCCATGGTCACCACCAGCCACCTAGGGGAAATCATTCGTCCATCAATATGATTTCCATAGATTTGTTTGAGCGATTGCAAGATTTGAATAACCCGTCAAAGCTATTGCACCTCAACTTTGGGGTAATTGACTTTGACCGGGGAGATTCACCCCCATCGCCTTCTAAGTATTAGTCCTGCGACAAGATGCTACAGCTATTTCGCTTCTCTTTAGGGCTAGCCCATGATGTCTTCCATGTTGAGGAGGAACCTGAGGTTCCCATTGATGATCTAAATCGAATGGATGACATCCATCTAATCCCTACCCCCACCAACTGGAGGAGGGATCACATATGTCAATCGAGCCTACAATTGACATAGATATCGGCTCAGACCTAGAGAATCCATAATATATCAAGTTGGGGGAAAGCCTATCCCCTTAGGAGTAATTCGATTACATAGCCCTTCTCACCAGGAAGAATGAAGATTTTGGATGATCCTATAAATACATGTCGGGACTGGATCTAAATCTAGTAACCCACAATATGACGCTTGACCCAAAGGCCAAACCTGTCAAGAAAAAGCTTAGAAAGATGCATCCAACTATGGCCTTGATGGTCAAAGATAATCTACAAAAGTTGTTGGATGCCCAATTTTTTATTTCTATAGCCTATCTGCCATGGTTGTCCAACATGGTTCCCATTAAGAAGCCAAACGAGAGGATTCACATTTACACCGATTTTCAAGACCTAAACAAAGCGAGTCCTAAGGATGATTTTCCTATGCCAAGCATTGACGCCCTGGTAGATGCCACAGTGGACCTATAATAGATGCTCTAGGAGGATTTGCAATTGAGACAAATCCTTTAGAATCCCCTCATCATCTAGAAGATGTCCATCCATATTTAGAAACTCAGCTTCAATCCTTTGTAATTTTACCAAGCAATTATTTGTTGGATGTCCTTATCTCTTGAGATGAGAAGCTTCATCTTGATGGTAGATCTTACACAATATAACCCCTAACACTACAAAAAGTCCGTGAATTAAAGCCACAATGTATAATGCTCAAAACATTATGTGATTTGAAAAACAAATGGGTCCAAAATTCTTTTGTATTCAAAATTTATGAACTCCATAATAGTTTCCCTAAATAAGCCTCAAAAATAAAAAATTAAAGCCTCAAATGTTAGGAAAAAAAATGAATCCATTTGTCTGCTATGACTTTGCATCCTATGATTCACTAGCATCCTTCACTTATAATTCAACACGTCAACACCTTTGAACTTGAGTGACTATAACAATTATTCCTCTTTGATTGGTCGAAAGGGTTTAAATAGAAAAGATAAGTTGAATCATGGCACTAAACAAGGTCACATTGGCTAAGAAGTCAACCAATAATCTACCTTGAATGAAAAAAATACTAAGTAGTTTTAGAGAGACTCAAATCAAATTCTCTTGTATGTTAAAGTCCACTCACTTACCAACCATCCATAGTCACAGTTGGGAAGGGAAATATCTTCCAATTCACTAGTAATATCATTAGGTGACAACATGCAAATGAAATATGCAATGTTGCGCTCCTAGCCATGTTTCATTGACCATTATGCCAATGCACTCTTGAGTGATAATGGGCCTATATTTTTCATAGAATAACACTTACCAGACCTTTATCTACAAAAAGAAACAATCAAATATGTGGCTTTCTATTCCCTAATGCACAACACAAATAGCCATGCCAAAATTATGTTCACATTTAGAGTAAAACATTTAGAAGATGTTTTCCTCTCATCCATGAATAGAGAAAAGTCATATTTTTATTCACAAAATGGAGCTTGGATCAATTTAAACCCAAACATCTAGCAAAAAAATACCTTTGCATGCCTTCCTTTAGCTATAATGGAAACCCTCATAGCCATAACATGGCATGCCCCTTCTTTTTGAAGAAGGGCATCACATGCACCTATTGGAAATGGCACCAATCCAATGTAGGAAAGGTACATGCTTTTGAATTCAAAAAAGGATATAATTTCTAGTTTGAATTTTAACTCTTTTTACCTCTTTGAATCTCCATGTTTGCAAGGATCTTCACTAGCATGAGACCATGGTTTCTCCAAATTGGACTTTTGAAGTGTCTTTTGGAGGAAATGAGATTTTTCACTTTCAAAACTCTTGAAAATATGGAAAAAGGAAAAAAAAAATTGTCCTAGGATTACAAAGAAAAATTAAAATATCCGAATAGCATTTATATACAACCAAGTGAGGTAGCTCCATACCCTCTTTGATAAATGTTGGAAATCATAATATTTTCTAAAAATGAACAAAAGTAAACCATCCAGTCAAATATTATACCAAAGTGTAAAAGGATGAAAGAAATAAAAATAGAAACAAATATTTGGGGGTTGCCCATAAGCACCATAAATAATCATTGTATTATTTATGGATAAGAGTCACCACACTTTGAAGATAAAATGAGGAGTTGTGGGAGGTGTTTATAGCAATATTAAATCCCCAAATACATAAATTAACTTAACCTTAAGTTGGAATAACAAGAAAGGATTTAAGGTTAATTACAAGTTTATAAGGTAGGTTTAACAATAACAAGGTTAACCATGGCCCATAGGGCTTATATAATAAAATATTACAATAAATTCAATACATTGTACAATGAATACTCTTAGGTCTATTCAATATTACATCATCCAATGTTGGCCTTGGCTATGAATCATATTACACTTTCAACAATAAAATTATCATCAAGAAATTAGAGAGATTTGTGTCATTTGTTGTAATCTATATACCTTTGATTTTCCTTCCATTTTTTTCTTTGAGGAAGCTCTCCTTGATAACTTGACAAGATTAATAAATAGATAATTGGATAGTGGATCACTTGATAAAGTCCATGGGATGAATCAAAGTATCCATCAAGGGATCCATCGATCAAAATAGAATATTTTAGAGTGTTATAACAACATCTAATCCATTCATGCCAACCTTGATCCAAACCAATATTTTTAGAATATCATGTAGAAACTTTGACAAATTGTATCATATAATTTGTCCATATCTATTTTCATAAGCTTACCTAGATTTTCTATGGAATTAAGAGAATATATAACATCCTATGCAATGATTACACCATTAAGAATTTGTTTAACACGAACAAAACCACCTTGTTCATTTAAGATAACATAATCTAAAATGCTTTTCAACCTCTTTGCCATAATTTTTAAAAATATTATATAAATCATATTACAAAGGCTTACAGGATAAAAATTATCAAAATATTTTAGCATACCTTTAATAAAGGTGGCATTGATCTTGCTTATTGCAACCTTCCTTTTTTGGGCCTCTTCAATTGTAACCAACATATCACTCTTCAATAATACAAAATTCCAAATATTATAGGAAATTCATTGAGGCCAAGTGTCTTGTTAGGATAGAAAGAAAAAACTATCTCATGTAGCTCCTCCATAGATGTATTCTTCATTAAGTTTTCATTTTGTCTTTGTATGATAGCTGATGGAACATTTTGTAAAAGTTGACACCTCCTAATCTTGTCTAGCATCTTACAAAGTGTCTTTGAAATAATTAATTGCTTCCTTCCTAATATCTTCTTCTTCCTCCATATTTTGTACATCTAGAGTTTAAATATTTTTTTTGCAATGAAAAGAAAAATCTAGTTTGGTTGTAGCATGAAAATTTTGGTGTTTTTATCTCCTTCCTTGATCCATATTTCCTATATTTTTGGAACCAATATGACTCATATTTCATACATTATAAAAGTAATTATGTTTCTTGCACATAAGTATCTTGGTCCATTCCATTGATTTCTACTCTCTTGTATTTTTTTAAATTTTGATTCAATTTTCTCATTTTCTTTAAATATATTACCAGAAGATTTGTGTCTCCAAATATTCATTTATCCCTTTAGATTTTTCATATTTTGTATTAAAATTGTACATACATGATCCTTAAAATTTTGCTTTATCCCACCACAACATAACCATCTGAAAGAAATAAGGGTCTTGGTATCACTTAGACTAAAAACAAAATGGCTTTGGATGACCATCATTGAGTAAATCACATCTCAAGAGAATGGGTTTATGATCTAATCTTGCTTGCAATAAAATGTCCAAAGATATTATATACTTTATTTGCAACCATGTGTTGGATAACAAAAATCAATTCAATCTTTATGTTATATGAGTTTGCCCAATGTGTTTATTATCCCATGTATATTGGAATCTTGAAAGAATAACATCACAAAGGTCATTTTAATTGGAAAATAAAACAAAATCCTACATTGATTTAGACCATCCAAAAGTACCATACTTCTTTTCCAAAGGAGATAGACCCATGTTGAAGTCTCCAAGAACTTATAGATCACAATTATGAATCATCATTGTATTTGACAAAAATATGTTAAGGTCCTTCCAACATCTTCCATGAAGAGTAACTATAGTTGGAGCATATACATTTATAATCCAAACTTTAATATTTTCCTTTGTTTTCTAGATAAACCAACCCAATTACTCTTTGCTTATAACAATTGTCCATACCATTTGTATTTGTATCATGTTGTTTTAATACATTTGGAATCTCCTATAGAAGAAACCACCAAATAATCCCCCATTTTCCATATCTTTTGATGCATATTTATATTCCTCACTACTTAATTTGTTTATTGCATTAAAATAATTTTAGGATTATAACAACCTTTTAATTCCTTGGTAACTCTTTTTTTAAGGGTCTCGTTCATAGCCCTAATATTCCATGATACTATTTTATCATCATTTTTTACTTTTATTAATGGGCTTGGCCTCGTTTCTTGTTAACATATATGATATTTATTTTCGATTTCCTAAATCAATATCCCTCTGATTTTAGAAGTGGTATTAGCTCAACTGGTTAGATTCCTCAATATTTAAAGAGGAGACCAAGGTTCAAATATTGCCAAGTGATACATGGATAATATTCAAGCTTTGTTATAATACCACTATGTGGTGATGATGTAATACAAATGGGGCCCATTTCAATCCCATGTAACCAATTGAAAAGAATATCCCTCCTAGTTTCCTTTTCTCTTTATTCTTGCTTTAAGGGACTTTCTCTCCTTTTCGATTCCCATAGACAATTTCATCTTCACCAATCTCTTCTATTTTTCCATATTATTTTTTTCCAATTGGTTATATGGGATTAAAACGGGTCCACCTATATTACATCATCATCATATAGTGCCATTACAACATCTTGGCTATTATGCATGTATTGTTTGGCAAGATTCGAACCTAGGCCTCCTTGAAAGCCAAGGAATCTAACACGTTGTGCTAATGTCATTTGACATGGGATTTAAACCTTGGTTTATTATGTGAAACACTTCACGCCCAACCAATTGCTCTAAACACCATATGCTTTTCAATATTATTCATAATGAGACTTATCCTCTAAATATTTATGTTGTCTTAAAGAATTTAAAACACAAGGAAAACTCTCACAAACACTATTTTTTATATTACCACAAAACCCTGAAGTACTAAGATATCCTTTATAGTAATTACTTTCTTATATTACCCTGGAAACCCTAAATTTCCATGGAGATCCTCCATATGCATTTTATTTTTATTATACTGCTCTTGAAACCCTGGAGGGAAAGAGATACACACTATACTAATTTTATTTTTATTATGAGAGGATCTTATATTACTTGAGGAATATTAAGATGATTTACCTAGATTAACCTTGACCTTTTTTGTCTCATTTGCTTTAGAATTTGTGTCCTCATCTTCCTTTGCACCTATAACTCCTAAAATTGATCTTGCACATTCTACTTCCTCATCCCTTGTGCTACTTTTATCATCTAATGGTTGATATGAATAAACTATAATGGTCTTCACCATTGATTATATTACGGTACCTAGGGATAGGAATATGGGGATATGATATTATATTGTGTATGGGTATTATGGATAGTTGGCATGGGAGACTTATAACCCAAGGTTGATTATATTAAAATAATGAGTGGGATAAAGGTATAGGAGTTAGCTTTTCAAAGTAGCATTAGAAGATGGGTATATAAAGAAGGGATATTGTTAATGTAATCATCATCAATTATATCAAGTATTCTCTTGTAATAGTCTTTGCTAGTGGAGAGGATATCATTTTGGGAGATATTATGGAATGGTTCCTTCCTTAAGGAATAACATTGGTGTTGCCCTCCTTGAAAGGTATTATCACATCTTGTCTTGTGTGTATTAACTACTGTAGTTGATTTTATAGATGAAAGAAAGACAACACCATAGCAAATAAAATGAAAAGAAATACTGCAATGAGATTTATGTTTTTGCTGCTAGTTTTTATTACAAGTAAACCCTCGTGGGGTTGTACAAATATGAATAATAGAGGGAATTGATCCCTTTTATAATGCAATTGATCGATTATGCAATGGCTATTCTTGTGCTACAATCTTTGACGGGTGGATTTTCTATGACCATCGTTTTTTGTGTTGGATCTGCATTGAGGTGGGTTTTCCATGACCACATTTTTTTATGTTGAACCTTTGCCAAGGTGGGTTTTTTGTGACCATCGTTGAATCTTTTGGATCTGTTGCTCTTTCTTGCAATCTTCTATTGTTGCTAGATACCTACACACACTAACTAGACAACAATCAATAATATCTATCAAGCCTCTCGAGATGAGGTCCATATCTAAAAATATAATAAATTATTATGTAGAAAGCTTGTGGTAAGATGTAAAAACAAATGTCAAACTATAAACAAGGAGATTATCTTATCTTTATTACCTTGTTGTTATCGTGATACTTCAACCTATGTCTAAAATATATGCATCAGTTGTCTTTCATTGTCAACCATTCTAGGGGCTAATGATTATGTCTACAAATCATTTAGGAAAGGATGACTACAACCAATGGTCATCTGGGGCTAAACAGTTAGGATTTGTGTTGTCAAAATGTTTTCAAGGTTGGGTTTGGATCTGTAAAAAGGTGCAATCAGCTTTTGGTCTTCACCTAATGCTAGACTATCTTCTGGTTGGCGTGCATCTTCAATAATAAGGTGTGGGCATGGATCGAGCTTGCATGGATTTCTATAACAAAGTGTAAGCACAGGACGGGGATGGCTATGAATACTGACTTAAGTTGTATGATGAAAGCTTAGCTTGAGGTTTTAATAGTGTTGGTGCATGTATACCATCCTCATGCTTAATGGAGGAAGAGAGGGCATATTTATAGAATTTACGAGGGAAATGGATGAGGGTGGTGACTTGGCCAGTTAAGTGGTGGAGAGGGCCAGTTAAGATAGGTGTAACCTAGAGTTTCTCCTTTGCATTGGTATTATCACAAAGGATGTATGTTTGCAAAAGAGGATATGTTTACCTTGGAATTATCACCAAGGGTGTGTGTGCATATTGAAATGGATGTGCACCTTAGAATTATCACCAGATATGTGTGCATATTGAACTAGAAGTGCACCTTGGAATCATCACCAGATATGTGTGCATATTGAACTGGAAGTGCACCTTGGAATCATCACTAGATATGTGTGCATATTGAACTAGAAGTGCACCTTGGAATTATCACCAAATATATGTGCATATTCAAAGTACACCTTTGAATCATCACCAAATAGGTGTACTTATTGAAATATCCAAGGAGAGGTGAGAATGGAGGTGAGACTGAGAGATGTGGCAAGTGAAGTGGAGATGGAATGAGGGTGAATTGGAACTAGAGTGGACTAGATATGATGTGCATGTGGGATTGGAGAGGTGAACACTCTCGTAATGTCTATGGGTTAGACATAGGAGGGTGTTTTTAGGGGGTGGAAGTAGGTAGCCTAGGTGTAATTGATTTATTATTTAATTAATTAATCAATTGACACTTAGGTAGAGAAATACTAATTAATTAATTAGTATTAAATGAATGTGTTTGGTTTTGGTGTCTATAGATGCTCCTTTTTATATCGTGTTACATGAAACACAATGTGATGCAAATATAAATGACATCTATCACTAGATTGATGATGGATAGTGATGAATGGATGATGATGGTTGGTGAGCAATGAAAATAGGTTTTGGCTTGAGGAGGTTGACATTTAGTTTACTCTAAATCAAGGATAATTTAATTTGCCTCGATGATAGAAGCGATGAATATCTTTGAACCTTTCCATTGACAAATTGATGAGTACCTTGGTTTTAGCAAATGAACCAGTCATGTGGTAAATGTTCTTACAATGTTATAATCTATCATAAGTGGTCGATTAGATTTGCATCTTTGATTGTAGTATAGGTATGTAAACCTTTACAAACATCAGTTTGGTGCGTAGCCAGTTGAATTTAATTAGAGTTTATATGAAGAAGAGAAATTATGCATTTAGACCCGACAAAATAGGGTGTGTGATAGTCATCGATAAGGTTCTTAGACAAACATCGAGTCCAAAATGGGTGTACAAGTATTGATCTTGTGTGAGGAAAAATATTGTGGACTTTGTCTACCCCCTCAAGGGACGAGTAGGTGGAAGACAAAATGGATGACAGTGACGAGGTGATTGACTCCAGATGGACTGTGTCGGATTGATGAATTTTGACTAATTTGAAAATTTTGTGTTTGTTCCTTTTTCTCTTCTTCTTTTTTGTAAATACTTGGTCGTATCAGATGAGTAAAACTGAGGATCATCTGGGATGATCACGCATTCAAATCATCCAAGATAGTTGTGCATCAAAAACTATAAAAAATAAATTTAAATGCGTGGGGAGTCATTTTCACCATTGGCAATGAGGAACAAGGGAAGAGTGAGGTGAGTGAGGGAGAATTTAACACAAAGGTCTTGCCAATTTATGAGTGGAAGCGAGGGAATGGCATCAAGAGGTAGATCAACTAGAGTAGGCGGGAGTGCAGGACCAATAAGTAACTAATTGTACCTTTCCTTAGTTCCTTGGAATGAAAATTGATTGCTTTTGTTTTCATTCTTGTGTGTGTGTATTTTATTTGGAAGATTGTGATAATTCATTGGGAATGTGGATGATTGTGATGATTTTTATAAGATGGTTTTGGCGATCATTTTAAGTCTGAATGATGGTTGTGTTTGGACATCATGGTGTCGAATAGTTGTATAATGTGGCCATCCAGACGTCAGATGGTCATTGTATTTTTTTTTAGAGTTTGTGGTGATGAACGATGAATGATGTCTTT